>JARBWK010000001.1:22748838-23948838 GCA_030556195.1 Anolis apletophallus
TTTATGGTGATACTTTCACATGGTTTTCTTAGACAAGAAATCAGGGGTGGTTTGCCAATACTTATTTTGAAATATAGCCTACAGCAGTTGGTGTTACTTGGCCGTCTACTATCCAAGTACTAAGCAGACCTTACCCTGCTTAGCTTCCAAGATCAGATTGCTTCTGATGCCTTCAGGTTATTTAGATGCCTTCTCAGCAACATGCCAGTCTTTAAATAACTCAGCTCAAGATTTTGTTATAGGTATGTTGATTCAGTTTTATGCATGTCTATTCAGAACTCACTCCTATTCTGTACAACGAGGCTTGCTCCCAAATATTATTATTTCTTCTTCTTCTTCTTCTTCTTCTAGTCTTCTTCTTCTTCTTCTTCTTCTAGTCTTGGGCTTGCCACTAAGATATTGATTCATTCATCACATTTATATCATTTATCTTTCCTTTCCTCCAATCAACTGAATTTGTGTCATATATCCCCTCTATCACTTTATAATCAGAACAACGCTACTGTTAGGTTAGACTGAAAACTAGTAATTGTTCATCCAGTTGCTTCATTATGTGGAGTTGAGACTAGAACTCTTCAGTTATATTCCAGAGACACTTTTTTAAAAAAGTGACAATCTTGTCTCTCTTATTTTTGCAAGGTCCTCTATAGCATTGCGTACTCTGATCCAACTTCATTAATTAGAAATGTAATAATGTCTTTTTTCCAGTCTGACATCTTACAAGGGGTGTTGATGATGATGCTTTTTGAGATAGTTTTTGTTTACATATTTGTGTTTTAAGTCTATTTCTTATCTATTGAAAACACTTCGGAAACACTTTGCCCACAATATGTTGTCAGGTTTATCTTTAATCCCTGCACATGATTTCATGTGTTATTCCTAACTAACAATAGATGAAAACCTGAAATTTTCTTTTTTAATGTGCAACAATGTGAAATAAAGTCAAGGAAACATAGATTTTAATGGCATCATATATGAATTAAATGCTGTGAACAGTCAGGATAACTCAACACAAGTCTCCTTTTAGAGAATCATCTTCATGTCCTTTATGTTTTGTTTCATCTACAGCAATTAATTACATGGGCTTGGGTTATGACTGAGAGAGACAATTTTGCTTCTATATACTTTCTGTACACATTTACTTCTTGTAAGTATGTTTAAAATAATTTTATATAGTTCAGACAGTAGATAACCTAAGATTGAGTTTCGATTGCGCTTCAACACCTGTTCTTCAGAGACCAGATAAAAATCCTAATTGAGTTGTTTAGCTCCATTACTTCAGGCTCTAACAAAATCCCACCTTTCTTTCTATTACTGGAATAGTAAAAATATTTATATTTAATTTATTTAAAACTTTTGTACCCCAATCTTCTCACCTCTATCGAGGGACTCAGACCGGCATATAAAAGGATATAGTAAGATTATTTAATTTGATTTTTATGTGCACCCATTGCTACTGCAAGGGGGAAAGGGGAATAATGGATACTGCACTATTTGCCTAGGAAATAAAATAACCCAAAATGTCCATTATTTCTAGAATTTAAAGTGTGAAGCTGACATAAGTGTTTGCTTTGTCAGTCCAGGTGCCCCATTCTCTGAAGTGCTAACTGCTAACTGGAGAAAACAGATTTGTATTGGTAATCTGCAGTTGGCATATTATAAAAACTAGTGAAAAAAATACTTCGTATTCAAAAATATATTCATTGGACATGGTGGTTTTGTGCTTCTTTTTCCAGTCAAAATGTGTACCAGAGCTCTGAAAGCATAAGAGGGAAAAAAATGGAACTTGATGTTTGGCAGTAGAAATAATAAATTACCCATCCCATGGGGTCAGTTAGGCTCTGGATGTCCAGCTATTCTCTTGGGGCGTTTTTTGGCACACCACTCTTTCATTCTTAATTTCAAAATGCTTTTCAGTGTAGGTGAGCGTCTCTAAAGCACTTTGCAATTGGTGGAGGAGATTTCAAATGCAATGTGGTTTAGATTTAGGGCTTACTGAAGTGTATTAAGGAATTAAATTCAGATTTCCCCCTGACTTTGCTTAATGTGCTTTAAGGGCCTTAATCTGTGTTGCAGCACACTTTGGCAGCATGTGTTTTGTAGCCACCACAATTTGAAGCTTGTTTCAGACTGCATTATATGGTCACTGTAGATGTGCTCCTATTAATATAAAGTTGAAAGTGAAGGACAGATGCACTTAAATTTCTACAAATGAAAAGAACACAATACCAAGAGTCATCGGTGAGATTTCTTGTTGAATCTACTCTATAGCAATTAAGGTTTGTTGTTGAATACTAATCAAGGTGGCCAATTAAAACATTCACAGCTAGCTCCAACAAACAAGAGTTCTTTCTCCCACTCTGGACCTTCTACAGATATATAAACCCAATTTTCCTAGTTTCCAACAGACCTCACAACCTTTCAGGATGCCTGCCACAGATGCGGGTGAAACGTTGGGAAATAATGCTTCTAGAACATGGCCATGCAGCCCGAAAAACCTTCAACAAACCAGTGATTCCGGCCATGAAAGCCTTTGACAATACCGTTCTTTAGGAATCTAATGTGTAATATAACTTCAGATAATCTCTCAACCTGACAGTGGGTGTAGCCTTTCTGAAGCTGCTTGAGTAAATAGTTTACAGCTCTAGCTCAAAGTATTTTGTTGCCTGAGGCTGAAAAACAGATAGAAGTCCTGCTCTCTTGATCAATCAGAACTGGACAAATACCTTTTGCTGCCTGTGGCAAAACAACTAAACATATCCTTGACCTCTACCACCCAAATAAGTATGTGTACTACTCTGAGTCAGCCCAAATATTTGTTGTACAAATAGGACATCTATAAAGGACCCCTGCCCCTCATCCCTGGAATGAAAACATAATAACCATAAAATAAATGAACGTTTCCTACACTTCTCCCAACAACCCAAATCTACCTCTACATGGAACTGCTGCTATATTCTAACTAATGTTAGGGCCAGCCTTATCATCAACCACAGTTTCATTTCAGAAACTACAACCTGAACACATCCCAGACCACCTTACATATTTTGATTGAAACATGCTTCAACAGGTCCCAGTGAACTAAATGGAATTTTCACAGCAAAAAGGGGAGCACCCAGTTAATTATTATTAAAGTGTCCAAGTACCCAAGGCTATGTATTTATTGCGATCCTTTCATTTTGTGATGTTGTTGCTCTAAAACCATCACTATTTAATTCATATTATTAAATACTTGCTTTTTACACAGTCACTTTGAAATATAGTTCAGCCTTCTTTTTCCCTGTCAAATTATTAGAGCATCTTTCTCACAAGGTATCATCGAAAGTATGAAGCAGGATGAGATTAATATGACTGAATGTATTTTCTGTATGATAGATGATATGGTTTAGTAAACATTATTGAAACAAAAATTAGAAACCTTTCATGGTTTTTCATAAATAACAGCATGAACAAGAAAAAAATGACTCTGACTTGCAGACCACATAAATCTTTCTTGACCACCAAATCCTTTTCTGACCATGCCAAAGTCTTCAAAATATCGTGAAGGCTGGCTCTTCCATGAGATGACCATCTCAAGTAATGCAGATAGAAGGAGAAGATGCCTGATTTGTTCCTTTGGAATTCTTTCCATTGAATAATATATCTACATATGCCACAAAAACTATATTGGGTTCTGAAATTCAAATACTATATCACAAATAGTTGATGACACTGTCCAGTTACTGGTGCTGAAATATACCCATCATTTATTCTTGAATTGGGGAGGGGAGACAATCTTGTCCTTTGCTTCAGGGATCAAATTGTCTTAGACTGGCCCTGTGTGATACATCTGAGACTGGGCTGGTGTTGGGAATAATAGCCTAGCATCCCTTTGATAGTAAGTACCAGAGTGCTTGTTGATTGTGATAATTTTGGTAGTAGTTCCTTTATTTGCTGTTGTTCACATGCTGTAGTAGAGATGTGGCATTTAAATGGGCTAAAAATGTTCTTTTCAAGACAAAGATCCAAGACATTGCAGACTCTCCTGGGATCTCATTAAAGTGCTCTTTCCTAATGCAGCCTAGCGCAACAGCCGCTACCACCATAATCCCACACAGTGCACTTTTCAGATAGGTTAGTTTACACAGAATTAATAGTCTAATTTTGCCAGCAACTAGTGCGGTGAACATTGATTTTTTTTTAAAGAATCCAAAGCAAAACATAATCCTTGAATGTTGCTTTTGCAGATGCTGATCCATCTCCCTCCTCCTATTTTTAAAGGCAGCATTAAGCTTTCATTTCTCATCAATATGCCTGGAACAAATGTTGCATATAAGCCCTGGTTTATTCATAATATAATTTTCTTACAAATTCATCATTGTAAATTGGCTACTTCAGAAGAAGGTTGCATACTAAAACTGTACAAAGGAAGAAGGAGAAAATGAATACACAAAGAAAGAGTAGGGAAGGGGAATGGTCAACTCACAACTTGAATCTTTCACAGGCTTTGGCACCTTTACCTATATATCAGAATCTGGCTTCATTCAAAACAAGCACCGATTTGGCTGGGCTTCTTTTTCTTTAGTATTTCAGAGTTTATTTATTATATAAAAGAGGACCCGTCATTGAACGACTGCCAGAGACAGAGAAACCTTCCAAGGCAGAAACACCAAACTTGCCAACAAAAATAGGCCTCAGGCAAGGAAGGTTTTTAGCAAAGAAACTCCCCCCAAACTTAGAAGGCCCCCAAAACAATGATAAAAAAACTACATTTCCCAGCATCCTCTGCGGCCGCCAGCGAAACCCATTGGCCAAGCCAGCCAAGGCTAGATTAGAATGCTGAGTGATTTCAGTTTAGTCAGTTGGTGTTTGAGGGTTAAACTGTCAAGGCAAAGATCTAGGAGGGAGACAAATAGGGCACCAGGGACACAGGCACCACTGACAAACACATACCCCCAGAATAACACAAACTTGCAAAACCCACAAAAAAATCCTGCAACACAAAAACCCACCCCAAACAAAATACACAACAAACACCACTGGCAAAAGCAACACCCCCTCCACATCAAACCAGCACACAGCCAAACTAAGACAACTATGTCACCACAACACATACAAAATACACCCCACAAATACATGACAACTTCCCCAACACAAAACCCAGGACTGCACTCACTACTCACCACCACACACACCTCCAAATACACACACGTCCCAGGCACAATACTCCAGCAATTCCTACCCACACAACACAACACAACTTCCTATCACAACCCATCCCCCCAACCTTACGGGACACCGCACACACAACACCTACCACCACCACAAACAAAAACAAACTCCACCTATACTCCAACCACAACACAACACAACACTGCACTGATACTCTACAAACACACACAAACACCCAAAACACCCTGCCCACACAAGCATTCCACAACATACTACCACCCACAATGCCACCACACACCCACTAACTCACCAAAAAAGTAATACCTACACACAACACAATACGCACATAACACAACCTTGCATCTACTGCTCAACCCATTTGTATGCCATTCCTTCCACACAGGCATAAGCTGACCCAAAAGACAAGCCATGCCTCCTAAAAAGAACAGCATCGGACGACACACTCGCAACGCTACATACATCCAAAAAAAGGGCAGAACAAACGCCAGAACAGAAAGACACTGCACTACACTAGCTTTTGCCATCACCATAAACAAGGCTCAAGGACAAACACTACAAATCTGTGGCATAGACCTTGACACAGAATGCTTCTCCCATGTACAACTCTACGTAGCGTGCTCCAGAGTTGGGAAACCACAGAACCTCTACATCAACACAGCAGACGGAAAGACAAAAACCATTGTATATCCACAAGCTCTGCAGAACGCCAGGAACACCACACACCGACAACTCCACAGGACTTCAACATCCCACCCACCAGAACAACCCACAACGACACAGCCATGACCCCCACCAAGACCATAATTAACATCAATTCCAACCCTTACATACTCAGACTTTCTCGCATCTCCTAAATAGGGCACAGCAACGCGTGCCGGGTACAGCTAGTAGGTATATACAAGGGTAAGGAAAGTTTGGCCATCTAGTTGTTTGATAATTTATTTCCCTTCAAACATTTCAGATGCTTAGTCAATAGCGGTGGATTAAGGGGATTGAATTGGAAACATTTAGTAAAGTAAAGCTTCCCCACTTCTAGATTATAAAATTCAGTTTGTGATTCATGTCAATGGCAAATGTAGGGGAGGAACACATATCCATTGAATGTATAAAAGATAAGCTTTTTGGCAGCTGTATATAAAAGACAACTCTGCACTCCTGCTGTGGTATACAAACCAAAGAGAATTTACTGTCTTGAGTGATACTACCTTTATTTACCCAGAGCTACAGTAATTTTTTTCTGAGGGAGCTGCTGTGGTGCAGTGGGTTAAACTGCTGAGCTGCTGAACTTGCTGACTGAAAGGTCACAGGTTCAAATCCAGGGAGTGGGGTGAGCTCCCGCTGTTAGCCACAGCTTCTGTCCACCTCGCAGTTCAAAAACATGCAAGTGTGAGTAGATCAATTAGTACTGCTCTGGCAGGAAGGTAACAGTGCTCCATGTGTGACCTTGGAGGTGTCTACGGACAACACCGGCTCTTCGAATTAGAAATTGAGATGAGCACCAATCCCCAGAGTGGACATGACTGGACTTAATGAAAGGGGAAAACCTTTACCTAACCTACATTTATTCTTAACAGACTTCAAAATAAATAAGGTTAATTATGCAAGGCTTCCAGAGCCTGTCTCACCTTGAAAACTTTGCAGAGTCAGCGCTTGATAGTATTTGGATGGGAGACCACAAATGAATGCCAGGTACTGTAGGCTATATTTTATAGGAAGGAATTGGGAAAACCATTACTTCATAAGACAACCCTATGAAATTAATGAGATCACCATAACTCAACAGCTGGTTTGAAGGCAAACATATATGCATATAGAATCATAGAATCCTTGAGTTAGAAGAGACCTCGTGGGCCATCCAGTCCAACCCGCTGCCAAGAAGCAGAAGAATCACATTCAAAGCACCCATGACAGATGGCCATCCAGCCTCTGTTTAAAAGCCTCTAAAGAAGGAGCCTCTACCACATTCTGAGACAGAGAGTTCCACTACTGAACAACTCTCACAGTCAGTAAGTTATTCCTAATGTTCAGGTGGAATCTCCTTTCCTGAAATTTGAAGCCATTGTTCCATGTCCTAGTTTCAAGAACAACAGAAAAGAAGCTTACTCTCTCCTCCCTATGACATCCCATCACATATTTATACATAGCCATCCTGTCTCCTCTCAGCCTTCTCTTCTGCAGGCCAAACATGCCCAGCCCTTTAAGGTGCTCCTGATAGAACTTGTTCTCCAGACTCTTGATCATTTTAGTTGCCCTCCTCTGAACACATTCCAGCTTGTCAACATCTCCCTTCAATTGTGGTGCCCAGAATTGGACACAGTATTCTAGGTGTGGTCTGACCACATATATACATCTCTTGTTTTGTTTGTGGTTTAAAGTGATGCTTCCAAAAAAAATTATAGGTTGACAGGCCATTTAAAGGCACACATCCATCTACAGAATGACACTCTTAGATACTATGGGAATAGGTCCCAAAGTGTAAAGTCATATATATTCATATATATTCAGCATACAGCTGTGATAATTAAGTGCTTGAACTGAAATGCTTGAGGGAAGCATTTGTGTGAGATTATTGGAGCATAACCTCTTCTGCAGGTGGTCCAAAGGAGACTCCCATGAGATCTTTTAAATCAGGCCTCAGGGTGTGCTGCAATCGCTGGATACTTGAGAGTCAGACTGGCAATTTCATTTTACTTGTCAAAAATATTCATTAATCTAGATTATCACCGAAATACAGCAAAGTGGGGTCAAGTTCAGAAACAGGTACACCTTATGACTTTTTTTAGACCTCTTAATTTATATATTTTTAAAAAATGTTGTGGGAGAAAAGAAAACCCTGCAGTACGTTTACACATAAAATCAAACAGATGGTCTCAAAGATTTTATAATTTATTTCTGAGAGCGATAGATTTTCTTTATTTATTCAAGTAATATGGGTGAAAGAAGATAAAAGAGGCAATTGCCTGCTGAGGAATAGGGGCAGATATCAAGAATATATTTATGTTCGAGTTCAAATATCAGAATTGACTTAGATTGGATATACACTTTGTGAGAATACAAAACTGTAGTATTGTGGCAGTTGATATACGTTCATTTAAGGAAGCCTGAGTCCAAGATAATACTGAAAAATAAGCTAATGTTTTGATGCAATCTAGGGCAAACTGATGTTTTCATGTGTTTTTTGTTATTTGGGTTTGGAAGTTGACATCTGTGGTGGTGGTATAGTTAAACATATTTCAAAGGTTAAATCTAATGATAAAAAATAGGTATCTCTGAGAATAAATGGCAAGTTGTGTCTTTTGTTTCTCCCTGTGGGACAAAGGGCATAGATTGCCTGATGCATCTCAGTTGTGGTCAGTTTAAAGATTTGTTAAAACCACATCAAATAAATAAGGTATTAGGTTTACAAGATGGAAGCACAATATCAGAAATAAATCAATACAGTTCAGAGGAGAATACAATATATAATTATTAAAACATCTTGGTTTAAAAAAGCAGGTAATCTTTCTTATAAACAAAATTCACAACATTAAAAATTAACCTGATCTTTTTTTATATAAAATATTATAACATTAAAATTTCACCATCTCTGTAGTTAAAACCTACTACTTTCCCCAGCTCCTTAGTAACTCTGTCTAAAGGTTCAGAATGAGGAATGGATAACTAGATATTCTGAGGGATCCGGAAGACTCAGGGAACTTCTACACTGACACTACAATGCAGCTCAGAACCGATTTGAGAAACCACCATTTCGCTGCACAGGTGATCAGATTGTCTGGAACTGATATGAGGCCAGAACAGTGATTACACTGAACCTGGCCTCAAAGAGATTTGCAAAGTCTCCAATATGTTTTGTGTGTGTGTATGTGTGTGTGTGTGTGTATGTGTGTGTGTCAGGAGCAACTTGAGAAATTGTAAGTCGCTTTTGGTGTGAGAGAATTGGCCGTCTGCAAGGATGTTATCCAGGGGAGGCCCAGATGTTTTATCATCCCTGTGGTAGGATTCTCTCATGTTCCCTCATGGGGATCTGGAGCTGATAAAGGTAGTTCATCCACGCTCTCCCCAAGTTTTAACCTCCGACCTATCGGTCTTCAGTCTTGCCAGCACAAGGGTTTAACCCATGTCACGATCACGAACCTGGCGGGCCCCTTAATCACACACACAGAGACGTACTGAAGGCTAACTACTTTATTGAGTATATAAAAACAGTTCCAAAGAGTAAATAGTCCAATAATATGCAAATGTCCAAGGTGTTAAGCAAGTAGTCCAAAGTAACGTAGCAAATAAGCTGGAAACGTGGCAAGGCTTCGCAATTCAATGCGAATCAGGAAATAGGGCAAGGTTTCGCAATCCCAAGCGAATCAGGAAACAGGGCAAGGTGCCGCAAACCGCTGCGGCTCACGAAACAAGGCAAAGGCAAGGCAAGGCTTGATGACCACTGCTGGCTTGTGGTCCCACTCGCTCGCGTCTATTCAGGGAAGACGTGGCCGGAGAACTGACGATCAGTTCCCACGGGGCCGTTCTTAATCCCTCGGCCTGGAACCCCGACGATCTAGGCCCCCGGCGTCTCCAGTCTCTACTTTCCGAACGGTGACGGTCTAGGGACAGATGCCAGCTCCTCCTGCCCTCCTCTATGTCCCTGCGCCTGTTGTGAGAACGGCCCCGCTCTTCCAGTCCAGTATCGCTATCTTCCTGAGAAGCAGCCTCCCCCGGAGTTTCCCAGCCGCTAGCCTCCATCTGCTGCTCGGCCAGCTCTTGGGAACCTCGGCCATTCGGGAATTCATAACTATCTCCGCTATCTGCTTCGCTGCCTCCCATCTCCACCTGGTCCGCTCCTTCCCGGAGAATGCTCCCACTCAAGATCCCAGGCTAAACTCTACAGGTGAACTGGGCAAAGGTACGGCTGACCAATCTTGCTCTGGGCCTTCCAACTCATCCTCCGAGTCCTTCCAGCCTGTGCGGGTCCCAATGCCAACGGGACCCCCGGCGCGTCACCCCCCCTCAGTGGCACGAGCGGGCCCATGGGTGCTACACTATCCCCCCCCTCAGGGCCCCCCCTGGGCCGCCCCCGGGGCTTGGGCTTGTCAGGATACTTGCGGTGGAAGCGAGCCACCAACTCCGGGGCGTGAACATCTCGAGCCTTGACCCAAGCACGTTCTTCCGGGCCAAAACCCTTCCAGTCAATAAAGTACTCCAACTTCCTGTAACAGAGGCGGGCATCCAAGATGTCCTGCACTCGACCTCCTCTCCGCCTCCCGCATCACGGGGGAGGAGGCGGCTGCGCCACGTCAGGCCGCACTCCCGCGCTGGCGAAGCAACGAACGATGAAACACCGGGTGGAGCTTCATGTCCGCTGGGAGTTGTAGTTTGAAGGACACGGGCCCCACCTTCTCCAAAACTTTGTAGGGACCCAAAATCTTGCGCCCAGCTTGCGGCTGGGTCGCTGCGTAGGCAAATGCTTGGTGGACAGCCAAACTTTGTCCCTACAAGGATGTCAGGACCCTCCTGGCGCCGCCGATCAGCCATCCGCTTGTAGTCAGCTTTCGCCTGGTCCAATTGAGTGCGTAGCAAGTCTTGGAGTGCAGTGAACTCTCGGCCAATCCTTAGCCTCGGAAACGTCGCCGGACGGGTCCACCGGCGGGTAGAACCGAGGGTGGTGTCCATAGTTAGCAAAGAAAGGAGTCTCTTTGATGGAGTCCTGCGTCGCATTGTTGTAAGCAAAACTCTGCCAGGGACAACAAGGACGCCCAGTTGTTCTGCTGATAGTTGACATAGCAGCGCAGGTACTGTTCCAAGGTGGCATTGACCCTTTCGGTCTGGCCATCGGTCTGCGGGTGATGAGCCGTGGACATCCGCACATCAATCCTCAACAACTTCTGGACAGCCTTCCAGAACTGGGAAGTGAATTGAGTGCCCGGTCAGTCACCAGGCTCTGTGGAAGTCCATGCAGCCGAAAACACATGTTGCACAAAAACATATCAGCAGTCTCTTTGGCAGTGGGCACCCCACACAGGGGATGAAGTGTCCCATCTTGGTGAAACAATCCACCACGACCAATATCGTGGTGAAGCCCTTGACTTGGGGAGGTCGGTGATGAAATCGCCGAAATCATCTTCAAGGGGCAGAGGGGTCGGAAGCGGCTGGAGCAAACCGCCGGCTTGCCCCCTGGTTCTTAGCCCGATGACACACAGGGCAAGATCCCACATAGTCCTCCACATCCTCCGCACTTTAAGCCACCAAAAGTCCCGTAGGACCAGTTGCAGAGTCTTGAAAAGCCCAAAATGGCCTGCGGCCCGACTATCGTGGCAAAGCTTGAGAATGTCCGCCCGCTCGGGCCCAGGGGAAACATAGACAGAGTCCCGGTGGTAAAGCACCGTTCTTTACCTGGAAAGGGGCTTGAGGCCCTTGGTCAGTTGCTCCTGTACCCACGGATCGGTCCGCTGGCGAGCCTGGACACGCACACTCAAGGGTCTCTTGTCGCCAGGGGCCGGCGGGGCCACTGGAGGGTTGACAGGAAGCGCCCGAGCAGCCGCAAAGTTCTCCGCTTTAAGCAACCGAGCCTCGGACGGCCCGACGCCCTCACGAACATACTCCGGCTTTCGGGACAGTGCATCAGCTTGCTTGGTCTGCTTGGGGGTCACATAGTGAATGCGGAAATTGAATCGCTCAAAGAACAGGGACCATCTCTGTTGCCTCTGGTTCAATTTGCGCTGGGACTTCAGATTCTCCAAGTTCCGTGGTCGGTGTGAACCTCCACCGGGAACTTGGCCCCTTCAAGCAGGTGTCTCCAGACTTCAAACGACACCTTGATTGCCAAAAGTTCCTTCTCTCAAATGGTGTAGTTCTTTCCGAGCCGTCAGCTGCCGGGAATAGTAGGCACAGGGCAACAAGTCCGTCCCCTGAGGCTGTAGCAGGATCGCTCCCACCGCCACATCCGAAGCATCGGCCTGGACGATGAAAGGGGTGCGGGGGTTGGGGTGTTGCAAAAGCGGCTGAGTGGTGAACAGCCGCTTCAACTGGCGGAACCCACATCCGCCCGGAGTCCACCGAACGGCACCTTTCCCCGCAAACACTGGGTGATCGGATCAGCCCACTTGGCAAAGTCAGGAATGAACTTTCTGTAGTAGTTGGCAAAGCCCAGGAATCTTTGAATGTCTTTTTTGCTAGCAGGGGGTGCCCAGTCGACCACAGCTTGGACCTTGGTGTCATCCATGGCAATGCCCGTAGGAGAGATACGGTAGCCCAGAAAGTCCACCTCACGCAAGTCGAAAGCACACTTCTCCAGCTTGGCATAGAGCCCGTGGGCCTCAGTCTCTGGAGCACCTCCTTGACATGGCGATCATGGGTCGCCTGATCCGAGAAAAATCAGCAGGTCGTCAAGGTAGACCGCCAGATAGCGGTCCAACAGGTCTCGGAAAATGTCATTCATGAAATGTTGGAAACAGGCCGGGCGTTGCACAAACCGAATCCCATCACCAGGTATTCGAAACTGCCCCACGTGGTCTGGAAGGCCGTCTTCCATTCGTCACCCTGGCGAATCCGGACAAGGGTGTAAGCCCCCCTCAGGTCCCGTTTAGTGAACACCTTAGCTCCCCGCATCCGCCTCCAAGAGCTCGGGGATCAAGGGCAGGGGATAGCGATTCCGGATCGTGATCTTGTTGAGTTCCCTGTAGTCATTGCAAGCCGCAACTCCCGATTTCTTCTAGACGAAAACAATCGGAGCCCCAGGCGGGGATTGGGAGGGCCGAATGAACCCCTTCCGCAGATTCTCATCCAGGAAATCTCGGAGAGCCTGTTGCTCTGGTTCCGAGAGAGGATAGAGTCTCCCCGCGGGATTGGGGCCCCCGGTTGCAGTTCAATGGCACAGTCATAGGGCCGGTGGGGAGGCAAGCGTTCCGCCTCCTTTTCACTGAAGACATCCCAAAATCCGGCATACTTCTTGGGCAGGGTGGCCACATTCTCCACTTCTTGGGCCAGGCATGCCCTAGCCGTCATGCAATGGCCCTGGCAATGGTCCGAAGAAAAATTAGCTGTCTCTAGCCCAGGAGATCTGGGGGTCGTGGAGCGCGAGCCACACAATGCCCAGGACAATGGGAAAATCTGGGAGCTTGGTCACAAGAAAAGAAATGTCCTCTTTATGGGAGCTAGTCCACATCCTGGTAGGAGCTGTATACTGAGTTACAGCCCCGTTTTCAGAACTCTCCCATCGATAGTCTGACACCCTTGGGCTCTTGGAGATCAAGAAATTTTAATCCAGCGGACTTGGCATAGTCTGCATCGATGAAGTTGTTGGTGGCCCCGAGTCTATCATGGCATGGACCATCATCGGCCCCTTCTCGGGAGACCACAAACTGACCATTACAAGGAACAATTGTCCAGTCTTGGGTTCAGGGGAGGTTAGCGACATCGGGCCGAAAGTGAGCGAACCCCTCTTACACCCGGCCGGTCCCTTCCCCGCCGCCTGAAGGGCTTCTTCGGCCTCTGGGGCCTCCGAGGGCGGCAGGGCCCGAGGAGTCTTTCCACGCGGTTTCTGGGGGCACTTTAGAAAAATGTCCAGGCCCCCACAGTACCAGCATAAGTTGAGGCGCTGACGCCGTGCCTTCTCCGCTTGATCCACTTTGGGCCGAACTGTCCCCAACTGCATGGGCTCCGGGTCATCCGGGCCGGCCGGCACTGGCAATTGCCGGTGTTGAAACTGTCCAGCCCCTTCCTTCCGTGCCACCGGTTTCTCCATCACGCCTTGTCCCACCGCCTCCTGGTCTGCAGTCCTGCTTCCATACGAAGGCTCAAGGTGATGGCGGCCTCCAGATCCGCGGCCGGGGGTGTTTTAACATCTCCTGTTGCAGTTCAAGGCAGCCCCGCAATGTAGTGATACCGCAACGCCGGCAGACCCCACTGCGTCTGGGAAGCCAGAACTCAAAACGGGAGATGTACTGGGACAGGGATAGATCCTGCTCGTCAGCCGAGCCAAATCCTCTCGGCGAAGTTCTTCATTGACAGGAGCCCCCATGTTGCCCTGATTGCATCTAGAAAGCCCGCAGCGTGTTGGTATGGGGGACTGCGCCCGGATCAACGCGTGGCCCACGCTGCCGCTGTCCCTTCCATCAGGTTATAAACAAAAACCACCTGGGGCTCGATCGTTGGCGAACTCGTGGGGGCGTTGCTCCAAATAAAGTTCCACTTGGCAAACAAAACCTCCACCTGAGCCGGATTTCCACCAAAGCGGCCAGGTGGGCTCACCCCCGGGTGCCGTCCGGCCCGGGTCCGCAGCTCGCCCAATTCTCGTTGCATCTCTTGCACTTGGGCATCGGTCAGGTTAGCTATGGCGACCACGGGCGAGGAGCCCTTCTTGCGGCGTCCCGAGCGGCGTCCCGGGGGGTGAGACGGGGTTCTAGGAGATCTCCGGCCAGCTCTCACGGTCACGAACCTGGCGGCCCCTTAATCACACACACAGAGACGTACTGAAGGCTAACTACTTTATTGAGTATATAAAACAGTTCCAAAGAGTAAATAGTCCAATAATATGCAAATGTCCAAGGTGTTAAGCAAGTAGTCCAAAGTAACGTAGCAAATAAGCTGGAACGTGGCAAGGCTTCGCAATTCAATGCGAATCAGGAACAGGGCAAGGTTTCGCAATCCCATGCGAATCAGGAAACAGGGCAAGGTGCCGCAAAACCGCTGCGGCTCAAGAAACAAGGCAAAGGCAAGGCAAGGCTTGATGACCACTGCTGGCTTGTGGTCCCACTCCGCTTCGCGTCTATTCAGGGAGACGTGGCCGGAGAACTGACGATCAGTTCCCCACGGGGCCGTTCTAATCCCTCGGCCTGGAACCCCGACGATCTAGGGCCCGGCGTCTCCAGTCTCTACTTTCTGAACGGTGACGGTCTAGGGACAGATGCCAGCTCCTCCTGCCCTCCTCTATGTCCCTGCGCCTGTTGTGAGAACGGCCCCGCTCTTCCAGTCCAGTATCGCTATCTTCCTGAGAAGCAGCCTCCCCCGGAGTTTCCCAGCCGCTAGCCTCCATCTGCTGCTCGGCCAGCTCTTGGGAACCTCGGCCATTCGGGAATTCATAACTATCTCCGCTATCTGCTTCGCTGCCTCCCATCTCCACCTGGTCCGCTCCTTCCCCGGGAGAATGCTCCCACCGAGATCCCAGGCTAAACTCTCTACAGGTGAACTGGGCAAAGGTACGGCTGACCAATCTTGCTCTGGGCCTTCCAACTCATCCTCCGAGTCCCTTCCAGCCTGTGCGGTCCCAATGCCAACGGGACCCCCGCGTCACCCCCCCTCAGTGGCACGAGCGGGCCCATGGGTGCTACAACCCATTGCGCCAACGGAGGCTCCACTCCCTCAGTTATCAACAGAGGGTAATCTTTTACCATTTCCTGCCATCCAGCCATGTCCCTGGGGCATTTTATGATAGTCCCCATTCAGGAGTCTTTACTGTACTTCAGCACTGTTTGCAATGTGTTCTTCATTTTGCAGAGCCAATTTCATCCTGGATCTGAATACACTGGATCTGGGACACACTGCTGAAGCACATTTTTGTGTGAACTCAGACTCTTCTTATTCTTTTTTAATATGTTGTATATGATGCATGTTTCACATAATTAGGAAACATTCAACTAAATAGTGAAGAATGGACACATTTGTGTGTGCATGTGCCTTTGAGTTGATATAAAATAATCAGATATAACATAGGATGATATAAAATAATGAAGTGTGAGAGTGTCTATGAAAAAAACACACTTGAAAAGGTAATCTACTGTAACTTTATCAAACCTTATCAAAACCAGCATAAATTAGGGCCCTGAGGCCCCAGAACAGCCAAAATGTTGAAAAAGAAACAAAAGAGGGGAACATGAAGAAAGCTTGAAGAAATGCGCTCCTTCAGGTATGACTACATTTTGAACCACTGAAACTTCTGAATTTTCCCTTTTTCTCATTGGTTTCTGTTCCCACATCATTAAAATTTTGATCTGCTGTTTATTTAGATATCAGGAGAAAAAATGCATTAGTACTGCTATGATTGAGTGCCTTCAAGTCACTGCTGACTTATTGTGACCCTAACCCAAATATATCACGGGGATTACTTGGCAAGATTTATTTAGATGTTTTTGCATCTTCTGACATTGAAAGACTGTGACTTGCCCAAGGTCACACAGTGCGTCTCCACAGCCGAGTGACACTGCATAGAAAGATTATCCTTGTTTCTCTGCACATATAATATGATCCTACGGACCTGTAAGGGTACACTCTGAGTGAGGGTCTGCTAGTCATAGTCATTTGATAAATAAATAAATAAATTTCATCCTGCTCCTTTGTCTTGTAGCTGGATCATGACCTTTTCAGCAAGTGGCCATTGATTGGTCTTTCATTGAACCTTCCAGAATACAAGGGATCAAGTCTGAAAAAACTCAACTCTGAATTCCAATAGAAAATATTCATTTTCCACTCAAAGCTATCTTACATTCCACTCCAGAGCTCATGGTCCTTTTTGCCAATATTCCAGACCTTCAGAATAGGAATAGAGTGTCCAAATGTATTGATTAACGTAGTACAGATTGTATGTATATTAAGTTGGGAAATAATCTGCACATGAAAGAACATGGTATAGACTTGGGGAGGAATACAGAGTATGACTAAATGAATATTAGGATGCTAGTATCATTTCCTCCACATCACTTATAAAATAATAAACTCTACAAATTTTATTCGACTGAGGCTGAATTGCTTGCTGAAAGACAATTATGCACTAGAAATAATGAGGTGAAAAAATAATGAATAGTTGGATATGTAGCTGCCTTCTTGACAGCTTACTGTGCTATAGTACAACAAGGCGGAAAAATGAAATATCACCCTCTGAATGGGAAAAATGATTTTAATGGATTAACACAAAAATAGCAAGCCAAGAAAACCTGGTACCAAAATATCAGTTCCTCGACAATAGAAGTCCAAACCAAAGACCATCTGGCCCTCTGCTATTGCCATATGGTTTTATGTCAGATTAGACTGGATCAATTTTTGGAAATCAGAAGAAAACAAAGCCACATAACAGCAGGTTTGTCTTTGTAATGAATTGGGATTTACAATTCTTCACAGCAGTAGGAAGGGTGCTAAAACAAGCTATTCATCTCTCTCTGGATCACTGTCTAAAGTGCCTTTGGAATTGAGCATAAAATAGCTTTGGCATTGCCACTGAACTAAAGAGATTGCATGCCACTTGCATAGTGTTTGTCATGTTGGCTGTGATCGTCAAGATCTATGGAGATGAATTCCAAAAGCTTGTTCTGAAGGACAAGGTATTATATAGCTGGTTTCTGCTCATGCTTATCATTATGCTCTTGAATTGACTTCAGGTCCTATCACTTTCAGTAGAATAAAACACTAAAGGGTATGTAAAAAACTGAAAATGTTGTGTTGAATGTGGTGACACTTCCAAGCCATTGTGCTTTTTTAGTAGCAGCAGCTGTCTACTAGTTAGGCCAATTAGAGTGTTTGTATACTTCAGTAAATTCCATGTTCCTAATGGTTTTGCAGCAAACTACCATAACCACTGAAACCAAATTTGTCAGAGATAATTCTGATGGTCAATTTCAATCTATTTTGTATTGTTAGACATTTTATTATTTAATGTTTTAATTTTAAAAATATAATACACTCACCATATACATTACAACCATATACAAATACGCATACACATATGTAGACAACCCGCCAGTGACAGAAGCCAAGGTGGTGGGTAGCACGGTGTGCGTGTGAGGGTAATTGTACTGTGGGTGGCGGGTTGTCTAAGTTGTTGGACTTCATCTTCCATTGGCTAGGCCTGCTGGAAAGGGAAATGGAAGGACGAAAGGAAAGACGGATGACTATGTGACAATACGGTTGTTGCTGTCTCAAAACCATATTCGTTCTTATATCCTTGTTTAAATTATTTTAACTACTTAGTTAAAAAATCAGATTTGTCCCTTAATGTGCACAGATAATAATTAATATATAAGACTAGAGTGCTATTTTGGTGCCAGCCAGTGGCACCCCTCCCTCCCAATCTTCCTGGGTCATGGTATGTAGTATGTTAGATATTTTGGCACTTGTGACAGAAAATTCCCCAGATATTTTATTTATTTATTTATTTCAGGATTTTACCCCACTCTTCTCAACCCCCGATGGGGGACTCAGAGCGGCTTACAGCACGGCACAATTCGATGCCACATGAAACAGCGTAAAACCCCAAACCCCACAACACATTAAGATACATTAAAAACATTAAAATACAATTCCTCAGCAACATCTACAGTCATTCCAATTAAAACAATATTCGATCCATAAAAGCATTGACCCTCTTCCTCCCTTCCATTAAAATCCCCATCTAACATGCTGCTTAGTGCTGATATGGGAACGCCTGGTCCCAGAGCCAGGATTTTACCTTTTCCTGAATGCCAGGAGGGATGAGGTGGACCGTACCTCCATAGGGAGCGCATTCCACAGGCGGGGGCCACCACCGAGAAGGCCCTGTCCCTCGTCCCCACCAACCGTATTTGAGAAGTCGGCGGGAGCGCGAGCAGGGCCTCCCCGGATGATCTTAGGTTACGGGATGGGACGTAGCGGCTGATGCGTTCGACAAGTAAGCTGGGCCAGAACCGTATAGAGCTTTAAAGGTCAAAACCAGCACTTTGAATTGAGCCGGAATTGGACAGGCAGCCAGTGGAGCTGACACAACAGGGGGGTAGTATGCTCCCTGTATGTAGCTCCCGTTAATAATCTGGCTGCCGCCCGCTGGACTAATTGCAATTTCTGAACTGTCTTCAAAGGCAGCCCCATGTAGAGTGCGTTGCAGTAATCTATTCGGGATGTGACCAGAGCGTGGACGACCGTAGCCAGATCAGACTTCCCAAGGTACGGGCGCAGCTGGCGCCCGAGTCTCAACTGTGCAAAAGCTCCCCTGGCCACCGCTGAGACCTGGGGTTCCAGGCTCAGCGCTGAGTCCAGGATCACTCCCAAGCTGCGAACCTGCGTCTTCAGGGGGGTGTGTAACCCCCGTCCAACACAGGCTGTAACCCTATGCCCTGTTCGGCCTTTACGACTGACCAGGAGGACCTCCGTCTTGTCTGGATTTAGTTTCAATTTGCTAGCCCTCATCCAGTCCGACACAGCGGCCAAGCACCGGTTCAAGGTCTGGACAGCCTCCTTGGTGACAGGTGGAAAGGAGTGACAGATCTGGACATCATCTGCGTACAGATAACACCTTACTCCGAAACTCCGAATGATCTCTCCCAGCGGTTTCATGTAGATGTTGAACAACATCGGGGACAGTACTGAACCCTGAGGGAGTCCACAGGACAACGGCTGTGGAGCTGAACAGGTGTCACCCAATGACACCTTCTGGGTACGAGCTTCCAGGAAGGATTGGAGCCACTGCAAAGCAGTACCCCCAAACCCCATATCTGCAAGGCGACCCAGAAGGATACCGTGGTCGACGGTATCGAAAGCCGCTGAGAGGTCCAGCAGAACCAACAGGGACACACTCCCCCTGTCAAGTTCCCGGCATAGATCATCTACCAAGGCGACCAAGGCTGTCTCAGTCCCATGTCCCGGCCTAAAGCCAGACTGTGCCGGATCCAGATAATCAGTGTCTACCAAGAACCCTGGAGTTGCGAAGCCACCACACGTTCCATGACTTTGCCCAAATAGGGGAGATTGGAAACTGGCCGATAGTTCACTAATTGAGTGGGGTCCATTTATGCCCCTTCATGGTGTTGAACCAAAATGAAGGCAGAAGAGTTGTTTAAAAATTATATATATATATATATATATATATATATCCCAGATTCCTTATAGTGAATCTGCCCAATAGTGGGGCTTAAGTAATAAATGGCAAAGAACAAAGGTTAGTATGGTAACTTTTACCTTTTTGCTATGTCATGAAAAGCCACTAATGTATAAGTAGAACCGTAGATTTAAAGTAATAACACCTGAGTCAACTAAATGAGGGGGTGAGGGGGACTGCCCTTAACTGGGTGGTCTCCTTCCTCCGGAATCGGACACAGCGAGTGAGGAGGGGAGAGGTGGTCTCCGGGGGGGGGCATTGCTTCACTGCAGGGTCCCCCAGGGGGCAATCCTCTCTCCTCTATTATTTAATATCTACATGCGACCACTTGCCCAGTTGGTGCGTAGCTTTGGGCTTGGGTGTCATCAGTACGCTGATGACACCCAGCTTATCCTGAGGATGGAGGGCAGACCCGAATCCGTACCCGATAATTTACATCGTTGCCTTGAGGCCGTTACTGGATGGCTGCGAGCCAGTATTTTGAAGGTGAATCCGGCCAAGACGGAGATCTTGTGGCTTGGCCGCCCGGGCTGTAGGGATGTCCAGCTTCTGTCCCTGGATGGTGTGAGCCTAGGTGTAACCTTGGACCCCCTGCTGTCGATGGAGGCTCAAGTCTCCAGCGTCAGCAGGGTGGCATTTTTCCATCTGCGACAGGCAAGGAAGCTGGCCCCCTGTCTGTCCCGGTGCGACTTGGCCACAGTGGTCCAAGCCACAGTCATCTCGAGGCTTGACTACTGTAACGCTCTGTACATTGGCCTTCCTTTGTCCGTGATCCGGAAGCGCCAGCTGGTGCAGAATGCCGCAGCCCGACTCCTGGCAGGGGTCCCAGTTGGCTGTCACATCTCGCCAATTCTGCGCGAACTGCACTGGCTACCGATAGTATGCCGGATCACCTTCAAAGTGTTAGTTCTGACTTTTAAGGCCTTGCATGGTCTGGGGCCAGTGTACCTGCGGGACCATCTCCTCCCATACCACCCCACTAGACCTCTGTGCTCCGAAGAGGAAAACCTCCTGGTCATCCCCAGTGCTAAGATCTACCGGTTGACCGCGACTCATTGACGGGCTTTTTCGATTGTGGCTCCGACTCTCTGGAACTCCTTGCCCGCCGGCGTTCGCACTATCCAGGTCCTTCTCCCTTTCAGGAAGGCTTGTAAGACCTGGTTGTTCCAGCAGTCCTACGGATCTGGATAACCTATGTGCCAATAGCCTCCTGTAATTGTGTTTGCTGCTCCTGTGTATAGTGCTCGCCTACTGCCATCTTATATGCTGTTTTAATGGTTGTTTTTATCTGTTTGCTGTACTGTGTTTTTATATATGCCTGTTTTTACTATGTAACAACTGATGGTTGTGAGCCGCCCCAAGCCTTTGGGGGGGGGGGGGTAAATAAATGCGAAGAAATAAATAAATAAAATAAATAAATAAATATTAAATTTATGGAACTGAATGAACACTGCTAAAAAGATCTATCGCTTTACATGAGATGGAGATCTTTTAAAAATATGTGCAAACAGAGTCAAGGAAGAAACAAAAATCAGTGATTTTTGCATCCAATGTTTTCAGACTGTATTTAATCCCCAAATCCATACTTTGTCTTCTGTTAGTCCTGAAGGCTAATAAAATTAAACAGAACCTTGTAATTCATTGCCTTTAAAACCATTGTTATTTATGTGTCAGGAGAGGCCAAACTTTCTTTCATGTTCTTACTCTTTTCTTATGGCTTGAAGTGATCATGCTGTGGTCTTTTTTTAAAAAAAAACCCCTATGTATTAAACAAGAGAAGACTTCAATACAATTTGATCAAAGGGCATGGAATAACAGAAGGGCACAAAGCATATGTATGCATGTGTGTGTGTGTGTGTGTGTGTGTGTTAAAAGCCTGGGCGAGTGATAAACTGAGTTCAAAGGCTTGACATTTTAATTCTTATACCATGTGCTCTGAGCATTTCTGGACCTGTCAAAAGGCAACAATTACAGATTTTTAGGCAGCTTCCTAAATTGGGCAGGGTTTTTTTTACACTTTATAATCCATTGTCCATCTAACCCATCACAGGTGTTCCCTTCCCTATTGTGATAGACGTAAGCACACTGCACCAACAATAACATTGACAACTGAAGAGATGAACTAAACAATATAAGAGCCCAAAGATTTCTGGTAGGCACCTCAGAGAACAGCATGTTGAGGCCAAGCCCTCAGTTCAAGCCAAAAAATATATTCTGTTCATGAACTTTACTGCTTTTCTTCAGAATTCCTCACCTTAAAAGCTCATGGAAACCTCTAGTCAGTTCTCTTGAAGCTTAAATCACAGATAGAAGGAATTTAAAAATAAAGTAAAGCTAAAACCAGAGCCTTTTCCAAAGACCTACCCCTTTCTTCTCCTAATGAGATTTGTATTCTTATTCCAAGATAATAATTTATTTAAAGAATAAAATCAAATATAGAACATTATTGGCATTCAGGAAGGTATCAAAATATATCAATGCTTATTTTGACCACCCACTTGTTACTGGATTTGTCACCATTCATAGTTTAAGTAGAGATGGTAAACGCTACCTGTCTTGGCTTGAAGTAGGTCTGTTCTTGTCTCTATTTCCCTCCCCCCCTTTTTTTGATTGTTGTCTGTTCTTGTCTCTATCACAGGAGCCGAAGGCAACCCCCAAAAGCAATTAAAACAACAATACAAATATACAATTTGCAATTCTTACAATTGAAATACGGGTCTATTTTCCAAAAGCTATGAGTTTTACTTCTACATCTTGAAGGTCTGAGCAAATAAAATTGCATCAGAAGGCTTGGCTGTAAACTATGAATATGGTAGTGTGTTCAGGATGGAAACTGGAGGGATCGCTGTACAACATTTTTTAAAATGTAGCGTTGGACAGTTGCTTCAGCTTCCTTCAATCTGATTTGTCCACACTGACTAAGGCCCTTTCTTTGTCAGCCTAGTTGGTGACAATATTAAGATTGATCCTGAGACTGAAAAACCAATTAAATTCCTTGGCTCACTATAAGTTGAAAGGTGGCTTCAAGTCATGTATAGAGTACATACACTGAATGCAAAAGAAAACACAACACCCACAGTAGTACATTTTTAGATATTTCATTATCAGTTTTTGCTATTTTTCATGTTTCTCTTGGATTCATTAAAAAGCATGTTGGCAGTTTTTGTGTTTTAATTGTAGAGAAACTCACAAGTTGCCTTTGTTTTCATTTATTTTCAGGCATGCCAGGTAGGCATTTTCTCTAGCTTAGTAAATCTGAAATGAAATAGTGCATGAATGGCTTGCAATAAGAACTGGTTCATAAGGAGACTTTTTTTTTTGTTCAGCATGGGATGCACACAATCTTTTTATCCTTGAGAATGGCTGGGCCCACATATATGCACATATATATTTGCAATGTGGTGGCCTTATAATCGCCCCATAGCATTCATTCTAAGATCTATGGGGTCAATTAAAAATGAATATTGCAAGAACAATCAGGATTTATGCAAGCCTAATTTTTTAACAATAGTAGAATAAATTATACCATATGGTACATTGAACTCATATACACTGTTACACAATATGCATTCATTGAGGTGCTAAAGCAGGACTGAATTTTGGGATTCCTCTACATATGCTGCTGTGCACTTTTGCAAACTTGGCACAAACCTTAAAAGCCAAACATAAAAGATACAAAGTAGTTACAAATGCACAATAGACATTCTTTTATAAAGTATTTCCCCTTTTGTCCTCTCCTTAATGCATAATTAAAATCCTCACGGCCTTACTCAAGAGGAAAAGGGCCTAATCACAAATTCTGGCAATTTCAGCTGCTCTTCTCTCCAGCTTTCCTCTTTCTGAACTCAGCTAAGAAGAATGCCCTCTTTAGGGTTCCCCCAGTCAATTGATCAAAACAATAATTCACAAAGATAACAGAAAAACAATATTATCTGTACTATGCAAACTTGTGAATACGGATGCACATGCTGAGAGTGTATTTATTGTTGGTCCATTTCTTCCCATTTCAGAAGTCAAGGAATAGTGGTTTCCCATTCATTTTGTAGTGGAATGCAAGGGAGAATGTGTGGAATTCCACCAGTTCTTTTCTTGGGGGGGCTTTGCTGGGGCTTTGAGGACTGCATGCACCCTTAAATAAGTTTTAAAACACTGATTTGGTTAAACCAAATATGGAGGAAACAACAGGACTCTTTAATGAACACATTTTGTTTCTCAGTAATATGTGAATCTTTCTCTTCATATTATTGCAGAGCAAATGTATTTTAATAGCTGTCACTCTCCATATTTTATTTGTGACTGCGTGGGAATGAGAATGAATAATAATAAATGCATTATTCAGTAGCCATAAATATCACTTGAGTAATTGATTGTTATCACCATTCTGATATATTACTTGTCAAGCCAAGATGATTGGTGAAAACATAACTTCTTAATCCACAGCTGAAGTCATGTTTGATTAAACATTTTCACATTGATTCCAGGAAAGCATTTTTCAAGTGAAGTACCCTAATGAGACACACCCATGTGAGTGCGCCTGCTTGCATGAGCGTTTGCCCTCACACATTTAAATTCTGATGTTAAATATGCAGATGAAGTTTACCCCTTTTCTGCTGCGGAGGGGGGATATTATTAAGTGTCCAAGGTTATTTGAAACTAATGGCATCATTGCCTGGGGTTGAAGTTTGAACTGTGTTGTAGAAATATTAATTGTGCAATGAGGACATGCTGAGATAACTTTGCAACATTTAAAATTTATATGATATGGATAGCTATTCCTTTATTACATATTTCTTAAATTTACAGAATATGCTATTAGGGTGATTATTTTTCTAAGGGCAGAATAAGTATCAGCAACAAAAGCAACTGCATGGAATAATTATAATAATAGAAATTCAGTAGAAAGGACAAAATATAAAATAATAGACAACATCCTGGAAAAATAGAAACCTTTCCCAGATTATATGGCAGAAAACTTAATATCTAAAAGCCTTTAAAATATTAATGTTTTCACTTGGACCTAGAATTACACTAAATGTTGGTGGCAAGATAAGCTCCCTGGAAGAAAAGTCCATAGATTGAGTATCATTCCCAAAAAGTCTATCTAGCTTCTACCTGATGAAAATGTCAGTGGCTGGAGGTGAGAGGTGAATACATGGGAGGAAATGGTTGAGCTGATATCCTGGTCTGTAATTAAACTTTCCAGGTCTGACACAATCCATTAATCTATTTCCAAAACTTGGAAATGTTAACACTTTTGGATTATATCAGTAGTTCCCAGAATTCTCCTGCTAGGGACCAGTGGTTGAATGTTTCTGGGAACTGTAGTACAGAAAAGTAATATTTCCAAATCCAGATATTCTTTTTGTCCTAGTTATTATCATGCTTAAACTGCTGAATCTTTATATGAAAGTACTTATATACTTCACACTAATGGTTTCCTGTGTAGAACTGTGTCTGTGTTTTAGGCACCAAACATCCTGCTCTCTGTTTCTGTTCATAAAGTTTCTTTTTTTAAAGTACTGTTTTTTCAGTATAGATGCCTCTAGATTTAATGATTTGTCTGTTATTTACCTGGGGAGGATGGTATTCTTTCTTTGAAATAAGATATATTTGAGAAGGAAAAAAAACCCTGAAATGTTACTACTTGGTTTCAGATACAGCCAAGCTGTCAAGTGGTTATCTAGTGCTCAAGTGGGCCATGAAAAGGGTGCCAAGGATTGAGAGTATCATCTTAATTGCTGTCAAAATTTTCAGAAATTGAGATGGGCAATCTGAAAATTCAACCAGAAAAATGTTGAGCATCTGAGAAGATATTTTTGCCCTACTATGAAGATAAAAAGGAAACATAGCCTATGTGCCTGTGGGATCTCTCTTTTACTGCTGGAACTGTTGCCATGTTTGCTTAATATGATCAGTTTTCTGGGACTCGATTCCCTCTATGCATGGATAAAGTGTAGTTCAGCTTCTTCATCTGGAGCCCCTGGACTTCCACAAAGACCCTGAATCCCCCAGCAAAGAAATCCACCAATTTCCCAAAATTGATCATCAGTTCAGGAAGGTGAGATCATCCCTAAACTACCTGCCTACCCTTATTTGCCATATATGTGCAAACTGTGCTTCGTTTTATTCTTCTGTGCACACTCATAGACCTGGACAATGGTATTTATACTCCCCATTTTATTGTGGTCTCATTAAATGGGGCAAATAATTGGCAACAAAAGATAGCAGGAGAAATGGGAAGATATTTCATTTTGAGAGTGATCAGGGTTTAAATTAGTTTGTGCTTCCAATTTCAAATCAACAGAATTTTCTTTAGCCCTCTAGATCTATCTATCTATCTATCATCTATCTATCTATCTATCTATCTATCTATCTATCTATCTATCTATCTATCTATCTATCTACACACAGAGAGAGTCATCCACACTTATATATGGCCAGTGCAGAAAATATGTTCTACCTTTCTAACTCAATAAAGTAAAAAATATTTATCACAACCTCTGAGGATGCTTGTCATAGATGCAGGCGAAACGTCAAGAGAGAATGCCTGAAAAACCTACAACAACCCAGTGATTCCAGCCATGAAAGCCTTTGACAATACATATTTCTCACAAGCTGATCAGCTAAGGTTTAGATTATTCCATATTCCTCAATTGAGACCTTTTACTGAAAATATGTGAAAATATATTTGATCTATGCCACAAGTTAAGTGCAGGAGTGACAGTATTTTTTCAATGGTTGAGGCTCTGGGCATCTGCAAATAGAGGTTGGACAGCTCCCTCTTAGGGATGGCCTAGCTGCAGTTCATGCATTGAAGTGGAAAGTTGGCCATTGTGACCTTCCAGTTCTAAAATCCTATGATTCAGATGCATGATCACACTTTACAGATGATAGTTCTTCTCCCCAATGAATTGTTATCACCCTGAACCAAGGAGTCAGATTAGCATGCAGTTGCAGACATGACTTGTCTGAGACCCTAGGAAGATATTCTTGACCCACATTGGCCCACGTGACTCAAACTGTGTGCGTCTTCTGCTCTACATACAAGCTCTGAAACATTTATTCTGTATGGAAACAATATTTGAAAACTCATGGAATTAGGCAGGAAGTCTCTTGAATGTTAGGAAACCCCAATGATGAGAATTCTTCTGAAGATCCCTTTGCACCCCACTCCATCTCATTTCTTTGAATTGATTCACTTCCAGCCCAGACTCACAGTTTTCCTGACCTGGGCATGTTGTAATAGGCAGGAGGATGGGGCAGGGGGTGGGGGGAGGTAGGGGATCTAGTTAATGACTATGCTTTAATAAACAGTATACAACAATATCCTACTCCAGAGAACCCCCAGAAAGTCCTGGAAGATGCTGCCATCTTCAGACACCATCTATTAGAACATAGTCAATGGCAGGTGCACATCTTCAGTCAGCCGCCTCCCCACATGCCGACCACTGCATAGTTGTGTCTGGGAGAAGGAAAAAAGTGGACCGAGGCAAAAAACTTTATTTCTCACTCTGCGGGAATGTCTTCAATAGCTGCATTTTTCAAAAACATTCAATGATAGGAATAAAAACTAAATTGCATATTCTCTCCTGTGGAAACAAATAATTTAAACAAGCATAGCTCTTCACATTCCAGTAGATGCTATTAAAGTGGAAGCACTGATTCATTTGTGTATCAGCTAGCTACTTTCAGCTTGTTGATCAACTGATTTTATTGGACTGCTCAGGTTGCATTTAGATTGTACATTCAGTGCTTGTTTTCTTCTATTAGCATTTTAGAGCACCCGATCCATCATTCTCAAGGGGAAAAAAACAGTTTTACTCCTATCTGCATTAAAAACAGGAAAAGTTATTCCTCTGCAGACTTTTTTTTGTAGAAGTGAACTTCACACTGTAAGTTGATGATCAGAAGCCTTCACAATATGTTTAATACATTACTATTTATGTATTTATTTATTTACTATGCTTCTATACCGCCCCTCTCAGCCCGAAGGCGACTCGAGTGGTGAACAAATGGCAGCAAGTGCCCACAGACAAAATACATCATAAATATGATAATATAAAACTATACAAATTAACAGTTCAAACTATAAAATACAAATCTCAGCATCTCATTCTTAAAATCTGTTTCTGTTGCATCGTCATAACATTCTGTTGGTCTCGATTAATTAAAGTTTATCTGCGAATACCTGCTCAAACAGCCAAGTCTTTACTTTATTATGAAATATCAGGAGGGAGGGGGCTGATCTGATGCCACTAGGAAGGGCGTTCCAAAGCCAAGGAGCCACCGAGGGACCGAAAGCAGGGCCTCTCCGGATGATCTTAAACATCTCGATGGTTCATAGGGAGAGATGGATTCAGACAGGTAAGTTGGACCAGAACCATTTAGGGCTTTAAAGACCAAAACCAGCACTTTGAATTATGCCTGGTAGCAAACTGGCAGTCAGTGGAGCTGGCGCAACAGAGGAGTTGTACGCTCCCTGAGTGCCGCTCCTGTTATCAACCTGGCTGCTATCTGTTGGACCATTAAAAGCTTCTGAACAGTCTTCAGAGGCAGCCCTACATAGAGAGCATTGCAGTAATCTATACGGGATGTAACCAGAGCGTGGACTATCGTGGCCTAGTCAAACTTCCGAAGGTACGGGCACAGCTGGCGCACAAGTTTTAATTATGCGAATGCCCCCCTGGTCACTGCTGAAACCTGGGGTTCCAGGCTCAGCGATGAGTCCAGGATCACACCCAGACTGCAAACCTGCATCTTCAGGGGGAGTGTAACCCCGTCCAACACAGGCTGTAACCCTATGCCCTGTTCGGCCTTTCGACTGACCAGTAGTGCCTCTGTCTCATCTGGATTCAATTTCCATTTGTTTGCCCTCATCCAGTCCGACACAGCAGCCAAGCACCAGTTCAGGATCAAAACAGCCTCCTTAGTAGTAGGTGGGAAGAAGTGACAGAGTTGGATGTCATCTGCGTACAGATAACACCGCACCCTGAAACTCCGGATGACCTCCCCCAGTGGCTTCATGTAGATGTTAAGCAACATGGGAGACAGTATTGAACCCTGAGGAACCCCACAAGACAATGGATGAGGGGTTGAACAGGAGTTTCCCAACACCACCATCTGGGAACGGTCCTCCAGGAAGTACCGGAGCCACTGCAGAACAGTACCTCCAAGGCCCATTCCCGCAAGGCATCGCAGAAGGATATCGTGGTCAACGGTATTGAAGTTCACTGAGAGGTCCAGCAGAACTAACAGGGACACACTCCCCCTGTCCAGCTCCCGGTGTAGATCATCCACTAAGGCAACCAAGGCTGTCTCGGTACCATGTCCCGGCCTAAAACCAGACTATGCCAGATCTAGATAATTTTATGTCTTGTACACCTATGATAAATCTGGTATAAAGAGCCTCGGAGTGACTTTAACTGTCTACAGAGCGTCTTTGGCTGGTTATGCCTAGGATAGATCAGGACCACCACCAGCACTGGATTGCCTCCAGCAAGCAGCTCCTTCTCAGACACTTGCTGGCAATGTTGCATTTCTTGTTGCATGGTTGGGTGCAATGTGAAATGCATTGTGAAACAGCAAGCGGCATCTAGGAGGGAGCTGTTTGTCTAACAGTGGTGCTACTATTACTACTACTACCACAGTCTCAGATTAATACTAGTTTCATGTGTTATATGGGATAGCCATAGAAATAGTACACCATCCACCCATCCTAGCCAAGGCCTTGCCAGCTATGTCAAGTGGAAGCACCTCATAACTGTCTCAGAAGAAACTGCCTAAGCTGGCAATGGACTTCTCTGTCCTGGTCCTCCTTTTGTTGGTTGATAGACTGGTTTGGGGTGGGGGTGGGGGGTCAGAGGGAGGAGGATGAGACTGTGGTAGCAATTGACATGGACAGACAGCGGAAAAAGCAACAGTGGTGCTGGCTGCTTCAGAAGCAGCTGCCTCACCTGACAGAGGAAGGAAGATGGTAGTTCCAGTTTCATCTGTGTACATTCAATTGATTCAATACATCTGTTCTGGTTGGGACTAGCAATTAGTTTTAGCATTTGGCATGACACAAAGTCCAAAGGAAGGAGCAGGAAAATAGAGATATCAATTCATTTGACAGGAGATACACACACACACACACACACCCATTGGGGGTCATGTTTTAAGTTAAGAAGCTTGGCTAAAGAAATAAATAATGAGACATCTGGAGGCTATTTTAAGTTCATCTTGTGCATGCCCATGCATTGATAGCAATTCTTAGATTTAATGTGAATTACACTTGTATAGCTTACCCATTAATATTGATAGAAGTATTTCACCTACTTGCATCCTTGTGTCCTTTGTTAGACTGCACAATGACTTATAGCTGTGATCTGTGTTTAGTTTTTACAGGATAAGAGCTAACATCTATAAAAGGTCTGTCTTAAACCAATTTGTTATTCAAATAGAGGCAAATGTGTTGTAAATAACCTCTTTTGCAGCAGATGTAATGTGGCACATGTCCTCCTTACAGGCAAATTTGTGCTCTTCAATTTGCATACAGGTTATGTGCATATTGCCCACCAACTGTTAGCAGAGTAGTAACTATTAAATTGACTTACGGATTGCTATGCTAGTGAAATTGAATGGAGGTGTGCTCTCCACGCTAGAGGGATTCTAAATTCAAAATCATTTCAGCCAGTATAAGCAGATACTTACTTTTCAAAATCCTAACCTCAGGTGAGTCCAGGCAGACCTACTGACAACGGAGTGTACTGACTTTAATTGACTGTCAGAATTTATTGACCCAAGGGGTAAATATTGACAAAGGAAATTCTTGACAGTTCCTGTTTTCTGCGAAGGAGTGATAAATTTCAATGCACACTGAAATATATAATCTATGTGTAGAGAAATCTATTTTTGCAGCTCCTCGCAAGATGTATTGCAAGGAATAGAATTCAGTAGTGTCATGGGAAAGTAATTATGTGTTGCTTAGAGATGGACTTAGAAATGTATATGCGGGTGAGTGGGAGACAAGATTAACTAATATTATTGTATTGATTATACCACTGCAAAGGGCTGTTTAAGCCTGTTCCATTCAGGCATTTACGGGTTCCCCTGGTATCAAATAAAATATAGTTAGGTTTTTCATTATACTGGGGCCATCTTAAGATGGAGAAAGCAGTTCAAATCAGTAGAAGATTTGTGCTAAAGCAACAACAGATAAGGGAAAGAAATGGCAATATTGAAGACCACTATCTTGGCTAGGTTAGAAAATAGGATTAATTCCACACTAATGGTCCGATTACACTACACAGTTACATTGTTATTTCATGCCATGGTTTTATTCTGGGAAGTCCTGGGGTGTGTATGTAGCCGATACTTTGGAACACTCTGATTGAGAGTTCTGAATTGCGAATTCCAAGATTCCATGTCAATTAAAGTGGAATAATAATGAGATGATTGTGTGATGTGAAAGGGCTCTTAATCACAGTTTAGTCCAACTGAAAACAGTGGGGGTTTTGTTTAAATAAGAGTAATTGAAGTTGATTTGAAGAAAACTAATTCAAACTAAGCTGGATCTAGCCCAATAGAATCTGTGGCATCTATTCTCCAGGTTTCCGACAAAAGATTTCTTCAGTTTGATAGGGACAAGCGACTTATTGAACCTAAGATTTTCTGAATGCAGAGCATGTCCCTTCCAGCAAAAGAAGGAAGATACATCACCACTCATAGTCTTTTCTATTTCAAAGTAAAAAAAATGAATATTATTTGACACAACTCCACTTTTAGCACAGTTTCTGGGGTAAGACTATCCATGTGTTATGATTTAATATCTATATGGTGGGAAGAGGATTCATGAGTACAGCTTTCTCTGTTGACAGTAATAAATGTGTGCAGCATGGTAGAAGAATATGACAAACGGTTGAGCCTGTAAATGCAAGACAGCACAAGATGGAAGGCATCCACTGTCTATTTTTCTTAGAAGTACCGAGTGTAAGAACCCATCTATAGTGCCCTATAATACAGTTTGAGACTGCATTATATGGTTAGTGTAGACTCCTATAATGCAGATTAACTGCATTGTAGACTAATATAATCCAGTTTAAGAGTAAGTTTCTAAAGTACCACAAAGGTGGGTGGAGGGTCAGAAGAGTTTATGTTATGTCTCACCTGTCTTAGATTTATTCTTAAATAGTGACCCTCACAAGAGTAACACTAGAAAGGTTTCAGGGTTTCCTCCAGTTATCTGGGAGGAACTGAACATTCATTTCTCAGAATTTTTTTTGTCAGATAGTCAAAATGAAATGCAAGAAAGAAATGCAAATTAAGAGCTACGCAGTGCTGTTCAGAGATATTTTCAGAAAGGAGTTGGTAAGGTTTGATGAATAAAAAAGAGCTAAGCTTCCACACTATTGGAATCACAAGAGCTCTTTTTGGAGTTGGAGTGGCAAAACCTGATGATTACTGATTAAGAATTACTGATACATAAGTGCCATCAAACTCGATGAGACAGGCCTGGTTTTCATCACCATCCAGGTGCTGGTTTGCTTTGAACTGAAAACCACAAACTAAGATAATAGATTGGATAAATCCACCCTATTGCAACTCCTCTTGCTTATCCCAATCCATTTAATGGTTAGGTTCCTTTCATTTTTACTGCTTCCTTTGTCAGGAATAAGTGGAAGATTTAGAGTATGCTTGTTAGCTGTGCCATTACTAGTTACTGTCATTGGGCTGGGGGGGGGGGGGTGTTGAAAGTGTGCATGCCAGAGATTTGGGCCATGTCATCTGTCACATTAATAGGGTAAGTTAAACGGATGACTTGTATGTTCCTGGAAGTAATATCTATGCCTGCAGGAATAGATTTAAAGCAGGTGGACTCTGGTTAGAATCTAAGATAGGAAGGCATAATCTAACAAGAGCCTTCAGAAAGCCATGTGTTTTTCCTATCTGATTTCAATTAGGATATGTCTAGCAAAGCTCTTGTGAATTCCAAGCTTCTGTTTGTACTACTCCCCCCCCCCACACACACAAACTTGATGTTTCATCAAAGCTTTAACTATCTGGAGTAACATGTTTTCCTTCAGATGTTGCTGAGCTGCAAATCCCAGCAGATTTAGCCAGCATAGCTAATACTGAGTAACGATGGGAGCTACAGTCCAGTATAGTCTGAAGATCTATCCACTCTCCATCTCTTCTCTGGTATATAAAACAGCAGAACTAATTTTCCCTATTGTTGTTTAGTTTTGTCAGTGATATTAGAGCTGTGTTGTATAGCTGCGCAATACATAACAAGTTAAAAATTAGACGTATTTATACCTGGAAGGCATGGCTGGCTCAACTGCACAAGTGATCTGAAAAATTGTTTGGAGCAGCTGTATTATTAATCACTTATAGCACTATCCAAAGTGAAACCTATGATCCCTGTTCTTATTTACATTAATTATTTTCCACTGTGAAGTCATAGCACTGAATAGAAGTGTCATAAAAGAACCTTCCATTAATAGAAACACAAACATTGGATTCTTCTTACAGATTGCAGCAGATGCAAGAATTACATGGTTTCGCCACTTGTTGGCTTCCAATGGCAGGGGCTATGTAATCATGCCAAAAGTTTCAACCAATCACATGTAGAAATCTTTTGAAGTTTGGTTATGGGGTGCATGCAACAGGCAGAGGGTTTTGCAGATCCCAAGGACAGGGATGAACAATGGTTGGGATTTGGAGACTGCATTTGTCACCCAGAAAACCTCAGATGACTATACGACCCACTTCACACTCTGCAAAGAAATTTAACCCACCCCAGATGCTCCCAATATTTCCAAGAGCACATTTACACAGATCATATAATGCAGCTTGAAATAGCTTTAAGGAAGCATTAAACCTAAAGCAGAAAGGCTTGGACGGGGGACAGGGGAAGGAACGACTCCAGGCAGGGCCTGCAGTGCAAATCAAGAGAAAAAAAGTTGTTTTTTTTTTAAAAAAGGAAGCCCAGGGTAGGATAACTCCAGATCATCTCTTATTTTCCCTGAAAAGTGGAAAGTCCTTGGAAAGTCGAATGCAGAGAGAGAGAGAGAGAGAGAGAGAGAGAGAGAGAGAGAGAGAGAGAGTGTGCATCTGCAGTGCCTATAGTGTCTGTCTCCTCTAGAATGGAAATAGCTTTAAGGAACCCAGGTCTCCTCTACAGACTAAAAGGAAAGGATCACAGAAATAGTGATGCTATTAATTCAGTTCTTAATGAAGGATTGTCTAAAATGACGGGAAGGAGAGCCTGGGGAGCGCCCCCTCCCCCATTGCTGCCAATAGACCAGATCTAGCTGTATTTTTTGGCTATGGTCAAAAAATGCCACCTGTTTTCAAGAGACATGTGAAAACAGATATGGGGGTCTACTGGTATCAGGCCAGTAGAAGCGGATCAAGGTTCTGCCAAAATGCACAAACCTAGAAAATGATGAAGGAACCAGGGAATTCCAAAAATATCAGTGTCTAAAGAGAAAGCTACGTTGCCACCAACCATGCCTGTAAAGGCACTGAAATAAAGGTGATTAAAGATCAGAACAGGTTCAAATAATCTGGGCCCAATCCATATATGGGTTTATATGTTAAATCCATAATTTTGAATTGTGTTTGGAAACAGTTTGGCAGCTAGTGGAAGTACAGCAACTAAGGAGTTGCATGTTCCCTGTAATCATTACCTGTTAGAAATCTGGCTCCAGTTCATTGGACCAGCTGAAGTCTCCAAACACTCTTCAGAGCTAGCTCCACTCAGAGTACCAGTATATTACATGAATGCAATCTTAAAGCCTCTGTCAGCACAGCCAAGTCAAGTGTCTCAAAGAATGGATGCCACTGGTGCACTAATATGCACATGTACTGCTTTAGAAACAATTCATATATTACTTCAAGGATATTAATCTGTTACATGCACATAAGACTGTATCATATTGTTTAAAGAGGATAGGGAAGATGAGGAAGGTTATATTATTACATGTATTGTTTTAGATACATAAATAGATTTTAAGATGTTTATTAATATCCTCGAAGTAATACCCTGCATCTCTCAGATTACCATTGAACCAATTTAATGGGGGGAAACATCGACTGCACATCTTTTCCCCATTGCTTATGGTGCAAAATGGGAAGCTTTCTGAATTGCCACTGCAGTAGCATACACTGTGAGATGGGAGCTGGCAGGCTCCATGGGTAAACTAGGGTTGAACTGGCATATATTGTCAAAATAAGGCCCCTCTGATGAGGCTGGAAGACTCCCATTGTACATGGACAAAGCCTTGGATCTCAGTTATTGTTTCCTTGTAGACAAACACTCAAAGATACAAGACTTAGAATAATTCATTCTAATTTATTAAATACTCTCCAGTTTAAACGGTTTTTATTCCTGTTTATTTAGAGCAATGATTCCCAAACATTGATCTCTAGAAGCTTTGGACTTTAGCTCCCGGAATTCCTGACTGTTGGCCAAGCTGATTAGAGTTTATGGGACTTGAAGTCCAAAACATCTGGAGGATCAATGTTTGGGAACCACTGACAGAGTATGGCTGGAGGCTGAATGTATTCAGCTGCTTTTAGTAAAGAAGGAAATGGCCTACCCACCTAGTGGAAGTTGCATTGAATCCAAGTTATGCAGTCAAGGTGTTTTAGCCTTAAGGTTGAAATAATTTTATAATAAGCAAAAAATGGGAGGAGACAATTCAATGCTAAATCATATATTCTTAAAACCATGAATAGGCACAAGCCTATTCGCCGCATTGTTATAGTCACTTGGGGGGCTTGATTGTTTGTACTGGTGGATTGCGTTCCTACCACCCTCTGGATTACAAATACAAAGACAAAACTCTTTGCGCTTTGTGGACTTCCAAGCGCCCTCAAGAAGGGTGATATTATTTACACCAGTATCATATGTAATCTCGAGAGCTTGTGAGTACATACAGTGTGTTTATGTTTATTATACAGTATATGCAGAGGCCTTTTGTTGTTAGAATTTATCACAGTATATATTTGATTCATATGCTTATGCTTGTGCCTATGCTTTTATGAATATATGATTTAGCATTGAATTGTCTCCTCCCATTTTTTGCTTAGTTCATATAGGGGGAAGTGATTACATTGGACTTTGTGTGTTTATTATAATTTTATAATACCCTATAAATTTACAGTACCCCCAACTCTTCTACTGAGCTATCAGCTCATTTAAAATCTTAGCTCCAAAATGCATGTTGAAGCAGATGTATTGTTTTTAAGCAGAATGGGAAATGATTATAAAAATAGATTTATCTCTTCTAGAGCAGTGTTTCTCAACCAGTGTGCCGGGGCACACTAGTGTGCCGTGAGCGAGCATCAGGTGGGCCATGGGAAATTGGAACCTGGGGGGGGGGTCTACTGTGTTGAAGTATAAAAACCCTAAGATACCTACCTCGATAAAGGCACAAAATTACAAATACCCCCCCCTCCCAACCATTGTCTACTTGGTTTCTCCCTCTCCATGCATTGGGAAGGCCCGCCTCCCTTTCCCCAAGTAGAGACCTCCTCTTGCCTCCTGGGGGTTCTGTGTGGAAAGTTTGGCCCAGTTCTGTCATTGGTGGGGTTCAGAATGCTCTTTGATGGTAGGGGAACTATAAATCCCAGCAACTACAACTCCCAAATGTCAAGGTCTATTTCCCCTGAACTCTATCTGTGTTCATATTTGGGCATATTGAGTATTTATGCCAAGTTTGGTCCTGATCCAACATTGTTTGAGTCCACAAAGCTCTCTGGATATAGGTGAACTACAACTCCAAAACTCAAGGTCAATGCCCACCAAACTCTTATCGCATTTTCTCTTGGTTATGGGAGTTCTGTGTGGGAAGTCTGTGTCTTTCTGCCATTCCTGCCAGGATATCTATGCTGCGTTCATCGAAACAGGCCCAGGTTTCACACTGAGTGTATAAATACATTAAAAAAACATATTACCTATATGTATTACTGTGTTAGAGTGTCATTTTGTGTCGTTTTGGTTGGTGGTGTGCCCCAGGATTTTGCAAATGTAAAAAGTGTGCCGCGGCTCAAAAAAGGTTGGGAAACACTGTTCTAGAGCATAATCTAGTAAGAAGTAATCATCGTAACATTTTATTTGAAATAGTAAACTGGCATCCTAAATCTATTTACCTGGGATTGAGCCCCACTGAAGTTGGTGAGAGATGTGTGTAATTGATTTTTTAAAGTGTTGTTATAATTATTATTTGAAGATATTATTTTAAAGTCTAGTTGCTGTGAAATATTTTTTTTATTTACAGCATTTTTACCCTGCCCTTCTCAAACATCCCCCCCCGGGGGGGGGGGACACGACTCAAAGAGGCTAACAAAGGCAGCAATTTGATGCCACAAATCAAAACCACAGTATAAAACCATAATACATACAGAGTTAAAACAATAACAACTAATTATAACCAAACTATCAAACAGTCATTAAATTAAAACAATACTCAGTCCACAAACCCATTGATAGAACAATAGTTGATAGAAAAATATGGCTGTAGCTATGCAACTTTAGAAAAAATGGCCGTAGTAATACATAAAACTACTTTTCCAAAGGTAACAGCTAGACTTTAAGTAATTAAAATTCACAACACATTTTTGTTTTTCATGATACACCAAAGAAAATGACAAGTTCATTTTTGTTTTCTTTTTTCATAACTATAGGCCTTTCCAGCTGTTATTATTAAAAACTGAATCATCATAATATTTAGAGATATGAACATCTTGTCAGTAGAGTGACAGCTATGCAATTATGCCTTGCATTCATAATGTAAATGTGCAAAAATGAAACTGCCTCATTCGCCTTTTGTACTCCCCTGTACAGCAATTCATTCCTTCATGTTTTTGATGATGTGAGTCTGAAGGCCCAATCATGATATGCTGCCCTTTGTGTTCACATGCTTTACATGGAATAATAATAGGAGCAAAAAAAATACTAATACCCAAGCACCGGCTTTTTTCAAGGACATTTACGTTTTTCAAGACCCTGGCTTTGCAGTAATTACTTACTTGCTGAAATCGTAACATTTTATGTATTTTTGAGTGCCTTTAAAGATGCAAGCTTAGGCTTTTGTCCTCACCATGACATCATCGTTTTCTGGGATCAGTATAACATTTGATTCTTCTTTTTTTTGGGTCATTTTCTCCTTTACACTGTTATTTCTCTGGGAAAACACGAGTGCTGACTATTTTCTTTCTAAAAGCTTGTTCCATCTATCATTTGTAAACAAGGGACCAAAGTCATTGCATGCATTGCTTTTTTACCCATACAGATTTTATTATAATTTCTTTATAGGTGTACAACATTAATCACTATCATCATCATCACCATCTTTATTTGTATCCTGCACCCTCTCCCAAAAGTGACTCAGGGTGGTTTACAACAAAAATACATAGTAATAATAGCAACCAAAACAACACAGAACAACAGATTGCATTACAAAAACAAAAGCAGCCATAAAATATTAAATTATAACTTCAAAACATCACAAAGTATAAAATTTTGTGCTGGAATACAATGTATTATTACATGAACATACTGTATGCATGGCTTTGTGATATCACAAAGAGACTCAATGACATGTTAACTATCATGTAAATGTGGCAGTTATGAACTAATACCTAAATGTCTGGCCTTTAGACATGATGTACCATGTGTCAGTATTTTTAAATTCCGAAGAAAAAATGAAGATGTGGGATGAAATTTTAACCGAAAAGCCATACAGTTTTTTCCAAACTCATGCAGAAAGAGAGATCTCCCCACAATTTTCTTGGTGCTTTTATTTCCATGAAAATTTATTGAGAGGTTGCAAGTTCCACATTCAGCACCTCTTAGTACATCCCAAATCCAGACAATTACATTTGTGGGCAGTCTGAATATAACTCACACTGTAGTGTTTCGCTGCCTATTTTCCTGATAATCTGCAGAAACAAAGCATGGCCAGCCATTATACATCATGAGAAGGCAATTTTGTAATCACAGGTATTTATAATGATTAATGTGATCTTCCTGCATCAGGCATTGTGATGAATCTGATACGAGTTCTTGTAGGTTTTTTGGGCTATATGGCCATGTTCTAAAACAGGGGCGGGCAATTACCGGCCCTCCTGGTGTTTTGGACTTCAACTCCCAGAAATCCTAACAGCTGGTAACCTGGCCACCCCTGTTCTAGAAGCATGGCCATATAGCCCGAAAAACCTACAACAACCCAGTGTAGGGATGCAATTTTTTGATATAAGAAATAAGGGACATTTACGGGATTTTTCACAAAAATAAGGGACACTTCATTAAAAACTTGAAACTCAAACATTAGGTTGAAATAGTTTTATTAACAGAATAAGATAATGATTGAAACTCACAAAAGAAACTGACTTACACCCTCTTAACAGTACATGGTATGTTTCTGCATGCTTTGTCATGCAGAAAAAACATTATCAGAACTACCTAATTTTCTTCATCTGTATTTAGTCCTTTACTTTGCTGACTTTAAAAGTGCACTGTCTAAACATTAAAATAAAATAAATTTTATAAGACAGTACATCTTCATGATTATTATGTCAATAGTTATGGGGTACGCAGCATTGTATAGTATTGGGATGCACAGCTAGGCCTATTTTAAGAGTAACTCTCAAGCAACCAGAAACTATCTTTATCCAACATGACCCAACATTACCCTTGGGTAATGGTTAATTAGTCTACTATACTTTGAAAAAGTCCTGTATCGCCTCTTCCGTCCAACGGGGACGCAGGCTGCCCTGCGAGTTGGAATCCCCGGGCAGGCATTGCCATGGAAACCACAGCACACAGTCAACCCCGCCCAGTCCTGTCCTGCTAGTCAAAAATAAGGGACAAGGCCTGAAAATAAGGGACACAAATTTTAGGGCCAAAATAAGGGATGTCCCTTAGAATAAGGGACATATGGCAACCCTAACCCAGTGACCTGCTATGAGTTTTATTTCAGACTTAAAGGAACTATCCAAAGTGCAGGATCAGTGGGAATAACATTAAGAGCCTTGGATTCAATCCTCATATATGGATGTCTACAGCTGCCACTGGTGACAATGATAATATTTGCATTGGCTTTTGCAGATAGTGGAGTCAACATGGCCCCTATTGGTGTCAACACCTTCATAGTTGTCTGGACTATTTATAATGCACCCAAGCTTCTTTTGAAATAAATGTGATCAAGGGATCAACTGACCCATGAGAGAACACATATGCAGATACAGGAATCCCTAACATTATGGAAACAGCAGCAGTGGTGTTCCCCTGTCTTCTGAAGCACAGTGTATTAGTCCAACTTCTGACATGGCTAACGCGGTTCAACCCCATCCTCCCACATTAATTTTCTTAGCATCGTATGGGGCAGATGAAACATAGACTCCACCTCAGTGAATACGTCAAAATTAATATAACCTCCCTACTCTGAGCTGTTGACTGATCTAAACCCTTTGACCTTCTTGAAAATTGAAGATGCAATGAGATGGGTCTAATAAAAGCAAGTGTGATTGCAAAACATGGGGACTCAAGGGGAGACTGCAAGACTCGGGTGAACACTTGTCCATATACAGTCTGAGTAGTGCAGCAAACACATATTTTCTGTTCTTTTTCATTTTCTCATTGTCCATTCCCTGAGATAATCACTTTGGAAGTACTACATCTTTCAACTGCTTGCTCTATAAATGACTATAAAACCTTTTATCCAAACAACAGAACAGGACAGCATTTAAGAGTGTGATGCTATCAAAGAATTCATTGTTTCTGGAAAGCTACCCTTTTCTAAAAGTGGCAGTTGGGGTTGGGTGGGCTCTCTGCAGCTGCAAAAACACTCCAGTCCTGAATTGTCCATGTAGATGTATTTCAAGGCAAAAGATGCCTATAGAAGCAGTGGGAAAATATTTTTCCCCATCACTACCACATCAAAGACTCTTTTGTGCACCTTAGTGAATACTTTCAGCATCACCAGCTTTGTCTCCCTGTGAAACAATCAATTGGTGCCCTTGACTCCTGAACACATGTAGACATTATTGTCATAGAATAGTACTTCCATGCTGAGATTAAACAGTAAGTCTTTTCTGAAATCTAGGTGGATATTGTTGTTGTTTCTCTATGAACACAGCATATCAAGCTGCATTTATGCAGTATAACCATGCCGCTGGCTAATATCCTTTTCCTGACAATAACATGGAATTCAAATACTACACATTTCTGTTATAGAAAATGGCAACTATACTTACCACAGATGACTTAATGTTACGCCAGCCTTTTCCAGATAGATAGATATAGATATTAGGGAGCTGTGTCAGAAGCAGAGAGAAGACGGGTGTTGTTGTATGTATTTTAGTTGTTTCTGATGTAAGACAACCTTAAGTTGAACCTGTTACAAAGTTTTATTGGCAAGATTTGTTCAGAAGAGGTTTGCCATTGCCTTCCTTTGAGGCTTAGAGTGGGTGACTTACCAAGTGGCTTTACATGGCCAATTCTTTGTCTAAAGAGTTATCCAGTGTTCAGACTTCTGCACTATCCTGGCTCTCAACATCACCTCACATGTATACATAAATAGATGTAAGTCAGACATTTAAGAGTCTTCTATCTGTTGGCTAACAGAATCATTGCACATATTACTTGTATCTTGGCATTTTAAAAAACAAATGCTGCCTTTTCCTTTTTGTTTCAAAAGAAATAAAAATGCTAGATGTAGTAACGTTCATAGTCTGGGACAGATTGTCATGTTATGGTAAAAGGTAAAGAATGATTTTGAACTTGAATATTGTGTTTGTAAGTGAAGTTCCGGGTTTTCAGAAAAATACTCCACGGGATTAAGCTTGGGCTTTCTCCTGTAGCTGTTGGTGGTATTTGAGGATTGGCTAGCCTATCAAAAGTTATTGGGTTTGGAAGATATGTAGCAACCATCTGGTGGCACAAATTGTGACCAATTAGGGAGAACATATCATGTTGCAGAAGGCTGGCGTTTGAGAGTGTGCTGGACAGAAGAAATTATTATACTTTTATACCCAAGAATCTCTGGATGTCGTATGAGAAAATCAATTTGAAATGTTTAAAACAATTTAAAGAAAAATAATGTAAAGGCTAAAAATCATATCAAACCATTTAACATTTAAAGCAAGACAGATTAAAGCAACCAAGGCCACTAAAAACAATTTGAGACCACTCTCTTGTACAAATTTCGATGACTCCAATCATGTTCACAAAGCTGTAGTAAACATCCATGTTTTTAACTGGTGCCAGGATTGCAGCAGTACTGGTGTCAACTGGGCATCTAAGGGAAGGTATTGCATAAAAAGAGTGTCACTGCAGATAATGCACTCTCCCATGTCACTCCTCAGCATCTTTCCCTGACAGATAGGAAACAGAGGAGCATCCCTCCAGCAAACCTCAAACTGGCATATATATAGAAAAGCATTTGAAAATATTGCATGAAAGCCATTTAGAACTTTTGAATTCCCAAAAAACTGGGAAGTTTATTACTTACATGTAGTATTCCGATTAGCAGTGTAGCAGCTGTATTTTTCACTAGTTGTATCTTCAAAGGCAAGCCACATACAGAAGCAGTATAATGCATACAATATCAAATCAGGAAGTTACCATACACGGACTATTGTGGCTAAATTATCTCTCTTTTGTTCCAGACCTTATTTATTTATTTATTACTTCAATTTCAAATACCGCTCCATCCCAACAGCCTCGGGGCGGTTTACATAAGGTAATATTAACAATAAAACACACTAAAAACAATAAAAACAATACTAAAACCAACAATAAAACAGTCACCCCTAATACACCTAGTTACATTGGGTCAGTTTAGATTGAAAGCCTGCCGAAATAAAGTTGCAGACAAGTCATTCCCAAAATGTACTTCAACTCCCATAATTGCTGATGGCTGGCCAAACTGGATAGAGTGTTTGGGAGCTAGTTTGAAATATCTAGAGTTTCTAAAGTTTGGGAACTCTGATGTAGACCAATGTATCTCCAGATATTTTGAACTTCAGCTCCCCAACTGATGATAAGCTTGCTGGAATTTCTGGGAGCTGAAGTCCAAAACACCTGGAGAAGCAGAATATGAGAAACACTGCTGTAGACTGTATTCTGAAGAACGGTTTGGTGGGACCATTTCATCTCTTTTAAGATTAAAGATAGTGATATCACTTCAGATCTTCACAATTTGTAAGATTTTTTTCAGGAACTCTCCCATAATTAAACAATGGCAAAGGCTGAACGTACAGAACAATTCTCTTAGGCTCCCATGTAAAAGTGACATTCACTTATTCCAGAGGGGGTTGATTAATTAAAAATATCATTCAACCTCTCTTCATTGGGGCCCTCATTATGAGATAGAAACATGTTCAAAATGCAATCAATTAAATTGGAAATGGAGCTGTACCTGCAATAGTGTATGGAATTTTTCATGATATTCCTATTTTAGGCATGGACATCTGCTAGGCAAAATCCTATGTCAAAGAGCTGCATGCATAAAGATGTATGACATTATCACACTTGGGAGGGGGGTGGAACATCATATACCTGTGGCATTATGTCCTGTTGCATTATAAAGCAAATTGTATCATTTCTCAGATCCCATCAAACATTATTTCTTGCCTTTTCTCCCAAAATCATGCATTTTCAAATTTATCACATGAGTGAGTGCAGTTACTACCCACTCAAAGTTTTGTTTTGTTATAAAAAATTGGAGAAAATATATTGGGAGATACTAGATTTCCCCTTCCAATCTTGCAACTCCCAAGTAGACAGGAGCATTGATTTGGGAAGACATACACCACTTTGGGTATTTAGACTTTCTCTTCCAATCCTGTGACTCCCAAGTAGAGAGCAGGAATTGATCTCTACAAACACCCTCCCTCTTCACTAGGTTCCTCTCTTTCCTTTCAGTCTCACAAACTAGCCATAGTGCAATTTGGAAAGCCTACAAAGTATTGACATTTCTCTCCCAAAATCTTGCTTTGTGAGCATGGTATTTAAAAAAAATAATGTAAAAATTAAAATGCCGAAATTTCAAAATACTACAACTTTGTTTTTCCTATCATTTCTTCTTTATAGTACTCTTGGCTTCCCAAATTACACCTATAGGAACACCCCTTATTCCACATCACTGAAGTGATTTAACATGGACAAATGTGACAGATGCCATCCCACATGTTTTTCCCAATTTTCTCCAGTGGTATTGCAATTTCTCAGCTCAGAAGATTATCTCTGTCAATCTCCCCTGAAGCTGGATTGCTGACCTGAATGTTGGATGTTTAAATTCGCGAGACAGAGTGTGCTCCCATCTGTCAGCTCCAGCTTCCCATACAGGGACATGAGAGAAGCCTCCCACATAATGGTAAAACATTCAGACATCCCTTGGCAATGTCCTTTTAGATGGCCAATTCTATCACACAGGAAGCGACTTGCAGTTTCTCAAGTCGTTTATGACACAATATTTTGCTAATTTAGCTCTTTTAAGAACAAGGAATTATCACAGATTTATATACAGTGGAACCTTGCTATCTGCTGGGGTTTCATTTTAAGACACCCCTGTGGATATCAAAATCAATTGATGCTCAAGTCCCTTTAGATGTGATGGCATAGTAATGTGGTGTCCTTAATTTAAAAAGGCAAAATCAAGATTTGTTTTTTTAGAGTATTTTCAAGCTGTAGATGGATGAATCCATAGATGAAGAATCTGTGTACATGGATGAATGATTGTACACTCAAATAGCAGCTTGAATGAATGAAATAATTAATGAAATGAACTGTGTCAGATCTTATTCCTGGAGGCATCACAATAACTGTGGATGAAATACTTCATGTCTGTGTGATCACTTGCATATTGAGTAACCACAACATTTATAACCCTGGGTGAAGCTTGACTGCATGTTTATATTTATAATGTTTAAAAATTAAATAAAAACTGTTTAAGATTCTGTCCTGTCTTTGGTTTGACACATCAATGTGTTTGTTCTTTTAGATATGAAAATGTAGGGGGAAGAAATTTCTCCCGGGCGACATAGCAACTTTATTTAGCTAGAGACCGGATAAAGAGATTACTTAGTAGCAAGGGAAAAGAAAGAAAGCAGTCAACTATGTTTCTGTCCCCAGCATGCAGTATAATTCAAGCAGTGATTTACACCAGGAGGAAGGAAAAACTCACAATTAAATATGAGAAATAATGAATATTTTAAAAAGTTGGAATCTTTGGTTCTTCAAATATGCAAATTATTTCCACAGAATGGCTTGAAAATTAGCTTGTTTTTCCCCCAGTGAGAGTAAAATCGGATAGAAGTATAAATACACCAAAGTAAGGCATTATATGCTACCCTCTTGTTGTTTCTCTACACTAAGCATCTACTTCTTCCTGTTGTTTTACATCTTCCTCTATATTTGTTCAACTTCAAGATTTGTTTTATTTATTTGTTTATCTTTCTATCTTGCCTGGGGCTCCTAACAAAATAAAATCATAAAATCAATTACATAAAATAACAAAACTATGATCAAAACATTGCATTCATTGGTTAAAAACTATATTCAATAAATAAAAACCATAAATAAAACACATCAATGAGGAGTAACAACAACAACAATAATAACAGTAATATTTAATATGTATAAGAATTAAATCTACTCTACTGTTTTTATTTGAAATGTATGTGTATTATGTGTTAACTTTAATGGTATTTTATGCTGAATGTTATGGTTTTTATATTGTTTTTATTTGTATCGGCATATAATAGTTTCCTTTTTGTTATGCCTCTCTGAGTCCCCCTTCGGGGGTAGAGAAGAGTGGGGTAGAAATAATGGAAATAAATACTCTCCAGTTAATCAGCTTAAATATTAAACCCTATCTGAATAAAATGGCTTTGCCTGCTAACAGGAAATTCAAATAGTTTCCACATGTAGACTTAGTCACCCAAAATACCCTCTTGCATTGATAGAAGAGTGAGGAGGTATCTACACTGCAGAATTAATGTAGTTTGACACCACTTTAACTGTCATGGCTCAATGCTATAGAATCCTGGTAATTGCAATTTTACAAGGTTTTGACTATTTTCTGCCAAAGATTGCTGTTGCCTCACCAAACTACAACTCCAAAGATTCCATTGCATTGAGCCATAGCTTTTAAAGTGGCAATACTACTACTACTACTACTTATTGTTATTATTATTATTATTATTTATATACCACTCTAGTTCCCCTAGGGGACTCAGGGCACATTCCACATATGCAAAATAACACAGAAAACATACAGAGTAACCAAAACATAGTAATAAAATTATTAACACAACTATATACATTAAAACCAGTTCCAACACTATCCTATTGTGCAAAAAAAATCTACCAGGGGCCAGAATTTTAAAGTGGGCCTAGATAGTTTGAGAGGCCTGGGCCGAAGCTAGTGCAGAGAAAACAGAAGGCTGGGGGAATGGGAAAAGTGCAAGGACTGGTCCCAACAATAGCCACAGTGGGGCCTGGGTCTACTCATTTCCAGGGCCTGTTAAAGAACTATAAAAAGGTCTGGGCCAGGGTGAGTACTCTGAGATGACAGAGGACCAGGTAGTGAGTGAAGTGTAAGGCCCGGGACTTGTGACCAGTCATTTTCAAAGGCCTGATGAAAAGTGGTATCAAACTGCATTAATTGTATAGTATAACTGAAACCCAAGAATGTCTTCTCCCAATGATTGTAAAACTGAAACAAGTTAGTGTGGTATAATTCAATATTTCAAAGAGTCTTTTACTAAGTCATGCTGGGCTTTGAAGGTTAACTTTGAATGGTGCCACCAGCAATCCCATGAATCTGTTATAACAAAGGAGTCATATAAACCCAATATATGTGATCAACTGCCTGCCTACAGGGTTATGGACCAAAACCTTTGCAAAGACAAGTACCATAAAGAGCATGTTACCATAATTAGAATATAATGTAATAAAGGGATTACAGAAATGCTTAAAGTTTAAGGTGCGTGCGAACCTTTTAAAGTATCCTATGATTTAAATATATGATTTTATCATATTTCTAGGTTAACTGAATAGGTTACTTTCCCAGCCCAAGGGCTAAGAAAAGTGACACATATATAAAGTAAATAAATAAATATATAACATATCAATATATGTGAAATGCATACAGTTATAGTTTTGAAACTATTAGTGATGTCATTCATTAAATTCAAAGATAATGCTGTTAATAGCTCTCTCTTTTTGGCTTATTTTTAGTTTGTTATAAGGTCCTGTGAATTGAAAATGAAACGGATTTGATTGCCATTCTATCAAGTGGAAGAAACAGAAGGAATTGACCATACTGGTTAGTATATTTATATCTTGTTTATTATCTCTGTATGCTTAGAGGTATGAAAATTATCTCAAGACAATACTGACCATTTAATATATTCAATACAAGTGGCAGACTTTGTTGTGTTTCAGTATTAGGGAAGGAGTGTAGTTAAACAAAAGCAAGGTAAGCCAAGACTATATTTACTTAGAAAGCAAACTAGTCTTGAGTTTTTCAAGGTTTGGCCAAAATAATAGAATTACCATATAGCACACAACCAGCATAATGATGAATAGAAGCCAAGGCCAAGAGTCCAGTTAATGCAGGCAAGGCAAGTATCACAGAGCCAGGTCAGGAATAAGAACAAACAATAACCAAGGTTACAGTTCAGTAGTCAGATGCCAGGAAGTCACTTATCATAGTTCATAAACAAGATGGAGAATCCAAGAGTAGAAACCAAAGACAGAATTCCAAAGTCAGGCCAGTTAATCAGGGATATAAACTCAAGTCCATTCCAAAAATCAAGCCAAGAAGTAAGTCCAGAATTCAGAATCAAGGATACAGGATACAGCAGGGTCCAGAACAGAATTACAGGAACCAAGGTCAGAGTCTAAAATTTAACCCAGTACGAAACTATTTTTTCCAGACCCTTTTATCGTGAGATCTCAGCTGCTGCTCATTTCAGCAAGCCATCACAGGTTATCCCAGAAGCCTGTGATGTTCTCTTTGGGAAGGTGATTAGATTAACCCCTTCTATAATTGCTGCAATACTGAGAAGAGTCCTGCCCCCAAAAGCAGCCAATCCAGGCCAGACAAACTGCTGGCCATAACAGTTTTTTATAGGTTACGCTGCCCATATATATGCAATAATACTTTCATTGATGGTTGCATAGAAAGAAGTTAGATTGATTATGAACTACCGTGGGGAAAATCTTTCTGTCAAAATCTGGATTTACCTTGCAGTATATGTATCAGAAGATCCAACAAAGCCAGGACAAATATGACAGGGAATTTGACTTACCCATCTTACTATGAGTCATTCAAAAGTGGATTAAAAATGGTTTTTCATTCTACTTAAGCAAAACTCTAATTCACTGAAATCAATCTCCAAAATATTCTCATTTAAACATGTCTTTGGATTTCAGGTCCTCACACAGGGAAGGAAGTAAATTGAATGAGATTTGAATGTCTCAGGTTGCCTATACTAGAATCTTAAATTTAAAGTGCTGAAGAGTATTTATTTCTATATTGTAGAGTTGAACTTGAAATGAACAGGATTAGCTATGCTGGTTGCACTACAAATTAGTAAAACCAGATTTTACAGATGGTGAAAAACTGTTTTCTTTTAACATATAGAAAATAGATTGGTTGAAAGCTGCAGTGAGTACCCAGATAATACATCTTTCGTTCATTGACATCTAAGAGACTTGATGTCATCAACAACTAACCACAGGATGGATGAAACGCTTGATCCTAGAACAATGACTTACCACTGCTGCTATAGCTAGCATTCAGAGCCAATGACCACTTCAAATAATTGCATTATTCTCTGTTGAGTAACTCAAATTGGATGAGCTGTACATTTTTTTTTACAATTCTTCCTTTAGAAGTAAAATATTGTGTAACGTGTGAACAATGTGAAAAAAGTATGGAGTTGTTCTTGCTATTGTCTTGCACATTTTATCTGCTATTTTCTCCTGTTGACTACTGCTGGAGTTTTGTGGATGAACATCAGACCCTGTTTGACTCTCCATTAGTCTCTTAACTGTGTGAATGTTCAGGACAGTATAATCTGCTATTCTATGTGGCATGATTATAGCCATAATAAAAAAGGATCAGGGAAACTGGCTTTAACACTTTTTAAACTGTGGAAATCGCAGACAGTATTGTGAAATTCCTTGCTGTATGCTTGGTTCTGATCAAATGAAGAGAACTCTGTTTGAAAAAATAATACATGTGATCTGCTATGCCATCTTAGTTGTGCTTTCAATGGGGCAGTGATGGTTGCTGTGCAGAAAAATTGAGTTGACATTTGCATTATTCTGAACTTTTAAGATTTGGCTGGGAAGGAGTGAATTTTAGATTTGTTTCAAAAAGCCTAGTTTCATGTTAAAAGGGCACTGAATACAAAGAGTCTGTCTTAGTGATGACGTTGCCAAAATGTTATTGAATGAAAAAGGAGCCCTGACACCAGTAAATTATTCCTTGGAAATTAATGCTTTTTTTCTTCACAGCCTTCCAAAATAGTGTCTAACTTTCTGGCCATTTTACAGTAGAAACAGAAAGACCCTTGTCATTGTTACAAAGTGTATCTATGAATTTTCTTGCCTCCTTAAGTGCATTCAGAATAATTATATGAGAACAAAATGCCTATATTGTAATGTCCACTCTAAAAGGAAGGCTCTTCTTAAATTCTATGTGGCAATTTGCATTTTAAGATGCCATTTCTTTTGTCCCATGCACCAGCCATTACTAATGGAAACAATAACTGTGAAGGAATGTGAGACAAAAACTGCTGTTCTTTATTTTTCTGCATTTACTTGCTAACTTCTCGCTTCTCTTTCTACTACTTCCAATATGTACAAATCATTCATTTTTCAAATATCTTAATTATTAAAAGTAAGTAAAGTGTCTGGGGGTTAATAGTATAGGAGTGTTTCATTATTACAAATGAATTAGTCGGTTTCTAGTATTGCAGGATTCACACATGCTAAAATGGTAAATTTTGGTAAATTCCTCTTAAAAATATATTCCTTTTTAAATGAAGTGGGTATGAGAACTATTAGTTTTTACACGCACACATTTCTGCTGCTTCCAGGAAGTCACATCTGTTCTTTGTGCAAGATTACTGCTCCCAGTGCAAATAAAATGCAATTCTGCCCAGTAGAGGAGAAAAAGAATTCTGCACTACATCATATTTTGTATTTTGTCCTCTTTGTTGTGAAATGTTTTTGTTGTATAATAGTTGTGCAATATTGCTGGCTTTTGTGCACAATTTTTGTGCTAGACCCTTTTATTTATGATTGCTGTTCCTTTGTGTAGAAAACAGCAGTCTTGTACACACACACACACAAACAAATGCATGTGGCTTTTTAGAAACAGGTTATTTTTGCAAACCCTCACAATACTTCATATCATGTGAGTACTGGGCAAGTCCTCAAATTTCTTGCCAGTGTTTTATTCTTCCTGATAAGGGGGTCATCTATAACTACACAAAATTCTGGGTCCGGGGGTTGTTGAGTGAGTCAAAATTTGGCCAAAATTCAAAGTAACAGTGGGGTCAGAGCCCAGATAGTCATGACAAGGTGAAACTGGATTGTCCTACCTGACATCAGCACAATTGCCTGCATGATGGGACCGAGGGAGATTCCCTCTCCTTCCTAGTTTAATGGGTGCCTTTGCTGATGACAGCAATAGTGTCTGATGGTGGCTAGGGGCAATCCGAATTTATCTGGCCAACTGGCATTCCAAAATACCCCCCTTTTTCATGTGGTCATAAAAGGAAAAGGGGATGGTGCTACCAGCCCATTTGTACAGTACACCTGTTCCTATTGCAACTGGTTATCCTGTTCACACTCACTCAAAGTGTGGGGTTGCTTTGGACTTTTGCTAAAACTTCAGAGCATTCTCCAGACAGACCTTCATAGATCATTGAAGTGGGCTTGATCTGGCATGCTGTGTACCAGATTCAGGAAGCAGTAATGAGTCTCCATTGTTCAGCTGCCCTGGATAAAATGTCACATGGGTGATGGGATAGGTGGGGACTGCTATTTTGCATCCCTGAACTACCTGAACCCAGGAAGTACAGGATGGTTCTGTTTAGGAATTGTCCAACTGACTTAACTGTCCCTCACTCAGGATTTGAGTTTTCTCCTGGGTTAATTTAAGGTAGTTTTCCCCTGGATTCACCCGGATCAGCACCATGAAGCTGCCACAGGTTCATATACACTTACCTAAGTGGTCAGTGTATATGTGCTCCTGACTGTACTTAAAAGGGGAATAATCAGGCCCAGCCTGGTGTACTCCACATCAAGATCAGAAGTCCCTGGACATCATCTCGACATTTCCCAAGTTTTAGGGAAACCCATATTTCAGCAAGCAGTGTAAATATTAGTTCCATTCTTATAAATAGTGATTTATCTCATTTAGATAACACTGAGTCAACACAAGTATGTCGATACATGAATAGCCAGAGTGGAGGATTCTTAATAATTCTTGAGTCTCAAATCTTATGTAGAAAACTTCTTGCACAACTGAATCACTGCATCTTTTCTGATTCTACTCCCAAGTAAAAATCAAATAGCAGAGCACATGTTTGGCATACAGGAACCACCCCAAATGTACTTTGTGAAATCTTCTGCTTAAGTAAGTATCTAAAAAGCCCAGTTTTCTCTGCAGTTATTTCCTGTCTTAGCTTAATAATATAATTTGCAGAGAGGAGGAAAAGAAGATGAAATGTAGAATGGGAGGGCTGGAGATAAAGAGGATGGGAGATACCAATATAAATGTAATGGATGGGAGCAGGTGGAAAATTGTTTATTATTCCTAATTATCCAAGTTCATAACGCTTGAATGTCTGAACTAAGATTTAGAAAGGGGTTCATTACAACTTACTACAGTGTTATACAAAATTGTACATTATACAATTATTTAAAATAAGAACTAGTTCCGAAAATGAGAAAGAGAAGTTACTGAAGAGAGATGTCCTCTTATCCCCCCCCCCCCCCAAGAAAGTCTCTAAACACTTTCCCTACGCACAACTCCAAGCCACCAAACTATTAGATATGAAGTAAAATAAGATGTCTTGTTAAATCAGGATTAGGATGTTTACTTTAAAATTTATTAGAATTATTTTTTTCACTTTTTACTTGTTGAGTTTTCTAGATGAAATGTTTTCAATAATCTATGGTTTTGCAATTAACTGTAATTTGATGCTGCATCAGTCAATTGTTTTTATATTGTAGCTATCTTAGTGTAGACTATTATTAGTTGACATTGGTGTTATTTATTAGAAACAATGCATACAATTTTAACTGACTAAGCGAATGAATTAATGTAGACAATATTTCCTGTACATTATATTCCTTGAATAAGAAAGGTGAAAAGTGTTGTTTCATTTTTTTTCTTACTGAGTCCTTTTAGTATTCTTCTATTCATCTAGTGTTCAGTTTTAAAACTTTTTTTCTCAACGTGGACATTTTGATATGCATTCTTCCAAAACTATACATTTTGGAAAGGTTTTTTAAAGTGAATTTGTGAACTTTTATGTCCATTGACCATAGCTTATTTACATGTATTTCCCAAATACACATATTTCAAGTGATGTACCTAATGGCACTAGATCCCAGCTTATATTGAAAGATAAGTAGGATCAACCCTGGTTAGTACTTAGACCCTGTATATGACATTGGACTGCACTGAAAAATGGCTATTGGAGTCCAATAGCTGGAGGTATGAACTGTGTCTATATAAAACACAGTTTTGCAAAACGATTCATACATAGATGTAACTACAAGAATATTGCTTGGGGAGAGAACACTGCCTTTACTCCTGTCATGCAAAGTATTAGGACGGTTTAAATCAATAAGCTAGGTGATGATTACCGGTGGCACAGTGGGTTAAACCCTTGTGCCAGCAGGACCGAAGATCGACAAGTGGCAGGTTTGAATCCGGGAAGAGCGCTGATGAGCTCCCTCTGTCAGCTCCAGCTCCCCATGCAGGGACATGAGAGAAGCCTCCCACTATGATGGCAAAACATCAAAACATCCTGGAGTCCTTTGGGCAATCCTCTTGCAGACGGCCAATTCTGTCACACCAGAAGCAACTTGCAGTTTCTCAAGTTGCTCCTGAAATGGGGAAAAAAAACAGAAGAAAAGAAAAAGAAGAGAAGAAAAGCTTACTCTTACATTTTATTACACATGAAGTCTTGTTTTCTAGGCAATCCATTTTCTTCTTTGGCCTTTTCATTCACTCAAAGGCAAGTTTAGAGAACATGTTGTCCTCCACCCCATTGCCTCCAGTCTCAGCTGGCTTGTTATGTCTTTTTCTGACTCTCTTTTACATGCAAATTCCCAACAGCATTTAAACAGTTTCCAATTGCTCAGACCTTTCTGGTGACCCATGCTCTGCCTGACCAGAGCATGAACCCTTGGTTTGATCATTTTTAGGGGTATTCCCCCGCCCATGAAAATAAATATCTTCTATAATACAGCCTCACAGCACATTGTTAAATGCACAGTCTTTTTGTATGAAAGGCTTCTTCTTTTCTGTTAAGGCTAGTGTGGATTGTATAAATTGCTGCATGTGCTCAAATGGGCTTTCATAAATCTTTGTAAGTTCATACCCTTGATCTTTCCTCCCCTTTTCTTTCCTTTCTTCTTCCCTTTCTTTTGAAAAGTCATTTTCATCAAATATTTGCTGTTAGTGTTTAAAACTATAAGGTCCAATTGTGTGCTTTCAAATTTCATGTTTGAATATAAATCAGGGCAAAGCATCACAATGGCCTTTGTCATCTTGCTTAAGAAAGCTAGCCAACTTTGTTAGAAATGTGGCCTTGGTAATAGTGGTGAATCATTACAGATTAGTTGTTCTTGGATAAATAAAGTTGTAGTGCACTTCATTCTAATTGTAATAGTACATTAATTAATAATGCAGGATGGAAGAAAGATCCTAGACAGATGTGCCAACTGCCTCATCTCTGAAAATGTGACTTTATTAAAAGCATATTTTAAGGGCAAGTGCCATCGATAGATGTTTGGCATTTTTACATTCCTATGAATTTCCACATCTCTTTCAGGTTTGGAGGCTGCAAATATCTGGAAGGATGTGTGCCATTAGGCTACATATGCAACCATTTATTTGCAGTCTATATTGATAAAGAGCCAGGCAGTTCTACAGATTTTCTTCCAAGTTCTATTAATTGTTTCTCACTTTACAATGAAAGGAAATATTTTGATACAAGGCAAAGTAGTAAATGATACAAAGCAAATGAACTATGCAGCTTTTCTTAAACAGCCAGATTTTACTCCTGCTTTGGAAGTATGCAGCTGACTTACGTATCTTAGGGTCCATCTACACTGAGCAGTTACATCAGTGTGGGGCAGATCAGCCTGTGGGCAGCCACAAAATGGGCTGATCTGGTTTAACCTGGAAAAATTCACTTAATACAGCTGCACCCGAGATTAAAATAACTCAGGAGGAAGCCCAAATCTGCACCAGGATTCCGATTTTTCTGTGAGCTGTGGAGGTCCAGACACCTGCAGCAGTTCCTATGTGAAACCTACTGCAAGTGTCTTGAAAGCCATTCTGTGCTCCTCAGGCTCAGGTGGATAAGGAATGGGGGATGTTTTTCCCCTCCCTTGCCCTCTTCCTGTGTCACTGCTTGCTAAAGCAGTGACCCGGGGCCCTACCTAATGCTTGTAGTCCCCCTTCTTCCTTCCTTGTCCTGTGACTGCAAAGACAGCTGAGAGAAGGGAAAGAGGAGCTTCTATTTCTCACGCCTCCCAATCTCTTTTGTAAGTCACAAGATGTAGAAGGAGGAAAAGGCATCTCTGAGCACCAGGTAGGTCATGTTGTGGCTACTATAGCCACTGCAACATTAAGAGGATAGCAGTTGGCCCTTGTCAAGTGGTGCTAAACTGGGTTCGGTGAGGGTGGACAGTCAGAATGCCCTGCCACTGCCAAGGCATCCCTGGCAAACTGTAAAGCAGGTTGGAACCAGCATTTCAGATGCAGGTTCCATCCCACTCTATGTAGAACCACTTTTGCTTTGTGTGGATCCAGCAGAGTATCACATCTATAGCACAATACTGTTGTAGTTCAGCCCGTGATTGTGTCTGGTGTCAATCAGGATTCTTCTGGGCCTGTGTCTGTTGTCAGTGAGGATAAGGGTTTTGCTGGGCCTGAATTGAGCTCAGGAGAGAGCCCTGAGCTGTCTGATGAACAGAGTGTTTCTCCTGCAGAGGCACAAGGTCAAATTCCTGGAAACAGGCCACAGTAATCTTTCTCAGAGGATGATTTGTCAGGTGCAAAAACTAGACTTTTGTAAATGAAGGCATAGTTCTCAGGCTTGAAGGAGGTCAATTCATCTCCGGAGAAGAGAGATAAGATAGCCTTATTTGGTTGCAAGGGCAAGCAAAATGCTTTCCTTTAGTATCAGGGGCCAGGAAAGGCTTTACGAGTATATTGATACTAGGGAAAGTTTCACTTCGATTTCATCAATGTTGTTACTTCATGACAGTCTTGTTTCTCCAAGTGGATTTCTAGTTTCATGTCTCAAGTTTTGTCAAGTTCTTGTTCTGTTCATTGGATTTTCATGCTGTCTTGCTCTATGGATTCTGAACCTTGGACCTTGTGTTTTTACCTTGTTATCTGGAAATTTATGGATTGACTTTTATTTTGGAATAACATTGCTTTGAACTATACTGTTTTTATCATTTGTATTGGTTTGTTCACATATATCCTTCAATAAACTGCTTGCTGATTTTACTACACTGGTGTGGTGTTTAAAGACAAACGTGTTCCTATTCTGCCATACAACAAATACTAAGGCTGTTGAATGCCATGAAACTTAGTTGTTGACAAATATGTGTGGGATTGTAACCTTTACAAATGAAACCATTTGGCACTTTCTAATAACTTGCTTAGAAATGGAAATTATGCAAAACAAGAGTCAGATGTCCTTCACCTTCATGACATTAAAATAAAAAAACAAACAAACAGAGCTTTTAGATAGATTGAAATGAAACATGAAGTGCTGGACTGGAACTTGCAAGATCTAAGAATAGGGAGTAAAAAGAAGATGGAGAGGAAACAAAGGGAAGGAGGGAATAAGCTCAACACTAGCAGTTTGAAGAAATAGGGTCAAGAGGAAATAAGAATGGAGAGTACATGGATGGGGATGAAATATTTGAATATATAGCCATATCTCTAGAATTATACTTCTATGATCTCTATTAGATTTTACATAGACAATTACTTATGTTAAGAAGACTGGTGAGGAAGAGGACAGTTCCAGCCTTCTTTCCAGCTTGAAAACACTCAAATCCCACTTATTAATGTATTTGAGTAAACACTATTTATTTATTTATTTATTTTATTTGTTTCGGTTTTATATTCCGCTCCTCCCTGCAGGCTCGGGGCGGATTACAGCATTCAATAAAAAACAACAAGGTACAACAATGTTAAAATGTAAAAAAATTACAAATTCCATAAGACTCATAGATGAGATCGTACGGGGACATTTCTGGATTAACCGAAAGCAAGTCTAAAGAGGGCGGTCTTGCACGCCCTCCGGAAAGGGACAAGCTCTGGGAGCGCACGGGTGTCGGCTGGAAGTGAATTCCACAGCATAGGTGCCACAGCAGAAAAAGCTCGCTGCCTAGTTGTGGACAAATGGCAGGAGCGGATCGATGGAATAACTAACAAGTTCTGCTCCTCTGAGCGGAGCGATCTCAGGGGAACGTACGGGGTAAGGCGGTCCCTCAGGTACACAGGCCCTGGACCGTGCAAGGCCTTAAAGGTTAGAACCAACACCTTGAAGGTGATCCGGTACTCGATGGGAAGCCAGTGCAGGTGCCGTAGGATGGGAGTAATGTGCTCCCTTACTGGTGCTCCCACCAGTAAGCGGGCTGCGGCATTCTGCACTAGCTTGAGTTTCCGGATTGTCGACAAGGGAAGGCCAACGTAGAGGGCGTTACAGTAGTCCAGCCTCGAGATGACCGTTGCTTGGATCACCATGGCCAGGTCATCCCTGGACAGGTAGGGTGCCAGTCGCCTAGCTTGTCGAAGATGGAAAAACGATGTCCAATTGGACACCCAAGCTCTTTACAAGGGATGACGGGCTAAGTTGCTCGCCATCCAGGGTAGGCAACCGGCACTTATACAGCCCAGGGCGACCGGGCCACAAGATCTCCGTCTTCGACGGATTCAACTTCAGCCAGCTGGAGTGCAGCCATCCAGTCACGGCTTCCAGGCATTGATGGAAACAATCGGGTACAGTATCCGGCCTGCCGTCCATTCTCAGCAGAAGCTGGGTGTTGTCAGCGTACTGATAACACTCCAGACCAAAGTCGCGGGCCAGCTTGGCCAGGGGGCGCATATAAACGTTGAATAATAAAGGAGAGAGGATGGCTCCCTGGGGGACCCCACAACTTAATGGGAACCTCCCGGAGACCTCCTCTCCCCTCTCCACCCATTTTCCCCGGTCCTGGAGGAAGGAGGCCACCCATTTAAGGGCAGTCCCCCTAACCCCAGTCGCGGCTAAACGGTGGGCCAACAATGCATGATCTACTGTGTCAAACGCTGCTGTTAGATCTAACAAAACAAGCAGGGCTGACCCACCCTGGTCCAGCTGGCGGCGAAGTTGGTCTGTAATGGCGACAAGCATGGTCTCCGTCCCATGCCCGATACGAAAGCTGGACTAGAAGGGATCGAGTCCAGCTGTGTCGTCTAAGAACCGCTGCAGTTGATCCGCTGCTGCCCTCTCAATTACTTTGCCTAAAAATGGCAAGTTGGAAACTGGGCGGTAATTGGAGGGAGCCGAAGGGTCTAAATTCAGCTTCTTCAGCAGCGGTCTTACCATTGCCTCTTTCAAACCCCCTGGGAACACTCCTTGCTCAAGGGAGCTGTTGATAATCTTTTCTAAACACATACATACAACTACTTGCTAAAAACAACCTTTTCAGAATCCAGCAAAGTCTTCAACAGTATCCACTGTTTTATTCATTCATTCATTCAGTGGCTTCTGACTCTTCGTGACCTCATGGACCATCCCACGCCAGAGTCAACCGTCACCACCCCCAGCTCCTTCAAGGCCAAGCCATTCACTTCAAGGATACCATCCATCCATCTTGCCCTTGATCGGCCCCTCTTCCTTTTTCCTTCCTTTCCCCCCAGCATAATTATCTTCTTTAAGCTTTCCTTTCTTCACATGATGTGGCCAAATTACTTCATCTTTGTCTCTACTATCCTTCCCTCCAATGAGCAGTCAGGCTTTATTTCCTGAAGCATGGACAGATTGGATCTTCTCATGGTCGAAAGCACTCTCAGAACTTTCCTCCAACACCACAGTTCAAAAGCATCTATCTTCCTTCACTCAGCCTTCCCTAAGGTCCAGCTCCAACATCAGTAGGTTACTACGGGGAGTACCATTGCTTTGACTATGCAGATCTTTGTTGCCAGTGTGATGTCTCTACTCTTCACTATTTTATCGAGATTGGACATTGCCCAAGAAGTAATTGTTTTCTGATTTCCTGGCTGCAGACTGTGTCTGCAGCAATCTTTACACCTAGAAACATAAAATCTGTCACTGCCTCCACGTTTTCTCCCTCCATTTGCCAATTATCAATCAATCCAGTTGCCATAATCTTGTTTTTTTATGTTTAACTTCAACAAAGCTTTGGCACTTTCTTTTTTCACCTTGATTAGAAGGCTCCTCAGCTTCTCCTCACTTTTGGCCATCAAAGTGGCATCATCTGCATATCTAAGGTTGTTAATGTTTCTTCCAGCAATTTTAACCCCAGCCTTGCATTCGTCAAGCCCCACACACTGCATGATATGTTCTGCATACAAGTTAAATAGGTTAGGTGAGAGTATACAACCCTGTCATACACCTTTCTCAATCTTGAACCAGTCTGTTGTTCCATGGTCAGTTCTTACTGTTGCTACTGTTGCTACTTGGTCATTATACAGATTCCTCAGGAGAAAGACAAGGTGATTTGGTATGCCCATACCACCAGGAACTTGCCACAATTTATTATGATCCACACAGTCAAAGGATTTAGAATAGTCAATAAAGCAGAAATAGATGGGTATTTTTTCTGAAACTCCTTACCTTTCTCCATTATCCAGCAGATATTGGCAATTTGGTCTCTTGTTCCTCTGCCGTTTCTAAACCCAGCTTGTGCGTTTGGCAACTCTCTCACTGTGATCTTGAGCATTACCTTACATGAGAAATAAGAACCACTGTACGAAATAAATAAATGCCACTGTTACACCACTGTTATTAGGACAGCCTATCTGCTCTCATCTCAAAATAACATAGGAACTGAAATACACAGAGAGACAACCAAAGCCTTTTCCATGAGTTCCTGAGAAAGCTAAAGCCAAAATATCCCCCGATCTTACAGCAACACCTGCCCTAATGTATTTATTTCTAACCTGCCCTTCTCAACCCCAGAAGGAGGACTAAGGGCGGCTAAGCATGTCCCCTTCCAAATTGTCATCACAAACATCAAGATATATAGTATATCTTGCATTCCTGGCCCATTTAGGCTTGCGTGTCCATATTTCTTAGGCATCAGGTGAGCTAGGGCAGTTCTCTGAGCCGTGTGCTACCTCACTGCTCCCAGGGATTATGCTATCTGCTGATTCTGTTTGCTTTTTCCTCTTCCAACTGTTCTCTGCACATGTGTCCTCTGTTTCTTCTCTTTATTGCCATCCAGGATTTTTAGTTCTAAAAGAGTTGGAGTGGAAGGAACAGAAAAAGCAGGTGCTTGACTCACCTTACATTGAACTTCCACAATATCTCTGAAAGGTTGTGCATAACAGTTACTCTATATCTTGTCACATATTGTAGCTTTCACAAGGATCAGAGTTATCTTAATGTGCTATTTAAAATGTGGAACCTAGGCTAGCTAATTTAGCTTTAGGCGACATCCCAACATTCTGAGTAAAATCCAGATAACCAGGATATCTTTTCACTCTAGATAATTATAGCACTGATTTCTCTCGAGCTGCATGGTCAATTCATGAGGTTAATAATTCAGTTAAACTGCAAATCCTAGAATGCGTAGGGTGGAATTATGGCAGTTATTGTGGAATAGGTTCTACAATTACCTTGTGAGAAAAAGTATGACACCCCTAACCAAGCTGAACACATATTAGATAAATAACGAAAAGTGTACTCACTCAGCATTGGTTCACCAGGTCAGTTATGGCAGTGGTGAACATGCTTTATGAGTTCACTACACAAGGCAGGAAAGTTGCCATTGTAGCTCGACCATCACCTTTGGTAACAGTCCTTATCATGTGACACCATGTGCTTCCTGCTACATTAACACTCATCAATAACTTCAAATCCTGCAATGTTTGCCATCTACTTTGGTGTGATGGGTCCCTTCTGCTTCTGTGCCAGAATGCTTGCAATAGAGTGACATCAGGGGACAGGATTTTCCTCCTCTTTTCTTCTCTCCCTTCTACCCCTTGCTCTTCTCAAACTGGCAATTTACCTTTTATTTTCCATTTTATATTTATATTTGCCTTTTGTCTGGTTTTAAATTATGGAAATACATATGTGTATTAAAATAAAAATAATAGTAGTGCAGAAAGTTGGGGGTACAAGTATACGTAGAAGCACAATTTTGAGATCACAGAATGGTGAATTGTTATAATGAAGGGATATGTGGTATAAAAGACACTCAACTCGGTACATATGCACTTTCTATGGCAGGGGTGCTCATTAGGTAGCTCGGGAGCTACTAGTAGATCATCGGCCCTCTTCCAGGTGATCTTCGGGTCTCACCAGCCGAATGGGGTGGTCCTGCCATGTGCGCACACACCCTGCGCGCACACGTGCTCCTGCTGCTGGCTTCCGCTCTTGTGGTGCTTCTTTCGCCTGCGGGGCATTGCAGGAAGAAGGAAGCACAAGGTGGGGCCTCTGGAGGGAGTGCCCTGCCTCTCTCTTGTCCAGAAGCAGCTGTGCAGCCTCCGTTGACAGGCAGGCCGGAGCGCTCCCTCTGGATGCCCCACCTCATGCTTTCTCCTTCCTGCAATGCCCCGCAGATGAAAGAAGCGCTGCACGGGCAGAAAACAGCAGCAGGAGCACACGTGGTGGCAGGAGCGTGCGGCGGTGGGAGCATGCGGGAGCCCATGGCGGCGGGGCAGGTAGATCTTTTGGACTTGGTTGCTTTAAGAGTAGCTCGCATGCTGAAAAAGTGTGAGCACCCCTGATCTATGGTAATGTGACTATAGAAGAATAGTGGGTTGGTGTGGTAAAAATCCACAATGGTTAAAGTGCCATTTTAGTTCTTTGGAATCTTTGTGGCTTCTGGCTACAGTGAGCAATATTTCAGGTAACTTTCAGAAGTGATGTTTCCTGCTCCTTTTGTGAACCTCCAAATACAGTGTTCATGAGCCCAAATGGGTCCACTGAGTCCATTGGTGTCTACTGAGGTTTTGCAATAGCCTGCATTGGACTCCCACTCTGGCAGCATGTAGCCCACAGGACATAAAACTCCTACCTCAATAATAATTACTATTCTTACATCCATCACCCCAAAGGAACTCGAGGCAGCTTATAGATGGCACAAAGCCGAGGGACCACCACTGAGAAAGCCCTCTTCCTCGTCCCCACCAACCATGCTTTTGATGGTGATGGGACCGAGAGGAGGGTCTCCCCAGGAGATCTTAGAGCCCACATCGGTTCATTGGGGGGGGGGGGTCATGAAGATAGACAGGACCCGGGTTGTTTAGGGCTTTATACATTATAACTAGCACTTTGAATTGGGACCAGAAACTTATTAGCAGCCAATGAAGCTGCTTTAGTAGGGGCATCATGTGCTCCATATAGCTGGCTCCTGTTAGCCTGGCTGCAGCTCTTTGGGCCACTTCCAGTTTCCAAGCTTCAAAGACAGCCCCAAATACAGTGCATTACAGGAATCCAGTCTTGATATAACAAATGGCCATGACTGACTAGGAGGACCTCTGTCTTGTCTGAATTAAGTTTCAGCTTGTTAGCCCAGTATAATGTTTATAATTCCTATGTCCCATCTTTTCTCCCTTTCAAGAACTTTAGTTTGATTTCTTAAAGTTCATTTCTACAACCTGTTTTCCTCTCTAAAGTTTAATATTTAATACATTTACCTATGTACTTCTTTATCAGAAATTGACATGTGCATTGTTGTGCATATGCTGTCATTTTACGCATTGTCACCTCTCCTGTAACAATGAGGGGCATGGGGAAGGAACATTTATGCACAGAGGGAGATGTATACCAGTGCTATGTGTAAATGATTTTTTCCTAGTGACTACCAGCATTCCTCCACCCTATCCCATTTCATTGTATTAGCATTATAACTCAAATAGAAGTAAGGTTAGACTTGCTGTGGAGCTGGTATTCTGCAGGGATGGCAAGAACAGATGGTGTGAAGGCCTCCTGCGGCGCCCTTCAATAGCTTTCCAGAAGTTCTCACAATTCATCTTGGTGGACAATGTTCTCTAGACACAGCACCTCCCACCCAGAGTGTTGAACTGATTAGCTGCACAAATCTTGAATTGTATATTTCTTCTAATTCTACATAAATAGCATGACCTTCAAGAAATATATGTTGCTTGTCTAATTGTCCTCCTGTAGCTTGCCAAAACAATGAATTAGCTACAGGTCATATATGTTGTGATATCTTGCCAAGTGTCTTAAATAAAGAAGTACACAGTTAATGATAACAAATAAATTTGTACTTGTGATTTTTTTTGTAAAATAAACTGGAATAGTCATGTCTATAAGAATAAAAACGTTGAAGCATTGTGTTTTACCTATTTCTAAAGTATAATAGATTTAGAGCACACAAAAGCATTTGGCACAAGAGTCTTCTATGCAATTTCCATAGATTTCATACATTATCCTATCTTTATTTAACAGTTAGTTTTGGAAAACAACACAGTAACGGAAAAGTAAATAGAAATAGAAATCTAGAGTATAGATTTCTACAACAGAAATTTCAAATGGCAAGATTTGCAAAGCAAAATGAAAACACATGAGAGATGATCCTAGAGGGCAACTTAATAGATATTCTAATGATGAACATCAACAGAGGAAAACTTATCATTAATGGTTAATTTTACATGTTTGAATGTAATTTGGTAATTCAAGGACATACTTTAATGGCAAGGGCATTTTGTGATCAGTGTTCCTTGGGGCTGGAAAATGTGAAGCTTCATGAATAAATAGATTTTTCCCATATTGTTTAATTCCAGTTGTATTATCTGAGCATTACACTTTGAAACTGAAGCATAGTCATAACATTTCCATTTTTCCAAGGAAATTGTTGTGAGGTCAGTTTAATTTATGGATCCTGCTGACACTGGATTCTAGAATCATCTTGAAGTATTTAGAAGCATCATGGGTAGATGTTAACAGATGTTCAGTAACAAAAGAGAGATGATGCTGTATTCAATAGGCCCTAGATGGTTTGTGCTTTAGCCCTGGCTACCTGTGAATGTACTGGAAAAGTAAAACATCATAGTAACAACTTGCAGTGGGCCAAAGTTAGGTTAACCCAGTACAAGCCATGGTAGTCACTAGAAGGGGGCATCATGAAAACAGTCAGGAGTAACTCAGAGGGTGTCTAGTTCTTCATGCTTGTGTAGACAAACCCTTTGTCTCTGTGACCCTAGATTCTAAATGTTGCTTGGCTTTGACAATCTACTGGATGACCTTGGGCAAGTCACACTATCTCAGCCTTAGAGCAAAGCAATGACAACTCCCCTATGAATAGGTCTTTTAGAAATCCATAAAATACAGACAACATAACTCAAAATCAGCTTGAAGGCACATGACACTAGCAGTGTACCCTCATCTCTACATACATTAACCCTGCCAAGTATGCAATTCACTAGACGTGTTAAGCTGGTACGTGCCTTTTCTAGAGCAAAGGAAGGGGTATGCCTTTTAATGTTCCACTCAATAGCACTAATCCAATTTTGTCAGCTGATTAAAAACCTTCAAAGATAAACAGAACTTCACTTCTTGGAAATGCAAGGGCATCCTACCTTGGGATGACTTTTATATTGAACGGCATGTAATTTATTTTATTTTATGAATGAATGAATGAATGAATGAATGCCTGCATCAAGCTATTTGTCATGGGTACTATCCAGTAGGTTCTTCAGACAATCACACTAAAATGTTAAACACTACTACCTTTCATATAATGCCCCAACACATTGTAAACCATTTTGACAGGTGTATAGTGAAAGGATGGAGAAGCCAAGAGTTACATAGAATTGTCTCTGATGTCTAGGAACCGTCATGCAATGGGAAGAATTCCCTTGACTCTAATGACATTACTGTAGTGACATCAGTGTGCAATCAAATCTGATAACACAGTCATGATATATGCAGAAAGATCTTGTAGCACCATTGAGACACTAAAGACACTGGTTCAGCCTCAGCTACAAAACCTTGAACCGGCATTGACTGATGTGACTGGACAGAGATGGAGTTCATTCAGCCCACTAATTGTTGTTGGACTGTAGCTCCTAGCAGTACTCGTTAAAACAGATTAAGTTAGCATAGGATTTGTATGTTTTTAAAATGATTTTAAAATGTATTACACGATTTTAATACTTTTTACATTGTGTGCTACATGTTTCTAACTTGTCGGTTTTGAAAACTGCTTTGTTTCTTTCTCTGAGACAAATCTGGCATAACATTTCTTAAATAAATAAAAATAAATAATTAGCACTTGGTGGTGCAATTCAAAACTGGCTGATTTCCTACTCCTAGTTTATACCTTTCACAATATCTTTCATATCCAATGCTACTTTTGTTCTATGTGCGCACACAGAAACACACATGCACTGGAATCTTTTTTTAATTTGCTGTGAAATTAAAGGAAAGAAAAAAACAAAAGGAAAGAAGGAGGAACAATAGTATGAAACCCACTGTGGAATGGAAAACCAAAAACAGTCTTTATTATTGTTGTTTTCTGTTGATATATGCTGGGATAAGGAAGTCAAAATTCACTCTCAGCTAGCCTTTTCTCACTATCGACCGTCACTGCATTTGAATTGATAACCTTGAGATAAAAGGACCTCTCTTTTTGCACTGCTAATTCCAAAGCTATCACACCTTCAATGCACCATGTAAAATCAATTTTATGTGACATTTCTGTGAATACAATCATTCTCTTTATTAATTATTATTAATATTAATGGCAGCAGTTGTCTTGATAGACCTACTCATTTTTATCAGTATATACAATCTCATAGCTTATCTTCCTACTGCTTCTCTTATTCCGTTCCAGACTCTTGCCATATCGATACCCAGCAGTGATAAAGAAAAAAGTGAGATAAGGAAACAGATAACTAGTCTGGGTTTCTATACGCTTTCTGAATAAAACATATTACACAAAATACTGAAATGCTGAAAGAACTCCAACTGTCAGAAATAAAGAATATGAAAAAAGATATATAATCCCATCAAAGGTGGTGTGTTATTTTCAGTAAATTGAGCACTGAAATCCTATTTTGATGCTGAAATAAGCATGTATGCAGACTTCTATGTGAGTGTGTTAAAAAAATAGGAGGCTTAGAATAAAATCAGTGGGAATATTCTGAGAACAGCTACACAAATCACTAGAGCAAAAATTCAATGAAGGAGGAAAATTACATGCCCTCAGCGGAACGGCTTTTTGCCCTGAGGAAATAGAAAACAGGTCATGTTAATGGGAGAGGGGGAAATCTCATGGTCTCTCATATCCATGCCCCTTCTGATTTTTTTTCTTTAAAAAACAATGAAGCATACTGGTGCATTAAAATCTTTTTAAATGGCCGAAAACAAAGCAAAATGTGTTTTAAGAAAATTACAATAACAAACACTTTACCAGGCTGATCAACTGCTAGAATTATTAAAAGATCATATAGCCATCACTATAAGCCAGTCTTTATTTTATATTTATTTTTAATCTTATGACATTTATGATGTTTCTTCCTCCTGAAATGAGATTCAAGGTAACTTGCAAGAATTTTAAAAAGATAAAGATAAAATACTAATAAACAAATTAAATTTTAGTCATTTATGGCTCTTATGACATTTATGATGTTTCTTCCTCCTGAAATGAGATTCAAGGTAACTTGCAAGAATTTAAAAAAGATAAAGATAAAATTCTAATAAACAAATTAAATCACAATATTATTTTTAAAACATGGTAAAATAATAATGTAGTATGAAATGTTCCCCAAGGTCTGAATGCATGAGCATCAATGTCTATTTTTAAGTTTGTTGTGTTAATGATAATTTTTATATAGGTAAAGGTTTTCCCCTGACATTAAATCCAGTCATGTCCGATTCTGGGGGTCGGTGCTCATCACCGTTTCTAAGCCGAAGAACTGACGTTGTCCGTAGACACCTCCAAGGTGATGTGGCCGGCCCGACTACATGGAGCGATGTTACCTTCCTGCTGGAGCGGTACCTATTGATCTACTCACATTTACATGTTTTTAAACTGCTAGGTTGACAGAAACTGAGGCTAACAGAGGGAGCTCACGCCGCTCCCTGGGTTCGAACCTGCGATCTTTCGGTAAGCAAGTTCAGCAGCTCAGCAGTTTAACCCACTGCACCACCGGGAGTTCCTAATTACAGTAAATATGGTTAAAATTACATCAAAGTTAGATATGATAAGCATATTGCTCTTTCTTAAATATATTTCAATTGAATGTGAAAATGGACAGCCCAAGACCCAGTGGTTATTTATTTTATTCTTTTATTTTAAAAATTTATATCCTGATCTTCTCACCTCAAAAGAGGGACTCAGACTGGCCTTACAGCAAAAATTCAAAGCACGTCATACATGTTAAAATATATAAATAACATACATAAATTAAAACATTAAAATACAATTAAAACCAAATCGCCAGATAAAATCAACTTCAACTCAATCCAATGTATGTGGTCATTAATTCAATCTCAGTCTTTATTCTGGGAATGCTTCCTTCCAAAGCCAGGATTTCACTAGCCTCCTGAAGGACAGGAGAGAGGGGGCAGATCTGATCTCACTTGGGAGAGAGTTCCATAGTTGAGGGACCACCATGAGAAGGCCCTGTCTCTCGTGCCCACCAGAAGCGATTGCGAAGGTGGCGGGACTGAGAGCAGGTCCTCTTCAGAAGATCTTAGCGTCCTTGATGGTTCGTAGGAGAGAACACGTTCGGACAGGTAAACTGGATTATATGGTAAATGTCTTCTGAAAACCTGCCATGGGATCAGAGCACCATCAGCAAAAATGACCTTATACTATTTTCTTCACATTGCATGCAGCTGTGGGTAGACTGGATACTTTTGGCAGCACAATAAATAAAACTACAATATTTGACTCGATTTCTTCCCAGTCCTCTGATTATAGCCTTCTATCCCAAGTGTGTACATAGTAATTTTATCAGAGGACACAACACTCTATGTATTTCATGAAATTGGCTGCAAATTGTAAAGAAGATTGGTACAACATGGGCAACGTGGGGTGGTTGCCTCAAGCATCAGGGTTAGAAGGCCTCACACACTAAAAGGTTGTGTGTATGTGCCTTCAAGGGTGCATTTACACTGTAGAAATAATACAGTTTGACACCATTTTAACTGCCATGGCTCAATTCACAGGTGTTGTGTGTATGTGCCTTCAAGGGTGCATTTACACTGTAGAAATAATACAGTTTGACACCATTTTAACTGCCATGGCTCAATTCACAGGTGTTGTAGTTTGATAAAATACCAGCAATCTTAGGCACAGAAGGCTTAAAATCTTGTCAAACTACAACTCTCATGTGCATAAATATGAGCAATGGAAACTAAATGTAAGCAAGATACTGTAAAATTGAAAAAAATGTTATGAATAAGAAAAAAGCCTACAACTTGCATAATTCCATAGCACAGGGCCATGGCAGTTAAACTGGTATGACACTGCATGCATTCTACAGGATAGATGTACCTCAAGTCACTTGTTAACTTATAGTGACCTCTTGATTTTCATGGGATTTTCTCAGGCAAGAGATACTCAGGGATGGATTTGATAGTTCCTTCCTCTGCATAATAGCCTACAGAACTGATACGTATTGGCAGTCTCTCATCGAAATACTAACCAGGGATGGTGTCACTTAGCTGCCAAGATCAGGTGGGATCTGGTGCCCTTATGATATTTAGGCATCCCCCACTTTCAATTTATTTCCTTCCAGCATATCACTCTTCACCTTGCTGGGATGACTCCCTCCAACTTCTTGCCTCCTTCTCCTATTTTCCCCATACACTGCTGTTATGCGTCCTCTTTGCTGCCTTATGCACTTCTCATCCATCTCTTTTCCTTCTTTCTTTCCACTAACATTTGATGATAGCAGCGTCTTTTGCTGCTTCTTGCTGTCATTCTTGCCTGTTGCAACTTCTATCTCCTGCTTCATTGTACAGTGGTGAAAAGGATTGTTCTTCCTTGGTGCAACTTTTGTTTGCTACTGCTGTTTGTAGCAGAATCAGAGCAGCAGTCCAACACTTTTGGAAATAACAGGGATGCAGACAGCTTGAAGATGTAGGAAACAGCAATGCCTCTCCTCCCACTGCCCGTGATAATGCACCCAAATGTTCTGTATTTTTGCTAGCCCCAACTCTCTCTTTTTCAGCCTCTCTGCTCTTCTCTTGTCTCTTCCATTTATAGAATGATTTCTTTTCTGCAATACATTGAGTTTAAGTGCTAGCAAGACGATTCAAACCATATTCAATAATCCTGGAGGGTTCCTATTTGTCACCTGCCCAAAGTCTCCAACCTTCATTTTTCTTCCCGATGATGATGATGATGATTTGCTATTCATGATGTAGGGTTTGAGTCCTGATACTATTTTCTGGATTTCATTTGTATTCTAGCAAGAAGGAAACCATGCCAACATCTTTGTTGTTGTCACTCTTGCCCAACAACAAAAACAGCAACAGTATGTTTAGAGACCCAATTAAATAAGTTTTGGAAATACTGGATTTAGCAACTGTCACAACAAATTGTTCCATCATTCTTAAAGAGATCAAGAGATATTTGATCTGCCTATCTAGTTCTTGTCTGTTTCATCTCCACTCCATTGCTGAGCCTCAAGACTGCCAAAGCATCTTATTCAGGAGTTCAGATATTCTTCTCATCCTATACACACAGTCTTTAGTAACACCGCTGTCCACGCTGATATGGAACTCAGCTGTAATGACCTTAGCTCACATCTGATCCTGAGATTCTCACTTCCAACTCAACTGAGAAGTCTTCTAGTCAGCAGAATGGATAAGATGAAAAGCACTCTCTATCTGTCCCTAGAATACAGCACAAAGTACATGTTGTCAGTTGCTACACAAGTTTTCTGCCAGATGTAAGGAATCGTCCTCTATCCCACTCGAATCTACCATCCTATCCCTATTTGATTTGACATCTATCTACTACTTTGGGTTTCACACAAATCTACCATTTGCCAAAATATATGATGCTGGGCTTCCCCCTCCCCCCCCATTTTTAACTGAATAGCTTAACCATTGGTTCGTCCCATCAAATATGAGGGCTGCCCAAGGACTGCTTGTGGTCTCTTGGTAACCAGTTCATTAGTTGACATGTCCATCTGTTGTCTTTTGCTTGTGCTATATGCCCTATTTTTTTGTCTCATAGATTTCATTGACCATATCACATACCCTGGTTCTTTGATGCAGCTCTTTACTGCTGATTCTATGTCTTATTGGCATGCCATACATCCTTCTTTGCATTGCTCTCTGAGTCACCTCCAGTTTTTCCTTCTCTAACTTTGTTGTTGCCCATGTTTCAGATGGATATAACATTGCCAGTAAAACTGTAGTGATGAAGATACCTGCTTTGACCTTCATTGGCAGTTTATCATCTGTTAGCACTGTCTGGTTTAGATTAAAAACCATCCAAGCAGCCTTGCTTCTTCTTGCCCATTTGCCACTTGCCAAATTATTCGACTGTACTTGTTGTCCAAGATATACATGCTCAGTCACTTCCTCAATTTCATCTCAGTTTATAATGATACAGCCCTGGATACACTGCTCATTTTTCATCCATTTCATTTTCTTCAGGTTTATTTCCAGTTTTCCTAATTTTGAGAATTGAGCTGTTGGAGATCATGTTGTAAATCTTCCATATTTTTGGCAAAAAGGACACAATTTTTTGAGAAGAGTAGATGAAAAAGTTGTTCACTGTCAATAGAAATTCCACCTTTAAATTTAATTTTTGGAAGAGGCTTTCCAAAGTCACAACAAACAGTTTTGGCAATATTGTGTCTTCTTAACACACTTCTTTGTTAATTTTGATGCAACACACTTCTGGCAGCAGTTTTATATCTTTTGTGTACCCTGTTTTGTTCTTTTTTATGATATTCAAATATGCTGGATTTACACCAGCTTGATGCAGAGTATTAAGGATAGCATTTATCTCAACTGAGTTGAAGGTCTTTTGATAATCAATGAAAGCCAGATTGTACTGTGCTGGACCAAAATTTTGCAGCTGAATGTTATTATATAACATTCAAACAGTGCATACTCAAAATAATTCTCATTCAAGGCTGAGGTAAAAGAGATATCTATAACAAGAAGAAAAATAATCAAACCTAGATATGTTTTAGTAAACTTGATGGTATGAAGCCTCCGTAAAATAATTGATTAAAAGGGATCAGCAAGTGCTTGGAATACATGAAAATTTACATAAGCAAATTGGCTGATCAAAATAACATGCTTCTTTAGGGGCTAAGGGAGTTAGTTAATGAATTTACAATTCACAATTGCCTTAAAAAGTTAGTCATTTTAATCTGTACCAGGTAACGTCAATAGGGATCAGATGCAGTGAATTATTGGAAAATGTGATAGGCATTTTTTAATGTATCCATATTGATAATTTGTTTGCCCTTACCCATGTTTTAATTTTTTTTGTGAGAGGAGGGGATACATAGGAGTTGTGTACCTTTGTCTGCATTCAGCACCTAATGCATTTTAAATGCTATTACAAATATTGATTGTGCGTGCTTATTTTTGTGAAAGACACAATTTTAATTCCAAAAATATGGTTTTCTGCAAACACACCACCACAAATTTTACGCAGAAATCCTATGTGTATTTCTATATAGAATAATTGTCTTTGAGATGTGTGACTATTTAATGAAAGGTACAGAGGAATAATGCCACAATAGGGACAAAAAATGAGAATAAATTCTTCTTGCCACTAGAACAGAATAATGATTGATATTCTTGCCACAGAGGTTCCCATGTGCTATTCTCATTAATGGAGGGGGGGAGAGAACATACACACACCCAACAAAGGGGAGGAAGAAGGCAGAGGTATTTTTAGTGGTAATTCAGTTGTCTTGGCCAGTATAACATCTTGTTTCTAGTCTGCCTGATCCTTCATACATGTTCTGCCAGTGAGTGAGCTTTCCCAAATATCATGACTTGGGTCAAATATTCTGAATGTGTGCTGCAGAAAGCCAACAAGAGGAAGGGAAGATACATTCCATCAATTTTGTTGTCTTGCACAGGGAAAGTTTCCAGGAACCTGGAATTTGGCCATGCCATTTATTAAATGGGTGTGATTATGGTTATTTAATGCATAGTAACACAGTTTAGAATGTGAAAAAAAAACTATTGGTAAATATATATTTTTTCACACAGTTGCTTCATTGAAGCAGAAAATTGATAATTCATATAAAATAAGCAACGTTACTGGGAAATATTTGATTTTTTTTTGCCAACATATCTAGTGGCTATCTGAAGTATCTGAACAAGAAATACCTAGAAATGACAGAAGAAAACATAGCCTATTAATCACATTGTAAGCCAAACGAGCCAGTGTTCATGAAGCAATCCATTGTATGAAGGAGTCATACTAAATCATGGCTGCTGGTCTGGTCTGTTCCTACCGACACCAGGTTCTTTTATAGGATTTGTATGCTTCATTCAAAAGTGCTCATGACATGCACAAAAGAAAGCATAATGCTAATGCTGAATGGCTTGAGAAAAAGCCCAATTCAATTGGCATTTCTTGCCTGTTCTGTGCTTTCTAAAATAGGACAATACTTTGACATGGATTCATTTCTCACCCTAAGTTAAAGAGAATGTTTTTTTTATAAAAAAAAACAGAAGGAAGGACTTTCAAATAAAAAAAACAACTGGTAGATGGCACTGGTAGACTGAAAGACTTTCTTATTCCATTTATGTTTCCCATAAACAGAGATCTGAATTACTTTTAGCTGAATTTTTTTTCTAGGGAGGTTGTCTATACATACGGTATAATAAAAATGCAGACTTGGATGCTGAGATTCCATTAGCAGAATTCAGTCTAGTAGAGAGAGGGAGAAAACATCTTCACACACTCTTCTCTCACACTTTGAACCCTTCTACACCTAAAACTTAGGAGGAAGAGGGGTTTCAATCTCCACCCCTAGGTACCATCCCAAGTCAACCCCCCCCCCCCACACACACACACAAACTCACTCAAGTGAGCCTGCCAGCAGCACAGGCCTCTCTGTAGAGTCCTCCTGATTCTTGAAAATGAGCAACAGGAGGTGGAGGAGGAGAGTAGGCCCCCCAGGTAAGTTTATTTTGGGGGATGATGGGGGCTGGGGGTGCTTTCCTGCACCTGGAAAGATCCAGCCCTTAGCCTCAAGTCTGGATATTTCCAGGTGTTTAATTAATGTGGACTAATCTCAGCATTGATTTGCTTTTACCGAGGCATTGATTTTTTAAAATAACCTTTAAAAACTCTTTTTATGTCATCTCTTGAAGCCACAAGTTTGCAAATAAGCATCCAGTTTGGAATTTCTATGCAAACGTAAAGGAGATAAGACAGTTCATAAAAGTGCAATAAGCATGAAAATTGTGTGAGATCTCAAGAGTACTGCTTTATGAGAAAGTCAACATATTTCTAAATTTTTTGTATTTTTGTTGACCAAAGCTTTTTTTACCATTTCACCTGTGAAAGACATCTGCTGCTATCATAAATGGGCAGGATCTCCCCTTACCTCCATTGTGGGATATACGTAGTATTTCCAAATTGGTTCATTATTTTCAGAGCTATGAAATATTTTTCAAAAGCAAACAGCTATTATGTAAGCAGTGGGATGAGTTGGATTTTCTTTTATGTTGGATTCTGAAAGAATAGACCCAATTTGCTTCATTAGTATTTTAAACATGAAATGTTTTCTTTATATGACTTTATTAGGAATCTTTACACCAATTGACTGTCTCTCATTAAATTCAATAGACTGGGCACTGTTATCAGTATAACAGACATTGCCTTTTACATCCTCCTTTCTTGTCACTTGAGTATTTCTGTAATCTGCATAACATTTGGAGGCACCTGTCAAATGCTTCAGATATTCAAGGATTTGATCAAGTTTGTAACCTTTTGATATTTAGAAGAAGACCTGTTCAAAAGCTTGATGCAAGTGAATCAAGGAAGAGGAGAGACACTAACAAATGCTTTTTGCTCAGGCTGAAAATCTCACAAAGTTGCTGTATGCAAGGAATTCTTTAAAATATAGATAATCACTTAAGAAATGTTTGTTGGCTGGTGGTAACCACACATAGCATCACTATGATCAGAGGACAACTCTTGGCTCCTGTCAAATTGTGAGGGGGGAAATGCTACTAATAAAACATTCAACATCACATCAAGCGCCTGTCATTTTGGAAAAATTAAGGCAGTCTGTCTATAATCTCAGATTGGGGTATTAATGGGACAAAGGAATGTCATGTTTTCTCCTTATTGAGGAGAAAACAAACTTCAAGTGCTTTTTGATTAAATATTTATTGCCTGACCTTTTAGGCTTTTGTAATACAGGGGCTCTTCAAATAGAAATGGTCCAAATGGGCCTTGAAATCTTAGAGAAGAGGATAGTCGTTCCTGCTCAACAGCATTCATGCAGTAATGTTACTTGCTGTGCTGTTTATTTTTGAGCATATGTAACCCCTGTTACAGTGGATGTGAAAATCCTTTAAAAAAAGGTAGTTGAGGGTACCTGGTGGTTCTGTTCAAAAGGGGAGAAAGAGCTGGTGTTGGAGAGAAAATACAATTTCTGGGGTAAGGAATAGGTTATTTTTACCTTCAATAAGATTCTGATATTTTGAGTTGTAAGTTTAGAAGAGAACACAATCTTTTTAAAGGTGCATAGTTTCCAATTTGCCACTACTAAATGACAGAAAATGACTGCAGATAGAACGATGAGCATTACAGCTGGTGTTCTTTGCTGCCCTTTTCCTGCCAATTTAAAACAGAAAAAGGTCAGCAATGCAAATAAAATCACTCTTTTCAGATTTCTTGCACCATTGGTGTCATACTACCCTTTCTTCTTTTCTGTCTACTCTTAAAAACTGTTAATTCTGTTTGGAGTTTTGCTCCACAACATCAGGACAGGAATTGTGCTGCTGCAAAAACAAAGATAGTTATAGCTAGGTTTTTTTTCTTTGATGATGTCTACTTACTTCCTAGTCAATGTCTCCAAAACTTAAAGCACAGACTTTTATCAGTCAAGTAACTTTCACAATACTGTTTGGTTTTTCTAGTTTGCTGCTTTGATGAGAATACCTAGTATGCATGTTCAGGAATATAACAAATACAATTTTTCTGCCATTGTACACATATAGTTCCTTTGAAAAATATTGTAGAATGACAGTTAAGAAGGTTGTGATGAGTTGAATCTAACCATGACTCTATCCGCCTTACCCCTGATTACCAATGACCTTCTGGGGTTTTAGAGAGAAATGAACTTGTGACCTTCTCATGCAAAATGTCTGCCCTACTTGTTTTCCACACAAACCATTGAGGAATGCACTGGCTCTATTGCTCCATATGCAGTCCATGTTGTCCTTGGAAGAGGAAATGATGATGATGATATTTTATTTGTATTCCACCCTATCTCCCCAAGGAGACTCAGGGTGGATTCCAGCATATACAGACACAAAGAAAAACATTTGATGCCTAGAAACAATGAAACACAGATACACAGATAAAGGTAAAAAGGTTCCACTTTCATCTCTAGCTCGGGGGGGTGCTCATCTCCGGCTCTGAGATTGGTGTTCATCTCCATTTCTAAGCCAAAGAGCCTGTGTTATCCTTAGTTACCTCCTAGGTCATGTGGTCGGCATGACTACATGAAGCACCATTTACCTTCCCGCCAAGGTGGTACCTATTAATATACTCACATTTGCATGTTTTTAAACTCCTAGGTTGGCAGAAGTTGGAGCTAATAACGGGAGCTCACCTGTTCTGTGGATATGAACTGCCAAACTTCCAGTCAGCAAGTTCAGGAGCTCAGTGGTTAACTCAGGATGGGAATGTGATTTACATGAGCACTACCCGTTTACTCAGACATCGTGGAAGTTGGAATTCAAAAATATCACAAGGTCAACACCATTTCCACCTGTCCTAGGAAATAGAGTAGTCATTTAAACCCTAGAAATAAATATTTTCTCAGTGAACTACTGTATGTTTAGAGGAGCATAGTTTGGTTCTTACCTTGCCAAAGGCAATCCCAATCATAGTCTAATCAGCTCCTTCCTTTTAAAAAAGGCACTTCAGGATGTCTATCATACCATTTGTGATGACTGTCATTCATAAGAAAATATTTCCCCAGTGGTCTCATTTAACATCCTTCAAATAGTTCTCCGTGTTGTAAGAAAACTAAACTGTGATTGTATTTTGTATCAGCAAATCATTTGGTTTTTATTGCTAACAATTTCTGCTTATCCTGCAGTGCAACTTATTTTTTCTTCCAGTTGAAGCCACTGGCATTGATAATAATATTAGTAATTTGTTTTAGAAAGCTTCTTGACATTTCTAAGATCACAGGGATGATGGGCTGAAATGACAGTAGAAATGCTGGGAATAGAAGTAATGAATGGATGATAGCCCCAAAGAGAGTTTACCACTGATGCCAATAGCAGTGGGACTGAGTTTGCCATAACTACCATAGTAAATGGCACTTTGGTTTGATCAATAGTTGAAGCCTCATTAGCTGTCTCAAAGAGGACAGGAAGATGCAAGCAAAAATGATGGTCCTATTTAAAACACATTTTTCAGTTACATGGGCCTCTGGAACTAGTATCAACCTACAGTGATTCCTTTACTATCCAGCTCCACTAAAATATAAATACTTTTTACACCCTGCTCCATCCTCCTCCAAAGGTATGACACAACGATCTGTTGGTCTCCAGAAATTTCCAATACTAGCAATTAGAGGAGAACATAATTTAATTTTTCTTCCAGGTAAATAAAAATTTGCTACAGAACATACACAATTCTCTGTTACTCTCATTAATTTGAAATTACAGCTTTCTTGCTTTGTTCCTTTATATTAACAGCCAGACATTCAGACAAGTTTAGAGAATTAGGGAGATATTAAGATGGACTTTTAAACAAAATCCTATTGTTAATCAATAGCCAAAGTGTAGTTTCCTGCTGTGATAAACATAGGTATATAATAGGCATGAGAAAAATGAAACGGAAATTAAAAGGATTCGTAAGAGATTCGTATGTAATCCTTTGAGGTTTTAATATCGCTGCCGCGATGGAAGTAGACTTCCTTTTACGGTTCTTGAGGCCAACAATTTGTGTTAGGATCGTAAGAAATTCTTAAGGGTAATTAATTAATTATTGTACTACTCACTTCTCCCTGTCTTCTCCCCTCATTTCCTTCCCCCTTCATTCAGCTTCTTCTTTTTACAGCATTTCTATGAGGAAACTGGAAGTGACGCTGCTGCTTGGTAGGCTAGGCAATGCATTCTGGAAAAAGTGTAGTCCTCCAGGCTTCCCCCTTCTCTTCCCCGTTGCTCTGCTGCCATGCCCCCCGCAGGGGCCAGCTTCACACACACACACACACACGCTTCTCCTCCTCTCTCTCCCTGCGCACTCTCAGATGCTTCTCTTCCCCGTTGCTCTGCCTTGCCCCATCGCAGGGGCCAGCTTCAGCCCTCCAGGTACGTGTTTTGGACTTCAACTCTCCCAGCCATTCCTCACAGCCTCAGGCCTCTTCCTTTCCTCTCAGCCTGGGCAAACTTGGGCCCTGCCCCCTCAGGATCGGGGTGAGAGAGAGGCAGCGAGGAGTGAGGGGGGGCTCCTCCTCCTTTTCTTTTGCTGCTTCCAAGAATAGAATACCCCCCTCCCTCCCTTCCTCCTTCCCTCCCTCCTTCCTATTTGGAGAGTCCCATCTAGAATTCAGTGTGGTTTATTCATGTTTTGGCCTACAACTCCCAGAAATCCCAGCCAATTTACCAGCTGTTAGGATTTCTGGGAGGAGGCCAAAAGGAGAATGCGCAAAAGAGATTACTAAAGAATTTCGTTAGTACTTAAGTTACATTTCCAAATTTTTTTGTAAGTCTTTGATATACTAATCAAAAAAAATCCCCCCCCCCCCATTTGATGTAAGAATCACCATTTTAGGATTCTAAAACATGCCTAGTATATAAATATTGTGGTGAGAGTTTCATTTTTTCTTTTTACAAAAAAGAAATCCTTATTTGATAATATAGAGCAGGCATGGGAAAACATTCCACCTTGAGGGCCACATGGTAGGCAAGAGCAGGGGGGTCCTGCCAAGGGGGGAGGGTTCTCCTCAAGGCCCCTCCCTGGCCTTTCTCCCCTTCCTCCTCTCGTTTGGATACAGAAAGTGAAGGGAAGCTGGGAAATGTTTGGATCCCAAAAGGATTGGCCTTGGTCAGGATGAGATGGTGAATAGGAGAGAAAAAGTATATCCATTACACTCCTGATATGGAATCTTAGAATCCTACACCTGGAAGAGATCCCCGAGGGCCATCTAGTCCAACCTCTGCCATGCAAGAAGACACAACTGAAGCACTCTCAATAGACAGCCTCTGTGGAAAGGCCTCCATAGAAGGAGACTCCACCACACTCCAAGGCAGCCTATGCCACTCTCCAACAGCTCTTACTCTTCCTAAAGTTCTTCCTAATCTTTTCAGTTGAATCTCTGTCCCTGACATTTGAACCCATTGCTCCCTTGTGCTCTGGTCTCTAGAACAGCAGAAAGTCAGTCTCCCCCCTCCTCCTCAATTTTTAAATCTTGAAACATGGTTCTCATGTTCCCTCTCTACCTTCTCTTCTCCCAGCTAAACATCCCCAGGAGGAAAGGAGGAAGGAAAAAGAGAAAGAAGGAAGGGAGGAAGAGAAGGAAGGAAGGGTGGAAGGGAATGTTGGGAGGGAGGAAAGAGAGAAGGAAGAAAAGACAAAAAGGGAAGGGAGGGAGGGAAGAACAGGATGGTGAGAGAGAGGAGGGCCTGAGAAAAGAGCCCAAGGCCCCTAGGCCTGGGTTTGCCCATACCTGATATAGAGAGTACATAATGCAGATTGGCTATTATGGGATCAGGGATGAGAGACATATAGCATACTTTAATATTGTATATGCTGATAAACCACTTGATGAACCAACACGGACACAGCATATTATTTGAAAACACAGAAATGCTGGACCACTCTAACAACTACCTTGTCAGACTACATAGAGAAGCCATTGAAATCCACTTTCAACTCAAAGGAAGAAATCATGAAAATGATCAAAATCTGGCTACCAGTATTAAAAACTCTAAAACCAGGACAGTAAATAAAGAGCAACACTTAAAAAGCAGGGAAAATCCAGACAGATAACAATCAGGGCCAGCTAACACCTCCCAACAAATTATTCCCCCAGGCAGCAACCAGCCAGACTTTCAAGCTGAAAGGCCATTCAATACTAATCAAGGTGGCCAGCTTCAACATTCATACCTGTCTCCACAATAAACCTCCGCATAAACCTCACTTCCCTAGTTTCTAACAAATCCCTTAACATCTGATGATGCCTGCCATAGATGTGGGTGAAACGTCAGGAGAGAATGCTTCTGAAACATGCCCATACAGCCTGGGAAACTCACAGCATCCCAATAATAATAATAATAATAATAATAATAATAATAATAATACAATTACATCTCTAGTGATCACCTATGAACTCAAAGTATACTTTATTGAATTATGTGCTATGAGAACCATCAAATAAAAGAGTGGTTTATAAGAAAGTATATGCAAACCAAATAAATTATTTCTTATGCCTTTATATTTCTGAATTTAGGAGGAAATACATTTCTGCTTCCTTGGCAATGTAAGAAACCATGAGTACATATGAAAAACATTGCATATTTTAGTAATGAATTTTGCTCTTCTTATGGTGACAATGGTTGTCAAAACAGGGCTAAGCACTGCTGATATTTATCATATTCAGTACATAGCACAGGTGATGACTTTGCTCAGTATTGTAACATAACACTTTGTTTTAGTCATTTATTTCCATTCAGACCCATATAAACTCACAGATATTAGGATTTAACTAAAAAGCTGCACTTTGCAGGAAACAGTAAAATGAATATTCTGTATGGCACACACTGTAATGTAATAAATGACTCTATGGGCCAGTTATTTATAATTTTCATGTATTTTTATGTTTTTGTTTTATACATTTTGCTCTCTAGTTTTATTCTTCATTCAAGGCTGTAAGCAGGGAATGTTCGTGATGCAGTGTCCACAAATGAGAGCACATAACTCTTGCTGAGATAAAATGCACTGAACATTCATAAACACTCATCGATCTCATATGCAGGGAACTGCTGCTTGGCAACAGGGAAACTTCAGCATATAGAGACTGGGCAGCTATCTTTTGTGGACTCTCTGGCACTGAATTTTTTTATTTAGCAGGTGAGCTGACTGTATAGCCTACAAATCCTCTTTAAACTCTTGTAATTCTATAAACGCTAGTTGATATTCTTCAATTTTCACTTGAAGCCCCCCTCCCCATGTTTATTATCAGGGGGGATGGGGGGGACGGACGGATGGACTATATTTGAGATCTTATGAAAGTTGGCAACAAAAGAGTTTGAAAAATAGAGAATGAATTATGCCATCAGCCAGAACAGTGGTCTCTTTGTCCAAACCTTCCTAGCTTTGATGGAGGAACAGCCAAAGTAGCAGCACCCTCTTCCTCCCTCCTACAGACTAAGGAATCTGTGAGTCTCCAGATGTTAACAAGCAAGCCACTTTTCTCCTGATCACTCACCATTGCTTAGAATGGCTGGATCTGTTGAAAGCTGGAGTCAAGGGCATTATACTGGTAAAATGCTAGATTACAATATTGGTGCAACTTTCACGGCACTCAAACAAAGAGGAATATTCTGAATGAGATTTCATAAATGCCTGCCGCCTATTTCCAAATGGCTTGAATGATGGTGGGAAGAGATCCTCAAAGCTGAGGTACTCTGAGGAGTAAGCTTAAAGTTGCCTGTTTGTGGCATAATTGATTATTTAAGCCACCCCATCTGGAGCACCTGGACTCTGTGTTTTCTTCCAAGTATCATAGTTGTGAAGTTTTGGCTCTGCCTTTTCCTCTCCTCTGCTGTAGTTCCCTGTGTTCATAGATTTTCCCAATAGTGTAGATACCTTCCTTTGTATTAGTTTTTGGGTGGAGCATAACATCCCACAGAGGCCAGCCTTAGTTGGTCTATTCCATTTCCCTGTATAGAGCTCTCTGGCTGGACTCCTCCCTCTTTTCTACATCAGAGCTACTGTGATTTAGGTTTGGTATTGTCTGGTATCCTAGACCCAAATAATTTAAACAGGCATCCTTAGCACCTGCATTCAGCAGTATTTTTATACCAACAATCCAAAGGACAACAGAAGCTTATGACCAGCTTATGCTTCTTAAGAAAGAAGATTGAGACAGTTTATAACCATCGCTTTGCACCAGAGGCAGGAAATTTTCAAAAATTCCAGAGATTACTGCAGCCAGCAAAGGCTCCTTTTGTAATGTATTGTATTAAGTTAGCTTATGATAGTCCTGGGTGGAATTAGCCCTTTCTTCATCTTGGTTTCAGTAAACTCATCTTGGTTATCTTTTCACCTTGCCTAAAGTGCCTCTGTCTGCTAAGAGTCTTAATCTTAAGGAAGGTATACAGATAGCCTCTGAGTAAAGTCAGACACTATAGTTTTCCCAAAGGCTCCGGCGTGCCACCACAATAGTAAAGCATTTTTGGGAAAAGTGACTCAAAGGTATCCTGGTCTTATGGAGTATTTTGGATTTCAGAATTTCAAATAAGGGATATTCCACCTGTAGCCAGGGGCGGATCTTAATGGAGGCAAATTAAGCGGCCGCCTCAGGGCGCCACGTGGGCTAGGGGCGCATCCGGCCGCGGCCGCCTGTGGTGAAGTCATATTTATTTGTTACAGGTTTTAAATGTGTTTGATGTTTATATATATGTATTTATATTGTAAGGGTAAAACTTAGCTAACCCTAAAGGGTTAACAGCCGGGGCGGTGCCTCAGGCTACAAAACACCCTCCTTTTTGGCCTCCTGGAGTGCGTTTTGCATCACCATCCACTTGGTGTCGCGCCCGCGCAAATGGCACATGCACCGAATTAGCTGGCCCTGCGCATGCGCACACCAGTAAGCATGCACGAAGCTGGCCCTGTGCATTCACAGAACTAGCTGGCCCTGCACATGCACACACCGGTGAGCATGCACAAAGCTGGCCCTGCGCATGTGCAGAACTAGCTGGCCTGTGCATGCGCACACCGGCGCACGTGTGCACAGAGAGTGAGGGGGCGCCAAAAGGTTTGCATACCATTTGAAATTACCTTCGTCCGGCTCTGCCTGTAGCTCACCAGAACATTCTATCTCTTTGGCTATTGATACCAAATGTGTGCATTTATTAAATTCTTTATACTTTTAATGGTTTGTATGTTGTATTAATAATTAAAATGTTTTCCAAGCAAAAATTATGATGACCCACTACATTGCAATTTCTCCTTTATTTGGAGCTAACTTGGGAAAGGTTCTAAAAAGCAGCTGCAAATAATGTTACCTTCACAGTTATTACAGCCAAGCGGCCTCTGCCGCCATTTGTTTAAATTTTCCCAATTTCTCTGCATAGAATTTACATTACAGAGCAGAATCTTGCTCATACTGCAAATATATATCATAACAATTCAATATCTTGCCTCTAAAGGGGACAGGCAGAGCAAACTTGCCTCAGGTGAATTTTCCCTTGCAGAAAATTTCCTCACTGATGCTTAAAGTCTTTTAACACTTAGCCTCTTCACTCCTGCCTGCCTCTCTCCCACTCTTTTTTCTCTCTCCCACTCCTTCTGTATCTGTGTATACCATATGTCATACATATATTTCTCTCTCTTTTTACTGTTGCAAAGAAATACAGCCAGGATATTTTTTCCCTAGGAATAAGAATGCTAAATGGAAATCTACCAGTAATAGCTGAATATAACCCAAAGTTGAAAAAGGCTGTTCTGTGTTTTTAGGGTTTCTTCTTCTTCTTTTCTTAATATGAAATTATCTTATGCTCTGATGTTGCTGTGCTCTTCAAGTCATTGGCTGGCAGAAGCAGGGTAGTAAAACAATAAATTTCACTAGATATTTTATTAGATATTAAAAGAAGATACAGGCATTGTTGAAAGCTTTCACGGACAGGATCACTGGGTTACTGCAAGTTTTCCAGAAGCATTCTCTGTATGGCCATGTTCCATACATGGCTGTATGACTATGTTCCAGAAGCATTCCCTCCTTATGTTTCACCCACATCTATGGTAGGCATCCATCCTAAGAAGCCCTGCAAAGACACCAATCACTACATAGTATCAAGAGAATGCAAAACTCCAACCTGTTCCAGATGTATGAGAAGATAACAACTAGTTGTTCACATGGACGCTTTCACTGCTCTGACTTCCCTTCAGGGAGATAGGACAGTATATAAATAAAGTTTTTTTAAAATTTTATTTTCCCCACAATGAAGATCCATGGAAAATCAGAGGAATATCTTTCCATGTGATGATGGGGATATGATAGGTGCTTCCCTATGCCTATATTGGGAAAAAAAAACATGGCAAATAATGCCTGACATATATCTTTATGTTAATAGAATGTAATTCCCACTGAAAGGTTACCACCTGTGTCCAATTTTTTTTAAAAAAAATGTATCAAGAAGACAACAGAAACAATGGAGCAGCAGAGACAGAAACTGTTGTCAGTCATCCTTGCTAGTTTTGAAGATCCTCTCAAAACAATGATAGAGTAAGCTTCATTTAGTTATCATAAACATTAAAGATCAATGTTGCAATTAAATCAAAGCCATCAGATCTATTATGTGGACAAATTCAAATTAAACGGGGATTTGAAATAAATATGACAGGGTGATTAATTCTAGAAACACAATTAGTTTCTGAGAAACATGATACAGATACGTAGTAGATTGGTACTAGAATAGATGATATTTGAGCTGCAGCCTCTATTTACCGACAACCTCATCAGATGGGGGTGAATTAGGCAGCATGCTACACTTTGCCATCTCTTTAAGCATAGGGTCTACTGGCTCCCATTCCACAATGCACAGCTACTTCTGCCAGGACTCTCTGCTTAAAGGGAAGGCGAAGTGGAGCATGTTGCTGCAATGGCAACACAGAAGGCTTTTTGTGTAGCTCCAGGAACAATGGAGGGAAGCCAGATGGTTGATGGGATGGGGGACTTAGGTACTGTAAGTCGGACAATGTGGGGCATGGGGCGATGGATTCTACATTCTCCCCAATAGGCACTGCCAGAATCTTCACAATATGTGGTGATTCTGGCAGCCTTTGTGATAGGGTCGTCAGGGGAAGAATGCAGTTATACTGGGACCTTAAATGTTTTAAAAACCAGCTCTGAGGGCTCATTTTTGCTTCTTTTTAATTTCTAGCTGTATTTTTAATCAGCAGACATTCTGAATGACCTCTGATATCCTTCTGGGCATTTTTCTCCAGAGAGGTTGTGAGAGGTCTTCGTAAACGAAGGATTGTTCATTCTCTCGCATTCTCAAAAGGCTGCTTTACTTGCTGCTATCTTGGAAAATAATCATTACATTCTTTGAATTACCATTTTAATATACAGTCTCTTTATTTGAAGTCAAACTTGCTAGATATTCCAGACACAATGTAGTATTCTAACATATGCCTTGGCACTAGAATTACATTATGTTTCTTTCTTGAATACACCATTTCAAATTTGGACTTGCGGATATGAATTTGTAGTTTGACCACTAATCTGTATATAATTAGTCATTTTTAACAAAAAAAATGACTTCTTGTTTTGTGAGAAGTAACTGCATAATTTAATGCAACTGGTCCCAATCATTGTGCATCTCAATGCACATCTGATGATGAATAATGCAAAGATTGCTTTGACATTATAGATAATTGCAGGACTTTATTGCCATTGCTTTGAAAATCCCACTTGCATTGTTGTGACATTGTATGACATAGATGAATCCAAAGTCTGTAATTGCTTTTGGGGGAAAATTCTACTTCAAAATCATGCATATTATTAAATACAAAGGAGGCAAACTAGCCTTCTGGCATTTCTATATATTTATTGCTATGCAGATCTTCCCTGAAGGCTGCAGAATGCAAAAAGATGAGAAAACACCACTATACAGAAGTGTTTGCACTGCTCTGTTCATTGAAGACTGATTCCCAAAATCCTTTTAGCAAACTACCATACTCAGCAAATTCATCAGGAACAGATGGATAAATGTGATTAATTAGTCCCATTTCTCAATTTTGACATGTCAACCAGTAGCTGTGTTGTGTGTGTGTGTGTGTGTGTGTGTGTGTGTGTGTGAGAGAGAGAGAGAGAGAGAGAGAGAGAGAGAGAGAGAGAGAGAGAGAGAGAGAACATGCAAGAGCATATGAGAGCAACTCCTCAAGGGCAAAACTGATCTATTGAGTATTTGGCACTAATTTCACACTTTCCTTTTCAACAAAAAGATTATTGGTTCAGAAAAAAACAACTTAATGTTACACAAACATAGTTTCTTTATTCAACATTGATAATTCATGCAAATAATTATTTCAGAAATTTTCTCCCCATTCCATGAGAATACAAAGATTTAAATTCAGACATTTTATATACCTCAGATTTTAACTGGAGAAGCCATATTTGTGCAAAAATTTCATCCCCCAGAGACTAAATTCACCCCCAAATACCTTCTTTTCACTTTGGCCCCATCTACACTGACCATTTTAAGGCAGTTCAAAGCTGGCTTCCAACTACAGCAGCCAGATGACAAACACCCACAAAAAGTGCATGAAAGAAAGTTCTTAATGTGCATCGATGCTCTATTGTTTATGTAATCACTACCCATGCTTCAAACTGGTTTGAGGATGTACTATGTAATAATCTGCACAGCAAAATCACTTTCTTCAGTGTCAATTTGAAGGTGCATTGAATGATCAGAGTTGATAGTCCCTCTATGTCTAAGAACATCACATTGGGCTTTTTGCTTATCCTAGGATGTTGCTGAGATGCAGCCAAGACGGAGCCCACTGGATCCATCACATGATGTAGAGCTACTTCCAGTGGGACTCTGTCCATGTTCCATGCATGCTGTGGCTAAGAGGTAACCCTGAATTACCTCAGGGTTACAGGTAGTTGTGAGTACCTATGGGTAACTACCTGTGTTCTCATAGACTAAGCCAGGGACAGACAGGAAACAGTGTGGGATGTGAAAGGGGTGATTCGGGATGCTGCCTGACAGTTTCCCCTGCTGTCCAACGGATTTGCCCTGATGGAGCTGTGGGTCAGGATGAGCCCACCCCAAAGAATGTTTTCCCTGTAAAGGATGCTATTTCAAGTATCCCACCCTGAGTTTTAACATTTTATATATGTGCTTGCAGCCCACCCTGTCTTTGTGATTTTAGATATCTAGTTGTATATTGTTTTTATTTATATGTATATATCTTTTATTGTAATTTATTGTTTGGGCTTGGCCTCGTGTGAGCCGCCCCGAGTCCCCATTGGGGAGATGGGGGCGAGGTTTTTCCCTGTAAAGGATGCTATTTCAAGTATCCCACCCTGAGTTTTAACATTTTATATATGTGCTTGCAGCCCACCCTGTCTTTGTGATTTTAGATATCTAGTTGTATATTGTTTTTATTTATATGTATATATCTTTTTATTGTAATTTGTTGTTTGGGCTTGGCCTCGTGTGAGCTGCCCTGAGTCCCCATTGGAGAGATGGGGTGGGGTATAAATAAAGATGATTATTATTATTTCAGCGGGGAGGTAAAAGATGCCCCTGAAAGCAGGCTGGAAATTCAGTCAGGATGGCATGCACTAACAGGCTCTTCGGCGTGAAAACTGGAACAACAGCATCTCCCCATGGCTGAGTCCAGTACAGCCTCCAGATGCCAGAGATGAAAAAGAGGGAATCAATGCCTCTATCTATGTACTGTCAGACTTTGTTGTTAATTGTATAACGACTTTTAATTTTACCATATACGTATTCTGTAATCTGCTCTGATTCCCCTTGGGGTGATAGATCAGAATATAAATAAAGTATATTATTATTAATTGAAAGTAAATCCATTTAGCTCAATGGAATTTATTTAGGAGAAGATTTATATTGTTAAACTATAAGGCATGGTGTTCAACTATAAAAGCATGTTCAGAGGGGGGGCTGGATTAAGCAATTCTTCAGTTTTTTCATTAACATTGGGAAATAATTTTGCTGGATTATACCACAAATTAAAAATAGAAATATTGTATTAGAAAGATTTCTGTGAATAATTTAAATGCATAAATTTAGCTTTGGGGACATTTTTGAATATTTTCTGGCCACTGATTTCCTTTATTTACCTTTAACCCTATAGCCACCACCTTCTTTGTAATACTGTGCATTAACTTCTAAATCATTAATTTGTCATCTGGCCAGTTCAAAGACCACTCGAGTCATATTGTTGAACTTGTTTATGTTTTCTGAAGAACCTCATGAGGGTTTAATGGAACTAAGATAATATATAATGGTAGCATTTCCATCACAAGTTATTATTTATTAGTGTGATGAAGTCAATGTTCATGAAAGCAGAGTCACCATTTAATTGGCACATTGCCCCACCCCAGAAAACACATGGTTATACTGAGATGCCCTTATTTAGTCAAGCTCTTCTGTTTTGTATATACTTCTGCCACTTGTGTCTTTTGCCAGTATTCAATCAGTAAAGCTCTCAAGAGACATCTTGGACCAAATTAGTCCATAATCTGTGGTAATGCTCTCTCTGGAGACTCCTGCTATTAAATGCTTTTGCTAAGTAATAGCATATGCAAAATAAGTCTGCCCTCCCATGTAACAAATGAACAGTAGTATAGTAAAAGCCCCATTATCCAGAGTGCTAGAAAGCAAGTCAATTTCAAATGTATGCTTTTGAATAGTTCCTGCTTTGCATAAAAGCAAAAAGTTGCTAGTTTTGACAAGTGGCATTTTTTTACCGAGGCATGCAGAGTTGCTCATTGCCTACTTGTATGTTTTGCATTTAATATTACAGGATCCACAGTGAGCACAATGTTAACATAAGACAAAACTATGGCCAAATGGTAGCAGACATACTTTGATGAGTAAAATCCAATATATGGAATATCCTCCAGGCTTTTGGATCAGCTTATTTGTAAATGATGTGTCTTTCTTCGACATTTCTTGTTCCCACAAAAATACTTTTCTTTGCATACACTTTTTGGCCACTTCTATTTTTCTCTATTCCCACTTTCCTTACTTTGTACCTATGCCATCCACTTTTCTTTCATGAATACTGTAATAAAACAAAAAAAAACCCAAACTTGGCATCAATCAGGAGTGGAAGGTGTGCAACCCGCCTTTTAAAAAAATGTATCAAATAGATTTTACATATACTTTTCTTTCATTTGTTGTAAGCCACCTCAGGAGAAGGACAAGATGTACATTTATTAAATCAATTTGTTGTTGAATTGCAGCCCAACATTCCTCACCATGAATAATGCTGTCTATGGGCTGCTGAGATTTCAGTCCAGCCATGTGATTTCTTCTTCTGGCCCAAAACCTTATTTTACCAATCCCAATCTTGATCCTATTCTTGATCAAATTCAGCTTAACTGCTGAAAATGAACTGGAAAAAAATTAAAGAGCCATGAAACACTTGGGTTTAAGATTCAGTTAAAGATTTCCCCCTTCTCATCTAGTATGGATTGGGGCCCTATAGTATACCCCGTATTTGCTTAATCTTTGAAAAATATCTTTATAGAAAATAATTATCATGTAATTAATTTGATCTATATCAAATTGTTTAAATTTAAACTTAAAATAACAAATTAAAATATCAGTGCAGTACTTTCATTAAAAGTATCCAGTGTATCCTGTGCATTGTGGAAGTGCTTTTTACAATGTTAACAATTATATAACTGTTGGCATAGCAAACATAATATAAATTGCCAGTTGCTTAATTGACTAATTATTAATTAGAAAATATTGTTCTTAATTCAGCGAATGTTTGTCGAGGTTTTCTTTGTCTAGTTGCATATTAAAATAAATATTTAAACTTGCTAGGTTAATTAGAAGAATATAATTGATTTTTCATTTTCTTTTCCATGTTGAAGTGTGGCTGTGGTGGTATTCATATTTATCTTTCCCCTTCTATTTCTTTCAAGATATACAGTACCTGTCTGTTATTTGAGTGTCTAGCTATGTCATAGCTCAGCCAGCTGAGAATGAGGGGTTTGGTCTAGTTCAGCCAGCTGAAGATGACGATGAGGGGTTTGGGGTGCAGGGCCTGCAAGGCCTGGTGCTTTAGGAGATGCTCAGAAAAGGGGGATGTTAGAACAGGATGGTGATTCCCCAGTTGGGAGAACAGAGGGGGATTTGGGGGATTCTCTGTGTGAAAACAAAACTGTTTTACAAACTGACAGGCAGAGAAGGGAGGAAGGGAGGTTAGATAGAGAATTAAGGCTGCTTCTGTGGGGGAAGAATTCCAGGTGCAAGCCAGGCTATGGGAAAGTGAGACTGTGAGAGACTAAGGCCTAAGGAATGCTTTCATGCATTGCTGTCCTTAATTAGGGCAAGAATGGTTTTTGGTTCTCAGATCAAGCAAAGTAGCAGATAGAGCAAGAAACTCCTGCCTTGGTTCTCGCTTCAAGCCATGTCCTTGCTTTAAGTCTTTGGGATTTTACCATGAAAGCAAACTCAAGTATTGTTCTTTGATTCTTCAATTACTCAAGTTTTATTCTTTGTCTTTTGGATTAATCAAGCTCATGATTATACCCTGCTCCTTGGATTTATGTTCATATTTTAACCTTTGCATTGGAGATTTATATCTGGCTTTTGGGACTCATTTTATCTTACCTATTTAGACCTTTTACTCTTTTACTGTGTGTGCTTTTTAAATAAACTGTTTTTTTCTACATTTGTCTTGAGGAAGGTGAACCCTAGCTGAGGTAATTATTTCTAATTATAAAGACTAAAATATCAAAATCTATAGAGATCCAGCAAACATGCAGTTCCAGTAAACATGGAACTTTGCATAACAAAGGACTGTCCACCCTCTTTACTTAAATTTGTAGAATAACAATTCATGTGAAGTGCTTCACATGAATTGTTCAAATAATTTAATATATATAGTGTCTGTGGCCCCATCCACACTATCAGATAATGTAGTTTGAAATTAGTATAGACTCATATAATAACGTGTAACTGCACAGAACTGCATTATATGACACTACACTGACCATATAATGTAGTTTCAAACTGTATTATATGGCAATGTAGATGGGGCTGGTTGAGGCTGATAAAGCACAATTATGGTAGGTTTTATACCTCCATTCTGTCTTAACTACTTTGAAGGTGAACTGGCTGTGCAGGGAACAGATTGGAGACTATACAGTTGAATCAAACAAGAATTTATTAACTAAAAAGAATTGTAAAATTTCTCTCTTTCTGAGTTGCACTTCAAAAGCTTTATGAGGAGATGTAAAGTTTTTGAGAGATAGATACAGTTCTGGCCAAACTGAGGCTCTTGAATCTTTATTTCTTCTCATTGTCTCTTTCTTGTATGGTGTTCAACTGTTTCTAAAATGGTCTTAATATTTAACTCTGACCGGACTTGAATACAGCTCCAACTGGACTTGAATATAGCTCTGACTGAATGTGCTATTCGTAGACCTTCCGGCTTCCTCTCTCTTCACTTTCCAGTCACAAAAAGGGCTGACTCTTCCAAGAACCAAAAGTGCCTTGCCCAAGACTCCACCCCTAAGGGGATTCTTAAAGGGGCAAGGCAACGGAGGCTTCAAATGCAAAGAGCCTGTCTATGATGATCCCCCAGAAACTGTACATAAAATACTAATCTCTCTAACTTAAAATGTCTTAAGTAGGGTTAAATAGGAGGGTCTTCATAGGGTGTGACAGTAGGGTAAAAGGGCCTTTGTTTTGAACTTACCATGATGCTGTGTCTCTCCTGTAGTCAAATCGCACTCGAGTTTTGATTGGATCATCTTTTTTTATTTATTGGGAAAAGGCATCAGTGCATGCAATACCACTATTAAAAAACAACTAATACGTCATATAATCAATTAACCTCTTATAGCACATTTTAACAAAATTAAAAACATAAATTAAAAGAGATAATAAAATGTCCAACAAAAAGCCATCCCTGCTTATAAACTAATAAAAATTTGTAAAAAGAAGGATGGAGCCACTCTCATAGCTCCAAGGGTAGGGGATCCTATGATAAATGTGATACCAAAAGAAAGTCTTCCTGTGTAGATCTAAATGTTTTGGCAGGTTGATATAGGGAGATACAGTAAATTCAATAGTTTGATCCTAAGCTGTATATGGCTTTATAAATCAGGGCCAGCAATTTGAATGATGTGCAGAAATTTACCAGATGAATGTATAGTCAGATATGCATCTGAATGTGTCTTAGGTTTATGCCCGCTGTCCCTAAAAGCAACCATAGACATTCCCTGGAGTTTCATAGACAGGAAAGTGGGACATAAGAGGCAGAATGTAGGCCTTTGATTCTAACATCACTTTTCTTCTCCTGCATGATTTTAATAATCTTTGCCTGATGAAGAAGCCAGAGAAGCTTCAAACACATGCATGAAAAAAAATCTGTATTGTAGTTGGTCAGGGTCAATAAAGTTATCACGCTTTGGCAGATTTTGCTGTATTTTGCTGCATGACCAACATGGCTACTACCCTTGAATTTTGTGGAAAACTTATTATTAAAATCATAAAAATGTTCTTCCTTTCTCTGCACCTGATCTTCTTTCTGAATACCAACCATGAACATAGTAAAATAGATTTGTCACAGAGTATTCAGTACCATAACGCACATAAGGGAATTCTCACCATTTTGGGGTTTCTTGTTGGGTGGCAGAGGGAGTAGTAGGTCCGGTTAACAACCTGATTGTCTAACTCAGTCACATAAAAGGCAGAGGCAGATGGAATGTCACCAAGTTAAGGCTTTGTTATTCTCAATACCATGATAATATCTATGTTTCTGAAAACATTTTGTTGTGCAACAAGCTCATTCCCGGTGCTAAATCACCCTGAATGGTTCTCACGCTGTCCAAGTTAGTTCATGTGCTGAGCAAGAGAGTTAATTAATCTTTTGGCAAAGAGAATACCTTCCTTTATTGTCCATAGTATTGCAGTGCATCAATTTAATAGCTACAGAAGCCTGTTTTCCTATGCATTTGTCTCTGAAACATGGAGAATATATCCACATTGACAGCCTTTTGGTCTTTTTGTTTATTTTCTGGCACTTCAGAAAAGATTTCATTTTTTTCATTGTCACATCTTCTAGCCAAATACTACATTGTTTGTTCACTAGAGGGAAAAAAATCAATATTTCAGCCTATAAACACAGTCTTTTATGCAACAGTTCTTCTTTATATTCCTTAAAATGAGCCCTGGAAGAACATTTGGATTTGTGTTGCCAACCAAAAAATCTGTTCCTTCTGTTATTCAGGAGGTTCTAATTCTTAACTTCTGCTATTTCTTTTTATTTATTACTGAAAATAGTGTCATTTTTAAATGCCCGATATGATTTCGTGTCGTTCTGCATGGAAAAGAACAGAAACAAAAGTCGAATTTAATGCTTAAATGTTTGTGGATAATATATGAATCTGATATCAGTACTTAAAAGCAAAAGAGAAATAGTTTAAGTGGTTGAAAACTGTTGTAATGTACCCCTATTGATATTCTCCAGTTTCATGTTGAAGACATAAACCTGGAATTAAGAACAGACCCCCCTTCCTAATTCATTCTTATATAAAAAAAATGAAAAGAGAGAGATTTATTTGCACTAAGTAGAAATCTTGCAAAGTTTTTTTGGGGTACATTTTTATTGTGATTTTTTATACTAAGGACACTTTTGGGAAATTGTCATTTGCAAAAATGATTTTGCATACATATATTCTAGAAAGACATTTTAAATCTCTCCTCTCTCTCTCTCTCTCTCTCTCTCTCTCTCTCTCTCTCTATATATATATATATATATATACTCCATCAAAACCAAATGCACTTTTTTCGAAAGGCATCATCAGAATGTGTCCTGATATCCTTTTTCTATGAATATCAGAAAATTATTCCTCTCCAGACATCAGTTCCTCAGTTTCACTGGTAAAGGAGAAATAGCATTGGATGGACTAGCACTACCCTATACCTGCCCGAGATGGGAAAACAGTTTTTATGATGTATCATCACCATCATCGTTGCCACCATTGTCATTATTTATATATCATTTCCCCCCAAGATTGGAACTCAAGGTGCCTTACCAATTACAAAGACTACTGGATAATTAAAAACATTATCTTTGTTTTACCGCATATTGCACCTCATTACCATTCTGTCACATACTGTCTTCATTAACGGCTTCTGCTGGCCAATCCCTGGAGAACTTGAATAGACTGAAATGCTGGACTCAGAGTATGTCATTTTGCACTGCCGGGCATTTGAGCCTGGTTGGGTGCTCTGGGCATATTGTGCCTGGCATGGTTCACCAGCCATCTTGATCACTTTGAGAGATCTGTTGTAAGGGATTCCAAAGCAGTCATCAATCCTTTGTATCCTCTTGGGGGCAAATAATTTAGTGTCTTCATCTGGCCACTGTCCTCCTGCTGCATTGAGTCCATCTTTAAGAAAACACTTTCTGTCCTGATGGCATATTTCAGAAAGGTATCAGCAATGACAGGAACTCTCCATAGTGTGCGGGACAAAGTGAAATGCAGTTTTCCAAGCTCTATCACTTGAGAATGACTAGGACAACAAATACAGTTGCAATATAAATCCCCATTCCGAAACCAGAATGGCTAATTATATTCTTATCCAAGAGTATTTGTAGATGAATTGTAACCAAACATGCAAAATAACAAAAGGTGCATAAAAACCTCATGATAGGTTAAATTCAGGCTATGGCCTGTGGATAACTCATTATGCAGAAAACTACAATATATTTATTGTAGTTTTCTGCATAATGAAACGGTTTGGGACCGGCCTACCTTCGTGATTGGATCTCCATCCATGAACCAGCTCGAACCCTCTGCTCCTCGGGGGAGGCCCTCCTGTCACCCCTGCCAGTCTCACAGACTCGTCTGGTGGGCACAAGGGAGAGGGCCTTCTCCTCTGTGGCCCCCCGACTCTGGAATTCCTTGGCTGGAGAGATTAGGAAAGCCCCCACTTTGGAGACCTTTAAGAAACACCTGGAAACCTGGCTTTTCCACTGTGCCTTTGGAGAGTAATTATTTAATTTCTAGCATTGCTCTCCTCAATGCTCCCATTCTTGGAGTATATCCCCCCCCCCACCTGTAAAGGATACTATTCTGCTTATCTCACCCTGAGTTTTTAACACTTTATATGTGTGCCTGCGGCCTGCCCTGTCCTTCTAATTTTGACATCTAGTTGTATATTAGCTTTTATGTATATGTATGTATTTTTATGGTGTTATTGCTGATGTTTTTGATTTTATTTTATTATAATTTGTTGTTTGGGATTGGCCTCATGCGAGTCCCCATTGGGGAGATGGGAGTGGGGTACAAATAAAGTTTATTATATTTATATAGTCTGCATGTATGCAGCTGAAATTAAGTTATATTTCATATGACTACACAATGATATTTCAAGATTGCTGGTGTTGAATCCATTATATGTTCCGTTGTTTGTGTTGGTATCTTCTTTGAATAGGTCGTCCCTTTCTATGATACTGTGGAATAGAATGGCTTGGACACTAAAGAACCACTTCATCAAGTATAAGGCTTAGTCCATCCACCTGGCCGAGATTCACAGTATGGCAATGTAGCTGTGTAAATTGGCCTTTGCTTGTTTCAGCTTGGACATCAATATAGCAAGAAGATAATTGGGGGGGGGGGGGTCATGAAACTCTTCATGGAATAATATTGAGAAAAGATGCTTTGTCTCCCTGGAATTGTACAGGTATATCTGTCTCTATATTTCCAACTGCCTTGTTCATTGACTTTTGGAGTGAGATGGAGGGGTCCTAGGAGAAAAAAATGTGAGCCTATTCAGATGTTTTATGACAGGGACAGAAGACTTAATGATTGTGTCAATTTGATTAAAAAGACAATTTAAAAGAGCAAAGTCCATGGATGAGACACTGAATGAGGATTTATTGTCCCAGTGTTTGGGCTTTGCTGCTGGCCATTTTGTTCACAAGAAAACATAAGTGGTTTCTAATTTTTTCCCTGCATCCCTACTTGCTGACTTTATTTCCAGACAGAAGTAATAACAGTTTTGGAGTAGATGTACCAAACAAAATAACCTTCCTATGTGGGGATTAAAAACTTGAATGTGTACAATATTAGGAAGCATGAATCAATGAGACATTAACATAAATGGCTATCATCCGAGTTAATATATTCTAGAATTACACGCTTTTGCATATATAAATAAGGCGACAAAGATAAGCAGTTTTTCATATCTTTGATTGTAATGAGCTTACATGCTGGAAACATTAGTGGGGATTGCATAAAATAAGATAAGAACAAAGAAGTTTTTTTTAAAAAAAAGATTGAAAAATTAGCTTTCAATGGTAATTATATTAATGAAACCTTCTGATTTCTCTAATTCTTACCAAAGCTTAGGAACTTGCAGTTTTCGAGTATGTTAGAGATGGCATGCTATTCTTCATAAATATCTTGCTGAGGTGTAGAATGAGGAAAACAAGGAAAGAGAGAAATGCATTCCAGGCAACTTGCGGGGGGGGACGGACAAGAAGGAAGAAGTGAAATCTTATCCTTTGAAGATGCAAATCTTATCCTTTCCGCTATTCATCTGAAGGCTAGTGGCTGTGTCCCAAAGGTTTGATATAATATGTATGTATTTGTGTGTCTCTGTGTGAACTTGTGCACTTAAGTAGATATGCAAAACTGGCTCATTGAGATTCCAAATTATTTTTTATATCACACACTAAAGCTAAAGCAGCACATAAAGAATCACAGTTATTTAAAAATTTTATCAAATAACAGAGAAAGAATTTGATAAACCCAGCCAGTGACAGATCAACCTTCATGAAAATCCATGTTCTTTCATATGGGTTCATAACACCAAGTTGCAGCTAGTTAGTGCTGGGATTTTACAATCTTTATGAAAGTACCTCTCTATATACAGCCAGGCAGCATTTGTTTTTTAACCTGTACCCCAGAGCTAATTTGTTCTAGCAAACTGGTGAAAAATGAATGAGCTGTACTATTTCTTCTCATATTTTTGTCCGAATATCCTTGCTTCACACGATATCCAGTGAGGGAACATGTAAATGGATCAGACTTCTTTTCTAATAATTTTTGTGAGCAGCCCAAAGTCATTGCAATAGGTGTACTGCAATGGAATGTATTCACACAGTCCTCCTCCTCCCCACCTCTCCAGTCCAAATCTGAACCAGTAAGGGACGATTTTCCCTGAGGTGGCAGCTGGAAACAAAGGGTTAAACCTTCCTATCTCTACTGCCATCCCAGTGAGAATCATTCCCCTATCAATGTGAGTTTTTAACTAGTCTAATTGGTTTGAAGGATATATTGCAGTCGCTAGGGCTGGAGCACTCTGGGATGGATGGCACAGGACCAAGAAGTGGGTTGTGGTTGAGAGATCAACAACAACCAATGGAAAGGTCCAGGGGACGAGCCATTTCTCATCATGCTTTTCTCTTTATGTTAGCAGGCAAATAATATAAATAATGCAAATAATATAACAGTTGGTTATTGTGTGGCAAATTTAGTAATATAGATTGGGACTATATTGTAATGAGAATAATTTCAGGGGCATCCCATTTTTTTAAAAAAAAAATAAACAAAAGTCCTTGTCTCTTGAGTGTTCCATATCTGTTGGAATAATACCATAATGTATATTTGAATTAGCAAAGAATTTTCGCCGAGATAAAAAGGGACCTGTGAAGTAATAACTTGATAGAACAGAGCACTTTAAGGTGTTCACTGCTGGGTTTGTGGTACTGTGTATGAGCTGTTAATCAGATCAAGAGCAGTAAGCTGTTGAGTGGCAAACTAGAGAAGATAGCAAGCTCTTTATTTTGTATTATGGCTTAAAATAATCAGGGTTCAGTGAGAGCAAGAGAAGGTTGTTCCACCTTTCTGATTAGCCTTTTTTTCTTTGAAGAGGACATGAACTCTAAAATGTGTTCTGCTTAGTAGAAAATAATACCATTCCTTTGATCTCACATTTGTTGAGGAGAAGCTTTTCAGATCTAGTTTCATATGTCTCCATGGAAGCAGGTTATTATTTACAAAAGCTTTAAAAGCTAAATGAAGGCGTATCCTGCAGCAAAACCACATGAAAGTTCTTTTCCATGAATTGTATTACTCATGAATTGGGGGTCATTCAAATAAGACATATGTATTTGGCACTAGAGTCCATGGACTTGCCCACTGATTCTAACTTATTGAGGCACATCATATTATTTTATTAGATTATGCTGATATACTGATCTGTTTCATGCCTAAAGTCCCCATCCGATTGGGGACTTTTTCCTTTCCCAAATTTATCTGGACTTGGCCATGGAAGAGAAGGCTTCTGATACATTCCATACGTGCCTTTCGGCATTGGAACCCACTGTGATCATGTATAACCATGCACTAATAATAGTGGGAGGCACATATTAGATGTTGCCAGCATTCAGATACTTTAAAAACTATGGGTTCCACCATATATGTTCACAGGAATGGCAAAAACGGAATGGGCACTATATTATTTTGTCATGAAAGCTTCTACCTATTTCTGGGATATTGGGAAAAGGGAATGGCACTCTGGGCATGTGTGGTTGGGGAGGATAGATCAAAATGGTACTGGAAAATACTTGAAGGACATATAGCAGCATTATTAAATTTTCTACAGTGTTGGCAGAGGGAGCCTTGTGAGGTGAGTGTCCCATTAAAAAGAAAAACTGAGCCTTAGGTAGTGACCATCCACATTTACTGATCATGTAAATGTACTATTCTCTTATACTAAATTAAACTGCACAGGCTACAAATCAGAAACAGGGAAGTCCTGACCTAACAGGTAAAATCAACCAGTCCATCTAGCCCAAAACATACCTTTGTCAAGCCCTTCCCACTGTCTTCACAGAAAGAAGAATCAACATTGTTGTCTGAAATCGCTGATTGCACAAAAGCCAATTTGCCTGACTGATAAAACATGAAAGTGCCCATGCACTCAACCAGTGTTTCAAGGACCAATTGAGTAAACTTTCCTCCTCTATCTTCCACTGAAAAACTTATAACGCATAAAGAAACTCCAGTTGGTGCCGAAGCAGTTGGGTCTTGAACTCTGATTGAAGAAGCCATCCTGATTGTAAACTATTGAACGTTATCTTCAGCATTGTTTTAACTGCCAACTCATGTATAAATATAGTTTCATTAAAGGTTGACACATATCTGTTTTCTAGGTTGCTCAATAAATCTTCCAGTTTTCTCAAAGATATATTAATATTTCATATGTAATTACAGAGGAGTCAAAAGTTGTATCACATCCAACAGAAATTAATCAACACTTGAGATAAACATTGATGTCTTTTCAGGGCTCCATAACTAGAAATGTTGCAGGGGTGGTAGTAAATGACCCCTCAAATCTCCTTCTCCTTAAGTGGGGTATGTTGGGGGACCTGGGAAAGCCCACCTGTGGAGGAAGCACACTGAAAAGTTTTATCCCTCAGGCTTACATATAGTTCTGTGTTTCCAAAGGCATCTTTCCTCAAGCAGTAGTTCTCCCAGTGCTTCACATGCTCAGGAATTTCTTGAATAATGATCTAAAAGTATTTCTGTGACATTTGAATGAGTGTTGCCAGCAGGCTGATGCCATGAGCTCTAGGATGAAATCTGTGTGTCTAAAAAAAGTTGTAAATACTAAAATAGTGCATGCTTCTCCTTAAAGATCTTGGTGAATCGAAAATATGTTAACATCATGAGTGGGAAAAGGAAAATATATGTTTTTTAAAGTGGATTCTAATCTTATCTGTTTATGCCTAGGAGAGTTATGCCTGAATAAGATCTCTAGCAATAAGGCCTTAAAAAGAGGGTTAAATATTCCTAAAGCTGTTGTGCATCATTCATGCATTTATTGTCAAGAGAATTTCCAGTACACATTTTGTAAGCAAAAAAGGCTGCACTTCATGAAGCTAGGAACTTCCAGCAAAAATGTAGGTTTCCCATGGAGGATTTTCACTGGGAAAGCAGCAAGTTGGAGTGTGCATATGCAAATTTTGCATTCCAATTGTCTGCTTAATGAATTTACAGTAGAGCCCATCTTTTGGTTGTGGCCCAGTAAACGGCTGTCTCACTGATTTCAAAATATTTTACAAATGGGTCTCAGTCTCATGTAGATATGCACAGCATATTTTGCTCTCTTTTCATATACTGTATGATAAAAGTGAGATCCTACATAAACTGTATCCTACACAACTTGTATGGTTTACCTTGATGGGTATTCTGTCCACAACACTCTGCAGAGGTAGATTATAGTAGATAGTAGTATAATGGATAGAGAACTAAGGTTTGAATATATAATCCTTCTTCTGTCACCATATTTGTGTAGAACTAATAACTTAGAATCCAAGTTTGGCCCTGGGACTGAAATCCATCGAGAAGCACCTCTTTCTGTGTGAGCCGTACATGTTTTCAGAGGGGCAGCCAGAGTGTTAATAGGAGCGGACTATAGGAGACATACTCTGCCTTGTTAAATAGCTCCATAGGCTGCCAGTTCATTTCTAAGAACAATGTGAGGTCCTAGTTAAAACTTGTAAATGCCCTATATGGCATGGGACCAAGCTATCTGAATCATAGACTCAATGAGTTTAAAGAAACCACAAGGGCCAACTCCCTGGCATGGTGGAACACACACTCAAAGCACTCCCCACAGAAAGCCATCCAGACTTTGCCTAAAAACCTCAAAAGAAGAAGACTCCAACACATTCCAGGGCAGCATATTTCACTGTCAAGAATGGCATCTTCCCATGTAATCCTGTGTAAGATCATAAATTTGGAGGAAGTAGATCCCATCACTTTCACAGGAAATTGGATGGGAACATAGGAGTAGTCCTTCTAGGTAACTCCCATTTTCTGGGAGGACAGACTGGTTCCATTTGTACTATTCTTGGTGGGTAAAAATCTTCCCATTTTTGCAGACATTTGAGAACTGATAATTTTACATGTAATGGGTTTTCAATTGTAGTATGCTGTGCTACATTTATTCTGTGTCTTCAATGTTTTATATACATAGTTTAAATTTTATTTTAAGCTTTCAACCATATGTTATTTTACTTGTGCTTCTTTTTAACTTCAAGTCCCACTCTTAGGTACAAAGTAAGATACAACTAAAGTGGTTGGTTGATTGATCTTCTGGAAAAAAAATCTCATTTGCTACATTGCTCAATTATTCAGTATCCTCCCACAGAAATTTACTGGCAGATACCAGTTTTGCTACCAAATGTAGACTTTTCTGTTTGCATCATAATTTTAACTATGCTCATTTATTTATGTTTTTACCCTGCCTGTCTTCCAGGACTACAACATAGTGCTGTTATTTGTTTAGTAAGCAGCACATTGTGTTTTTTTTACTTTTTTAAAAAAAATAAAAAATCAGCATATGATCATTTGAGAATACCACTATCTTGATAGCTTTTGGTGATGGGCATCTTTTTTAAAGTAGTCAATAAACATTCATATGTAGGAAGGGAATTGATAACAGCAATAGGCTCTTGCTTGACCTAAATGTGATTTTCTTCCTTTCCCACTCCAGCATCTGAAATAAATGAATGGTTAGGAAAGGCCAATAACTTCATATTTATTGGCTTCCCCATTAGGAAGAATAGGTCAGCAGTACTCTCATACTTTCATACCCAAGACACCTATGTACATTCACCCTATGTAGAATATGTGAAGTGCATCCAGAGCTAAATAGGGACTGGAATTCAATACCTCTCTGGAGTTGTTTTTTGTCCATGACTCCACTCCTACTTCCTTATACTGCTGAGGAAGATATGAAAAGTTCTTACTTTAGATGTAACATGTAGCTAAATATGGTTAAAGAGTTCCAATTGATCAGAAATTTGAACATTTGCTATAATTTTACTAGTCAGCTAAATTTTCCACAAGTAACGGGCAGCAGAGACCTGTGATTTTATTTCTCATTATTCTATGATTCTGTTGCTTCCTGAGATCTACAAGCAAATTTCTATTCACAGTTTAGAGTAAAAGGCAATTGTGCTGTTCATAATCACACCTACGTGTCTCCCTTTTTGTATAACATGACTTAAATTGTAGCTGTAGGATTAAAAACTAGGTCAAAATTCAAATTACATTATGTTAATATGCTTTAAGGAATGTGAACTAAGGTAGAGGACTGAAATTAATCCTTCCTGAAGATTGTTGCAGCTGGCTTAACAGAAGGAAATTCCAGAACTAATGCTGGAGTTAGAATTTGACTTCGGTTCAAACAAGATATTTTGACGTATGAGGTCAAGAAACCCACTTCTCTCCATGTTCAACTGTCTAAACATTTTTCTATCATTGGCATTGTGCCGTGCCCCACCACAACACCTGATAACAGAAAACCAGTTCACAGGGCACAAGACTGGAACAGTGCTACAAACAGATCTGTTCTGTTAGACAATGGAAAAATCTGTGGTTCAGCAGACAAAAGGCTCCCACTGCTTCAACCAACACATGCTATTTGAAGCAGTTGCCTCTTTATAATGAGAGCAAAAACCTCGTCGTGTTTGTGCATTATCTAATTACCAGCATAACATGTGTATGCTACATCAGTTGCAAAGGTGTTTCTTGTACACTGAAGGTGACAACAGCAGGCCTTGGATGTTTGAACAAATTAGCAAACAAAGTGGGATAAAGAGTGTGGTGACTGACCACTGGGGCAATCTGTCTGGTTTGTTTTAGTTCAGCCTATAAAGATTCTATCCAAGGTGCTGAACCTGTTTTGTACAGTACAATCCCTTATTTCACTGGTTCTCAACCTGTGGGCCCCCAGATGTTTTGGCCTACAACTCCCAGAAATCCCAGCCAGTTTACTAGCTGTTAGGATTTCTGGTAGTTGAAGGACAAAACATCTGGGGACCCACAGGTTGAGAACCACTGCCTTATTTGATATCCATGGTTTCGCTTATACACATTTGTTTGAAGAAAAAAAACCCGTTTGCCCTGAAGTGCTTGTAGGCCTCTCTACATCTTCAAGTGGAATTCTATGGTATGCTTCCAGCCTGATAATAGTTCTTTAAAATAAAGATTCACACTTATATGCAGTTTGAAGTATCTTGTACTGTTTCCCCTCAGGATAGACTACTGCAACATGCTCTACATGGGGTTGCCTTTGAAGACTGTTTGGAAGCTTCAAATAGTCCAAGGAGAGGCAGCCAGGTTAATAACTGGAGCGACATACAGAGAGCACACAACTCCCTTGTTGTGTCAGCTCCACTGGCTGCCTGTCCATTGTTGAGTTTTCCAATCAGTAGGCAGTGGTGCTATCCTAAGAAGGGGTCGTTATATCAACATTAAATGATCTTAAGTGCTAGCAGTTCAGTATACTTAATGTGTGAATATAAGCATACAGGTTTGTAATCTTGTAGGCTGTTTATAACATAAAAGTATTAATTCAAACTAAAAGTATATTAATAAACAAACCTTTTGGTCTCTGAAGACACTGGTCACAGAGTATAAGTACACTTTTTCAGTGTAAAGGCTTTAAAATGGGCATCAGCAAACTTTGGTCTTCCAGGTGTTTTGAACTTCAATTCCAACAATTCCTAACAGCTGATACATTGGCTGGGAGTTGAAATCCAGAACACCTGGAGTGCCAAAGCTTGCCTGCTTTAAAGCCTTAACACATTTCAAAATATACAGTGTTTATCTTATAACAAATGTTAAGTCAGAAGGAAAGAAAACAGATTGTGTGTGGGGAATAAGAAAAAGGAAACCAGTGAGGTGGGCTGATAAAGTTTTGGTTTTATGTTTTATTGACTGTACTGGCCGCATGCCGCATGTCGCGCTGTGCTGTCGGTGTAATTTTATGTGATCCGCCCCGAGCCTGCCGGGAGGAGCGGAATACAAGAATGAAATATAAATAAATAAAATATAAATAAATAAAGGACAAAAAAAAAGATAAAAGTCATTCACACAAAAGCACTGTCTCTCTCTGGGTGTATGCCTCTGGGGGTTAAAGGTAGAGGTGTTTGGATGGCCCTATGCCCCTGTACCCTTGACTCTGACCTTTCTTATTAGGCTGGGAAAGGCCAGACAGGGGCTTATACTCATGTTCAAATATGAGCAAAAGCTACACTATAATACAGAATCGTAGTAAATCTAAATGCTTGTAGATGGACAAAGATTAAGTCTGCAATCTGCTACACGCTTAACTCAGAGTAAGCCGCACTAGCCCCAGTGAGTTTGAGCTCTGAAACAACAGTTGAAAAGAAGAAAAAATGTGCCTAGGAAATAGAAGAAAAACATAATGATTGTATACAGTGGAACAAGCAATATATATTGTACACAGAGGGACAAGTATTCATTTCTTGATGGATTGCTTCATTTGCTGTGAGGCTGAATGTGCTGTAATCCAACAGGTAAATGAGACACCTGGTTTGGATAGGTGAGCTGATAATGAAGGAAAACAATTCCATTCTCTAACTGTCTGAACCATCACACTCATCTTAAAAGAGAGAGAAAATAAGATAAATCATTGCCCGCCTGCCTTCCTGCCCTGTTCTGTTCTGACTTGGCTGTTATTTAACTATCTGCACAGATCTTTCAGCTGCATATAGTATTGTCAATTTTTCTCTTCCAACAGACCCGCCTCCACAAAACCATCCCATGGAAACTTTATTTCTCATTTCCTTATGGGTAACATAAAAGAAAATTGGTGAGGGTAGAGCTTGATGACCTACTGATGAGTGGGAAGTTTTGTAAGAGACAGAATTGTAAGGCACTGCTTTTGGCTATCTGAATGGGGCAGCCAGAGGATGTGGTGAAGATAATTGGAACAGAGGGACAGTGTCCAATTGCAGCAAACAAGCTGTATCTGCAATTGGTTCTGTGGGCAGAATGTGGCTTCAGGAGCTCTAGCTTTAATCTGTTCCCTGGTTTGTCGATGAGCTTATTTACTGTGTCAGAAGTGAAATGAGGCACAATTCATGTTATGATGTATTTCAAAGGAAATACAAAGCTAAAAACTCGGATTATACTAGATTTCCTTTGACCAGAAGCTGGCCACCTGGAGGGCCTCTGGTGCCGTGGTGAGAAGGTCCTCCATTGTTCATGTGGCAGGGCTCAGACTTCATTGTAGTAAGTGGTCTGTTGTTTGCTCTTTTCCACAGTTGCATGCCATGGACTCCACTTTGTAGCCCCATTTCTTAGGATCCCGTGGTATCAGAGCCCAGTTTGTTCAGCACCTTCCAAGTCACCCAGCCTTTTGTCTGCCCTGGAGGGAGTTTCTCATCCAGCCCCAGCCACTTATTGAGGTTCTGGGTTTTAGCCTGCCACAGAATTTCTCTGAGGAGATAGGGTGGAATATAAATAAAGTTGTTGTTGTTGCGGTTACTTTTGGACTCTCGCTTGCTGAGGTGTTCCTGTGAGTATCTTTGTAGATCTTATAAAGCTGTTTCTTGATTTGAGACATTGGCTTGCTGGCTGATATCCAAACTGAGGATGGGCCAGAGATGTCACTGCCTTGTTCCTTTCATTATTGACTGCTGCTTCCCGATGGATGTCAGATGGTGTAATACTGGCTAAACCATATAATTTCTCCAGTGGTGTAGGACATAGATAATGTGGCATGTCTCATTAAGGGTCACATCCACTGTTTTAACACGGTGAGATGTATTCCACACTGGTCATGCATATTCAGCAGCAGAGTGACAAAGCACAAGGGCAGATGTCTTCACTGCCTCTGGTTGTGATCCCCAGGTTGTGCCAGTCAGCTTTTGTGTTATATTATTTCTAACACCCACTTTTTTGCTTTATATTCAAGCAGTGCTTATTGTAAGTCGCTCGCAGCGAGTGAGGAGGGGCGGGGATGTCTCCGGGGGCTCCCCACTTTGTTGTGGGGTGCCCCAAAGGGCAATCCTGTCCCCTCTATTATTTAACATCTATGTCCGACCACTTGCTTGGCTGGTCCGTAGCTTTGGGCTGGTGTGCCACCAGTACGCTGATGACACCCAACTCATTCTGGGGATGGAGGGCAGGCCCGGAACCGTACCTGATAATTTCCATCTGTGCCTCGAAGCCGTTACTGGATGGCTGCGAGCCAGTAGGTTGAAGGTGAATCCAGCTAAGACGGAGATCCTGTGGTTGGGTCGTCCGGGCGGAGTGGAGATCCAACTTCCTCCCCTGGATGGCGTGACATTATGTCCGTCATCTGCAGTTAAAAGTCTCATTGTCACCTTGGACTCTCGACTGACGATGGAGACGCAAATCTCCGCCGTCAGTCAAGTTGCCTTTTTCCACCTCCGTCAGGCGAGGAAGCTGGCTCCCTACCTCTCCCGTCACGACCTAGCCACAGTGGTCCAAGCCACGGTCATCTTGAGACTGTACTACTGTAGTGCTCTCTATATTGGCCTTCCTCTGTCAGTGATCCAGAAATTGAAGCTGGTCCAGAATGCGGCAGCTAGACTCCTGGCTGGCGTTTCGGCGACCGCCCATATAACACCTGTTCTGCAGGAGCTGCACTGGCTACCAGTGGAACACCGGATCACCTTCAAAGTCTTGGTTTTGACCTTTAAGGTTTAAACGGTCTGGGGCCAGTGTACCTTAGGGACCGCCTTATCCCATACTGTCCCGCTAGGTCACTACGTTCTGAGGTAGGTCAACTATTGGAGGTGCCCGGTGTCAGAATGTATCATTTGACCGCCACAAGGCAGAGGGCCTTTTCAATAATTGCCCTGACATTGTGGAACGCACTGCCTTCCGGAGTCTGAGTTCTCACGGACTTAGTTGCATTCCGGAAGCCGTGCCAGACCCTCCTGTTCCGGCAGGGCTTTGGGTATTAATTGATAAGATGGGTAGGCACCCGCCTTCCGTGCTCTGCATACCACATTGTTGTTTTACTATGTTTTTATTGTGTTGAGTGTTTGTGATGTTTTTTATGATGTTTTTATATTGTTTTTAATCTTGTATTTGGTGTAAGTTGCCCCGAGCCACCCGGGAGTGGCGACTCACAGTTTAAATAATAAAAATAAAATAATAAAAATAAATAAGTCAGAGCACAGTCCAGAGCAACTCCAACGAGCTTTATAATATACAATACATATCTCATTAAGGTGAGGATCCCATTGATTTTTTTAAAAGAATCTAATGGGCTTTGGGTTCCCAGTCTAGATCATATGAAGTGGTAAACTGAAAAAGATCAGGACTAGTCCTGCAAATATAAATAAAATCCATGCCTTAAGCAGTTGCTTTAAGTGTTTCATGATAAAAGAGCCAACATCTTATTATTACTCATATTGTATTGTGACTCCTAAGGAAAGGGACATCAGGTTGCAACATCTGCTTCAAATACAGAATTTGGTTTCTATGTACTTTGTCATGAGAGGGTGGCACCATTTGTTTCAACTCAGGTGGCAAAATGTCTTGGCTTATCCTGTTTAAGGTACCTTAGTTACTTTAACTTGACCCACAAGCATTCTGATTTAGTCTAGAACTCATACAACAGTTTTACTCTTCCTATGAAGGAAAAGTATTTCTACAAGTGATATTTTTTGTCATATCTAGGTTGGTCATCACACACTGATTTTAGGTTTTCAATTATATTTGCCTGTGAATCCCTAAAAATCAAAATTCCACTTTTGCATTTTCTTCATTGATTGTAAAAGTTATCAAGCATATGTATCTTAGTATTGTTAACAGTAGCACATCTATTAAGGCCAGTGTTTAGATGTAATATAACTTTAAGAAATATTGTTATAGCATTTGGCAACATCTAAGCACACTTTTTTTTAAGATTTTGAAAACAGATGAAGAGCAAGCCATAACATAGGGCTTATGCTTTGTCTGATCATCAGGGAGCTTAATGAGCTTTGTGTTAGGCCAATAGCTTTGGTAACATATGCTTGAAAAAAGAATCCTACTTTTGCTGGCTAGCCCCATATTACTTCTAAATCTGCATTCCTTTGCTGAGTTTATATATTTATTTTGCACACGTTTTGAGCTAGACAGCACAATATTGATGTTTTTATCTTTTAACTAAGTAGATCATTCTTAGATACTGCTCCATTAATGATGAAAAAAGACAGTTAAGTTGTTTTTTAGTGCAAGCTACATTCCATGAATACATTCTCGGCTTCTTGCCAACTAACCATTTTCTGTCGCCCACACTACATTTTGTTAAATGGATTGGTGTTGGTAGACTTATTATAAGCAAGCTCTTTGCCATTTCCCAAAATCTTTTGCAGACTTCTATTCATTAATACAAAAGAAAGAGAAAGGGAGATATAACAAGCTATGGCTATGATGCAGAATAATTGTTTTACAGGTTTGCCATTGTACAGTGACATATTATATGATTATAGCTGTGATTTAAACTGAATTGTTTCCGTGAGAGGGAACAATTGCAAATTAAATGAGGTATAATTTACCAAGTTAACCACTAATTACAGAATATTATAAAATCCTTTGGGCATATAATTACTACAAAACTTTCTTTCCATGACTTTATCACATAATCATAATGTGACGGCTTGGATATATGCCCTATAAAATAGACTAATGGTTGAAAAGATGTGAAAGGAACAAACCAAGGCTTATAGAATGCTATAGCCTGTGTGATAATATATTATATCATCCTATAGCCTATTCTTTCAGGTATACTCCGAGTTGTGAAGGCTGTCAGCTTTCTCAACAAACAGTTTCCATTAAAAAGGCATTCCTCTAGCATTTAAGGTGTGGACAATATTGTCTTCCCTCTATTAGGATCCAGAATAAAGTAAGATGCTAAAAGACTGCAATGCCATCGTATAAATTTCCTTAATATCCATATATTATCCTACAACCCTACTCATTTTAACAGTATTTTGCCCCCCAATATTTTGGGGCAGGTAACTTCAGATTGTGTTGTTGGGATAGATCTTTTTGCCTATATATTGTACTGTTGATAACTGGAGAGGGGCTTTGTCACAACTGTGTCTGGAGGGAGGTTTGTGGTTTAGGAGATATAGGTAAACGCTAGGCATGTGCAATTTTTGGAGGTTTTGAAAATTGTAAGAAAATGTTAAATCTGTACATCCAAAGCAATATCTGACACATGTGCATGACCTGCGCCAAAAACTTTAGAATCTTTTTAAAAACCTTTTAAATTATAATACGTGCACAGAGAGAAACATACAATCTTTGAAACTCAACAATCAAAATACAAGTATTTCCCCCTAATCCCACCACTTCCCCATTCCCTCCCGAGAACCTCTACCCTTGACTTCTCATTACATAATACAAAGGTACAAGACTACTATTGAATATTTATACCTCGGTATGTTTGAGCTTTTAATCACTTTCCCCTGGTCATCATCTTAGGAGATATATTTTTCAGATGTTTTATAAGTCATAAGGAAATTTGTTATATCTGTACATCCAAAGCAATATTTGATGCGCGTGCATGACCTGCACCAAAAACTTTAGAATCAAAACATACCAAATACATTTTCGTTTGTATTTTGTAAATTTCAGAACACTCCTTCGCAAAGACAGCTTTATCTTCATTTTCATGGCAAGCAAGCAAAGCCAAAAAAAGCTCCCATTCCTCTGTAAATTAATGGTCTCTTGCAAGGCCGTAGCCAGGATTTTGTTTCCGGGGGGCTGAGTTTGTTTTGGGGGGGCTGAGACTGGGTGGAAGAGGGTCTACCCTAGCAAACCTTTTGTATTGTTATCCCAATAACCCCATTAATGTGGGATATAATGAGCATGGTGATCAGATCATGATATGAATAAACATAACAGTTTAAATAATCTACCAGTAAGGCCTTTTCACAGACCACCCTGAGAATTTCGGGGGGGGGTGAAGCCCCCTTAGCCCCCCTGGCTACATGCCTGGTCTCTTGCCATTAGGAATAGGAAGGGAGGAAGCAGAGGAGTCATCATTCTATAGCACAATTTGCTATAGTATTATTGAGTGTCCATCAACTTAACATAATTTGTGCCACAAAGTTTCTGGAGTATTTATTTATTTATTTCCAACATTTCTACCCCAAAGGGGGACTCAGGGTGGCTTACAACACCAGCAATTTGATGCTGACAACATACAACACACTACTTTCAAAGTAAAGACTACACAATTAAACAGGAAATAACACTTTGAAACTAGGTACAGATTTTCTTTATTATTATAATATTCAGAGGTGAGGTGGGCATCTGTCAGGTTTGTTCTGGGATATAAATGCCATTTCCCGATTGGTTCTATCATAGAAACATGGGGAAAGTTTATTAAACTGTGAAAACTTTGTCTTTGCTGGAGGGAAATCATAGTATCTTGTTGCGTCTCCACCAATTTAACATAGTTTGTACCACAGAAAACAAAATGTGTATTAACTGTGGTAATGTGTTATACCATTGTAGCATGTTTCATCCCAATACCTGTAAAATGAGAGATAAAGGAGCCCCCTAAATTTCCCCACTTGCACAATTACTATAACATGCCCCCCCCCCCCCCGATTTTGTAATGGTTTTCTTTATTGATTGCACATCCCTAGTAAACACCCTTAGGTACCACCTTTGGATGCTTAGTATTCCTGATTACATGACTTTAGAGGCAATCTGTTCTGAGGAGCAATCTTAGAATCTCTTATACAATCGTCCCTCCTTCTCCTGAATTGTGATTAGATGGGCAGGATGGGCAAAATAACTCTGTTAAACCAGCCTCATAATCTTCTGAGATGAAACTCTGAACCAAGTAAATCGTTATTTCCCCTTTTTGGAGACAGTGTATCTGAGATACTAAGAATCAAAAATTGTATTTCATTCATTGCAGGTTATTGAGTTAAATTAAGATGTTGCCAGTCAAAAACCTATCTTATCCCATATTATACTGAAGGTACAAGGGCAACAAAATTACTCAATATAGGTGGCACATTATATGTGTACTGTATATATTGTATTCCATGAATTTACGTGGTGCTTACACTGTAATAAAGGTTATACTTTCCATATAATTTTTAATTGTTTTAGACTAACAGACTAATGTGGACATTTGGGAAATGATTGACTTACTAGGATAGTCAGGTAGTTTAAATGACAACATTTTCTAGGACTGAGATATATAAATATCAAACATTACTCTGTCTGCTTCTGACAGACTATCTTGTAGTACCTGTATATTTCAACACCTCATTTAACCAGTCTTTTCTCATGGAGGCTGACAGCTTGTGCATTTGGCATGAGAAGTGCATGAACAGTAATCTTCCAACTTCTGGTAGGATGAAGGCATGATTGGCATGTGTTGTAAAGCTTTTTGAAGCAATCAAGCACTTTCATAAAAATTCAGATGGATGTTCAGATGAATGTTGGATCTCATGCTCCAATAGTGTGATATTGTCAGATTTTCTGTGCTAAGTCATCAAAATAAATCAGAACTCTAGCATTAGGAAAAACAATGACAAACTGAACTATAACCTCGTAAAATGGATGAGGATCTTGTGACCATTGATCAATTTTTTTTGCAGGTACTGCAATCAGAGAAAGGAAATATGTGGGGTGGGGATGACTAGGGAAATAGCTGAAAAAGATCGAGAATGGAAGGAATGTCTCTCAAATAATTTATTTAGACCTTTAGCAGGGAGGGAGGGAGGGATAGTAGGGAAGACACATAGATTAGGTATAGTAATGTAATCCACTGTCATGGACTCATATCTGTCATGGACACCAGAACACCTCCATGCCATTAGTTCACAACTAAGGTTGAAGAATGAAAACATCTGGGGCTCTGCATGTTTTTAACTGATTTTGCTAAGGTACCCTGATAACATGAACCAACTCAGACTAGAATATCTGGAGGCTGAACGCAGCAACTTTCAAGAATTGATGGATGAGGCTTTTGGGGTACTGAACTGAGAAGTTGCCAGTTTTTCCTCATTTGTATCTTTTCTGTATAGTAGTAATCTAGCATTAAAGAGATTTCTAAAATTTCCTTGTTAGTGAATTTAATAGCTAAAAAGTTTCTGCAGTTATCACATTCACAGTTGATGAGCTTAGTCAACAACAACAAAACTTTATTACGGTCACTGACCAGCACAAAGCGGATGAGCTTAGTCACCTGAAGAGAAGTGAGACAAAAGTGACTGGGAACAGCTGGTTCCTCGGAGGGTGATCTCTGCATATGGGTCCATACTCTCCAAAGAACTCAGATTCCAAACTGAGACATATGTGGCCAAGCAGCATCAGAGTGTTGTCAAGATGACAAAAGCTTATTAAAGAGGACAAACACATAGTCAGGAGCTTGGAGAGTACAACAATCCAAGGTCAAGCCAATTAGTCCATGGTAGAAACCCAACCCAAGGGAACAAGTGGAATTGAAAGCCAAATGATCAGGCCAGAGTCAAAGCCAAATACCAGAATTCCAAGCAACGAGGTTATGTACAAAAGTCAAGAGCTGAAGTCCAGGAGCAATTCAAATTCCAAAATGTACACGAGAGTCAAGGTTCCAACATCTAGGCATAGATACAGAAGTTGCAGCTAGCAATCAGGTAACACACTGCAAACCTTTAAATGTTGCTTTCACAGCTAATTCCGATTGCTGGATTTCTTCTTGGCAAGACTTGGCGATCTCTTCAGCTGAGCGCTTTTTTTCCTTAGTTCCACAAAGAAAGGCACAGTTAACTCTTCATCAGCCTGCTCAACAGAAGGTTCTTGTGTTTGGCTAGCAGGTTGAGTAACTGTTACTTCTGGGTGTGGCTGAGGGAATTGCTGTTCCTGGCTGGGCTCCTGTTTAAGAGCCAAGATCTTACTCAGCAAATTCCGGACCATGCTATATCCACAAGACAATCTAGGAATAGATTGCAACAGGTTTCTTCTGCTCAAGCCTATTGGAAAAAGTAAAATTCCATCCTCTTCTTTACTCTTCTGATGAGTTGAATACAAACTACTTTTCCACTTTTCAGTTGGCAGCATTTGAAGTAAAGGAGGAACAAAGTTGGAAAGTTGAGTGAACAAAGAACCTTGGGTATTTTAAAAGCAGATCAAAATGTGGGAGAACAGAGGCTCAATCAAGACTTCCCTTGGCAAACTGGGACACTTTGGGGAATGTTAGGTCAGTTCAGATTCCTGGAAAATGAGCAAATTAGGGAAGGAGAAGCTGAATGGATAGATGGTTCAAAGGTTCTGCACAGTGGTAGACTATTCTAATGGGAAATATTTTCTTCCTACTGGGTTAGGCAGGGAGAAAATGTGTGTGTGTGGGGGGGGGGGAGCAGAGATAAACAAAGAGAATCTTCTGAAGGTCTAACATTCAATACAATAAAACTAAGCCAACTTGATGGCACATAATAAATAATTTTCTCCCTTCCCTGGAACTTATTTTAGTCACTTCAAAGTGTTAAAATGAAGCAGCCAGGTATACAGATTACAACAAACTTCAAGAGATTTTTTTCAGAATGGCTGCCTGGGCAACCATGGCAGATGAGATTCAATAAAGGTAGAAAATGCACCATACTAAATGTTCCTTAGTCAGTTTATTAAATAGGAAGATGAAGGATGACACACATACAACCATATATACACATATCATCATAATCAACATCATCTAATCATAATTAATCTAATCAGGACACATCTAATCAGAATTTATCTAAATGATAAATATGCATTTCACCTGCTCTTATAAGCCTCCAGCTACAACAACAAAAAGATTTCTGATCAAAGTGTAGAAAACCAAGGAAAATGAGATGCAGCTGTTAGGCTGAAATTGGTTTTCTGAAATTCTCATTGACTAGTACACAAAAGGAGATGTTCCAAATGCATATTTCCTGTGAAACAGCAGGAGAAGGAACAATTTGTTTCAGAATGCAGTGGATAGGAGAAAAAGGAAGGACTTGCAACCATTCTAGCTGTCTATGCAAGTGGCTATTAGAATGTGAAAGATATGAGAGAAGAGGGAGGAGAAAAGATTATTAAAGAGCTAGATTTTATCATCAGGGTTATAATTAAATAATAATCACTCAAAAGAGAGTCCTATTTCAGATGATGCAATTATTACAGAACCACAATGGCAACTAGGACTATAGCTGTGAGAGAGTGAGCAACTTGAGAGCGTTATTACACAAATAAGAATTTTGGCTCCTGTGACTGATTTTATCCTTCAATCTCCACTGTAGTCATTTAAAACTCCATTTTGTAATATGGTTTAGGCATCAAAATAATGAAGTAAGGCAAAAGTACCAAGAGATTGTAAACACAGCAAATGAAAGAGTCCTAAGAACAGCTTTCACAGTCTCACTCCCTTAGAGTGCTAGAAATGAGGCTCTGCAATAGTTTTTAAATGCTTTGTACTATAAAGCTTCTGAGTGTATCAATCTTAATATCGGGCAGTGCAGGAGAAAGTTTGTGGCAATTTTGAGGTAGAATAAAAACTTCAATTACAAAAGTTCAAAATTTTGCAAGAGTTTTACACCATTTTGACAGTTATTCACCACCACCACCACCTATTCCCCCAGGATTAAATTGTATTGGAAAATTGTTTTTATACCATCTTTCAGCAAAGGGAAAGAGTATGGGAAGGTGGCTTCTTTACTAGAGTAAATGGGAGAGAATGCATGGAAGGAATTTCTTGATGAAGTGCAAAGAGAAAAAGTGGTTGATGGGCCATTTATTCTCCTTTCCAACTTCAAATTTCGCATGGATACTACTCAAACATACTTCCCTTTTATCAAGTTTCAAATAATGCAATTCAGGGATTTTCTGAATACATGCCATGAAAGCTACTGTCTCTTTATTTCTAGTTATAATGACAATTCATTTGACTTACCTTCAGTGTAGTTAATCGAGATACCTTTTTCAATTGTGGCTTGTTTGCATAATATACTTATTATGGTGTGTGTTGTCCTCAAAGTAGTAAGAAAAGGAATACCTTTGACAAAGAAGCTTCTTTTTATACCCTTCCAGACATCTTTTTTTTCATACTTGGTCTAGCAGGGTTACTTTTAAAAGAGGTTTTAGGAGGAATATGGTGAAATGGACCTGGAGAAGCACACACTTTCAATATCAGAGTGCAGCCATCTGTTCAGTAAACAATGCAATGCATTTTAGTTGCAATAGAATGGGATTCTGCTCCAGGAGATCCCACTGAAGCTTCACGTGCCTGACCACAGCAGGCAAATTAGCAGTATGTATCTTCAAAGCCTCTTGAGCATGTGTGAAAAGCAAAGGAGAGAAAAAGAGCGCCAATAAGGTTGCTTCACCAGTTACTCCCAGCATGTTAAAGGAAAAGCATAGATCTGTAAGTTTAGCCACCAAAATAGAAAGCATAAGAAAACTGAAGGCTAATGAAAGAAAAGGAAGACTTCAAGTGATCTCTTGAAAGTACATATTTCTTAACTATGCAGGGTTTATCTCTCTAAGTAAAATAAGTTTAACATTCCCCTAGAAGTTACACTATTATTTCCATGCCACCTGTTCCTCTTTAAAAGAAGCAATGTTGTTAACCAATGCATATGAATTTAACATTGCAACCCTATCTGAGGCTAAAGTAGTCAGTGTAAGGCCTATGAGTGACTACTCAGTAGATCTTACATCTGAGTAAACATTTGAGTATATTTGTTATTTTATTATTTTATTTGCTGTATTTATATACCGCCCCTCTAAGCCCGCAGACGACTCAGGGCGGTTAACAAAAGCAACAATTTAGTGCCAACAACAGCATAAAAACATTTTAAAACATTAACATATAATATAATACCTTAGCAAAATCAGTTAAAAACATAAATCATAAGTATCCAAAATCATTATCAAATCGTTCCATATTCCCATGTCTGTTACACTGCATTGTTAAACACTTGCTCAAACAGCCAAGTCTTCACTTTCCTTCGGAATGCTAAAAGAGAGGGGGCAGATTTAATGTCCATGGCCAAGGGGCCACCACTGAGAAGGCCCTGTCTCTCGTCCCACCAGACGTGTTTTGCCCAATTTGCCCAAAAAGCGGAGATTGGAAACAGGCCAATAGTTGTTGAATTGAGTGGGGCCCAGTGACGGCTTTTTCAACAGCAGTTTTATTATAGCTTGTTTTAAGCTTGCTGGAATTCTGCCTTTCCAAAGGGAGGCATTAACCACCACCTTCAACCACTCGGCCAATCCCCCCTCTGGTTTCCTTTAAAAGCCAGGATGGGCAGGGGTCTAGGATGCATGTGTTTGGCCTCATCTCTCTAAGTATCTTGTTCACATCCTCGGGTTTCACCAATTGAAATGAATCCATCAAAATCGGACAAGCAGGTGCTTGTGGTACATTCTCAGAGACTGCCGTTAACATGGTGTCCAGACCAGAACAGATCAAAGCGACTTTGTTCTCAAAGAACCAAGCACATGCTTCACAGCTGGCAGCCGAGTTGTCAGGGCTGCCATCCTGAGAAGTGGGATTTAAAAGGCCTCTGACAACTCAGAATAGGTCCACTGGACGGTTCCTAGTTGGCGCAATATTGGCCGCAAAGAAATATTTCTTTGTGGCCTTTCTTGCCATGGCATATGCAGTGTTCGATTTGACGCACTCGGATCTGAGCACCACATGCCCTCTAGTCTCCTCTTCCTTTGCTTCATCGCTGTCCGCTCCTCATTAAACCAAGGGGCTAGTTTAGCTTGGCTACTCAGGAGGGGACATTCTGGAGCAATCGTGTCTGTTGCCCTAGTCATCTCCCCTTTCTAGAGAGTAACCAGGGCATCAACAGGATCACCTACCGAGGTAGGGGGAAACTCCCCAAGAGCCATCTGGATCCATAAGCCTCCTAGGATGGACCATCTTAATGGGTCCTCCACCTCTACAGAGGTTGAGCGGTAAAGTAAGTCTAAAGTATAGGATTACACTGTAAGATATAGTATGTTCTAACTTGTATCCCTTGCCCAGTGTGTATAATAGTTAATAGTCTGGACAGTATTGAATAAATCTTGAGACTCAGTCTCTCACCCCCTGGGACTACCTTCAGCTGTATATTCTTCTGTTGCCCCAAAAATTAAGACTTAAGGAGCAAATCATATTACAAAGAAGCTGATCTCAGTCTTATTCTTCTCAATCATGACAAAAATAGGAAAATGCAGGAACTTAAAATTGATTCTACTAAATACCATTGTTTAGATGATTGTGTATTCTGCAATAATGGCAGCAATTTTTGAAGTAAAATATTTGTTAGTTACTGTCTCCCCCCAAAAAGAATGAATTACTAATTATGTGGCAAGTTACCACAGTGGTAATGCATTATTTCTTCGTTACAGTTATATAAACCTATACTTAAAATAGAAAGATACACAGATTTCCTCACAAATCCACAGTAACATTTTACAAGTAACATATTAACAATACTATTTCACTAAAATCCTCTATTCTTGGAGTCATTGAAGGCATATAGTCACTGAAGGCACATAGCAACAATAAATCATCATTAATAATGTGATTGCTATGCAGCCTTCCTTTCATAGCAAGGTGTTGTTTTATACTTTGGTATAATAATAATAATAATAATAATAATAATCCGTATTCATACCCCTTCACCATCTCCCCAAATGGATTCGGGGTGGCTCACAGTAGCACTCCAAGTGCCACATATAAAAAACAACAACACACATAAAATCCCAACTTTCTCAATGAATTACTTTCCCAGCTTCTATATAGTTTTCAAATTTGGATTATTTAAAATTTACTGGTAGAAATATTTAATTGGACTTTTAAAGGAGAGTTATCAGTGTTCCCTAAACACATGTTAGTTATAGCTTCTTGATTAGAGAAAGATCTGACGTCTGTAGAAGCCAGATTTTGTATTCTCACTTTGAACTATTGGCCTCATCTATTTTATCCAGCTCTCTCAACTGGTTATGTACAGATTGGTTATGGACAAAGAAGACAAATCATTTTTAAAAATCAGTTTAGAAATTGACTTAGTGATATGTGTCTTGTCCTAATTCCAAAAGGATAAATCTGAAGTATGAATTTAATCCCTGACAATTTACGTGCATACTTGGGTGAATACCTCATATCTGTTTTCTTTACACCACGGGAAAACAATTATCCAGAGAATCCACTCCATATTTTAAAATTCTGAAACATTCTGGAGATATTTTGATGTGAGTGGGTAGGATCAACCTAGGCATGAGGTTTCCGGGTGAAATCTGAGACCTAGGATTGACATTAAGCATGAAGTACCATCTGCAGTTGCCCAGAGCTTGCCATCCAAACATGATGCTCATCCATGTTCATATAGAATGGACATGTTTCCCAACTTGGAAATTAAGACTGAAATCTTACCTAAAAGGCCTGTTTCCAAATCAAGATGGAATGACAGGTTTATTCCATCTCACTTTGAGAAATGGGATAAGGAACATTTAATGTAGAGCACTTGCTTCTAGCCAGAAGGTAAGTACCGAACAGAGTGAAAGATGGACTCTAAGCAAATAGATATCATGCAGGAGTCTCCAGGTGTTTTTTTTTTGCTGTGTATCTCTAATGTTTTAAGGGTTTTTAACAATCAAGCTGATGAGGGAAATTCCAACAGCGGTACTAGATAATAGGAAGAAGTACTATTTCTTAACGGATATATTAAAAGACAATGATATAAGATATAAATGGAACAAAATAGAAAGACTCCAATTTACATTTAGGACAATTAAGTACTGGATTGATTCAGAAGAGGCGGCCAATGAATTTTACAGTAAATGGTGCCATATAATTGACGCGACAAATAAACCAGAGAGAAGAAGATTTGATAGAGATAATGGGAACCAGAGGCATACACCAAAAGAACCAAGAATGGAGAATAAAAGAGAGGCAAAAAGAAGAGAAACAGGAGATAAACCGGACCCACCAAACAGAAAGAGGAACCCTACCGGAGAACAGGAGGAAGAGGGAAACAATATCTCGGAATCAGACCAAAGCGTAGAACCGCAAACGGATACAGAGGAAGAAGGACAGTTCTTAGAGGAGGAAAGAGAAATCTAAAAAGAATGGAGGTAATTTGTTTTTCAGCCAATTTAAATGGGCTTAATATTCCGGAGAAAAGCAAGCAAGCCTTCCATTATTTACAAAAACAAAAGGCACATGTATATGCAATCCAGGAAATACATGTAAAGGAGTCAAGGAGAGATTTATTGGAGAGAAAGAGACTGGGTACCCTGTTTACATCAGCTATTGAGAAAAAAACAAAGAGGGGTGGCCCTCTATATAAAGGAATGCTTAAAACCAGAATTACAATTTAAAGATGGGGAGGGTAGGATGATTGCGGTAAGGGGGACCATAAAGGAGAAAAAATACTTTTTGTTTCTGTATATGCACCCAATAACTCGAAGGTCAGGTTCTTTGAAAAATTGAACGAAAAAATTTCCTCAACTGAATGGGATGAATGTGTGGTTATGGGAGACTTTAATGGGATTTGTAATCCAAAACTGGATAAAAAGATACAGAACCCTAAAGCCCGGACCTGTAAAAATAAGCTACCGAATTCCTTCTTTAATATGCTAAGGGAGAATGAGTTGACTGATATTTGAGGGTACATAATGAGCAAGGAAAAGACTTTACATACTATTCTGCAAGAAGGAAAAACTGGACACGAATAGATATGATATTAGTATCAAAAAAATTAGCCAATAACACGATAAAATCCAAAATATTTGATAGAATACATTCTGATCATGCTCCAGTAGGAATAACACTAAGATGGGGAATAAGACAATATAAGTGGAGGCTGAATGACACACTGTTGAGAACAGAAGCGGATATACAAAAAACAAGACCATAGTCAAGAACTATTTCACAATAAATAACCAAAAGGAAACTGATATTTTCACCCTATGGGAAGCCAGCAAGGCTGTAATGAGGGGAAACTTTATAGAGCAGGCCAGTTATAAGAGAAAACAATGGACAAATGAAATGTACAAACTACAAAAGAACTAGCGCTAGCTGAAAAAAATTAAAGAACAATCCTAAGGAGAGGGAGATCGAGGGGAAAATAAAACTAATTCAAAATCAGATAAAAATGCTAACAACTAAGGAGATTGAAAAAAAATTGAAATATCTGAAACAGAAAAATTTTGAGAGTGCTAATAAAACCGGTAAGTGGTTGGCATACCAACTTAAGAAGCAACAACAGAAAAATGTGATATTAAAGATTAAAAGTGATGATAAGATCTACACAAAGGAGGAGGAGATAATAAAAGAATTTGCAAGGTTCTATCAAGAACTCTACAGAGAAGAGACCATAGACAGGGTAAAAATACAGGATTATGTCAGCAAAAAAAAATTGGCAAAGATAACCGAAGAGCAAAGGGAAATGCTTAATCAAGAGATAACGGATAAAGAAATCCAGCGGGCCATAGATAATTTGAAACCCGGGAAATCTCCCGGACCAGATGGGTTTACGGACGTATATTATAAGAAAATGAAAGAGGAAATAACACCCTACTTAAAAAGGTTAATGAATAACATTATAAAGAAAGGGTCAATACCAGAAAGCTGGAAAGAAGCGGAAATTATTGTAATACATAAGGAAGGGAAAGATCCAAATTTGGTACAAAATTATAGACCAATAGCCCTACTGAATTTGGACTATAAAATATATGCGAATATTTTAGCCACAAGATTTAAATCCTTCCTTAATGGCTGGATAATACAGGCCCAAACAGGGTTTCTACCCAGGAGATTCATGAAAAAAAACATCCGCAATATAATAGATATTATAGAATACCTGGATAAAAACATCAATATTAAAACAGCTCTGGCCTTCTTGGACGCCGAAAAGGCGTTCGACCAGGTTAACTGGAAAATGATAGAGTGCCTCCTTTCAGAGATAGATATTGGGTACAACTTCTCCATGGCAATTAAAGCAATTTATAAATTACAACAGGCGCAGGTGGTGGTTAATGGGCGCAGATCAGAAAAAATTCAGATTCAAAGAGGCACGAGGCAAGGGTGTCCGCTCTCACCCCTCATATTCAACTTTGTGTTAGATCTCCTGCTAAAAGATATAGTGGAGGACAAAGAGGTAAAAGGGCTGACAATAAAAAAACAGGAGTATAAGATATCAGCCTTCGCGGATGATCTCGCATGCGTAATAACGGATCCCCAAGAAAATATGGCAAATTGGTTAAATAAAATAGAAAAATTTGGAGAGGTCGCAGGTTTTAAACTAAATAAAAAAATCGGGGTTACTCACAAAAATTTGGATAATAAAGAAGCCCAAGAGTTAGAAAAAAAATTTGGAATCCCAATAGCAAAACAAGTAAAATACTTAGGGATAAGTATTACAGCAAAAAACTGTCAGTTAATAAAAAACAATTATGAGAAAATTTGGAAAGGGATAAAAGAAGATATGAAGGACTGGCAAAAATTAAATCTGTCATTAATGGGTAGGATTTCGGTGGTGAAAATGAAGATATTTCCCAGAATCAACTTTTTGTTTCAGACGCTGCCCATTTTGAAAAATCAGACAATAATAAAGAGATGGCAGGCAGACCTGGCAAAATTTGTATGGTGCGGCAAAAAGCCCAGAATTAAGATAAAATACCTGCAAGAAACACCAAAAAATGGAGGATTTGGATTACCTGACTTACTAAAATACTACGAGGCGAATTGCTTAGTGAATCTAAAAGAGTGGTTAGAAATAAAAGATAATCAAACACTAAAGGTCGAAGGATGGGAAAATAAGTTTGGGTGGCACGCATATCTTTTCTATAATAAAATTAAACAGGATAAGAACTTCACGAATCATATTATAAAGGCGCCATTGATGAGAATCTGGTCAAAAATATAAATTTTTGCTATGTAAAAAAATCCCATTATGGGCGTCACCGGTGGAAGCATTCTCAATATATAAAATAGACAAAGAAAACTGGCCAACCTATAAAGATCTGCTGAAGAAACAGGATAAGGGATTTGTATTGAAGGGACAGGACGAAGTGAGTAGTGGGAGGATAAACTGGTTCCAATACAATCAATTAAAAGCGAAATACATACAGGATAAAGAAACGGGCTGGGAGGAAAGACTAACATTAGGGGGGAAGATAATACTACAAACGGAGAAAAAAAAAGTCACTAAACTATATGAGCTTATAATCTCCAAACAACATGAAAAGAACGCAGTGAAAGATTATATGGGTAAATGGGAAAGAAATATAGGCCATAAGATCCCAATGGAGAGTTGGGAGAGGACATGGAGGAACAATTTATCCTTTACAACTGCGTATTCACTGAGGGAAAACCTACTTAAAATTATATACAGGTGGTATATAACCCCAGCCCAAATTGACAAAATATATAAAACCGGAGACCCCAGGTGTTGGAAATGCGAAACAATCAAGGGTACCTTTTACCACCAGTGGTGGTCGTGTGGTCATGCTATATTGTTTTGGAAAAAGGTTCATGAAATGTCTGAAGAAATCTTAAAGATGAAAATTGATTTTAAACCAGAGATTTTTTTGTTAAATATTGTAGATCCAAAAAAGATGAACTATCATATGGAAAGGCTGTTTATCCACATTGTGACGGCAGCAAGAGTAGTTTGGGCAAAGCACTGGAGGGATAAAGAAGCTCCTGACAACAAAGAGATTATAAACAAACTCCTGGATATAGCTGAAAATGACAAACTAACCTACTTATTGAGACAAGGGTCCACAGAGTCCTTCACTGAAACATGGAAACCATTTATATTATTTGTCAAGGAAAAGAGGTCCGTTGACCTCAAAGGATACTGGATCTAAAAATGTACAAATGTTAAGGACAATGGATCCCCTTGGAAATCTATGCGGGAATACCTTATAGGAATGGCGATAAGCTCAAAGAAAGTGTACAGTCCGAGGCCGTGGGTGAAGTCAACCTATGTCCTTTTTAATGTGGGAGAGAGTTGGATTGCATGACTTTGTTTTGTCACCTTGTATGTAAACCCCACTCCCCCATCCTCTTTCCCTTTCCCCTGATGTCACTTAGTGGATGAAGAATGGTTGTATGTATCAATGTTTTTGTTTCCCTTTTAAACAATAAAAACTCTTTATAAATTAAAAAAAAATGTTTTAAGGGTTTTTAAAAATCAAAAATGAAAGAAAGAAAGCAGAGTTCAAATATGAGCTTGTCAAAACTATTACCTGAAGTAGAGATATTTAATACCAGACAGTCATCAAGTAGAAGGACTATGTGTTTTTGAGACTCATTTACACCTTTTGACTATATTTGTGGATGCCTCTCTGCTGATATCACACAGTTCTGTGGCTGTCTGACAATAACAAATGATGAGCACAGGGTAAGGGGGATGGCAGTGATGACCCAAGTAAACAGTGAACCTGTCCAAATTGGACCTTGTCCTGCTGTCCACATGACACCAAAGCTGTGGGGTTGCTCCAAAGTTTCAGTCAGAACATTGTGGGGGCAATCAGCAGTGGCTTAATGGTGACTACAAATTATTACAAGTTATTAAACCTCTGTAGATGAGTCCATGGATCTTTAAAACAAATACACTTTCTAAGAATTCTGGGTCTATACTGATTTGAATGCCATGCAGCAATTGAATGTCAAAACATTCTAGACAATTTTGTTCTTTTATTCTCTCACATTGGTATTTTTACAAACAAAAAAACCCCATTCTATTAGTTATTGGTTTCTCCCTAGCTTAATGAAAACAATGCTTTTTTAATGATCTGCTTCTCCTTGAAAAAAACTGAATGAGATTCAGACCCCATCTGGGAAAGGTCACAACCACACAAGAAGGCAGTTTGCACAGTGGAAAGGACATTAAGTGAATTAAAATAATAATTAATTACCAGATCATGATGCATGAGCCTTTGTGATTCTTAAATATGCACCTTTTTTTCTCATTTGCAAAAAATGTGGAACCAAATTGTACACATTACTTAATGTCATCAACCCTAATGGAGACACTGCCAGCCTGCAAAGCGAGGGCCCCTTAAGGCAAAGACAGAAGGTTCTTAACAGAGCTGTTATGTTCACAAGAATAAATGTTGTCCACAAAGATGTTCTGGGGAGAAAAGGCGCAGCAGCAAATATTTAATTAAAAGAACGGTTGGGCTGCCGGATTGTGGTAGCAGCTGCTTAAACAGAGATCTGGTCTTTAAATAAGGTATACGATGTCAGCTGATAAAAGGAGACCATATGAAAGTGCTCAAAGGCCATGTGGTATAATTGCAAAACTGAAAGCTTTATCCCCTAGTCCACTGCCCACAAAAGAGTCTTGAACTTCAAGACACTTCACATTATTTGGCTTTGTTATTTAAAGCTAAACGCGCGCACACACACACACACAAATAAACCAAACCAATTCTGAAACTCATAGATATTTAGAGAAGAGGACATTCTGACTAAAACAAGAAAAAAGGAAACACTGGAAGGCTATTTTGCTTCTTACAGATTTGATGTTCAAAAGGCATATCAAGATTGTCTGCTCAGCTCCTTTTAGGGTTTCCTAGGCTGCAACAAAGAGAATGAGTTGATTAAACAAGAGGTGAGGTCATTGGATATGATCTCACTGGTTCTTTCTCCCTTGTCTTTGGCCTCCCCATTCCTTTGAATTATAGACTAGTACTGACAAGAACCTATAGGCTTCATAGGCAAATGAAGAAGCTGGATTTCATGTGCATATTGATGGTTGTGTTTTATTCTTTATAGGGTTTTTTTTACATTTATGGAACATGATAACAAAAAAACTGTTTAAAGAATACAATTCACCATCAATAAATCTCTTCATTTATGTGCTTTTAATAGGGCAAACATGTACTTCAGCTTTCTACATTATCCAGAAAAGGGCAGCCTTAAAAAAAGAAAGAAAGAAAAAGAAAAGAAATAGGGAGGAACAGTTGTAGCTATTTAATTTCCTATTTGTCGTGTTATTTATCACACTTGTGATCCTAGTTTCCATAGATTAGTAAATTTACTTTGCTGGCTGAGAAATGTCCATCATATTGGAGAGAAGTAATATTTTAGGTTGCATAGCTTATGTGAATAATTTGTGTGTGTTCAACTAGATGGGAGTCGTCATGTTGTAAAAGAACATACCTACATTTGATATGGTTATCTTTTACATTGAATATATATGTGCATAATATTTGGAAACAGCAAGCTTCTTTACATGAAACACTAAGATTGCTTCATCTAGCTTTGTGTCTTCTACACTGAGATGGGCAACTAAATCAAATCTAGGAGCTAATTTTCTGCCTGTAGGATCTTCCAGACATTGTCAGAAGCACCCCAAAGAGGAAGTTTAGAAGTCCATTTCTTGTGTTGATAAGTAATTTGAACTTTGACATGACATTTGACCTGTTGCTGTTGACCGGTGGTGTTCCCTTTTATTCAGCATGCTGTTTAACATACACATACAGGGAGTGGACAACCATCCTGTTGAAGCAGCTCCACTGGCTACCAATCTGTTACCACGCACAATTCAAACTGCTGGTTATGACTTTTAAAGTCCTGGATGGTTCCGGTCTGTTTGGCCTACTGCATATGAACCTGCCCAGTCCCTGAGATCTTCAGGAGAGGCTCTTCCCTTGGTCCCACCCCCATCTCAAGCTCGGTTAGTGGGAACAAGAGAGCAGGCCTTCTCGGTTGCTGCCCCGTGACACTGGAACTCCCTGCCCAGGGAAGCCAGAATGGCCCCCTTCCTGCTGTTCTTCCGACGGCAGGCTAGAACCTTTTTATTCAGACATCTTTTTAAAGAAGAAGGTTTTTAAGGTCTTCAAGGGCTGCAGTGATTTTATATACTTTTATTGGTTTAACCTGAATTCTTGTAATATTAATTATGTTAAAACTCTTTTAATATTTGTATATTTGTATATTTTAAGTTGTACGTATTGTAATGCTTTTAGTTGTGAGCTGATATGAGTCTCTGTATGGAGATAAAAGGTGGGATATTAATATACATAATAATGATAATAACGATAATAAATAAGATAATAAACATAATAATAATAATTTGTTTTTTTAAATATTGAATAGTACTGCTGCACATTAATGCTTGATATATGTACCTTTTCTACATGGTTTGTTCTGTTTGATATGTGGCTTTGTGGCTAATGCAATAAAATTTGATTTGATTTGATTGAATAGTATGAGTCAACTCTTCTACCTATTTTAAAGGTAAATTGCCACTCCTTAAATGCTATAATAACACATTTCTGATATTGACTGTATCATAGTCCCATCCTTATTTTAAGCACACTTCATAATGTTTTTCACATGCCTGATGATATTGTGCCTCATACTTGCTGATGCACTGGTTTATAAGATTGAACTATAAGTTACTATTACTCATGTTAAGGACTAATTTTCATCTTATTAAGGATTCAATTCTCCTGAAAGCCTCAATACAAAACATTCCCATTAGTAGAAGCTATTGAAACAAGATGATGATCCGATAAATTATGATATTATGCTACTTAATAGAACGTGTCAGAATCTTTTATTAGGATTATGCATACTCGATTCCACTTAGATTTTGGCCAAAAAGTTGTGCCACTTGCATTTTAATATGTTTGTATTGTGAGATCAAAGTAATCACATGAAAAGTTTGAGTATTATAGTGTCATATGTCATGTCATATTATTACTTCACATGCTTGCACATTGATGCATTTGTTTGTTCTGTTTTCAGACTTCCAACGTATTCTTTAAAAGAAAAAGAAAAAAACCAAAAGGACATTCTCTGAAAGTCAGTGAATAATTCCAGTTCTTTCCCTGAAAAACAGGTTAGTAATGTGAAAACTGTGAAACTACAACCTACTTGTGCTGCCTTATTTCCAGCCAAACTAAGATCTTCTGTATTACAGATTATTTGAGACAAATGTCAGTCAAATCAGTTATACAGTATGATACCTCCAACTGTATATTGTGTGTTGTATACAACATACTATGAGTTAGTGATTCTCCCAATGTCAGGCAGTGTGACTCAAGGCTGAATATAAATAAAAGTAAATAATATTCAATACATGTTCAGTATATGGGTCATTATATGACGAGGGACTCTGTAAATTTTATTTCTAGGTAAATATTTAAGGATCGAGATGTTAATAGTATTGATGCTAAGAAGATTCATGCTTGACTTCACAACTCGAAATACCAAAATGAATAACAGAAAATTCCTGAGGTGCAAATATTTACAAAATTCTGTCAGAAACATCTTATAGGTTTCTGAACTGATCTGTCCAGAAGATTTTTGGTGTTAGTCTGATGAAGCCACAAACACTAAGACATTCAACTTTGGGTTTACTCATTCATATAAAAAGAGTAAAAATCAATCACACACATTTGAATAGAAAATACAATGCAGTTCACTTTAATAATGAAGATTGTATCACCACTACAGGTAGGGCCTAAATAACTTGTGTGCCAGTTCAGTTCAATTGCTAAAATTTGTTGGGCAACTCTAAAGCCCAGTTATTCTTCCTTACATGTCTACTTTAAAACCAAACCCATGGTGTTTAAACTCAAACATTATACAATTAGTGCTATGATCCAGTTTTCCATGTCATCATCCTTTGATATCCTGAAATTCACAGTCTCAAGAGGAATATTCAGAATTATCAGCAAAATACAAGCTCAAATATTTCACCAAATCCACAGATCCCATAGGATGTTGCCATGGAAATTTAAATAGAATCCTAGTGCTCTAATTATTTAGCATGAAAGACCTCTTGAACTGAACAGTTCCTCTAATAGGCAATGGGTAAAATTATGAATTGTCCTTCTTCAGACCAAAGACTTTGTATATTAGTGTATAAAAGTCCTTCCTGACTTTTAGGAAGCTGGTGAAAATGTGGCTGTGCAATGAGGCCTTCGCACAATGAGGGCAGAGATCGCTAATTGACTAAAGTTGCTGACCACTAGACATGGACTGTATACAAGGACTGAGTTGGACATGATTTTGCTGTGGCAAATAGTTTTTATGTATTTATCGTTTTGGTAATTTATAATTTTATTGTGAATTTAAGATGTTTTTATATTTTAAATGTTAGCATTGAATTTTTGCCGTTTGCCAGTCTGAGTCCCTCTATTGAAGTGAGAAGATCGGGATACAAAAGTTTTAAATAAATAATAAATAGTGCATATGGCCTTCTGAATCCAGTAGCGACCCCAATACAACCACAGGCAACTTTGATTCCCAGGAAGTGTACTATTATCAAATCAGTGGGAGCAATATGTGAAGAAAATGTTGGAAAAATCAGTATGTCTTTTGTCTGGGAATAATTTTAACATATTTTAATTCTAAGTATTTAAGAAGGTCAAAAAGGGGGGGGGGGGTCCAGTAACTAATAAAGCTAGTCTGGAATTAACTTGGCTATAAATTCTTGAATGGGCTTACAGTTGAATATAAATGAAAGAAGGTGCCATACAAATACAAGAAAGTAGTGAGAGAAATAAATGAGCATAGATGAAGTAGATGAAGGAATGGGGCCAGAGGCATTGAGACCTAAAAGAAGGTCATAACCCACAGGATCATACAGAAAGAGAGGGAGGGTCAAGTGGGGACTGCTCCTTTCCTTTCTTACACTGGAATTGAATCCTACATTGGCATCTCTTTTGCTGCAAAGAACTTTGGGGACAATACATACATGTCAAATTAAACTTACAATATGTTATATTGCTGCTAAATGTGTATGTATTTAGATTTAAGATGCAATTTTTATTTATAATTGGCCCCCATAAAATCATCAGAGAGGTACTCTTACACCAGCCCTTGCATTTTTTGACATCTTTCAAGGTCCACGCCCACTAGAAAATCCACTGCCAGCTTTCTGGCATTAAGTTTATTTCTCCTTCATGTCTCTTCATGTTTCCTTGCTCTCACATGCCGTCCTTTCCAGGCATGTATGGAGTGGCACACAGGAGGAAGGAAACATAAGAAGGACCTTAAGCTTGAGGTGAGAACTTCCACTTGACAATAGTAGCCCAGATTTGTCAGGTTTTTAAATTCATTGGAGGTTTCCTGCAGACATTAATAGCATTGCTTGCAATACTTGAATCTCAGGAATAAATAGAAATTTAGTCATTTTGCAGTGTAGATTACTTTAAGCTCCTCTCTTTGAAATGTACTTTCCATTTCAAAGTGGAAGTATTAGACTGTAGAACATTTCAGTATTAAAAACTACAATTACTTTTTCTTGTCAGTACCTTTGACATACTACAGATAGATTTTTAAAAAAAAAATGGAGTTAGAAGTGCTAGTTTTTCATTACACAGCAAAGAAGTTAGAGAAAGCAGTAAACACATAAGTATCTGTTGTGATGCAATCTTTCACTGTGTGGAGTGACAGAGTGCAATTTAAATTACATCTGTGTAATCTTTATGTGGTTATCAATATGCAGTAACAGCATTATTTAGCAATGCATGAGTGCTATTGATGTGAGCAGAAATTTACTCAGAATTTTGCTTAATGGTTTTGTTGCTTCATCACACTATAGCTTTAAATAGCTGTCCAGATCATTTACATTTTTCATCCCTGGGTAGAAAATAGAAACACATCTTGGTGTATAGTGGGAGATTATATTGGAGGCTGACATTACATATCCAAATTTTCAATTAGCCAATTTTTATGGAAATCATCTATCTTTTAAATAATCTACAATTATTATGCATTTTTCTAGCTTAATCACACATGTTGTGTATTCAAAACATCACGCTTTAAACCACAGGGACCTTTTGAATTGAATTTATCTGTTTTATGCAGAAATTTGTATTTCAGGGTTCATTCTTCCATGTGATAGAATATAATGGCAGACTAAAATATTTTCTCACTGTATTGTTTTATTTCTATATCACTATTTCAGATGTCAGGTTTATAGCTATTTATTCTTCCAGTGTCTGATTTGTGTGTCTTATATAGCCATTAGCACACAATTTTATACAAAGGTAGCCCAAGTGGTACATATTTTAATAAAAAATATTGTGGATTACTCTAAGATTATGGGAACAATATTCAAATTATCAAAGAGAAGAAAACAAGAAAGGGATTTTTAGTTTCCGAAAATCCAGTGAAGAGAATACTCCTCAAGCCTCTTTGTGATTTTCCCCACAGCCATTGAATAATGCCAGCACATGAGAAGATATATTAATAGTTAATTATTAGCATGCTAACAGGACAATATTGGCAAAGCTATAGCTTGCTAATCCTCACCTATCTCCATCTCCTATGACACATGAGGAAAGCCAAGTGAGGATTACTATTATTATTATTATTTCCACCATTTCTACCCCGCATCTTCTCAACCCCCGAGGGGGGACTCAGAGCGGCCTCACAACGGCAACAATTCAATGCCCAAAACACAGTAAACATATGATAAAAACCACAAACAGTCAAAAGTTAAAATACATTAAATGCAGTTAACATTAAAATACAATTAGCATTAAAATACATAGAATACATTCACATAGGTTAAAAACAGTATTTTGTCCATAATAGAAGCCTAATGGCTTATATAGTCTTCTGGATCTCACTCTTCTTTCTCATCAGCGTCTTGATGTTTTGCAGAGTAGGCAAGATAGGGATAAGTCAGTAGAGAATCCAAGCAGAAGATCTTCACTGCTGAAGACAATCTTCCACTACCTCCATGTTTTCAGAAACTGCATCATTTTTGAAGATGTCTGGCAGCATGTAGAAAAATGATTGAATTATTTATTTTCTCTTGCAGAAACTAATGTAACACAGCACAATTAGGAATTCACTTGCCCACAATTCCCTCGCCCTTTGTGCAATGTGAGGTGTATCTACTTACCCTTCCTGTCACAAATTAATCATCTGAGACCTTTGGAAACCTTGTGCCACTTTGACAGAATGAATGGAGAAGCATAAGATATAAAAGATTGAGAAACACTTCTCTGTAGAACATAACAGACCTATAGGTGTCCTTTGGGGTACTTCTCTGGGGTCTCTTGCCTATCTGTTTACCCTCCATTGATTTATTTCTGTAGCTCTACATAGTGAGATCTGTCTATTCAGTATGAATTTTAACATAGGAGTCTGATTGCCTAGACTTGAAGGAGGAACAGAGAAACGAGGATAGCCTCCTGACTAGAAGGGGGCTCAGATGAACGCTGTTTGGTTTGATCAAATTATAACTGCTTCTGCAAATTTTGCAAGATTTGAATTAAAAATACAGTAATAATATAAATTCAATTGAATATACTTTTGTGTTTAGATCTCAGTGACAGGATGGCTTTTATAATATTCTGCTTGCTTGCAATGACCTCTAGGGCTTTAAAAAAACCTTTGGTATATTTCTTGGGAAGACAGCTTGTAGCATGCTAACCACTACATTTATCAAATGCATTCCCACAGCAGACATATGCATCCACAGGGCTGAGGAGCAGTTGCCCTTGCCCTCATAGTTCCAAGATTTCCAATTTTCGGTTTCATAAGAAAAATATCCAACTCATGCTGAAGACGAGATGTGTGGTAAAATCTGCAACCAGTATTCTGCCATTCCATTTTGTTAACAATCCTGCTCCCACAATATGATGATATTTTTAATCATTGAATTCAGTTATATCAATGATTGACATGCTCTCTGGCTGGAGGTTTCATTTTCTGGGAAACGTTGACATTGTACGATTATTATACTACAATACCTCTTTAATTGCCATGCCATGGTTTTGCCATATGGAATCCTGGGATTGACAGCTTAGGGAGAGGCATTAAGGATTTATATCTAGAGAACTAAAGCACATCACCAAACTATAAGCCCCAGCACTAAATAGGATGGAACAATGCCAGTTAAAGCAGGATCATAGTGCTATAAATGTGTAGTGTGAAAGTGCTCCCAGTTTATTTTGAAACCATTGTTGGTCTTCCTAGGTAGATAGGACATGATTTTAAAAACAAACAAACAAACACCACAAATGTGAGTTTGCTGTTGCTATGACTGGGGTAACCTGTTAAGGACTTTTCTCCCATGCTTTGTAGACTTCTGAATGTCAATGAATACAAAACGAGTCAACTGGCCCACCTCCCTGCAGGCAAAATAGCAATGTTGTAGCAATGATGCTTGTAGGATACATTTTGCTAACATACCACTAGGCATCATCCCTTCCATTAAATTCCTGAGGCTGCCCTTGAATAAGACATTGCCGGGAAAATGTTGAAACAATTATATATCATACAAATGTCAGTGATGCTGTTTCTGAATAACAATAGACATTTGGCACTATAGCAGCATAGTCATAATATTTTATCCAGGGTCTGCAACATTTCTAGTTATTGAAGGCTTTTCTAAAAAGTTCATAGCCTGTTACTATTGGGGGGGAAAGCACAAAAAGAGATATTAACAGGTTGACAAGAACAGGTATTTATTTCCAGAATAAATAAAAGTGAAAGGCAGTTATTAGCTCGGTGGCCATTGCATGTTGTTTTCAAAATAAGAGATATTACAAGGGAATCTTCAAAAGTGCCATGTTTCCTGAAAGCAAGAAAGACCTGGGAAGAAAGCAAGCCAAAGAAAGACCAATAACAGATACTAGTCCGAACACAGAATCACTACTGATTCTTATATGTAGCAAGCCATCTAAGGATACCAATGCCGTAGATTTGTGCTTAATATCAGTTTCCATGATCAAATTGACTGATACAAATTTAATATAAGAACCATCAGCAAATATCAGAAATTTTATCATGTGAAAAGTGGAGATAACTTTTTTTCTCTTACTCCAAACAGTAGGTCCCAAAGCAATAAATTAACATTATGAGAACATTAGACTAAACTTCAGGAAGGGGTCTTGATGATAAGACTATTCAACAGTGAAATAGACGACTTTATAAGTTGAATGTCTCCCTTTCATTTGAGCTTTTCAAACATTTAAGAGATAATATAACCATAGATTCCTGTACATTAAAAAGCTTGCCATTGGGGACCTTTCAATTATTTTCTGATTTAAATACTCCTGCAGACTTGAGGAATGAAGGATCCTTCAAGATAAATTGAAATAATAATTTGAGAATTTTGCCCTCAAAGCTGTACTCGGGAAGGAGTTGTTTGTTTCTTTATAAAATTCAGTTTTTAAATATTAATTAAATACTTACTAAGTATTTTCATATTTACTCTGAAATGTTTCCTCAAACTTTGAGGTAACAGTAAGACTTGAAGGCATTGTTGGAGTGAAGACCAATTGAAAAAATAAAATAACTCTTAAAAAAGAAACTGATGTGAAGACTAGTGAATGCATTGTACCCTCCCAAATCCCTTAGTACAATGCATTAGGCTTGTTTGATTTTAAACAAAGGTTCAAAACTCATTTCAGATGTAGGGGGCGCTAAAGTCAATTCCGATTTTTACAGGAAAAAAAGGTCAAAACTTTTCAAAACTTCCGAGACCTCCAAATCCTTCATTAAATTGTTTCAAAGTGTTATTTCTTGTTTCATTTGGTGGTCTTACTTTGAAAGTAGCTGTTTTACTCCAGAAAGGGTGGGGGGAAGCAAAGAGAGGAAATTCATCCACTGGGTTTTAAACTACTTCCCAGGCTCACGAGGGGAGACGGGAGGGAGGAAAGCCATCCACTGGGTTTTAAATCGCTTCCCAGGCTCACGAGGGGAGACAGGAGGGAGGAAAGCCATCCACTGGGTTTTAAACTGTTTCCCAGGCTTGAGTCGAGGCAAGGGACCAGAAGTAGGGAAACGCTGAATCATTTCTGACTCAATCACTGCTTCGTAACAGAAATGGCAGAAAAAACTTCGGAAGGCCAAAGGGAATTCCAGTTTCCTTAAAACCTTTGAAATTGCTTCATAAAGCAAATCTTTCCAAATTTATTTCCCGAATTACGAAGATTCTGAACGAACCTAACCATGCCTACTATGCATAGTGTTGAGTTCTTTTGGTGGAAAGAAGAAGCAGCTAGTAGGTGAGTCCAACTGATGGCTGAGTGAGCATTCCATTTGCTGTGATGCATATCTGTCTTTTTAATTGCAAATGCATGCTCATGCACCTGCAGAATGTACAATGAGTGTCCTCTTTTATATTATGTCTGTCTTCACCCTTTCTCGGTGAAGGTGAAATGTCTGTGTTCTTTTGGAATGCATGCTAATAAGTAGTGTGCCAATGTCAGTTGCTGAGAAGATAAAAACAGACATTACTGACAATTATCTGTCACATTTTCTGGGTCAGCTAACGGCGATCTGTAAGAGGGAAATGTGCCTTGAGAAATAGGCCCCTTAAACATCTTTTTGTAGGACAGCTGTTCTGCATGGATAAGTACAAAAGGAATCAAATATAAATTGGCAGATTATTTTAGCAATCATAAGGGCAGAACAATGACTATGGTAAAACAGCAACCTTTTTATATCCATTTTCATAGATACATTACATAGTCTGAAATTCTGCAAAGCCATAACAGGACTATATTTTAAGACTGTGTGCTGAAGAGATTCAAAACGCCTAGCAAAGCGGTGCAAACATAGGCAAATAGATCCATTTCACACTCTGCAACTATGAAGTAGATTATTTATAGCATTCCTCTGCTTTATTGTTAAAGATGAGGAGGCTGTGTGAGAAATACATCACTCCTTAACATTTTGCAAGCTGTGCCTGATTCAAATTTTTTTCTGAAATACACACTGAACAGATTGTCTGAAGTGTTGGAAATGAAATAGTAGAGTAAATTCTATATATAGAGATGATACTATGTAAACTCAAACTCAACAAGTCATAAGTCAGGATCCCAATAGTTATGTTGAGACTTTTGCCTACATCACAATCTTTTGATTGAGTTTTTTTCACATTATTTTTATTGCAAGTATATTAAGAATGGGGAGGGGTACAAGACTGGATATAGACCAGGGCATTTTAAACATATTACGTGTTCGTCTTCTTCCATTGCTGTCTAATACTAAAAAGATTTCTATGATGTAAAAAAAGAAAGGAGAAAAAAGAACATTTCTTTTAAATCTACAACAGAAAAATAGAAAAGCAGATATACAGTGTTTTAAAACAAAGGAGATAGGAAAGTTGAGAAACTGAATGTATTTGTGGTGGCTAGAAATAATACCAGTAGCAGTAATTGAAGTCAAAATTTGTGGACTCAATTTTTCAAAGGAATCAATGTGGCAATGTAACCAAAAGAACCAAAATCAACACCTCATCAGAAAGACAACTTAAAAATTGTGCCTAGAAAGAACATTTGAGATTATATATATATATGAGCAACATGGGAGGAAAAATGATTTAGTTTATGAATAGTGATTTTGGTATGCAGCTACTCTTGCTTAAAGTTTCATTGTCAATAAGGTCCCATGGGTCATAGGTTTCTAAAATGACAAGCTACACCAATTTAGATCATGCACATTAACCTAAGGGTTTCATCAGACGGGGCAATTTTTGCATCCTAGGACTCTTCCACCCTGTTTTGGGAATGGAGATCCATGATGGCCACCACATGATGTTGCAGAAGCCCTGCCCCCAACTGAGGTGGAATAATCCTTGGATGCTTCTCTCCCAAAACTGGAACCTGTCCATGTTGTGTTGGCTCCTACAGAGCCATGACAGGTCCTTACCAGGAGGGCAATGTTCCCACTTGTGATGCGGAAAGCACTGTCACCAGGGAGCAACAGGTGTGGTGGCTGCTGCCCCCTCTGTCCAGTGATGAGGTAATAACACAATATAGTAGACTTTGTTCTGGAATAACAGCCCTAGTTAGCACAAAGCTCTTTTTTTGGGAAACATCTTTAATTCCCTGTATTAAGTTATTATATTTATTGACAAAGACTTCCTTAAAATTGTTGTTTGAGAATGCTGAAAATAAGGGAATAGGGAAATATTTATTCTTGTGCAGGTGGATGGAAATAATGAAAAAGTCTATTCATACCCTCTAAAGAAGTGGTTCTCAACCTGTGGATCCCCAGGTGTTTTGGCCCACAACTCCCAGAAATCTGAGGCAGTTTATTAGCTGTTAGGATTTCTGGGAGTTGAAAGCCAAAACATCTGGGACTCACAGGTTGAGAATCACTGCTCTAAAAATGCTAAAATATATCAAGAGTATGTTTGTTAGTGGTGAAAGAATATAAAGGATTATTATGAAAAAATATATAAGTAATTTTTATGTGCTTCAATGAAAAGTTGTTGCTTCTGTTACTACTATTACCATTATTGCTACAATGTTTTACATCCAACCTTTGTCTCACTAATGAGACTCAGTCTGGATCTACATTGCCATATAATCCATTATTATCTGCTGTGAAGTGGATTATATGAGTCTACAGTGCCATATAATCCACTTCAAAGCAGGCAGTTGGATTCTAATACTGGGATATATGACAGTGTAGATGGGGCCTGATGGTGACTAACAGTCTATTTAAAAAGAATACAGATTCAACGATGCAAAAACTTCAATGATAGTATAAATATTAGGCCTGGTTAGGTTTTTCGTATCTTGATCAAATTCGTATTCAATTCGATTCTAAATTACTTTTGAAGCATTTCTGAAGCGCTTTAAGCAACCCGGAAGAAAATTACTAAATTTGAAGTTACCACCGCCATTTTCGGAAATAATCGCCATTTTCGGAAAGGGTTTTCCTTCCCTGGCCTTCCCTTCCAAGTGGGATTTGGGATTCTATGCAAAGAGGAGCATGCTAGATGAAGGCCCATCCACGGGGTCTCTCCAGCATTTTGTAGAGGCAGTTCTGGAGGCGGAGGACTGGCAAAGGAGTGCCCAGGAGACCCAAACGTCGCAGGCTGGTGCCAGCTGTTGGGGGCACCGAGGAGGAGGTGGCAACAGAAGGCCCTCTCCGCTCTTGGTCTGGACGGTGGTGAGGGCCACGAACTCCCTGACCCGGGCAGGCCTTGAACTCATGACCTTCTGGTCAATAGAGATCTTATGCAACTGATGCCCATAGATAGATAGATAGAGAGAGAGAGACAGAGACAGAGACAGAGACAGAGACAGAAAGACATATGGATATCTTGTTGTCTGAAAACATTTAGTAGGAAATAAACCATATAGAGAGCCTTTATGTATAGATTTTAATTGTTCTCTTTAAGGGTGCAAAACTATTCATTATATTATGGTCCAATCTAGTCACCTGACCTCTGATTTACTTGACCAAAGGATGCAAGTTATTGTATAATATGACATCTAGCTTCCCAGTAAGATTGGCACTCAGATCAATGTATGGCTTGGATATCTGGATATTTAGATGTGAAATTAAGGCTGGTGCACCCAAAACAACAGTCATGTTGATTCAAGATCATCTTAAATGGCTCCCATGGTTACTACTTCTATGTGGCAATCCAAATAGGCTAGTTTTGTCCACACCATCAATATTTGTGCTTTTAAAATGGTATTATCAGCAATGATATTAATGTGAGGATGTGACTATCATCTACATCTTTGCTGCCTCTTGCAATGATTTGATTTATATGGCAGAGTCACATATAAATTGTGATCCTAAAGGGAAACTGTTGTTGAGCATTATGTGAACATTGGGCTATCCAAGACATTTTGTTGCCTCAATAAATTAGTAAATGACCTCTCCCCCCTCCAATGACTTAACAACCCAAGTTGAGATATATAATTTTCCCATCTAGGCAAACTGTTTTGACAAAGGATGAAAAAATCCCTCAATTGTCTTTCTTTGCCTTTGCTAATAATTGTTGTTTTTTTTTTCATTGTTAATAGTGTGAGTCTATTTTAATGTTGACTTTTTACATAGATTTAAATATATCATAAGAACATAAGAAGAGCCATGCTGAATCGGACCTCAGCCCATCTAGTCCAGCATTCTGTATCACACAGTGGTCCACCAGTTATACATGGGGATCTCGAGCAGATGGGGGGGCAAAACCCTGACGTGTGCCCGACCCCCCAGACCCAGTACCCAGGGACATCCTGCCTACCTCAACCAACTCCGAGGTGGCACTTGAATGTCCTTTTCAGTAACTACCGATACACTTGGTATCCATGAATCTGTCTAATCCTGCCTTGAAGTTGTTCAGGCTGACAGCTGTCACAACCTCTTCTGGAAGTGAGTTCCATAACCCAATGACCCTCTGGGTGAAGAAATATTTCCCTTTATTAGTCCTAATTTTCCTACCTTGGAGCTTCAGGGAGTGCCCTCTAGTCCTAGTGTTTTGTGACAAAGAAAATATTTTTTCTTTATTCACCTTTTCTATCCCATGCATGATTTTATACACTTCGATCAAGTCACCTCTTAAACGCCGTCTTTCAAGGCTGAAAAGACCAAGGCGTTGCAACCTGATTTCATAAGGGAGTCGCTCCATCCCTTGGATCATTCTTGTTGCCCTTTTCTGTACCTTTTCCAGTTCCGTTATATCCTTCTTATTTATTTATTTATTTATTTATTTTATTACTTGGTTTTGTATTCCGCTCCTCCCTGCAGGCTCGGGGCGGGTCACAACGTATAAGATCGGCAGCATGTAGTGGCCATGCAGCCGTACAATAAAACAGTAAAATATTAAAACATTAAAACAATACGAATCACATCACGAGGTGGTAAAATTAAGGTGCGGAGACCAGAATTGTACACAGTACTCCAAATGTGGCCTTATATCTTATTTGGTTTGTAACCATCCTTGATATCTAGGGGAAATATGTGGTGTAAATGACATCAGTGATGCACTCTTAATAGATTTATAATTTTGTTGCACTTCCTGATTCCAAACAAATAAATAGAAAATGTAAAAGTCCTAAAACAATGGTGTCCCACTTTTTCTAATAGCAGATTTACCCAGTATGTTACATTTGACCATTTCAAGAACATGTGAGTGGGGAGAGGGCAGATATGTGTTCTTACTCCAAAACCCTTTAGTGCTGTGCTCATCATATTCCTTAGGGTAAAGGCAGCAGCCTTTGTATATATGAAGACTTCTGTGTGATTTAGATGTCTCAGTTTTCCAGATAGAAAATCCTCCTAGATGAGAAATTATTAGTAATGATGAAAAGAAGTTAGAGGACATGTGGCATAAGGAGAGGGAATAAATGCAGATCCCTACAGCTCTATGGTGCTGCCTCATAGAAAAAAATATTGCCTAAAGAATATTTGTGTCTTTCAAATAACAGAACCATAATGAGAATGTACATTTGTATCTTTGCAGCTGCTTGCCACCAGGCAATGGGACAGTTGCAGAAATGACAGACATGGTAGAGCAACATTGACTTTTTTTCTGTCACAAGTGCAAGGTGCTTTATGGTTTATGAACCAGGCATCCAAAACCAAATTGATTAATCTTATGTTAGTCCTAGCACTGACACCTGTAATAACAAACTATAAATGTTAGAGTTTCTTATAGTATATTGATTGCATGACGAATGGAACTATGTGTCAGCTTCCTTCTTGATTGATTCAAAGACATAAAAATAAAAAGCTGCATTTCACTGAGATCTGTTTCAAACTCTAAGTATTTGTCTGAAATACTGCATTTACTCAAGTATAATGTGTCATCGAATATAATGTGCACCTCGATTTTGCAGATGTGCATTGCAAAAAAAGTAAATATGGTATTTGATTTCTAGATCTCTGTGTCCTTCTAAAACTATGATGCTCCTATTTGTAGCAATATCCTTTCATTGAGTGGTTGAGATCATGCCAGTTTACATGGATGAATGCTTTGACAGAAGGTCTGTGTTGAAGACCTTCCCTTAAAGCACATTTGCCTTTGCCACCCTGCCTTTATTCTAAGTGAATAAACTATATAATAACTCCAAGGCCATCCTTCAGTCCTACTGTGCTCCTCTCCATCGGTTTAAAAGCTAACCCTATGCAAGGAAACAGATAAAATAACAGAGACATTAGACAGAAATGGCTGAACATGTCAACAGTGTAGTACTTTCATTGGTGACTTCAGCTGAACTAAAGTGAGAGAATGATTTGAGATAATGATGACACCTAGGCTGGAATTGTGGGTAAAGCAAGAGACAAAGCAGTGTTTAAAAGGAGAAGAAAATTATTATTATTGCACCTCATGAGAAGAATAGAAAGAGAACAAATATATGGAATGTATCTGTAGAACTCACATAAAATTAAGACCCTAGCCATCTCTTCCTCACTTTAAATAGTTTTGGGTTAGAGGCTTATACAAACTTTGTGTTTTGTGTTCAGAATCATTTTCTGTCAGTGATTTTCCATTGAAATGTAAAATTTATCCAGGGGAGAAATGCAATTTTAATTATGATGTATCTGTTTGTGTTTGTGAAGAAATTGCAATTTTGACATAAGGTGGAAGTTTCAGATAGCATGATAAACCTCCATGGAAGAAGACTCCACCCCACTCCGAGGCAGCATATTCTATTGGTAAACAATTTTACCATCATGAAGATCTTTCTAATTTTTAGGTGGAATCTCTTTTTTCTGCAGTTTGAACCCCTTGTTCCATGTCCTGAGTTGTCTCCCCCCCCCCCCCACACACACACAAAATAACCATATGCAAAATTTGCTCAGAAGTCCAAATTTTTTAATTAAAAAACCATCCAGTTTTCAATTAATTTCTTATAGTGGGGAGAAAATTCCTGAGATGATTTATTGCTACATCTGAGAAGAAACATAGAAAAAATGACATCTGTAGTTCTAAACAAAGTCTGTGAGGAGCGGCCCTTGCTTTGAGAAACTTGCACAGGGAAAGAGAGGAGGGAGCAGACACTTTTAAAATATAGCTTTTACAGTCATTATTATATAACCAATTTTCAAGGATATCCGAAACACTAGCAATTAAACCAAAATAAATAAATTTCTTCACCTAATACAATCTTTATATGAGAAACCACATACTGCAATTCAGAATTTCAAGGGGAAAAAATTGACATGGTATGGCTTTACCTTTAAATGATGTCAGAAAGGCATATTTAGAGCCTTCAGAGTGTACCCTGTTTTTTATTTGTCATTAATTATATACATTACTAGCTGTACCCGGCACGCGTTGCTGTGCCCTATTTAGGAGATGCGAGAAAGTCTGAGTATGTAAGGGTTGGAATTGATGTTAGTTATGGTCTTGGTGGGGTCATGGCTGTGTCGTTGTGGGTTGTTCTGGTGGGTGGGATGTTGAAGTCCTGTGGAGTTGTTGGTGTGTGGTGTTGCTGGCGTTCTGCATAGCTTGTGAATATACAATGTTTTTTTGTCTTTCCGTCTGCTGTGTTGATGTAGAGGTTGATGCTTGTGTGGGTGGGGTACTTTGGAAGTGAGTGGAGGTACTTGAAATCCCATCATCCATGGTGTGCCCTCCTCTAAACTGCAGTTGGATGGATTGTGGGTCATGGGGGCACTGTGTGCAATGTTGGGTCTTTATCGGTCTTGGTTCTGGGCCACAGTGGTCTGTGGGGAATGAAGGGTTTGAAAGTATTACAAATCCCATAATCCATAGAGGTACATCAAATCCCATCATCCATGGTCCACCCTCCTCCAAACTGCAGTAGAATGTAGCGTGGGTCATAGGGGCTCTGTGTGCCAAGGTAGGTTACTGTAAATTCAGGCCATACACAATGTCCCATGAGCTGAGGCCTATTCAGGAAAATCAAGTTAATGAAGCCTTACTGTCAATTTTGGGCGTGGGCTGTGATTTGTAGGGGTTTAAATTTTCTGTGGGAAGTGAATTGGATGTTTGTGTTGGCAACTGCCTCAGGCCTTTGTCTTATCCTCCTCTGCCAGTTTATTATGGATCGGAATGTTCATGTTGGCTGGCCAATAGAGGCGTTATGCAAATACTCCCTCATTGGCAGCCAATCATGTTGTCAGAATGTAGAGGCCGGGAGATTCGTTGGCAGCCGCGGAGGATGCTGGGAAATGTAGGGTTTTTTTGTATCGTTGTTTTGGGGGCCTTCTAGGTTTTGGGGGGGAAGTTTATTTGCCTGAGGCCTATTTTTGTTGCCAAGTTTGGTGTCTCTGCCTTGTAAGGTTTCTCTGCCTAGGACGGTCGTTCCATGACGGGACCTCCTTTATATAATAGATTATCCTCATATCATGAGTAGAAGTCATGCTGACTGAGCACAATTCAAAGTGCTGGTCGTGACCTATAAAGCCCTATACGGTTCTGGCCCAGCTTACCTGTCCGAATGTATCTCCCTCTACATCCCACCTCACAGTTTAAGATCGTCTGGAGAGGCCCTGCTCTTGGTCCTGCCAGCCTCACAAGTGCACGTGGCGGGGACGAGGGGCAGGGCCTTTTCAGCAGTGGCAGCACACCTATAGAACTCTCTCCCCAGCGAGATACAGTCGGCATCTTTCCTCCTTTCTTTCAGAAAGAAGGTTAAATCATGGTTCTGGGACCAGGACTTTGGACAGCAAGCATGACAGCACTTTGGATGTTGAATCAGACTGGAATTGGCTATATGGATTGATGACAATGTTTTAAATGTGTTTTTAACTTAATGTTTTATTTACTATTTTAAACTGTTGCTACATTTGTTTATATTTGTATTATCTTGTGGCATCAAATTGTTGCCAGTGTAAGCTGCCCTGAGTCCCCCCCCCTTGGGGGTTGAGAAGCGTGGGTTAGAAATGTGGGAAATAAATAAAAATAAGCTTGCCCTATGTCCATGAAGTGCAAGAGTGAATACATTCTAATAATGTCCATACAAAAGAACATATCCAGTTATCATGAATAACAACCTTGTCATATGGGGCAAACGTTGATGACAACCCCAGTTGTGCTGCAACTTTGCTATGGAGTCTGCTGTCTCCCACTACACATGGGATAAGTACTTCTGGGACAGGTCTGGGAGCAAAACTGTGGCAGAACCAGAGTTGCCATAGGAAAAAAACCACCAGTGGTAACACAGGAAGCTTCCCGTGTTGCATTGCCCTCAATGGGGCAAGCCAGCTGACAGACATTTTCTCCCATGTGATGAGGGAGGGATGGAACCAGCTGGAATGGTGTGAAGGTGGGGACCTTCCGGGCAGATGTTGCTGGGATCACCACGATGTGTGGCAAAACCATGACAATTCGGATGGTATGTGTGAGAAGGTTGTCTGTCATTTTGCCTGCAACATATCTAGTATCCTAAGCATGACAAAGCCAGAATTCAATTGACTGTATGTAGTAAAAAGAGTGTATTTAATTTCTGAAACTAGAGATCATTTTAAAGAGCTTATCCTACCATTTTATCATTGGGGATTGCCCTGGAGCTGTAATTTCAAATTGCCCATGACTTTTATGTAACAATCCTTTAACATGTAAGTCATTGGTAAATTAAATCTGAATTTAGCTAAAGAAAAGGTCATCTCAACTATTAATTATTACTAAAGTTGGGGAAATCTAATTATTTCATTTCTGTTCACAATACTGTATAAAACCTTACAAAATCTAGTTTTCGTTGGGTTTGTTTATGAGTGTTGCAGAAAAGGGAGATGAAAATAGTTTAGATGGTAGCTGGATGTAATGGGGCAATATAATTTAGCTTTCTAGCATTGGAAATGCAATCTGAAATTTTGTCTTGTCATGCTGTTACAATTTATGAGCTATTTTTAATATAGCAATTATATGTAGTGAAAATTGCTCAGGAGCTTTAGGAGATAAATGCATTTTTAATAATTTCTGTCCTATCTGGATGCTCTATCCATCTATCTATCTATCTGAGCCAGGAAAAATAATATACAATACAGAAGTCAGGAATGGCAAGGTTCCTTAACGATATGGTATACTTTACATAATTGGCAGGCGGCAAGGAAAGGGCAACTCATTAAGCAAACAAATAAGCTCTCTTGAAAGCCATCAGTATTCACCGTTACAGGGTGGGTACAGTAAATAATGGACGGTAGGTAAGAGGTTTGTGGTAATTATCCACCATGAGTTCAAATTATCTGCCTTTAAAAAAATAAAAACTTGGATTGAGAAAAGAGAGAAACGCAGAGAGTTGAGAATGATAAATTGCAACTCTAAAATTATTTTGCCAGGAAATGATACATTTTAGTGGAATTGGTGACCTTTTACTGATTTAACATCTCAGGATCTCCTTTCCCATTCAATCTACTATCTCATATAAACAACTTCATAAAATCCTTATAGATATTCCTCTAATAAGGGTAGATTTTGGTCACATACAGTTTGATCAGATTTATTATTATCTTGATGGTTTCAACTATAGTATAACAGCTGTGATAGCTAGTGGCCAAACATACACAACAGGATTCCTAAATTTGTTGGCATACTGTGTTGGGCAGTCCTAGAGAAAGATGCCTGTATTGGGTCAGTTTGCCCTTGCCACAATTATCCAGTCACTCTTCTTTTATCTCTGGGGTGCTTTCCACACAATAGTATTCAATTATAGCTGTGAATCAATTCCAATTTTGCTTCAGTCTTGTCACATGACTTTGTGGTTCTCCAAATATTGTCCTTCTGGGAATAATCTGTTAATAACATTTTTTCCCCATGGTTCAGGAACCAGTTTGAGTATCAATGTTTCATTCTGGTTCATTGTGAAAATGATTAAATAGTATGTATTTTGCTTACTTAGGAATACTCAAGGATATATCCAGCAGGGAAAATTCAGACTGCTTCTAGTACTTGGTCAAGGAAGACAATACTTCCTAAGAAAATAGATGTGTTTCCTATCTATTTTTAATACTCTTGAAACTTTTTTTTAAAATGTCTGCTAATCTTGGAAAGTTAGTATTCAGATACATTTGCTGCATGGAGGCATTTTACAAAAACTCCATTTCTGCTTTCCAGGAGTACCACATGCTACAATCTTACCACCTCTCTTTCTTCTCTCTTGCAATAGTGTGTGAATCGTCCTTTCAGATCTTAAGTACATTATAGCACAAGTGTGGTGAAGATGTGATACAGAACCATGGTATTCAGCTGTCTTTGTGAACCTGAAGGGAGAAGGAAGGCAAGGAAAGGGGGAAAGCTATTAGGGGAGAGGAGGAAAGGGGAGAAAGAAAAGAAAAAAAAGATGGGAGAAAGAAAGGAAGGAAGGAAAGAAGAGGAAGGAAAGAAAGAAGAATGGAAAGTATATGAGGGAAAGCTAAGGAAGAAGAAAGGGAAGGAAAAAAGAAAGGGGCAGAAGGTATATGAGTAAAATGGAGGAACGAATCAAAGAGCCAGGCCACCATTACCAGAGTGTTGGCATTGAGACATTGTGGGGTAGGCCTTACAGAGTTTGAGAAAGGAGAAAGCAGGCCAGTGGTGGCCCCTCTGACTGCTGAGGTCACTATACATCTTCTTAGAATGGAATTGCTTTGTTAGTAATATATTTATGACTGTACTTTTGTATGATATCTACTGTATTTAATATATGTACCTAGATTCACTATACATGATTGTGTGATATCTCATGCGACACTCGACTTGCTTGCCAATATTGCTTGACTTAGACTGCATATATATGCTTATATATTGTCATTCTACCTATGATTGCTGTATTGGGACGCACTTAGGATGACAGTACCATTTTACAGAGATTATATTTTATATTGTAATTGATTGTTTGGTCTCTTTATGTAGACAGTGCTTGTTAATTACTCAGCGTGTTTACTATTTCTGAGGTCACTATCCAGACAGTGCCAGGTATAAACACTGGTTATTTTAAATTTAAGTAGACCCAGGCTTTACAAAAATATGGTAGTTAGGGTCATTGTTTCCTTTGAGAACGTTCGAGAACTCGCCAAAACTCGGCTGTTTTTAGGCCAAATACCAGAACCAAAAATGTTGTGATATCATTTCTGGCCATGCTAGGAGAAATGGTGTGGATCTTGTGCAAATGAAAGGAAGGTAATGGTGTTTGGCCCTTTTGTAGTGGGCCACACCTACTTTTCAGGTTAATATCTATCTTTTTAAAATATCTAAAATGTGTACATGTTTCTACTCATATTGTGCTTTGAAATATACAATTTTCTATGTACTCTTTACAAATATGTATTATGCTTTTGAATGAACCCACAGGTGTCAATCAAAGCTATGATTTCAGAGCATAAATAATTCTAAACTCAACTTCAAGAGGCGATAAGCAACCAGCCCAATATCAGTTCTTTACATTTCCCTAAAAGGAGTGCCAGCTGCTAGCTTACATGTCAGTAGAGTGAAGAATACATGTCAGCTTTTAGCACATGTTGAAAGGAGATGTACATGGTGCTGAAGTGTAGAAGGAAACTCAGAGGATTTGTCACTTATCTCACCTGAAAGATACCAGCTGCCACTGCCTGAAAGGGAGCAAATACAAGGAAGAAGAGGCCTCAGCAGATACCAAACTGTATTGACTGCTCATGCAAGCCCTGTGTACACAGATAATCAGAATAGCACATCTCTGTCTTTCTAGCCATCCCACATAAGTGGCAAGTATGGTTGAATGGTTTGAGGAAAATCAATTACAGGCTGAACTTCCCTTTCATCTTGTTTAGTGCTAGAACTGAGGAGCTGTTTGAAGATCCGAATTGCACTTCATTGAAATGAATTAGGTGTGAAGAAAGGCACACTTTTAAAATGTCTCTAAAATTGCAGGAAAATGTCACAGCTCCACCATTGTCCTACTATGTATGATAAAAGAAAGTGGTACATCATTTGACGTAATGTGGCCATTTGAAGCTACACTACACACAAAGATCATTGCAGTTGAAACTTATTTCCAGAATGGTAGTAAATGTTCTGTTGTTTGAACATAATGTGTTACAAAGCTTTTGAAATATGATAAATGGCCTTGTGAGATTGGTTGAGAGAATGGCACCTGTTCAGAGTTGTGCAAAAACTTGAGATTCTAGTGTTAATCCCATATGGACTATGTCTATAAGAGATAACCTTTTAATTATATTAAAAGCTGGAGTGGAAAGAGTGGGGAAAGAGATTTGGAGATCAAGTTTTCACAAAGCCCATTGTGTTGATAAACTACACATAATTATTTAATTACTGTCATAGGAAAATGCATTTCATCATACTGATTGTATCAAAACAATATCATTATTTATTCCTGCTGCTGAATTTACCTTAACAAAGATTTAGACCTGTAGTTGTGCTCTTCTTCAATCTTGTTTTATCTTCATACCAACCCTGAGATGTAGAAAAAAAAGAAAAAATATATAGTTTTTGACATACTTTCATTCAGGTCACATCCACACTAACCATTTAAAGCTATTTGCAGCTTGTTCAAACTGCAATGGCTACACATGGAATCCCCACAGAAGTGCATGAAAGAAATCCACGAATGCATACTCTTGCTCTGTGGTTGTGTAATCATCATCAGACCCTCAAACTGGTTCCAGTATTTCCTTTATAATCATTGTCACAGCCAAATTACTTTATTCAATACTGGTTTGAAAATAAGTGTATATGTACCTCCTATGAGTTTCATGTCTGAGCAAGGTCTTTAACCCCAGGACATTTCAAATTGCACATTTCGAGTGCTGACATTCTAACTTTAACTGCCAGGTTCCATCTTATGGGATCTAGGAGTATAACGTTTAGACAGGGGTATTTAGAATTCTCTAAAAACTGTATACATCTGAGTGCTCTGTAACCCCCTAGATTTCATACAATACAAATACAACTCTTAAAATCATATTACTGTGTGTAAGGACTCACCCATTCTGAGCAGGTTGAAGCCTGTGTTGCAGTTTGGCTCCCTGGGCAGAATAGCTGGCATCCATCTTAGGAGGGAGTTCCACAGGGCAGCCATTAGAAGAAGGCACTTGCCAGAGACAGGGGGAGTGGCTTTAGAGTTTCTCTGGCTAGTTACAAAGTCTCCCAGGAGATTGGCTGAGAGCCATAGGGGAGGAGCTGAGCTGACTAGGAGGGAGAAATCCTGTCAGAAAAGTTTAGTCTGGAGCTAGGTTTTGGACAAGTAACATCCAAGCCTCAGCTGTTGGTCTGAATCAGTCTGTTCCATAGCAAAACATCCAGAGATCCTTCTGAACTAAGGGGTCAGAGTAGCTGACAGCGCTTAGGGTCAGAATAGAATCAGGGTGCCGCTTGGAGTTTAGAGCTGGCAGGGCTGACTTGGGATAGTCAGTCAGGACACCTTGGAGTCTCTGGATATAGAGAGAAAGGTGGGCTCTGAGACTGGGAGCAAGCACGAGTCTGTTAGCTCATTCAGACAAGACTCGGGGAACTTTTAGGGAATAGAAGTTCCAAGTGAGAAACACCTGTTCGCACTAGTTTCAACATTAGTGGGACAGAGCTTTAACAGTCAAGTTTTAGCACTGACTGGAATTGCCTAAGATCTAAGAAGAAATAACCTCTAGAGAAACCATTACGCTCAAGCACATTTATTATCAAGCAAACCATCACGCTGTCGAACCAACTTTTTGTAACCATACGCTCTTGTTGCCTCAATAGAAGTAAACCATTTAAGATCTGTGCCTTGTTTGTTTTACAAGCCTGTTAAAGTTAATAAATTCTTCTCTTGTTAACTTTTAAAAAGCCTCCATCTTACTTCTTCTCCGTTTCCTCTCAGTGGGTGATTTTATTAGGAGCCTAACTGGAAATCTTATTTATTTTAAAATCCTAATAAGAATATTAGGTTGGTGGTAGCAAATTTTAAGAATTGGGTGGACCAAGTCGTCACACAGTGCAATGGCTATATGATATAAAAAGGCCCCTAGACCGAGTGACATCAATAATAATAATAATAACTTTATTTTTATACCCCGCATGTATCTCCTTAAAGGGGCTTGGGGTGGCTTACAGAGGGTCAAGCCAAAAGAGCACAGAATTAAAAATATAATGCAATAAGATAAAATCAAAAGAAAACAAAATAAGAACATATCACAATAAAACATTTATTTATTATTATTATTTATTTATTCGTACTTGTCTACCGCCCCTCCCAATGGCTCAGGGCAGCTAACAACATATTCATAAAACAATCGAACACAGCAAAATTAAAACCACAGTTAAAAACAGCTTAAAAAGCATAGTAAGTCACATTTTGGAGCTATGAAGCATAGGTAAAAACAAGATGGCGACATGCAACAGAACTACAATTCATCCAGCTCTGAAAGCCTGCTGGAACAGCAGAGTCTTGCAGGCTTTCCTAAATGGGAGGATGTTCTGGATGGCACGGACGTTGGTGGGCAACGAGTTCCAAAGTGTTGGAGCCACAATCGAGAAAGCCCGCCGATGGGTTGCGGTCAGGCGAAACATCTTAGGGGAGGGAACAACCAGGAGGTTATGATCTTCGGAGCGCAGCTGTAATGCTCTTACACTGGCCCCAGACCATGTAAGGCCTTAAAAGTTAGAACTAACACTTTGAAGGTGATCCGGCATTCTACAGGTAGCCAGTGCAGTTCGCACAGAATGGGCGTGATGTGGGCGCTCACCAAACTCCCCCCAAGGAGTCGGGCTGCAGCGTTCTGCACCAGCTTGAGTTTCCGGATCACCGACAGAGGAAGGCCAGTGTACAGAGTGTTACAGTAGTCTAGTCTCGAGATGACCACTGTGGCCAGGTCACAATGGGACAGGTAGGGGGCCAGCTTCCTCACCTGGTGAAGGTGGAAAAACGCCACTCTGCTGACGGTGGAGACATGGGCCTCCATTGACAACAGAGGGTCCAGGGTTTCCCCAAGGCTCTTGATAGAAGACGACGGATGTAAGGTCACACCGTCCAGGGTCAGAAGCTGACCATCCCCGCCGCCTGGGCAACCAAGCCACAGGATCTCCGTCTTAGCCGGATTCACCTTCAACCTACTGGCTCGCAGCCATCCAGTAACGACCTCAAGGCAGCGAGGGAAATTATCGGGTACGGATTCAGACCGGCCCTCCATCCTCAGAATGAGCTGGGTGTCATCAGCGTACTGATGACACCCAAGCCCAAAGCTACGCACCAGCCAGGCAAGTGGTTGCAAAAAGATGTTAAATAACAGAGGGGAGAGAATTGCCCCCTGAGGAACCCCGCAATGAAGCGGGGAACCCCCGGAGACAACCTAGCCCCTCCTTACTCGCTGTAGCCGGTTCCGGAGGAAGGAGGATACCCAATTAAGGGCCATCCCCCTCACCCCAGCCCCAGCAAGGCGGTGGGTCAATAGATCGTAATCGACAGTGTCAAACGCTGCTGTGAGGTCCAATAACACAAGCAGCGCCAACATCATAAAAACAGTACCATGCTGAGCAATAAAAGTGCTGAATTCATAGGGCTCTGAGTTTGTGCAAAATTCCTAGATGTAGCAAAGGGAAAGTGCAAAATTCAGTAAGGCAAGGCTGAGAGGATCATGTCCTTGGCCATTAAAATGTCTGAATTATAGAGTATAGGGCCATGCTAAAGTGCCAGAACTTAGTAACATTGGGCCAGTCAGAGGCACAGCAAAACATCAATGTTTTTAGGTTCTTGTGAAAGATGAACAGGGTAGGTGCCAGTCCGATCTCCCTAGGTAGAGAGTTCCTGGGCCGGCTGTAATTCATGAACAAACAGGAACTGCTGGACAGATAAAACCAGTGTTGTTGCTACTGTTATCAATTCACTTCTGCCCTCTGTGCCATTTCTTTTACCCCTTACTGGTGATAGTGAGTGGTAACTCTTGGTTCCCATGTCAGTACATTGGTACATCCACTCCAGCTTTTAGTCTGAAATTCTCCAGCTAGCATTTAGTCTTCAAGAATATAATGACCAATGATGGCAAGAAAATAAGTCTTAACTGGGGTTTACAATGATTTGCCCAATTTGTGGTCTGCAAAACTCTTAATAGAAGTGTAAATATTGGGTTTTTATAAAACTGTCTTCCTCATAAGTAGTAGGCATTTTTCCTCTCTGATTTTTTACATTAATGACACAGCCAAGGAACAATACTCATTTAAAAGAAAATTTAGCACCAGAGACAGAAATAGAATATGAGTAGCTTACTACGCCATGCAAAACAAGACTAATTCAATGTGTTTCAGCAATATTTTCATCCAAATTAACAATATGGACTGATGGTATGAAGCAGCCAGGTCAGGTTATTCTTGCGACAGCAAAAACAATGTTTTGAGCATTTTAAAAACCACTTTCTTCCAAATGTATCCAAGTTTTAAAATTTCACTAGCATCCACCATTCTTATGATATCCGTTTTGGTGACCACATGTATAGATCTATGCATCTTCAGTGTCCAAGTAAGACCATTTGCCTGCTTTTTCATTTTCATTCTGGGGCCTCATTCATACTGCCATATAATGTAGTTAAACTTCGTTATGAAACTGTATTATATGGCAGAAGGGGCCTGGTTTTCTGTTGATGTATACTCTGTAAGGGCTTTTAGAACTGCTTTTTTCTTTTTTTCATGCAAGGAATTACAACAGCAACAGGAGTACTGGCCAAAGTGGCCAAAGCAAAGTCCAATTCTTTCCAGCACATGCATTGCATAGTTTGTTGCAGATAGGTTTCTGCAAACTGACACAGTTTATTTTTTTCCAGACTGCCTCCTAGTGCTGATTAAGGCTGTGCACCATTCAATTTTTCAAAATGGGCTCCAGATGATTTGACATTTTTGGGTGTCAGATCACCCATAACAGCATGGGTGGCATGACCATGTTTTTTGGCTGCAAGAAAACACTCTGCAGCTGAAAATGGCTGCTTTCAATTTCTTGTGGTTATGTATGGAGCATGGAGCTGGGTCAAGTGGCCAGGCTTCAGGGGAGCGAAAGCCAGAAGGAGATTTACAGATCCTCTCATGGAATACCTTTTGGGTATTTTTAAGCGAGATTTTTTTGAGAAAGTTTCAAAATTTCCTAAAAATCATTGGATGACCCAAATGTTCCGAAACTTGGTGGGCTTACAGTGTAAATGTGTAAATGTGATCTCCAAGTGTGGCCATTTTCATCCAGATAGCCCTAAATATGACAGAAAGGGGAGCCTGGGAAGATCCCCCATTGCTGCCAATGGCCTGGATCTTCCCAGAGCAAAAATGGATTATCAGGCTGCCAGATCGAAAATGGCATTTTGCCCTCCCAAACTGGGGCTGTTCCCCCCTCCCCACAAAAACCATTTCACATGGTTTTTTACTAATGAGTGGGATAGTATCTACATTACATAATATTTCTCATTTCATGGTTTTAATTCTCTCTCTATCTATATGCAGTATACACACACACACACACACACACACACACACACATATATATATATATATATATATATATATATATTTTAACAGAGGGGAAAAGCAACTCCTTGTCTGCAACACATGAGCACTTGGCCAACCTGACAAGTGGCTACTTGTCTGATAACAATTGTCCATACATAGTTTAAATATTGATTTCCTTGGTCCAAACCAGGCATTCTGTATGGGTACTTATACAACAAACTGGGATGAATCTGCTATAGTTCAGATACTTTCAGTTTTTGCATTTACCATGGGGGCAGTCAGGGGGAGAGGAGGGGATGAATATGAAATTCCATCAAAGTCCTAGTTTAATTTTGGCATCAAGTCAAAAAACTGCTGAGATCTCCATAATTTCTATCCAGTTATAAACCAATGGCCTGTGACACCCTCCCGATAATTGCTGGTCAGCCAGCTGTTTCTTGCTGTCTCTCTGGGATTTTCTCAGTGTCACTTTCTGGCTGGCTGCCTTCTTCTGCTGCTGAATGAGAGTGAATGGTAAACCTGCTTCTTTGCAGTGCACATTACAATCCAGAAAATTTCTTTGAGAATAGATGGTCACCTGACCTCCAAATCAACATTGCATTGCGTTGCCACACATGAGTAATTATTTTCTGAGAGTACTGTGTAATAAAATACATTTATTTTGTTTTTTTTATTTCATTTTCATTCTTCTGTTGTTTTCTCACCAACCCAGCTCTTTTTCTGCCTTATATGCTCTAGCAATTGATACGTCACTACCTAATAAATGATAACAACAAATTTTAGCAGCACAAATTGATATACTGAGAAAATACAGCTAGACAAAAATATGTCCTTCAGGCTTCTATAATATGCTAATTTATTTAAGAGTAATCCAGATGAAGTGCAATGGAGCTTGATTTTGAGTAGGGGCGGATAGAATCATACTGAAATATGTTTATTATCTCATCTAGCTACCTTAATAATTAGGTTAGCCCAAGCCTTTTGGTCTAGTTTAATAACATGGTTTTTTTAGATATGCCTTTGACCTTGTGTAGTTTATGGCCACATTAGAGGATTTAGCAATTGCTTACACCCACACTTAGATTGTTAATTGAAGATAGCCAGTTTTATGAATTCTTAAAATTTTACTGAATGAGGTTTTATGTATATTTGTTGTTTATAGAATGATGTGTTGTTTTATATGCTTATGCATTGTTTGTTTCATATGTGGCACTCACAGTGCTTTTGTGAGCTGCCCTGAGTCTCTTCAAGGGGGTGGTGGTGGGTAGAAATATTTTTTAAAAATTATTATTAGTATTATTATTATTAAGCCAGGATACCTTTTTAAAAACCTGGATTTTGATTTGAAGCATACTTTTACCAAAAGTGGCTGAATGTTCATTGGAAGTCTAGGATATTCCTAGTAGGGTTGACAATTTTCCCATCCTCAAGATATTGCTGATCTTCGGCTGCTAGCCTTCTTCATCATCTGTAGGAAACTGGAGAACATTTTGGCCCTTCATTGCCTTGAAACATTTAAACTGGTTTCATTATAATAATGATGATGTGAGGAAAGATACACTAAAATTCAAGTAACTTAAAGAATCAAATACGGCAAATAACCCTATTGTTTCAAGCAAACAAATTTAAGTATGAATTATGAAGAAGGTAATTCTTATCCATATTTTTTAAAAAAATCTTATGCAATTGTTTTCTAAATTGCATTCCCCACTTTAAAATAAATCAGTGCAAACCATTATAAATTTGCCAATTTTAGCCATGGTTTATCTTATATGCAAAGAAACAGGTAATTAGATTTCTGTGGGGTAATTGATTTTGTTTCCTTTGTCTCTCTTTCTGAGTGTGGATTCAGAAGGGGGAAAAGAATATATTATAATATGTATGTTACTGTGATTTATGCTTCCATTTATACGTGTTGACTATTTCTTCATTTTCCTAACATAATTAGAGCTGAGCTGATGCCTTGAGTTTATTTAAACAGCTCTCTGTTCCATTTCCAGGCTTTGCTCTTGAGAACTGCTTTTAAACTGAAGAAGAAGAAAAAAAATTGCAGGGCACTTTTCATTCTCTTTGGACTCCCTGTTTACAGAAGAGAGATGGAGATGCCATTAAATACAAAAGCGATCACTGTGTGCATGCTTCTCTTTGTATTAAGTTTGGCAGGAGCTATTGAAATTCCGCTTTCTGGTAAGTTGTAGCTATTTACTGAATGTTCTCCTACCATAGAACATATTAAATCCTGCTGATATGTTCTTTCCAGATTGAGCTTTATGATGCTATAGTGGGGCCTTCGGGGAATTCATATGTGAATGAAATATATCTCTGCTTTCTTTTCTTGACTGGTCCACGCAGAGCAGTAAACAGTAAATAGTGCATAGCTTAACATTCAAATTATTTTTAATAGCATGAAATATGAACTCTGTTCTGTTTTCATATTAGGTTTGATATCTAAGTATAATGTAGAGAAATCCTTGATAAAAAGGAAATCATACAATCCAGTGATTCTTTGGATGTTGACCCAGAAAATGTCCTATCTATCTATCTATCTATCTATCATCTCTCCATCAGATTTTGCACTTTCCCTTAGCCATATCCAGAAACTATTTCACAAACTCTTAGCCCTCTGAGATTGATACTTTGTTCAGCCTAGGCATTACTTTTATAATGTTCTGTTGTGTTATTGTGATGTGTTTTATTTTATTTCTGATATTTTGGCTTTGTTTTTTATTTTACTTACTACACTGTATTTTAATCTGTGTTTTCGGGCTTGTCCCTTTGTAAGCTGAACCGAGTCCCTTTGGGGAGATGGAGGGGGTGGGGTTTGAAATGAAATAAGATGATGATGGTGATGATGTCTATATACACCCATTGCAGCCTTATGCACAAATGTATTTATTTGATCTATCCCTTGGTCACTTTTGCTACCAAACGTGTGGAATTCTGCTTCTCTGGCTTTTTCTGCATTGGCAAATTAAATATAGACTTCTCTGAAAGCCAGAGGGCACACAGCTACTTCTGGGGAGGAACTGACTTCTTTCTTTGTCTTAACTTGACTTTGCTTTAAGCCAAGCAATGTCAAGAAAGGCCCAATCTTTTCAAGGAACTCAGTAGTAACCTCAAATTATTTTCCCATGTGAAGAGCTGGATTGGGTCTGATTCAGCCCAGTCAGGTATCTACACAACAGAACATGGAAGGAGAGAGGGTTGATCACATCTCTGGATGCACATTTCTGAAGTTAGCAGAAGCAATGTCATACCAGGCAGTCTTTCCATGGAGCACCTATGCTGGTGAGGAAGCAGTAACATTGGTAACAAAAATGGAATGAGCCAGCAAGCCCAATGTGGTGTTAGACTGGAACATGTGCAGGCCCAATGTGGTGTTAGCCTGACTGGACCATGTGGACAATGATGCAGCATAGCACAGGAATTGGCCTGGTATGTCCCCCAGTCTGTTCCTAAATTAAACTGCAAGTGTAGACATGCCCTCTGTCCATGTTTAGCTATGGCATAGGAAAACATGGACAGAGGGCATGTCTTTTGATTATGGTCATCCACCATACTCAGAATCATTATTTGTAAATGGAAGTAGATTTGATGTTTTCTCTTGGCATGAAAACTGAAAGTGACAATTCTGTAGAAGCTCATGAGAACGACAACTTGGCGCATATGTGTCTAGTATCTCCAAATAGTCTTTATTTGGCATCTCTCTCTCTCTCTCTCTCTCTCTGTGTGTGTGTGTGTGTGTGTGTCTGTGTGTCTGTGTGTGTAGTGTGAGAGAGAGAGAGAGAGAGAGAGAGAGAGAGAGAGAGTGTTTGAAAAGGAAGGGAGGAGAAGTTGAATTCAGTGGATAACATTGCACACTCTTCTGGTGAATCAATCCAAAATTAGAGCTGCTTTGGTCTGATACAGCAGCTATCTTTCAAGGAGGTTTCAATATTTAGTACACTTTTCAGATTGAGTATTTACATTCTCCCAATCAATGAGGATGCTCACATTTTGTTGCCTGAGACTGAGGTGAAGAAAGTGCTTTGACTCTATTCCACATACAGATCCTGTTGGAAATGACACCTTATATGATGATTTTGGCACTAGAATTTATAGAATGAATTAGGCTTTTTTGGGGGGGGGGGACTTCAAACATTTTGCAAATATATCTGATATATATTCTGTAATAGAGATGAACACCTGAATAATTTAGGATCGATAATTTAAGGGTCAACTCCTTGGCATCCCACTATCTGACACCTTCCAGTTGTTTCACTGTTGCCTCATAAATTGCCAGTTCCACTGAATAACATGATAACAACTCTTACAACCAGCAATGATGAGTAAGGAGTTGGAGGAATCAATCAAGAAAGTATACACGTAACTTTACCTCTCATTTTCATGTTAGCCAGCTGATTCTTATACTGCTCTCTGATAGCTACAAAGAGTAACATTCCAAATTCAGAACAGAGATAGATAGATAAATAGATAAATTTAAACTAAGCATTTTGCCTTTAATGTCTGGTTCTTCGTACCAGCCAATGCTTCAGAAGTAAAGTAGAGATAAAGCTGTATGTCAGACATACTATTGTAGGGAACTGCTTTTGTACTCAATGTTAATTCACAATGCCAGGATTAGGGAAAATGTGTGCATTTTTTGAACATGTAACACTGAAGATATATGCATGCAACTCCAACAAACTGTTGTATAGTGAATTTGAACATAGCTGTGAAAAAGTAACCGATTTATTGGCTTCTAGTTTCCACATAAATTAAGTAATTTTCCAGGGTCACATTCAAATTCTCTGATAAAGCACATAAAGAGATTCTAGTGTATATTCACTCAAATTATTCCTTTGCCCAAATAATTTCACCTTTCTTTGACCTTACGCTTCCATTTAATTCTTAATTTTTGTTAATGAAGCTTTTTATGGTTTTAATAAACATGAATTATATTTGGCTATAAACAAGCTGGGCAAAGCTTACTGCCATTGGAGATGTTGAAGATGAGACACCATATGGTGCCGCAAGATACCACATTCTGTATGAGCGAACACTTTTCTGGTTCACTAGGCTTAAGGAGTTTCTAGCCTGTACCCCTAATATTCATTGCTGTAATTTATAACAAAATGGTAATTCTATTATGGCCAATGGCTCTTCAGGGTACAATTTCCATTTTTATTGTTTGGTTATGTGGAGATTCACAACACTTTAATTTCTTCAGGATGATAATAATAATAAAAACATGTAAATGTGGGAAATAGCTGATTTGCATCGTATCAAGTCCCATTCATTCTAACACTGAGAATGCATGCCTTTGAATAAGGATGCTGCTACTTGGTAACTGATGGATTTCCATTGGTATGCTGAGCAACATCAAGATGTAGGTTAGCCAACATCTTTTGTTTAACTATCACAAATACAGGTAGAGTCAATTATATTTGCTTCTGAGCACCTTCTGGGCAATTTAATTCTAATGATCAATTGATGCTAAGTTCTTCAGACATGTATGAGAAACTCAAATAAAGAGATTTTGTATCTCACCCAGATGTGTCATAGGAAAAGTTGCTCCTTAAAAGATCAGTCAGCCCACACAAGAACAGAATGGACATAAGTCATATTGAGCTAAGTTTGCTCCATGAGGTGGGGATTGCCTAACCTATCTCATAACATATTTGCATATATTACACTTTGTCTGATTTAAAGGTAACTGCAATTGTCTTCAGGCCACCCTGTGGAAACCACCTGGCAATAGGCCTACTCATTGTGATGCTTGAACAATTATTCTAACAGCTCACCTGAGCTGACCTGTACTACAAAAACTAATATGTGGAATAAAATGTCATGGTGCCCTGATTTAACAATTTATGTATATTCTAGCACAATTATTTACTGGAAAATGGTATCAATATGTTGTAAAATGTATATTGTTATAGAAAGTAAGTGGGGAGACATGCCTTGCATATCAAATATATATGTTTCTCTCTCTGTGTGTGTGTGTGTGTGTGTGGGTGGTTTTTTGTGTTAAATATGTTTCATGCTGTTTGGATCACTTGGGTTTTTTCTTTACTTCAAGGAAGTATGAGACACCTGTCTCTAACTTAAACCTTCCACTGTTGTTTCTGGCAATTCAATTGTTCCCTAAAAAGTGTGTATCTCAACAAGTTTTGATTGAATGTTGTTGAGAGAAAGGGGGTGATTTCAGGGGATTGTTCAAGTTTAAGGCACCACATACTTTCACATGATATATTTTATGTAGTATGAAGTTTACTTCACAGAACAGTAGAGAAACAAAATGGAATAATATAGGAAACTGACAATTCATTGGTACCTAGGTGTGAACCATATTCATTTTAGGGTTGGAATTTAAGACAGAAACCTAGAAATAAACTGAGCTGTTAAAATGATGTTTGTAACTAGCTGTATATCCCACCACCCATTGATATAGCTACAATGAAGGAACACAGTGTTCATGAACAATATTGGTAAACATATGTTCATATGTATGTGCATGTGGTGAAGCAACAATAATAAAGATTAACATCATTGTCAATGTGCATGCTCATAATCCTTAAAAATTGCTATGGTTGTTGTCTGGGTTATTTTTGAATGAAGTATAATTTTAGTGAAGAGGGAAAATGGCCATATTAACTTCTATGAAAAAATAGTATGGAACACATAGGTATGAAATACTGTGACAAAAAGTAGGGAAAAATGAACATCATTCTATACTTATTTGATTATTTTGTGTCTTTCTATTTCAGTGCAGCAGCTCCCAACGATCACAGCTCAATCAACTGATGAAGTGGCATTCCCTTTTGATGAAGAGTTTACAATCAAATGTGAAGCTAAAGGGAACCCACACCCAGCGTATGTGTTTTGCAACACTTTTAGGAATTACTAGCTGCTACCTATCTCTTTTTCATTTTGTACTTTTAACCCTATTTGCACTGTTTTATTTCATCTTTATTTTAACCATATTTATCATTTTATTTATTTATTTATTTATTTATTTATTCTTTCGGCTTCTAGACCGCTCCCTCTATCACATTATCCAACTTTGAATGTTCCAAACTCAACTCCATTCGGCAGAATAATAACACCATGACTCTCATAATTGATCCAGGTTTTATTTTATGTTTGTAGTGATCTATTAAGCCACAGTTCCCAATTTGAATGTAACAAAAGGCTGCTGTTTAAAAATGACAGAAACACAAAAGCCAGAACATGCAAGAGGAAAAGAGCAGGAATTGGGTAAAACAACATTTCGAAAGCATGGTTTATTAGTCCAAGATCATCTGAATCATCCTATGTTTCTTAACTAGAAATGACCTCCCAGGTAGTTCATTCATGACACTATGATTTAAACCACACACTTAGCAAAGTATATGAAGTGTGTAATAGCAATGAGTGGGAAGCAGCTGTCTGCATGCATATGCACAATTTGCCTTCTAGATTTCATGATATCAACCATACACTTGTTGTCAACACATTTATTTGGGTAAAGTTTATGTGTGACATACTTAACATACATATCTTCATCATAGAAGGTCTTAGGTAAAGTCAACTCGGGATTTCTTCTTCTAAACGTATTATGGTAACTTAACTTATTGATGTCATGGAACACATCATTGATCCATTTTCAGTGTAGTTTCCATTATTGTTCTCACTCACGTTCCACCACCAATACTACCATAACCAAATCCCCTTCTGTTAGATTTATGCCAGTTCCATACCCAGTTGTTATATGCTGCTATCGGCAATGTACTTGAAGATTTCTGATGAAGATAAATGAGTCTCTTCTTTCCATTTTTCCATCTGGATTTCTTTTGCTATGCTGCCAAAGAGAATGTATTTTTATCCACATATATCCTCCAGTCTCTTTGTCAATATCACACACGTATCTACAGCCCTCAGGGCTGAAAAGGTTGTATACTTTTGGAGTTCAGTATATTATTGTGAAAGTAAATTGTTTGTGACATTGTTTGCACATCAAGAGGATTTCAAACCCACACATCCACAACATAAACAGATTTGAACATCCAGTGTTGATAAAATCAGAGTCACTGTGAACAGAGATGACACACACTCTTTAGAGTGATGAATGAAAGAAAACTATTACTATCTTCATCTGACTTAGTGATGCCTCACAGATGAAAAAAAATAGTTCAAACCATTCATGTGAAACAGTTTTCTATCTGATGTTATCTCCTATTCCATCATTTCATTTTCTATAACTTCTGCAAAGAGAAATTCGAGCCATGTACTGCAACCCTCATATTAATCAGACTGTTTGAAATTTATAATAGTGACTATGTTTTTGGTGATGGGGCATATGCCAGTGGTAGAGCAGACATTTTGGATGTTCAAGACTCTAAAACTGGAAATGTTTGATCGGTTATTACCAACATTACTTCACTAAACAGATCAATATATAATCGTAGGAGCACAGAATTGTGGAGTTAGAAGAAGCCTGATGGATCATAGAATCAAATTCCCTGTTCAATGTAGGTTCTCTAGCTAAAGCATCATCTTAAACCTTCTTTTCTGAAGGTGTTCAGAGAAGAAAATCACACTGTATCTTTAGGAAATTGCTTCTATTCTTGATTTGTTCTTACTATAAAGAAGAGTATTCTAAGCTTTAATTAAAATCTACTATAACTTAAAACCATTTGACCTGACTCTACTCTCTGGGCTATCAGATAACAAGGCAACCTCTTTCTCCCTGTTTTTGTTCTATGAGGTATTTCAAAATACAGTCGTGTCACCTCTCAGTCTTCTCTTCACCCGATTGAACATGCCCATCTCCTTATTCTTTTATCCCTAGGTTTTCTTCACCATGCCTCTTATCATCCTTATCCCCCCCCCCCCCCACACACACACACCTTTTAATCAGCCCCAACTTGTTAAAAAGAGGTACCCAGAGGTACCTGAATATAGTATTCCAGATTTAGTCTGGGCAGTGCAAAGTATATGGGACTATTATTTCCCTTGACTTCAAAATGTTGCTTCTATTAATGCAAGCTGAAATAACATTGATGTTCTTTGCTGTAGCAGCACACTACTGGCTCTTGTTCAAATTTTGGTCAACAATAACTTCATTTATGTATGTAGTACTATTGAGACATGGGTATCCCATTCTCTCCCTCTTCTTTTTTGTGGTCAAAATGTACAATTTTGCATTTGTCTCTACTGAATTTCATTTCAGTAATTTCCACTCGGTTTTCTAGATTATCTGGGTACTTTTGAACCCTGTTTCTATCTTCCAGTTAGCTACCTCTCTCAAGGCCCTTCTTCATGTGCATTATAAGCCAGGTTAAATCAGATTAAAAGGGGGGGAGGGAGCTAAATGATGTTCAGCCAAAATGTGGGAGGAATCAAGAGGAATCAGATTAAGGGCTGGAAAACACAAGTTAAAAAGGTGCCTCTTTAACCTGATTCCTCCTGAAACAACCACTACTTTCCATTTCAGTGTATACCTGCAGGCATGGAAAACATGTGCTTTCATTCCTCCTCCTAGTCGACTCCCTCCATGGCCCCCATTTTACTCTCAACTCACTCGGATCAGCAGGTGTGAGTATCTGGACACTCCTCCTACAAAAGTGCAAGGTTTGGGCTAGCCATATGGCCTCTATTCAAAGATAAAGTGGGACTTAAAATCTGAATTTTTCTTGGATTTTTTACCTGTCTGGAAGGCCCCTTGGTTTTGTGTGATCTGCAAAGTTGAAAAGATTCCCTCCATCACATCATTGATAAAAATGTTGATGAGCAATACCCCTAGGAGAGAACCCCTAGGTACTCCATTCAAGCCCTTCATCCGATCTGAAGTTTCCAATCTGAAATGTTCCTTCCAGTCTGAAGCACAGATATACAGTAGATGATGATGAGTATAGTCTTTCAAGCAATTATTGAGCCATCTGACGGTGTTTCTATCTATTCCACATTTAATCAGTTTGCTAATCAAAATATTATTGGGGATCTTTTCAAATGCTTGGCTGAAATCCAGATAAATGACATTTTTTTTTATTTTTTTATTTTTACCATCTTTATTGAAGTTAAATGAATACAGACAGAAAGTAAACAGTCATTAAAATCACACACAGGGCTCTATCCCCCAGATAAACAGTTGCATACCTAACAAATATCTTTAACTCTTCTGAGCCCCACCGGATTCCTCCTCATATGTGTGAGAGATTAAAAGTTTAAGGGAAGAAGATAGGAAAGTAACAAGTTGGGGAGGGAAGTTAGAGGAAGCGGGGGAAGGGGAGAGGGGGGAAAGGGAAAGGGATAAGGTAAGAAGGGGGTTGGAAAAGATTAAGAAATAAAGAATGGTGAAGTTATAGATGTTGACTTCACATCTTGACTATTTTAACATATTCTATTCCAGACGACTAGCATTAATGAAAACTATTCCTTCATTAAATCATATATAAAAACCTTTTAAACATATGTTTCTTCTTTCTCTCATAAATTTAACAAAGGGAGTCCAAGTAGTATTGTATCCTCTGGTTGGGCTCGGCCGAAGTAGATACGACAGTTTGTCCATTTCTGCTAGCTCGGTAGTCTTAGCTAGCCATTCGTCCTCTTCTGGAGTTTGAGAAAGTTTCCAATACCTAGCGAAGCAGATCCTGGCTGAAATTATAAGATAATTCAATAGTTTTTCTGTATCTTTATCTTTTATAAAGGCTGTTACATTTAAAAGGTAAATCTCGGGTTTTTTCTGATAATTAATTTGGAGAATTTCTTGAATAGTCTGATGAATCCTGTCCCAGTACTTTTTTGTTATTTTGCAGGTCCACCACTGGTGGTAAAAGGTTCCTCTTTCTTGTTTGCACTTCCAGCAGACATCATTTGAGTTCTTATATACTTTAGCCAGAAGGCTGGGGGTAAGGTACCACCTATAAAACATTTTTAATAAATTTTCTTTTAAGCAGCTAGCATACGTATATTTCTGGTTTACTTTCCAGATTCTTTCCCACTCAGCGGGGTCAAGATTATAGCCCAGATTTTTTGTCCACCTTTGAATATATTCCTCCATTGGATTTTTCCTCTTATTTTCAAATTCCAACAAAAATTTATATAGTAGGCTTACATTTTTTCTTTTTGTATATAACCAAATCTTTTCCCCCACTGAGATTATAGTTTCCCATCCTGTTTTTTCATCTTCTTTGAATCTTTTAACTAATTGAGTGTACTGAAACCAATTTAGATTCCAGTCACCCAGCTCTTCTCGCTCTTTTATCCTTAAATTTGCCCCTTCTTGTTTTAATAGGTCTTCATATTTCGGTTCTACCTTACCCTCATACCTCTGAATTTTAAAGGCTTCAATCGGTGAAACCCACCGAGGAAGTTTCTCATAGAGCTTTTTCTTAAATTTAGTCCACACCTTAAACAGGGCAGATCGTATAATATGGTTATTGAAACCCCTATCTTGTTGAATTTTATTGTAAAATAGATATGCATGCCACCCAAATTTAATATCGAAACCCTCCAATTTCAACAGATTTTTATCTTTTAATTCAACCCATGTCTTAAGATTATGTACACAATTCGCCTCGTAGTACTTCTGTAAGTCTGGGACCCCCAGGCCTCCTTTATCCGTCCTTTCACCTAGGCATTTAGCTTTAATTCTGGCTTTTTTGCCCTGCCAAATAAATTTGTTGAGATCCTGCTGCCATCTTTTTAAAAGTAAATCGTTTTTTAAGATAGGGAGCATCTGGAGCATGAAGTTAATCTTTGGGAAGATTTTCATTTTTATAGCTGATATTCTTCCTAACAAAGAAAGATTCTGCGTTTTCCAATTTTGTAGGTCTCTTTTTATTTCAGCCCATAATTTTTCGTGGTTATTTTTAATTAGCTGGCAGTTATTTGATGTGATATTAATTCCAAGATATTTTACTTTATTGACAATTTCTATACCCGCCTTCTCTTCTATTTCTTTTTTCTCTTGTCCTCCAATATTTTTTATTAATATCTTAGATTTTCCCTTATTCATCTTAAAGCCAGCAATTTCCCCAAATTGTTCTATTTTATTTAGCCATGCCTTAATATTCTCTTTGGGGTCTTGAATTACACAGACGAGATCGTCTGCGAAAGCATAGGCCTTGTAATTTTCTTGACCTAGTCTGATTCCCTTTAGAGTGTCATCTCTAATTATGTTTTTCAAAAGTAAATCTAGAACGAAATTAAAAATTAATTAATTTAATTTCGATAAATGACATTTTTAACATTCCCATCATCATCTACTAAACTGACTTGATTTTTAAAATATTTTTTTTCTTGGCTTTTCTTTGCAAATGAAGATTCAGGAAGGACTCATCCCACGCTTTCTACAAGCGTGTTGATGACTTTTTCGGAGGTTGGATGTATCCTTCGAGCGTGTGCAATGGATTTTTCTGGTGGAGTGCAGCGTGCACAGAACTGGCCTCACCCTTTAAACCAAAGGTTCATCTGCTGGGGCCTAACAAGCTTGGATGGTGGCAGCGAGATCCTCCGGTTGTAGGTTTGATTAGAGTTTCCTTCTCTCAGATGGATGACCTTACAGGGTTAGACGAGCACCATCTGCCCAGAGAAATTAGAGTTTTCCTTCTCTTAGGATGGTTGCCAAAAGGCTAGAGAGCCCATCCTGCCCATTGACGCTCTTTGTCAGACCCTTCGGTTGTGACCTGTCTGGCATTAGAGGCCCTACCAGTGGCGATTTTGCCACCACCAGCATAGCTCACAACTTCACAATGCAAGCATCTCCCCCACGACAAGGGGGCACAAACGGAGAGGTTCTATATGTAGATTTATATATAATGCAATTACTAGTTTGGCAGGATTTGTTCTTGACAAATAGAAGCTGGCTCCTGCTAAGCGCACATCATTGTCAGGATAATTGCAGGCTCCTATATAATACATTCTAATATTTTCTTTGTATTGAGATCAACTGATTGGCTTGTAGTTTCCTGGATGTTTTTTTATTGTTCCTTTAAAAAAAGAAAATAAATAATACATTTGCCCCTTTCCAGTTCTCTGGAACATCAAATAGGTGATAATGACACATTCTTCAGAGACAATTTCCTTTTTTGTCACATCTAATACAGAACCCCAGATAAATTCTTTGTATCTTGTTTTTAAGTCTGTTTCTGGAGTTATTTGGGATGCTGATTCAGAAAATTGCATTGGTTAGGCCACATCAGTTCTAGTTTGTTAGATATGGTTTTCATGATTCTTCGCAGGTGAGCAGTTGGCGACTGTTAGATGGCATATGTTCTAAATCTCAAAAACTAGTGCTCATAGGGAAACACTGGGACCATTTTTTGGAATCAGCAAGTCAAATATAGCCGGAAACAGGTGAAACATTTGAGGCACCAAAATGTTTGTTTGTTATTTTTTCATTCAGTCACTTCCAACTCTTTGTTACCTCATGGGCCAGCCCACGCCAGAGCTCCCTGTTGGCTGTGGCTACCCCCAGCTCCTTCAAAGTCAAGCCAGACACTTCAAGGATCACATCCATCCATCTTGCCCTTAGTTGGCCCCTCTTCTTCTTTTTCTTTCCAGTTTCCCTAGCATCATTATCTTCTCCAATCTTTCCTGTCTTCTCATTATGTGGCCAAAGTACTTCATCTTTGCCTCTAATATCCTTCCCTCCAGTAAGCAGCTGGGCATTATTTCCTGGAGTGTGGACTGGTTGGATATTCTCACGGTCCAAGGCACTCTCAGAACTTTCCTCCAACACTACTATTTAAAATGTCTATCTTCCTTCACTCTGCCTTCCTTATGGTCCAGCTCTCACATCCGTAGGTTACTATGGGGAATACCATTGCTTTAACTATGCTTTATCTAAAATGTGTGTTGGTCCTTGTTATATTTTGTATAGGTTATACCTTTCAATTGTAGTATTCTAATCATGAAAGTATTCTCTAACTCATGTTAATGTTCTTGTACTGAAACTTCAGCTTTAATGTTTTCCAAATTCTGTGCATTGATATATAAATCTGAATCATTTTTTCTTCTCATCTTTTAATCTACAGTGGAGTTTTCCAGACGAAGCAGTTCTCTATCTTCCATTAAGAATGCAGTATCATTACATATTATTGCCTTTAAAAAATACCACTATATATCAAAGAGAAGAGTTTTGTTTAATCTTGTTTCTTACATGCTATCCCCAGGGGGTAAAGGACCCTTTTTTAACTGTTTCTGACCTCAGTAGGTAGTATAACTGCCATGAACTCAGAAGTGATGTTTTAGAAATTGAAGTAATTTCTGAGTGTCTAATTATTATTATTTTACTGTTTTAGGCTCAATTTTGAAACTATTTAGATTTTTGGCTGAATATTTCAGAATTGATCTGGAAATTATGGGTTGATTAGGCACTTTCTGGAAGGATTGCACAGGTTCTTGCCTGCAAGTGACACGGGTGCCAAGAACATTTCATTGCATATGAACAGACTTCTACCTACTCACACAATTTGAGAAGAAAGTATACAGACATTCTTCATCCCAAGGCCTCTGTTTTGTTACATCTCTCATCATCTTTCAGTTCAGTGTTTGTTTTGACCATTTCTTATTACATGCAAATTGATAAAAGTTCTGGGAAGACCCTCCCAATCTACAGTTTGTGTAACAAATTTTTTTCTAAAAATATACATTTGATGCACTTTTTCAAAGGCAAGCCTAACTGACTATGTACTGGTTTTTTTATGATTGCAAATTTGGTTCACTTTTTGGGGTGGGGGTGGAGTGGGGATGAAGTATAGCTGAAAGCTCAGGATCATCTGAGGCAAAATGTATGTTGTCAATCTTAGGAGATATGGATAGGCTTTTCCAACTCTAATTATAAGTAGCTTTGAGCTCAGCTGAATATTTGGTATTCTTGAAGAGCAACCTAAAGCCTGTTATAGCTTGAATCTGTACCCCCTGGATCACATTTACATTAGTCCTGCCTATCCAAATTCCTTATCTTGTATTTTCAGGTTTACCTGGAAAAAAGATGGGAAACCATTTGACCTACAGCATGACTCAAGAATAATTGCATCTAGTAATTCAGGAACATTTGTTGTTAAAAACCGTGGGAACATATCCAGTTTTCAAGGAAAGTATCGCTGCTATGCTTCCAATGAGCTGGGATCTGCTATGTCTGAAGAAATTGATGTTGTAGTTCCAGGTAAGCTTTTTAACTACTGATTACATGGATACTGTAAAGAGCAAACCTGTAAAAGAGCAGGTTATCTATGCTAGGTTTATTGTGTGGCTATTGATTTTATTAATGGCTTTTATAGTGATTGGGGTTTTGTAGCGATATAGTGCAGGAGAGCAGGGAAGATTAAATACATTGTTTTGCGAACTAGGCTAAGGGTTTCAGTAGCCTTGTTGAGTCTCAAGTACTCTGTCTGAATTCCACTCTGTTCATCCATGTTCTGTAAAGAATAGTTGAGAACACTTCACATGGAATAGATTTACTGCAGGATTCAATGAATTTGCACAAAACATTGAAAATCCTTGCTGACTGGGAAATCAAGACATAAAAGAGAGTGAAGTAATGTGTTTTATATTTGCTGTTTGTTTGGTCTTGAGTATATCAACATTGCACAATTGTAACACTTCAATACCACTGTAACTGTTAGTCTTCATTCTGTGGAACACTGAAATTTGTCGTTTGGTGAAGTGTTCAAAATTGTCATCCAGAGAGTTTTCATCAACAGCTATGAAATATAATCTTGGAGGCTTTTTACTGATGATGATGGGCATAGTGCCACACCATCCAGGGTTGGAAGCTGGACATCCCTACCACCCGGACGACCCAGCCAAAGGATCTCCGTCTTACCTGGATTAATTTTTTCCTAGTAGTTTCTGATTGATTTCCACCCCAGTCTTTCTCCACGGATTGGACCAGTAGGCATATTATTATACAAGCAATTTAACAATATTCTCAGAATCACTGAGTTTAGCTGCAGGAAAGAATTTGATTTTCTATTTTGTTTTCCCATTTGGATTTTTTTCCCTACCTGGCATAATTTTAAGAAAATTCTTAATTGATCCTTTTAAAGGTGTGTATTTTTTAAATGAAAACAAAACAGATTTCCCATTTTTCACGTTTCACTTAATTTTAGAAGAATACAGAGACATCAGCTATTTACTAGGAATTGAAATGGATGGGGAAAACGTGAGGCGAACCTGCCCTCCTCCTCTCTTGGATGGGGATAACTCGCTTTTTTCCCATCCAGAGAAGGAGGGGGGGCAGATGAACTGCCATCACCACAGCCTGCTCACATGGTTTGACCATAAGTCACTCCTAGGTAACAAGGCTGTGCCTTTGACAATACACAGAAGATTGGCAACATGAGGGTATCACCATTTCCTAGTACACAGGGGTAGATTCTTTACCACTTATGGTCATATTTCACTATAGCCTGATATGTATTCCAATGAGCTACTAGCTTTTTCCCATTTTTTCTCCTTAAACGGATGGTTTTTCTCAGATAAAAACCTATTTAGTTTCTACAGGAAGATATGAGGGCATAAGAATCAAATGTCTGGTAATCTGTTTCAGACAGTGATCAGCCATTTGCCATGGGAAGTGCTCAGAAAGATCTATGGGCTTTTCCAGACAGGCCCATATCCTGGGACCTGTCTCGGTTTTACTTTAGGCATCCAAATTGACACCTGAGGTAAAACTGAATTAATCAAGAGAAAATTGGGATTTTTCAGTTTGCTCCAGTTTAATAAAACACTTGGAAAGATCTTGACCTTAAGGTAAGGGCCTTTCCAGGTGTGGGCCCTGTGGGGATTGACTTCCAGAACTGCTTCTGGAGTCCCGGGGGGTCAATCCCCACAGTCATCCCAGTTATTCGGGCTCCTGGAGCCTGAAAGTGCAGGATGGTGCCACACAGGCCTCCCATTTTCCTCCAAAAAACTTACCTCTCCACCCACCCCCGCACATACACATACACATACACACACACCTCCTGATACTTCATTTTGTGCATCAGAAGTACTCTGCAGAAGAGCTTGCACTGCCAGCAGGACCCTCGGGTAAGTTTTTAAAGGGAAAATGAGGGGCTAGTAGCCATTAAAACTAGTGGCTAGAATTTATTACTTATTTACTACACTTTTATCCCACTCCTTTCAGCCCAAAGGCGACTAAATTACGTTTACTGCAGAATTCCACAAACAAATTATGAATTGTATTAAAATTTCCTTTATTCTTTATTTCTTTCCTCCCTTTCTTTTCTCTCTTACTGTCAACTAACTGTAAGACAGTGTGGTGGAGGTATTTTAATATATTGCAATGTCTGCCTATTTCTCATTTTATTTTATTCATCTTTCTTATTTCATCCTGTTTTTAAAATAAATTATATCACTTCATTATTTAGATTTATTGGTCATATTATGCATATCTTGCATTATCAATTACAATATCTTCCTCAACACTGACAACAGTTATAACTTCAAGGAAACAACCTGAAGAATTAGTTGTTTCTACATGTGTCAATTATAAATGGATAGCATATGACATAATGCAATCTTTGGCCATTTTTGGGATGAGAGTCTGATATTTTGCAGTTTCCATTCAACCTAGTATAATTAATAATAACCATAACGATGCTTGATTTCATTATTGAGCTGATGCCCTGCACTATGAAAAAAGAGCAGATGGGAAGGGGAGAGGAAGTTTCCATTATTAGTGTTTATGGGCCTAATAAGGGGCAAAAAAGATTTATTAATAAAATCTTTTTCAAAAATAGAATGAGAGGCAGATGAAGATTTAATTATAGGTGGAGATCTGAATTTAGATCTTTATAAGAATAGAAACAATAAGAGGATTGGGAAAACGGGGGGGGGAGTAAATCAACCTTAAAAATGGAATATTTGTGACGTTAATGAAAGAATTTGACAAAGAGTCGACATCCCCATACATTATTCTGCTTGGATAGCAGCTTTAACAGGGATCAGCAAGGAGTAAATAGTCCCGTAGCAAACAGGAACTGCAAGGTTGCAGCGACCCGTTGCAATAGGGCCGCTGACAGGAATCAAGCCGGATGCCAAAGGGAAGATTCAGGGAAGTATTCGGCCAATGCAAAAGGCCGGGATGTGCTAGATGATCTTTGTGGGGCTCAGCCAGCGCAACAAGGCTGAGCTCCGTAGAAAGAATGCAAAGAAGTTTGGCAGACAATTAGTCTTTCCTGGGAACGTCCCTCGACTCCTTGATGGACTGGAGCATGACTCAGTGCCTGACAGGCAAAGGTGTCTTTGGAAATAATCTCTGCCGGTGCTGTAAGCAGGCCAGCTTCCTACAAACACCAAAGGTTCACCAACAAGATTTCCTACGGAGGGAATCTTGGAATCTAAACCGGGTGTAAAGAAGGTCTCTAATAAGTTCTGTTGAAACACTGTGGCTAGATGAATTGCCTAGTGCTGGTTTTGCCACGGCCAGCATAGCTCACAACTTCACAATGCAAGCATCTCCCCCATGACAAGGGGGTTCTATATGTATATTTATATATAATGCAATTACTAGTTTGGCAGTATTGGTTCTTGACAAATTGAAGCTGGCTCCTGCTAAGTGCACATCATTGTCAGGATAATTACAGGCTCCTGTATAATACATTCTAATATTTTTCTTCTCTTAGGATGGTTGCCAAAAGGCTAGAGAGCCCATCCTGCCCATTGACATTCTTTGTCAGACCCTTTGGTAGTGACCTGTCTGGCATGGGAAGCCCTACCAGTGGTTAATTTGCCACCGCCAGCATAGCTCACAACTTCATTAGGGAACGCAAGCCTCTCCCCATGACAAGGGGGTGCCAATGGAGAGGCTATAAGAAATATACTTAATATAATTAACCAATTCACCAGGGAAAAAAGAGAAACTTTTGTTCTTAAAATTGGATGCGTATAAAGCATTTGATATGGTCAAGCATCAATATTTACATAAAGTCTGTGAAGACTTTAACTTGGGAAGACAATTTTGTGAAGTAATTAACCCTTGTCTGGCTGACTAGGTACAATTGTAACTATTCAGTTTTGAAATTGCAAATAACTTTTTTTTGAAAAGTCGTAGAGGGCTGAAATTTCATGACATCTCTGCAGTTTTGGTCCAGAATATATTGGCCAAATTTCAATAACATATCTCCACCCCCTTCCAAGATAAGGGGTCGAGATATTTTTGCATCCATAACCAGCTGCATAGGTACAAATAGCGTTATCTTTAAATATATATATAATTCTTTTTTCCTTGCATTCTCTTCATTCAAAATATATGAGGGTACATTTGTACCTATGCAGCTTGTTATGGATGCAAAAATATAACTTTACAAAGACAACCAAATGCCAATATTGATCAATGGAACCAAAACAAGAACTATTAGGATTAAAAGTGGGATGAAGTAAGGATACCCCCTCTCCCACATCCTTTTTGCAAATTTAATTAGAAACAATGTTTTTGTCAAAGCATCAAGATGGCGCCGGTGCAGGAGCAGCTTGCAGGAGCGCTCCGCCTGAGAATGCCAAATCTTGCCTTTGAGAGGAAACCAGACCATATAATGGATCAGATTCCAGCTGCAGTAGATCCCCGGTCCCGAGAGGAGGCCGGTGTGGGTCCTCAGCGAGAGAGAACCGATCTGGATAAGGACTACGAGGATTTTTATGCCTTCTGCCTGAAGCTAGAGACTGACCTGAAGGCCCAGAAAGCCCAGAAGGATACTGGGGATCCTTCTTCAGATTACCTTGCAACAGGGCCCCTGGCCATAACATCAGGATTGGGACCTGAGCCGTCGCCCTTACTCCAACTTTGGAGTGATTTTAGAGATCTGGCTGATAAATTCAGCGAATTTGGCGAGCGGCTGAAATTGACAATCGAGGGGTCCCAGCCCCAATTCCAACCCGAACCGTGGGCAACGGAAGGGGAATGGAATGGGGACGACGACACCACTCCGATCCAAAGCCGAAGGGGTTCTCCCGACCTCTTCTGGGACCATTCTTGGGACCTACAATTACCCGAGCATGCCGAGTCATCCGGCATAGACCTACCTCAGGCCGATCCATGCATGGAGGGGGCTGAGAGAACAGCGGAGAGAATGATGTCCCCACAGAGCCCCGGCCCGGCCCCGATGGAGGAAGATCTGGAGGGAGAGAACGCTGCGACCGCCTGTGGGCTGCTTCTTTGGGGAAAGCTGCCCTATTGTACAGGCTGGCCTCGATCCGGCAATCTGCCCGTGGTCGGCCTGCAGGGGGCCGTTGAGGCCGCGGCCTGTGCAGGAACTGGAGGAGACATCCTTTGATGTCTCCCAAGTCTTGGCTCGCTGCGAGGGACACAGGCCCAGACGTCCATCACTGTCGTCCTCCATTTGAAAGGAGCTCGAGGAGAGGGCCAAAATGGCCTTGAAGACGCGCAGGGTGAGAGCGAGGCCCCAGACGCCCTCAAAGTGGGAGGTGCGGCCTTCAAGCGCAAGCGCACCCGCCACCAGCGCTGCGGTCCCTCCTCCCTCTGATGCATCAGAGGACCTGCCGGTTACATCTGCAGGAGACGATCAGCGCCAGCGCCACCATCAGGTGGGAAGACTTGCCTCTCCCCTTGAAGTGCAGGAGGCCTTTTCATTGCCTCCAATTCTATCGGAGGAACGGAACCATCAAGGCCAAAACCAAGCTGGGGGAGCTTTTCCACCTTCCCCCTGTGGACAAAAAACTTTGTCCTTGCCACCTTTGCCACCGGAGGGAGACCAACGGCGATTCCATCAGGCTGAAGGGGCTGCCCTGCCTTTACCATCTCCACCAATTGGCCTCCCATGGAGGGAGTCGACGGTATCAACTGCCCAACAACTGGAACTGGCCGGCGGAGGGTCTGCCGACCCAGCTCAAATCCCAGACTGCTCTGTTAAGAGCCACGTAAAATCTAGAAAGAGCCGCTATAGGTCTAGAACCTTTTGGGGCTTGGGATTTAGTAGCTGGGGTAGGAGACATTCCACTGGCTCCACTCCGGGGATTGGGATAGCACATCCGGGTGTTAAGCCTGATGTTGGCTCTAATCAGTTATCGGCTCTGGACCTTGGAGGGTCAACATCGACTGTAAGATACTCTTGTGGTTTGGGAAGTATGGGAGCTAGTCATCCAATCCCGCCCCCTTTTCAGAGGACGGGCAGAAGACCAGACACTTAGACGATCTGCCGGTGGGCAATGATCAGGGGCAGGGAATCCCAGTGATCTTTGGTAGGGGTAAATGGGACGGTAAGCAGGCCTTATGAAAGAAGGCGACAGAGTCGGAGAAAGATTCGGCCGCCTTCTGACCTGCGAGCTATCCCCAGGCACACAGATGGTGGGCTTCCAAACATCTTCTCTCCGATTCTGGTACTAGCCAATGCCAGGTCCGTGCGAAACAAAACTGGGACCATCAGAGACTTCCTCCTTGAGCACAATGTAGATCTAGCCTGTGTTACAGAGACTTGGCTGCAGGAGGGAGACAACGTCCTTATACACGAGCTTACATCTCCAGGTTATGTGGCTAGTTACCAGATGCGGACAGGGAGACGGGGGGGGGGGGGGAGTGGCCATTCTCAGTCGTGACAAATTTAATTCCAGGACAGTCCCGACCGCGAACATCCCGGGAATGGAGTGTGCGGGCCTTGTGTGCGATTCCAGCGAGAGTGTGGCCTTCCTGCTGGCGTACCGTGCACCTGGCGTGCCGGCAGGGAGTCTACCTAAGCTGCTGGAGGTGGTGTCGGAGTGGGCATTGAGGTTCCCTAAACTTATTGTGTTGGGGGACTTCAATGTCCACGCTGACACCGCCTCCCCTTCGCCAGCAGCCATGGACCTGGTGTCCACCATGGAGATACTAGGATTCTCACTCTGTAAGACCGGTCCCACGCATCAGGCCGGGCACACCCTGGACTTGATCTTCGCGGCTGGGGTCCAAGTGACCCTAACCTCTATAGTCGAGGTTCCATGATCGGATCACGGTGTCCTGGAAGTCCATCTTGAGGTGACCTCTCCTTCCAGTAAGGGTGCCGAATCCATTTTGGTTCGCCCGAAGAGACTTATGGAACCCACTCGGTTCCTGAATGCTTTGAGGGAATTGGAGCTCACCAGCGACTCAGTCGACAGGCAAGTGGAATGCTGGAACACCTGTCTTTCCACAGCCTTAGACGAGATCGCCCCCAGACGCTCTCTCATCCCCCGTAGTAATCGCTCGCCTTAGTTCAGCGAGGAGCTACGGGCGATGAAATGGAGGAAGAGACAGTTAGAGGACGTGTGGCGAGATCTCCGTGACGGAGCATCGAGATCGGCTTATAAACAATTCAAGGATGTTTATGAGCGTGCTATCAAGGAAGCCAAAAAGGTCCACTATTCTTCCTTGATAGAGTCGGCTAGTTCACGCCCAGCTCAACTCTTCAATATAATTCGGTCACTGACAACAATAATCGCTCGCCTTGGTTCACCGAGGAGCTACGGGCGATGAAATGGAGGAAGAGACAGTTAGAGGACGTGTGGCGAGATCTCCGTGACGGAGCATCGAGATCGGCTTATAAACAATTCAAGGATGTTTATGAGCGTGCTATCAAGGAAGCCAAAAAGGTCCACTATTCTTCCTTGATAGAGTCGGCTAGTTCACGCCCAGCTCAACTCTTCAAAATAATTCGGTCACTGACAACAATTTCGATTGTCCCAAATGATAGGGGTTTGGCTCCCACAGCTGAGGCATTTCAGAACTATTTTGCCGACAAGATCTCGACTCTCCGCCGGGATATCCCAGCCACTCTTGATACAGTATGTGAACTCGAGAACCCTCCGCCACTCGGCGGGCCCACCTTCACCCGCTTCCAACTGCTGGACGCAGCAGCTGTCGATAAGTTACTTGCTGCAGCTAGACCAACTACCTGCTCCCTTGATCCGTGACCCTCCTGGCTTGTTAGATCCTGCCGGGAGGGGCTACGAGACCCCCTGGGAAAGATTATCAACAGCTCCCTGGAGCAAGGAGTGTTCCCAGGGGGTTTGAAAGAGGCAATGGTAAGACCGCTGCTGAAGAAGCCGAATTTAGACCCTTCGGCTCCCTCCAATTACCGACCTGTGTCTAATTTGCCTTTTTTAGGCAAGGTAATTGAGAGGGCAGCAGCGGATCAGCTGCAGCGGTACTTAGAAGACACAGCTGGACTTGATCCTTTCCAGTCCGGCTTCCGTATTGGGCATGGGACGGAAACCGTGCTTGTCGCCATTACAGACCAACTTCACCGCCAGCTGATACCAGGGCGGATCAGCCCTGCTTGTTTTGTTAGATCGAACAGCAGCGTTTGATACCGTAGATCATGCATTGTTAGCCCACCGCCTAGCCGTGACTGGAGTCAGGGGGACTGCCCTTAAATGGGTGGCCTCCTTTCTCCAGGATCGGGGACAGCGTGTGGAGAGGGAGAGGAGGTCTCCGGAGGCTCCCATTAAGTTGTGGGGTCCCCAGGGGGCCATCCTCTCGCCCGTATTATTTAACATCTACATGCGCCCCCTGGCCCAGCTGGCTCGCGACTTGGGTCTGGAGTGTTATCAGTACGCTGATGACACCCAGCTCTTGCTGAGAATGGACGGCAGGCCGGATACCGTACCCGATTGTTTCCATCTATGCCTGGAGGCCGTGACTGGATGGCTGCGTGCCAGGCAGCTGAAGGTGAACCCGTCGAAGACGGAGATCTTGTGGCCTGGTCGACCTGGGCTGGATGAGTGCCGGTTGCCTACCCTGGATGGCGAGCAACTTAGCCCGTCATCCTTGGTTAAGAGCTTGGGTGTCAAATTGGACTCCTTGCTGACCATGGAGGCCCAGGTCTCCATGGTCAGCAAGGCGTCATTTTTCCACCTATGACAGGCTAGGCGACTGGCCCCCTACCCGTCCAGGGATGACCTGGCCACGGTGATCCAAGCGACGGTCATCTCGAGGCTGGATTACTGTAACGCCCTCTCAGTTGGCTTTCCCTTGTCGACAATCCGGAAACTCAAGCTGGTGCAGAATGCGCGGCTCGCTTGCTGGTGGGAGCACCAGTGAGGGAGCACATCACTCCCATCCTTCGGCAACTGCACTGGGTTCCCATCGAGTACCGGATTGCCTTCAAGGTGTTGGTTTTAACCTTTAAGGCCTTGCACGGTCTAGGGCCTGTGTACCTGAGGGACCGCCTTACCCCGTATGTTCCCCTGAGATCACTGGCCCCTACCCGTCCAGGGATGACCTGGCCACGGTGATCCAAGCGACGGTCATCTCGAGGCTGGATTACTGTAACGCCCTCTAAGTTGGCTTTCCCTTGTCGACAATCCGGAAACTCAAGCTGGTGCAGAATGCCGCGGCTCGCTTGCTGGTGGGAGCACCAGTGAGGGAGCACATCACTCCCATCCTTCGGCAACTGCACTGGCTTCCCATCGAGTACCGGATTGCCTTCAAGGTGTTGGTTTTAACCTTCAAGGCCTTGCACGGTCTAGGGCCTGTGTACCTGAGGGACCGCCTTACCCGTATGTTCCCCCGAGATCACTGCGCTCGGAAGAGCAAAATTTGTTGGTTGTTCCATCGTCCCGCTCCTGCCATTTGTCCAGTACAAGACAGAGAGCCTTCTCTGCTGCGGCCCCACATTCGCTCCCTGACCACATTCGAGCGGTCTCCGAACTTCTCCCTTTCCGAAGGGAATGTAAGACGGCCCTCTTCAGGCTAGCGTTTGGTTAAATCCAAATGCAATTGGTCCGTCTCGCTTCAGTCAAAGAATCGTAGACCTGTACCATCATGGTTATGTACTGTGTTTTTACTGTATGTTTTATCGTATGCTTTTATTGTATGCCTGTATCTGTGATCCGCCCCGAGCCTGCTGGGAGGAGCGGAATATAAAACCGAATAATAAATAAATAAATAAATAAAATTGAAGGCAAAAAAATTGTGACAGAGGTAATGAAAATAAATCTATTTGCAGATGACACCATGGTGTTATTGGGGTCACCAGAGGATTCTATAAAAGAAGTTATCAATACTATAAAGAAATTCAAAAACTGATTTTTGTATATTAATAGCCCTGGGGCTGGCTATTAATATACAAAAATCAGAAATACTACATAAAAACCTGACTCCTAAAGAGTTAAAAGAAATTCAGACTATCATGGGGATAAAATTAGGTCAGAAGAAGCTAAAATATCTAGGGGTTTACATTCCCAAAAACTGTAGCACAGCAGTTCTCGTTTGAGCCTGGGGGGCAGGGGCCAGGACCGGGGGTCCCATTGGCATTGGGGCCTGCAGCAGCAGAGTTGGATTCTGAAGAGGATTTAGAAGGGTTAGCAGAAGGAGAGTTTCCCATCACTGGGCCTCCTTCTCCCACAGAAAGCTTGGCTTGGGATGAAGGTTGGCCTGACCCTTACGACGAGACAGATAAGCAGGTGCAAATGGAAAGCAGTGATAGCGAAACTTATGAACGGCCAGGGGGGAGAGGTTCACAGGATCCTTTGAGTGAAAACATGGAAGAGAGCAGCTGGGAAGAATCTAGGGAGGAGAGCTCTCACGGAGATAGGGCAACAGATGTTGGGAGGCAAGGCCGTGATTTCGATAGGGGACGGGACATCGAGACTAGCAGGAGGGGATGGTACCATAGCCTAGACAGGCCGAGGTCCGTCAGCAGAGATTGAGACGACGAAGCCTAGAGCGTCGGGGACCTCTGCAGAAAGATTAGTATAGGATCCGTGGAACGGATCCTCAGTACTTCGGCCACGTCTCTTCTGAGCAGACGTGAAGAGAAGCTGGTCCACGGAGCTAAGTTGGCTAGTGGCCTACCAAGTCTTGCATTGCATCTTGTACCTTGCCTTGTTCCTGAATCCGCATTGCTGTGCGGAGCCTTGCCAAGTCTTTTGGAAACTTTACCAAGTTGCTTTGGACACTTGATTGCTTTGCCTTTGGATTTGCTTTTGCTATTTTTATGGACAATATCCCTTTTGAACTGTTTTTATATTCAATAAAGTAGTTAGCCTTCAGTCCGTCTCTGTGTGTGTGATTAAGGAGCCGGTCAAGTCCGTGCATCGTGACAGTTGGCTGAAGTACTCCAAGAACCCCTTTATCACATCACGGGACGCCGCAGGAAGCGCGCAAAGACAGTTGCCGCCATGGCTCTTCTGACTGATGGGAAAAAAACACACTGAGAGAAAAGGATCACTCTGAATAACCAGCAACTACACACAAGGGTAGCAAAATATCAATACTATAATATATAGTAAAGAGTAAAAAGAAACATCCCAATGCCTGAAATAGGACAGTACGTCTGGCATCAGTGATAATACATATCAGTGAGAAATTACAGTTTACATACATATAATCATGAAATAGATACAATGCCTTCCAGGTGGGAAGTGAGGATTCAAAATGAATGGCAGTACATCAATCATATAACGAAGTAGGTGATAGTCATGTAACAATCACATCTCAATTGCAATAGCAAACATATCAAACCACCAGGCCTCAGCCTAAGTAGAGAAATAAACAATATCGTATATAACATGTATTAAATGAGACAAAATATACCATAGGAGATGGAAAAATCGATGCTCAGAGTTCCAGGTGGATAATGCCCAATATGGGAGGCTACACAATATCTCTATGTGTCATTCTAGGCTCTGCTAACTCTAGAGAACCCCAAGTGATAGGATCTGTAATCTCATTCGGCGTTCCCTGTAGGTCCGTCGCCCAATAGGTGTAAATAGCAATAGGAATAGTAAATATAGCACTGCTAGTGAAATGGCCAAATAAAGCTAAACGAAAGGGAGAAGCCCCAAAGCAATATAAAGTGGCACACTAGCTGAACAGGCTCTGGATGATTCGTAGATCTATACAGTGGTGACGTCACCAAAGTGAGTCTAGTAGGGTAGTCGCCCAAGTAACGCGTCACTCAAAAAGGGGCGTTACTAATGGAGAGCGATTCACAATAAGGCAATGTAGAGCAACACACAGGCTGGGTGGCCTCTAGTCAATTCGTAGATCTATGAGATGGTGACGTCACCGAGGCGCGTCCTGTAGGGTAGTCGCCCAGGTGTCGCGTCACTCAGTGAGGGGCGTAGCTCATGGATGATGATTCAAAATAAATCCTGCGTCTTATGGGGGTGGTTGCTGTATGGGACACGAATATGGGGGTGGTTGCTGTATGGGACACGAATATGGGGGTGGTTGCTGTATGGGACACGAATATGGGGGTGGTTGCTGTATGGGACACTAATATGGGGGGTGGTTGCTGTATGGGACACGAATATGGGGGTGGTTGCTGTATGGGACACTAATATGGGGGTGGTTGCTGTATGGGACACGAATATGGGGGTGGTTGCTGTATGGGACACGAATATGGGGGGTGGTTGCTGTATGGGACACGAATATGGGGGTGGTTGCTGTATGGGACACGAATATGGGGGGTGGTTGCTGTATGGGACACGAATATGGGGAGTGGTTGCTGTATGGGACACGAATATGGGGGTGGTTGCTGTATGGGACACGAATATGGGGGTGGTTGCTGTATGGGACACGAATATGGGGGTGGTTGCTGTATGGGACACTAATATGGGGGTGGTTGCTGTATGGGACACTAATATGGGGGTGGTTGCTGTATGGGACACTATATGTAGATACATGTATGTGGGGTTGCCCTAAAGTTGCACAGCCCCACATACATGTACATGAATGTGTTATACTGTCTGTCACTGAGTGATTCTGTGTTCAGTTCAGACAATTCATGTTGTGTTTTACTGTACCTTTTTTTAACTTTACTGTTCACTCTCTTCTCTCTTCTTCCCTCGTGGCTTCCCCCCCTCCTCCTGCTCTGCCCCCGCCCCGTGAGTCCCCTCTTCCTTCCCATCATGCCCTGACCAGCTTTTTCTGTGCAGGCATGACGGGAATTAGTTTGCACCTTGCAAGGTGCAAGTCCCTCTTCCTTCCCATCATGCCTGACCAGCTTTTTCTGTGCAGGCATGATGGAAAGGAAGAGGGACTTGCACCTTGCAAGGTGCAAAACTACAATTCCCGTCATGCCTGCACAGAAAAAAGCTGGTCAGGCATGATGGGAAGGAAGAGGGGACTCACGGGGCGGGGGCAGAGCAGGAGGAGGGGGGAAGCCACGAGGGCGGCTCCCGCGGAGATGGCTCGGAAGGGCCCGAAGACAGAGGCGAGGCCTTCCTCCCCTTTGGCTGAGGCGCGACTAAGTGACGTCAGGAAGAAGCGCCTCTGTCTTCGGTCTCCGTGGGGCCTCGTGGCCCGAAGACAGAGGCGCTTCTTCGTGACGTCACTTAGTCTCTGCCGAAGGGGAGGAAGGCCTCGCCGGCCGGCGGCTACCATTACGTCCGGAAGAAGAGAGGCCGGAGGGAGGGAGGGAGGGAAGGAGGAAGAGGCCGCAGCGCCTCCGCAGGGGCCTCCCTCCTCCGGCCTCTCTTTGCGGACATACTCATAGCCGCCGGCCGGGCGAGGCCTTCCTCCCCTTCGGCTGAGGCGCGACTAAGTGACGTCAGGAAGAAGCGCCTCTGTCTTGGGCCACGAGGCCCCCACGGAGACCCGAAGACAGAGGCGCTTCTTCCTGATGTCACTTAGTCGCGCCTCAGCCGAAGGGGAGGAAGGCCTCGCCTCTGTCTTCGGGCCCTTCCGAGCCATCTCCGCGGGGGCCGCCCTCGTGGCTTCCCCCCTCCTCCTGCTCCTCCTCGGGTTCCTCCGCGCCGCCGGTGAGTACAGCATATCGCCCCCCCCCCCCTCTGCTCCCCCCCTCCCTGCCTGCGTCTTCGCTCCATAAGACGCAGCTGATTTTTCATCCCACTTTGGGAGGAAAAAAACTGCGTCTTATGGTGCGAAAAATACGGTAGTCAAAAAAGAAAATACCAAAGCTTGGGGGGGGGGGGTTATAAAATACATGACAGCAGCCGCCCATGCAACTGTGGCTTTGGGGTGGAAAGATCATAGAAAGTGGGAGGTTAAAAATGGTATGATTATTTAGCAGAATATATGCTTCAGGATTATATCTATGAAAGAAGAGCCTGGGTTCAGAAATGGGAAAGACTGATAGAAAAAAGTTGAAGGAAAAAAAGATATAAAGTGCTGAATCATTCTCTTTTTATGATTGTTCAATTAAACTAATATCTGAAATACAATCTCGATCATTAAATTGTAGACCTTTCCTGTATCTTTCTCCTAGATAACTGCTTAGCCCCTCCAGCCTTTTTATAATTGCCCATTGCTCCTTTTTTGGCAGATTTACATATGTTGTTATCAATGACTGCTCTTCAACACAGAAATGATTTTCCACACCCTGGTTACCTTCATCCCCTTTTGCATAGCTAGCATCTTGGGTCTTATGGTGGGTCTGCAGCTGCTTGTTTTCCCCTTTCCTTGGTGGCTGTTGTTCCTCCCCTCTCAATTTACCTTCTGGGCCTCCATGCTGTATAGGGACATTTTTAAAATATCTAGATAACCTTAAGCCATGTTTTGCAAATAGATCTCTCACTCTTATTACAAATTTAGCCAAATCAAGGTCAATAAAGGAAATTATGGCATTGACATGTCTTACGTCATTATGCAAATAATCAATTTGATCTATATCAGAAGTATGCAATCCCCCCGGTAGCCTGGCTGGGGGAAGATATAGAGGAACACCTTATTCCCAAAGATTATGTATATGTGGTTCAGGAGTGATTGAGGATCTTCTAACACATTACTTACTACACTGCCCTCTGTATAAGAATCCCAGAAAGAAGATTCTAGGAGGGCTTCTGGAGGATAGGGTGGCTTGGCAGCAGACAGCAGTGATTAAGGATTTGCTAGCAGACTACTCTAAAGATAAAACAATAAAGGTTGCCACTTTTGCAGTGACAGCTCAAAATATCAGTGCGAAACTAGTAAAATCCTTAGTGAAGGATGGGAAATAGCACAGGATGATACAGTGCGTTGTAGACATGACTGGAATTTAAAGAATCAGTTTTAATGAGTTTTAATATTTGTACTGAAGTTTTATATTGTGATGTGTACTCACTAATATGTGCACTTAATTTGTCATGGCCCATGGCTAGAACAATAAAACTTATTCGTTCATTCAATATCTGAAATAAGATAAATACTGTTCCCTGAGGGAGAAGGTGGGGGGGAGGAGGTAAAAAAAGAAAAGAAAATGAAGAAGCCACCAGCACTGAAACAGAGTATAAATGGGTAAGTGAGGAATTTTCTACAGGGACTAGCCAATGCACCGAAGCAGGTGCATTTTCAGGCCAAAGGCATGGGTTTCACAGGATTTATAACCAAAAAAGTATGTATAAAATCCATTTTGAAGCTTTGGTTTTGTTCCAAAAACACCCCTTCCTTTTTACATGCTTCCAGTACACACTATGCTTTTGCTGGTGACAGGTAAAGCCACACACCTTTTGAGAGTGCCTCCTTTCTCCAAAGCCACAGTTTTGGCATTGAGTTGGAACCCAGTACAATGGAACACTGCATGAAAACATTTGATAAGTAGTGCTGCAGAGGAGCTTAGAATAAATCAATTTTGTTTGTGTGTAAACATATTCAAAGCTGTGGCTGTTAAGTGTGAGATCATGATAGCAGTGTGCCACTTGGCAGCACCCTGCCCATGGTTTTCAAGGAAGAAACAAGGCGCTTGGCTACATGCCACTCCCAATAAAAGTAAACAGAGAAAGAGGTCACACAAGGTAAAGCTTCTCCACTTGCATTGTGACAAGTGATCTACACTATGACTATACTTTCCAGCTCAACAACAGTGAGATTCCCAAATAAAGCAACATTGCTGCTTAAAGGGAGATCAAAAGGGCTGTTCATGTATCCTAATTATTCCAGCAACTCAGTGAAAGTGCATATTTAAAAATCAAATAAACCATTACTTTTACACCAATTGTAAGTTAAGATAACCACACATTGTACTGGGGATCAAAATCAAACCACCACTGCTGCCACACACAAAAAAAGAACTTTAAGCAGCTTCATGTCAACCACTGTGAATGTTTAATTCTCATTTTTACAGTTATGGAAAATAAAAGCGGAAACTTCAGTAATTATGCACTACCTGCATAATTGAAGCCAATTACAAGGCAAAGGCACTAACTGCTGAGCTATTTAACTGAGAGAATCTATTTATTTTTATGATCAAGCTGTTCTCAGAGCCAAAAGGAAGAGAAACTACTCCTAGGCAGGATAACTAAACATGCCATTACATTGACCATAAAGCAATACAGCCATTTCCATTACTATTTCCAAAATTTGGCACCTAGCATATATGTCAGATTTTCTAGGACCAAAATATATTAGCATATTCCAAGGTCAGATTCAGATATTTTGGCCTAGAATTAAACATATAGATATGATATAGAAACCTGTAGATTGAGAAAAAGGAGGGGAGGGATCCAAACCAACACTTTGACCACTCTAAATAAAATTTAAAAAATCTGAAAAATCAGGAAAATATGAACTTGGCTTTTAGACACATGTATTTAATATTTCATAAAACTGACATTCAAAATTCTGTTTTCACATTAATTGAAACAATATCAACTATTGACAGACCTCAGGAAAAATGTTTTTCAGTACTTTCTGTCTCAAGCCACTTTGTGTCTCAATTACAGAGATAAAATAACAAATATATGATGACAACAACAACTGGCTCTGGGATGCAAGTTTAATGATGGAAGCTAGTACTATTAGCTCTGGGCAGATCTACACTAAACATTTAATGCATCTTGGAGTCAGCTTCAAAGTGTGGTGGCTACACAGCACACACCATGAAAGTGCACTTCAGTATTTTAAACCAAGATAAACAAAGTCAAATGATACTCCAAAATAGAGCACATAATGCACATCAGCACACTGTACTATAAACTACATTACACAGCAAACATTTTAATCGCTATGTGAACACCTGTGTGCATGTATGTATTCAAGATGAGGAGTTTTTAAAAAGTACACTCTTTGTGGCTGCTGAGCTGTGGATCCCATGGATCCTGGAACTGGTTCAAGGCCAGACTCTGTGGTCTGTGTGATCACCATCTGGGTCTCAAACCAATTCCAGGATTACCAATCTAATCACCTGCACACCCAAACTGCTTTCTTATATATCGGTTTGATCTAAGTAGTCAGTGTAGATGTGCGGTCAGTGGAGAGGTGAATCCACGTTGTGTTTGGATCTCAATCTGAGGTTCAGCACGCAAAATAGGTCCTTACATTTGCACTAAGCTCTAGAATTGATGCATTGATTTAAAAACTAGCAGTCATCAATGTTTATATGCTTCTCTGTTCATTGCACTGATTATCTTTATGGAATATCTACAAGTATAAATTTTTTTGTGAATGCCAACTAATTGGCACGGTAATGATTCACACTAGTTGGCCTGTTTTTCAGCAGACTAACAGGTGCAAATTAAGATGGCCACCTAGCTACCAAGAGAGTGATTAGGATTCCAGGGGCAATGAAATGTATAAGGTGGAGAAGAGAATGTTGTTCATAATCCTCAATGTGCATATAGATTATGGGACTCTCGAGGGAGCAGGAATTCAGGAATACCTCTTTCAACACTAAGATGTGTATTGGACAGATTAGAAAAATGTTAGAAGAACACAAATATCTCAAGGTTCAATATAATGTAGGTTCAGACTCACAATGGCTCCTTCACTATAGTAATGCTCCACAGAAAAGTACAATTGCTGTTACATTCCTTGTTAACTCCAGTGCCAACACTTCATCTTTTTATTCTGCTTATGGACTCACACATGTAATTAAAGAAGCAGCTCAAGAAAAAAAAAAGCACTGAGTAAAACCTGTATCTTCATAATGGCCTCCTAAGTAATACACATATATGTAGTTCCCAAGTGGTCTTCTGCTGGGTTATGATCGAAAACAGATATGCTCTATTTGTGAACTATGACTGCTACAATGAGGACAAAGTCAGATAACAGCTTCTAAAGGCAGAACCTAGGAGAATACACATTTGAATGGTCATCTGGATTTTACTGAATTCTATAGTTGCATCTTTTAGCATATGTCAGAGCCACATCTTCTATTTTTATGTATTTGTTGCTGTCAATATATGTGGTACTTAGAACACTTTCGTAATGTACTTTTGTGTAAACTTTGTTTGGATTCCAAGTCCATAACATTTAATGGACATTTCCTATTGTCTTGATTACAGTATATTGATGCACGTTGTACTATACGTATTTCACTAAATAATGTTTATATGGGATGTTCTCGCATAATTTACAAGTAGACACTGGGAACAGAAGCCATTTGAACTAGTGGTGGACACATTGACTGTGTTGTGATTCAAATTTCAATTCAGCTGATTTCCAAAGTTCAACTATTTAATTTCAAATTAAGAAAAGAAATCAAATATTCAAATGTGATTGAATGTGAGGTTATGTATATAACCAAAGTGATAGTTCTCTGGACGTTGTCCATGTTTTGTTTACAAGCTGACTAGTTCAATATGAAGCCACAAGAGAGGCAGCAGCTGTGAGAAATTAACTTGTAATAAATCTTGGTTTTAATTATGGACATAATTCATTTTTGATGCATGAGCCAGGGCTTAGAATTATGAAGATTCACAATATGGACTCAGCAATTACAAATTTGATTCCCATCATGACTTTTGACACTGCTGATACAACATTGTTGCAGCAGTGGCAAAGGAAGACAACTCAGTTTTTTTCCCAGTACCATCAAAATAGCAACCTAATGCTAGAAGCATTTTTGGTTTAAATCACACTGGATTGAACAAGAAGAAGTGATGCCAAGTACCAGCAAAACAATTCACCTGGCAATCGAAAACATTATTTCCACGATCATTTCCATGTCTCATTTTTCACTCCCCCCCCCCCCACAATCAGTAAAAACAATCAGTATGATTCCTGAAAAGTATTTAGGGAAAATATGAGACAATCACTAAAAATGTATTTCCATCTTCCTATAAAACTACATTTTCTATGTTTATGAAAGAGTTGGTGCTTTATCTGGAAAAGCATATTAAATAAACTGATATTTTTCCATCACATAACCATCAAGTGGAACCATAGCCTAATCTACCAGATGGATTTAGCATTCTGCAGTGTGTCTCACAGTGTATTTTCCCTTTGAACACAGTAGCTTTTAGAATTTTGGGAATGCATGAGCTTTTCTTATCTAACAGATGATGAGCCAGATTGGACCTCAGCAAGCCAGTCTTTTGGAAGGTGACCTAAATTGTGCTATAGCCTCAATTCTTGGCAATTTTCCAGGACAATCTGAATTCTATCAGAGAATAAAATTTAGCCCTTCAGTAAACCAAGAATCCATTTTATATTCAGTCACATATCCTCCATGTAATTGTCAAGGATGTTCTTGCATATTCACTTGATATCAGATCTTTTGCACTTATGGCTTAGTCTAGCAAGATGTGTCTGTGATTCTGCTGTACATTCTTAGTTCAGTTAAGAAAAAGGTATTGTTGATACAATGCTATTTTTGGGATGTTTGCTTTTTGTTTAGGAAAGAAAGGTGTTATTCAGGCAGGATTTGAGGGTTGTAAGAATGTTTGACTTCTGAAAGAGTGTTCTACCACTAATTGGAACAGCCTGGTTAATAATAAGTGCACAATACTCGTGATGGAATAGGACATTTCTTGGCTTAACATTGAGTACAAGCCGGGGGGGATGAATCCCTACAAATCTCTGACACCTGTAGGGTCCACAGACTGGCAGATACATGGCTAAGAGCCACTGCTCAATTGACCTGTAAATCTGTATCAAATCTTGAGAACTGTGCCAAATCCCTTGTTCATTTCACTTCTTAAATCAGGAAGCCTCCTTCAGTGTATAGAACCTTATTGACTATGAAGCAATGGGTTTTCTACCCTCATCCTATTGCATTCTCTGTGGAACAAGTTTTCTTCTTTATCACTTTGGAAATAATAGAGATATTATTTCCAAATTGAAAGAGCCATGCCATCTGCCTGCAGGAGATCTCCTAAACTTGAAATACGGGTGAGAATGACCTATAATTGTTAGCATGAAGCTAACAAGCAATATATGAAATTTACTCATTTTATTTCAAGGAGAATTGCAATTTAAAAAAAATCTTTGTGAGATAGCTGAAGGAGTCAAAGAAAGATCTCTAATTCCAGTATGTCTCTGTCCCTTTGGTTGACTTTTCCCTCCCTATTGCCCTTTGTACATATTTTGGTACCACTATGCCAGGTTTTCATGCAATGTTTATATTACTTTTTGGAAATTATTCTGTCTCTTTGTTAGAACATGTCTACTAACAGATTTATGTTTCTTGTGATTGGAACTGCAATTCTTTTGTGCACAAAAATCTGAGATGCAAGCAAAGGGGAGGAAAACATTCTTCAAAGGTGGAACACCACCTGCTCATGACTTAGAACTTCAGTTTGTTCTTCTATTTTGCTTCATTGCTTAGATGTTCCATCTTTTCATTGCAGTTTAATTACTGAGGCTGCTGATTAAATTACAACAGTTATATAGCAGTTCTAGCCTGCCCAGTGCCCAGCATGCAAAGAAGAAACAGTGCCCTGAGACAATATTTGTTGCTTTAGAAAAAATCCATTGGTGATTACAGAAGGGAGGCATTCTATTTCTTCTGATCACTAGAACAATGATGACAAACTTAGACTCTACTACACTGGTTTTTGTTTACTGTTTTCCTCTATGGAGCTCTATGAGCCTTAGCCAGAAATATGGCAAGAAAAAGCACATCATTAAAAATTAAAATCTGTGTTCATAGTTTGATCTTGTGTGGCAAATGAAAATTGCACTGTAGTCATGTCCCTGTACTTTACTGATTTATTTATTTGGTGGCTGCCAGCCATGATGACTGTATGCCATCTCCATTTTCAAAGGCAGTATAAGTCGGAATAAATAAACAACAGTTGCTGGGGACTATGACTAGAAGAGACCTACTGCAATGTAGCTTGTGGACTTTCCATCTGGTTGGCCATTCTGGGAACAGAGACAGGTCTTTGAACTGGTACACATGCTGCTGGTAATATTCATAACATGTTTTAAAAGAAACATAGATACAGATATTTAAGTACAGCCATAATAGCGTATAGTACATTGCAACAGAATTTAAAAGAGTAGAAATTCAAATGGTTATTCAAAGTCATTAGGAAAAAGTAAACAAATTCCTGGCAATTAAATGATCAAGAAGTAAATTCAGTTTTCTAATGCATTTTGCAACTTGGTTTCTAATGTCATTCATCAGTCTATGAATATGATGTTCTCAGGTTCAGGACAACTATGTATGATTTTATATCTGTCAGGCAGGAATGGAAAACATTTGGCATTTCAGGTGTTTTCATCTATAGTTCATATCAGCACCATCCAGCATAGTGAATAAAGATTTAAAGATCATGAGAGTTGTAGTCTAAAATCTCTGAAAGTTCAAAGATTCCCCATCCTTGCACGGAGTGCTCTATTTTCATGGCACTTCAAAATGTCAATGAAAGTAGTCTGGAAACAAGTGCAGATAACAAAGCACTTGTGCAATAAGTTTAAATTACCCAATTCCACTCAACAAAGTAGCCCTTCTACTCCGATTCAGTGAGATTTTTGGACCAGTTTCAGAAGAAGCTCAACTTACTGTACATCAGAGAAATCCAACAAGAAGTTGTCAGTGACTGGATGTAAAACACTTTTTTCTGTTGCCAGATTGGAGATTCTGGAAACAGAATAAAGGCACTGTGTACTTTTTCAAAGGCAGCTGGCTCCTTTTCAAAGAGGGCTGCTTCAGTACTTCTTTTGCCCAAGGCATATGATAGTTTGGTAAATAATGATTGAAATGCCTCAGAATGGCATTAAAGGCATGCCTATACAATTTTTACATAACTGTCCTAAGTATATTCATGCCCCAGAATGGCAAAAAGCATGCCAATACATTTTGTTTTATAACTGTCTTAGGTAAATATGTGTCAAATATTTATTCGTGTCAGCTGTCCTAGATATTTTTGCCAGAATAATGGGGTGTAGTTTAAGTGGTGTTATTTGCATGATGGAAATACAATTTGTACATAAAAACATGTCTATAAATGGAAATCCTCAGTACAGAGTCTCCTACAGGAATTCCTGCCATATGATGGTCAAGGGGGTGGCTACTAAAGAGAGGATCTTCTCATTGATTTATTAGCCTTCTGCAGCATTCTCCACAGACAGCCGTGTCTGGCTCTTTATCCAGCTTCCTTTCAGGAAAAGCCTTCATAGAATCCTAGAGTTGGAAGAGACTACTAGGGCTGTTTAGTCCAACGTCCACCCCTGATAGATGGCCAACCAGCCTCTGCTTAAAAGCCTACAGCGAAGGAGACTCAACTACACTCCCAAACAGAATATCCCACTGCCTAACAGCTCTTGCCACAAGGAAGCTCTTCCTAAAGTTCTGGTGGAATTTCAATTCCCTAAATTGAATCCATTGTTATGTGTCCTATCCCCAGAGCAGCAGAAAATTAACTTGCTCGCTTCTCAATGGGACATCCTTTTAGGGTTACCACTTTTTGATATAGGAATAAGGGACAAGTACTTAAAAATAGGGAATTTTTCACAAAAATAAGGGACACTTCATAAAAACTTGAAAATCATCAATCGCTTCTCGGCCTTTTGGCTAAGATCAAGTGTAGTATCTTATTTTTGTGAAAAAATCCCTATTTTTAGGTACCTGTCCCTTATTCTTATATCAAAAAGTGGCAACCCTACATCCTTTCAGATACTTAAACATGGCTATCACGTCCCCTCTCAACCTCTTCTCCAAGCTCATTTTTCCTTAATGTGTACAGTAAGGTGATTTAATAACCTTGTCAGCTTAAATTTATTTTATTTTGTAGTTACAATTAATTCCTTCTTTGTTATGTAGACCACCTTGGGGATTTTATTTAAGGATTGCATGAAATAATTAAAATAGGATGTAACCACAAGAGGGATGTAATTCTTTGCTAGTTTCATTTTTGAGGCAAGCAATAATTGTAATGGGTTTTAACGTTTTGTGGCCAGTAAGAGAGTCTCCCCACAGGATAATTCTTGCTGAAGTTGTCTTTGTGAGAGGGTCACACTCCCCAACATGTTTGGGTGTTATTTTAGCTGGGAATACCATGTTGACAGCAACATTTTTTAAAAATGTATATACACTGTGGATCATGATTGCTCTGAGCATGTTTGATGGCTTTTGAGAGAATTTGAAAAAATATGTTTACTTAAAAATATGGTTTTTCCTCCCTTGCAGTGTATTTTGAGCAAATTTACACTGGTTTCTGAAAATTGTTTTTTGTGTGTGCGGGTATTTGTGCACATTTTTAAAAACAAAATGTCTCAAAATGCAAACAATGCAGCACATAGACATTTTCTCAATGGAAATTTGTAATCACTGTATCTTTACAAATCAGTCATATATTAGGGCTAGCATCCTCAAACTGTTTGGGCCCCTGGAATTCCTGACCATTGAACAAGCTGGCTAGTGATTCTGAGAGTTGGAAGCTGAAACAGCTGAAGGGCCGCAGTTTGAGAACATCTACATTAGAGGAATTATTTTTTCTTGCAATGTGGCACACCCAAAAAGTCACTTCAGTGGATGAATTCATTTTCCTAGATAATCAGTGGCTCACATTTTAGTTATTGTGTTCTTATGTATGGAATGCTTGTGGCTTTTGACAATTGTGTCTAATGAATCAAAAGTTGCATTGCCCATTTGCCTTACATGGTACATATAACAGGCTAATTACAGTCCTGGGAAAAAAATAGTGTTGATCTCAGTGGCATAAAATTGTGTCCTATAGTTGGACATACTAATACATCAATTTATTATTTTTAAAAAGACTATAGATAGATTGCATGAATGAATAGTATACCACTAATATAGCATTATAGAGAGAAGTGTGATATTGTCTCAAACATAATACTATACAGTTTGTACCTTCAGTTGATATTCATTATATAGACATTAAGACAAAAAACCCCTTCATCTCATGTATGGAGAGGGATAGTAAGACTCTTGTGTTTCCTCTATCAACTTTGCTGTTTTTGTGGAAAATGTAATAAAAGGGTGTCCAGTGCATTAGAAAGTAAGGCTCCTTTAAGGCCCCTTCTACACTGCCATATAAAATCCAGATTATCCGCTCTGAACTGGATTACAGTATATGATAGTGTAGACTCATATAATCCAATTCAAAGCAGAGAATGTGGATTCTCTGCTTTGATAATCTGGATTATTTGACAGTTTAGAAGGGACCTAAATTCTACACACAAGAACTACATCACAAGGGTCTCAGGGAGATAAAACGAGATGATGTGATGTATGGTGTCTAGTGAGGGAAGATAGGATGTAAAAAGGGCACACAAATTAACCTCAAATTACATGGCATTCTTAGAATCATTTCTAAAATTGCCCCTGGAAAATTATGCAGATTTAGAACATCTCCTTGCATTATTCTCCTCCAGTGATATTGTTACTCTACTTTAAGAATAATAAGAGCAGACACCCATGGGAAATCAAGACTGTAACCATTAATACAGAGCATGACAGTGAGGTAGTAATAAATGCAACCTAGCAAAATCTCATGGCAATTCAATTCTATTATCACAGGTATTCCTAAATTTCCCAAAGAGAAGATAGGCCCTATAGATGTAGAGCATGGTGATGCAATGGTCTTGCGCTGTAATCCTCCCAAAGGAATTCCACCATTACGTATTTATTGGATGAATATTGGTGAGTATTTTCGTGTTACTCTGTGCATCATTTTAAATAAATCACTCCTTAAAAAATTTCCTATAACCTGAACTTAATTGAAATCATATATGTTCAGAAAAAAAATTCTGAGTGTAACAAAGTTCACAAATGAACTACTTTTTATTTTTACAAATAATGAAAAATAAAAAGGTCAGTGTATGAATAAGTACAGTTTTTTAACTATTTGTTGCTATTCCAGTCCATCTCAGCATAAGACAATGAAATATGAAAGTTAGAGTTCAAGTTAATCTTTTTTTTAAAAAAAAAGTGCAAGAAACAGATGAGAGCTAGAACTAAAATGTGGGTGAGGAGGGAAACATGAGAAGAATACAGTTCATAAATGTGGAGATCAAATGTGATGTTTGGGTCAGCACCAAGGATCAAGCTCAGACTCAGCTTTATATTGTTTATTTCATACTAAAATATAGTAAAATAAAGATTGTTTCAGCTACTAAAATCTATGAGGGATAAATGAGACACTGTACTGAGAAGGTCTACTTGTTTGTAGAAGCAGAACATTATAGTCAAGGCCAAGGAAATTATAACAATAATGAGATTCTTTAAAAAATTCTGGGAAATCTATTTTCCCTGTTCTGAGCACATTGTTATAGTTCTCATTCAGTATGACAGATCCTATCTTCTGGGGGAGTGGTAGGGGGATAAAGTACACTGTATCTATCAAAACAGCAAATTAAAAATGGAATTTCATTATAGGATACAGATTAAAAGTGTAGATTCTGTGTGACAGCAACAGAGGGGATTTTGACAATGTTTATAATATACGCCTGGTCTGAACCATCCTCTAAGGAATGTACAATTAAACTGACATACTCGTCATTGCAAATGTTCCATTATATCTTCAGAATATTTATATAGTCCAGGTTTCTAAGGAAATCTTTTCTTTTGAATGCTTGTAGGGGGAGGGGGAGGAACCTCCTTTTATTGTTTTGTAAAAATGGTTGAATATGTCATCGATTGTCTCAGACCTCAAGACTCTTTAAACATCAAAGAGTCATTTCCTTACCTGGGAGCAAGCTGTTGTCGGATTGGGAGGAGATAATTACCATATCATCATTACTTTATTATTTTTCCTTTCTAGCTTTGCAACACATCCCACAAGATGAAAGGGTCTCCATGAGCCTTAAGGGAGATCTTTTCTTTGCAAATGTGGATGAGAATGACAGCCGGAGTGATTATTGCTGCTTTGCCTCATTTCCAAGGCTAAGGACTATTGTACAGAAAATGCCAATGACTCTGACAGTTACACGCTGTAAGTCTGGGAATCCCATCATCCCCTTTACCCCTTTATTCTTCTGTACCTTCCCCAATCTAGTGCCTATCCCTAAGCCACCAGCTCCTCTGGAAGTCTTTCATGTATTTCTGATATAAAGTTTTTTCTTTTCTTGGAGAAAATATATGCTAATATATTTATTCTTGTACCATTATCCATACTTTGAGAGCTGGGACAAGATCTGCAGCTGTTGGCCCTCCAGAACATTTGTATACTTAGTTGATAAAAACCTAATCATCATGCATGTTTGAAATCAACCCCTTTTCAAAAGCCATCAGTTGGATCATTTCCCTTTTATCACAAAAAAGGAAGATCTTGGTCTGCTAAATCTCTTTGCTGCATTCAAGATATTTATTGCAATGTATGTCAGCAATAATTCTTCACATTCCCCAGGACTGGATAGAAAAAAGGTAATTTTGTTCTCCAAACAACACCCCTAAATCAAAATCATTCATGTGAAATCAGAATATAGGATGTTTTTGGGGGGTGATGTAATCGCAAAGGCAAAATTCAATTGGTGTTTTACTATGCTGCCTGCCAGCCACAATGTTACGACAAAATCATGTACTGAAACCTTTTAACGTGTTGAAAAACTGGATGTTTATTTGAAGCAGGCATCTAGAAAAAAATATGCAGCAGAAAAATAAAATGTGCAGTAGGAAGAAGGGGTTTATGAATCTAGCAGTTAGGGCTTTAATCAGGAACAAGGTTATTTTTTTCAAACAAATAGATGAGGAAAAGAAAAAGAAGTAGAAGAAATACAAACAACTGTTACCTTTCAGTCTTTATAACTTTATATTAATAGTATATTATTGGTACCAACAATCTGGCTGATCTATCTGTGACTGAGAGCTCTTCACACGACCCTTTCGGGCTGTGCCGTTGTGCTGGCAATTGCTGACAAAAGGGAAGGTGTGGGGCGGCTTCTGGTGCCCCGCATGCCCTTCCTCCTCCCCTTATCACATGGTGGGGACAGGAGAGAGTGCTTTGGCACCCTTCCCCTTCCCTCATCAAATGGCAGAAAGGGTGTTGCTTTGCTGTCTTTTCTTCCATCACTCATGGAAAAAGGAAGGAAAGTGTGGGTAGCTCCGTCTGAGCTATCCAAACTACACTTTCCTTCCTGTAGTCATGGAGGAAGCTCCTTTCAGTGCATCCCCTCAACTTTGAGAGGAAAGTGGGCAGGACCTGCCATGCATCATGTAATGGCAAGAAGAGGAGGATGATACATTCATTTTCAAATAGACCCTTGCCTAGATACTGGAAATTCAGCTCAACCCTTTGGAAGCTGCAAACCATCTCATATTTTAATCCCCTTTAAAGCATAAATAATAAGGCTTTATTATATGGTTAAATGTATTAATATGTTATATTATATTTATCTATGTTTAAATTTGTTATGCTTTCATCTGTCTTAAATAGTTTTAGGTTGTCTTATTGTATTTGATTTATTTAATACTTGTTTGGCATTGAATGTTTGCCAGTTTGTTACATTGCTGGAAACGGCCCTGAGTCCTGGATCCTTCCAGGTCCTTCTACTATATGCCATGGCTTTATGGATTGCTGGAACCTAGGAAAATCCCATAATTTTGAAACCAGATTTTGTAATCATTGCATAGACATACATGGTGATTCAGTCCACAGTGTTATCATATCTTAGGGACAGTACCACTGAATGTCTTGGTGAGGCTGAATTTGACTGTTTCTATAATGTGCTATATGGTCATGTAAAATAACACACAGTGCTGGGCAGATTGGTGACAAGTGTCTCCCATGTACTCCTGTGCAACAGAAAGAAAATCTCATCTGTCCAGGGGGAACAACTTATCTGAAGCATTGATTATTTCTTGCTTCTTAACCTCATTTCTTTCTTGCTACTGAAATTGGAAAAGTTGATACAGTTCCTAGTCATACTGGAGTACAATAATGCCTCACTTTTGTGTTGCAGTGTATTGTTTGTCATTGGTGCTATTCACTCCTTTATGTAAGACGCCTTAGGAAATTGCTTCTATTTTTAATCCTAAAAAGTATCCATATAATTTCATTGCTGTGGGTAAAAGACTGATAGATAACACTTAATCATGACGTAGGAAAACTTTCCATTCTGTCTATGAATTATAGTTGTGCTATTTGGGGAGTGTGTGTGAGGGAATCAGTTGCAGTGTTTTATTTATTATTTATTACATTTCTATCCAGCCCTTCTCACAACAAGGGGACTCAGGGCGGCCTTACATGAGCATCTAGTGATGCAATCCACATATATACCAATAAAAGCTCTCCTGGTCACCGCCGGGACCTGGGGCTCCAGGGTCAATGATGAGTCCATGATCACTCTTAGACTGTGAACCTGTGTCTTCAGGGAGAGTGTAACCCCGTCTAACACAGGCTGCAACCTTATCCCCTGTTCAGCTTTTTTACTGACCAAGAGTACCTCTGTCTTGTCTGGATTCAGTTTCAATCTGTTCACCCTCAACCAGTCCGACACAGCAGCCAAACGTCGGTTCAGGACCTGCACAGCCTCCTTAGTCACAGGCGGAAAGGAGTGATAGAGCTGGACATCATCTGTGTACAGATGACATCTGACCCCAACACTCCGGATTATCTCTCCCAGTGACTTCATGTAAATGTTAAATAACATGGGGGACAGTATAGAACCCTGTGGGACCCCACAAGTCAATGGTTGTGAGGGTGAGCAGGTGTCCCCCAGCAACACCTTCTGGGAACGGCCCTCAAGTAAGGATTGGAGCCACTGCAAAGCAGTACCCCCATGTCACATCTCCCTGAGGCGTCCCAGAAGGATACTGTGGTCAACGGTATAGAAGGCCACTGAGAGATCCAGCAGAACCAATAGGGACACACTCCTCCTGTCTAGTTTGCGGCATTGATCATCTACCAAGGCAACCAAGGCTGTTTCAGTACCATGTCCCGGCCTAAAGCCAGACTGTGCCGGATCTAGATAATCAGTGTCTACCAAGAATCCCTGGAGTTGCGAGGCCACCATACATTCCAGGACTTTGCCCAAGAAGGGGAAATTGGAAACTGGCCAAAAGTTGTCCAATTGGGTGGGATCTAGTGATAGTTTCTTCAACAGTGGCTTTATAACAGTCTGTTTTAGGCTCGCTGGAAAATTGCCCTTCCGTAGGGAGGCATTAACCACCACCTTAACCCACCCTGACAACCCCCCTCTGGCTTCCTTTATCAGCCAGGATGGGCAGGGGTCTAGGATGCATGTGGTCGCCCTCGACTCTCCAAGAATCTTGTCCACATCCTCAAGCTGCACAAATTGAAACAAATCAATCAAAACTAGACAAGCAGCTGCTCTTGTTACATCCCCAGAGATTGCTGTTAATATGGGGTCAAAGCCAGAGCAGATCAAAGCAACTTTTTCTGCAAAGAACCGAGCAAAAGCTTCACAGCAAGCTGCCAAGTTGTCAGGTATCCTGTCTTGAGTGACGGGATTTAACAAACCTTTGACTACTCAAAACAGCTCCATCGGACGGTTGTTTGCAGACACAATATTGGCTGCAAAAAATTAATTCTTTGCAGCTTCTATTGCCGTGCTGTATGTCTTTAAATAAGCATCAAGCCATCCTTGATTTGACTTGCTAGGCTTTTTTCGTCACACGCCCTCTAGTCCCCTCTTCATTCACTTATTTGCTGCCAGCTCCTCGGTAAACCAAGGAGATGGTTTAGCTCGGCTACTTGAGAGGGGACGTTCTGGAGTCATCGTGTCTATTACCCTTGTCATTTCACTATTCCAGTGAGTGACAAGGGCATCGACAGGATCACCAACCAAGGAGACAGGAATATCCCCAAGAACCATCAGGAATCCATCCGGATCCATAAGCCTCCTGGGGTGGAGCATCTTAATGGGTCCTCCACCCCTGAAGAGGGTGAAGGGTGCAGTAAGTCTAAACTTGATCAGGAAGTGGTCAGTCCATGGCAACTGAGAGATGGTTAACTCTTCTACACCACCACCTTCCTCCCATCCCTGACAAAGAACCAGATCTTAGGACTGGTGAAGGTCTTGGAGGAATGCACACAGTTAAGGGCATATGACATGGGATGGGCAAAGAACCAATGTGTGAGAATTTATACAAGTGTGAACATTTTCTCCATAAGGAGAAACAACAGAGCCTACTTCTATGCATGTCTATTGAAAGTATAGCAGTTTTTCTGCCTCAGATGCACAGCTCAATTTTGTGCTCTTTTATCTGATCAGCAATTTGAAATAACAGAGCCAGCTAGGAGTTCCCCATGGGCCACTGCCAGGCTGTGGAAAGAAGTCCCCATCTCACAATTCTTTACACTTATTATTTATGGCCATATAGTATAAAGGTGCATTTACTTTTTCAGTCTCTTTTTTTTCCTCAGATCCACTGAGATTCAGAAAAACACAAATAACACAAAGATTTTCTAAAGATAATATGGCAAATAAATATGGGCTGTGTTTTCATTGAAAGTATGCTTAGCCAAAAAAAAGGAAACAAAATTGAAGTAAACTACCCAAACTGGAATGTGGAGAGTGTTTAACTATTAGTGGAGTCCTAATTAGTTTTTTGGGGGGAGAGGGGGAAGCATGTCTGTTCTTTTAAATTTTGTTTTAAAATTGTCTTTGTTAAAAAATACTCAAAATTCCTTCACTTATAATCCAAGACACAATTACTAGGAAGGAAACCTGATTGAAATAACAAGGAACTTACTAAGCAGACATGACTATGGTTGTATTGATAAATATTTTGCTCAAGCAGATGATTTTGCTTAATGTTTGATTAATGTTTCTTTAGGCAAAATTTGGCAGGCTAAAACAACATTTAGTAGTTTAACTACAATGAAGCTAAATTAACCTATTTAATAATATGTCATATGACTTAAAATGTAATAGACTGGTAATTTTATTATAATGAGTTAAATCTGTAGCCACAAAGTAAAGGGAAAGCAAGGTATGAATACATTTAATGTCAGCTTAAATGGTGAATCTCACTGAAAAATTACAGAGAAGCATTATAAATTGTCAGAGTTGTCTACACAAAGCTACTAATCACAAATGCAATGATTGCCTAACACAGTATTACTGACATGCAAGTCTTCCAAAACCATAATATCACTGTTGCTGTATCTATATGTAGTTTGGTATTCTGGGTCGATATATCTCCATGAAATTGTGGGCAAGTATAAGGATAATGAGAAAGTGCCTGAATGAACTGAAGGAGGAATTCCATCTGCAGTGGTCAATTTCTGAATAACCAACTGTATACCACAGGCTCACTTAAATTTTCTGAATTTGTGTTTACATAGTGTGCACATCAGTTCATTATCACTATGCATGCTGACATTACATGAAGGATGGGCAACTTTATGGCACATAGGCTGTGTCTCCAGATGATGTTGACCATTGAAAGTTGCCCACCCCTGCATTACATGTTTATGTTAATAACGATACTGCAATTTGTTTTGAGGCAATAATGTGATCATAATTTGGGGAAAACAAATTGGCTTATTTCATTTGGTTTTACCCAAATGGCATTTTCCCTTAGGGAGTCCATAAACCATTTGCAAGGGAAAACAAAATTGAGGATGACAAACATGATTTGGTATACAAGAGATAGAAATTACAACTTACAAATGGCTTTGCAGTCTGATAATATGACATCCTTATGCAGTTTGATTTTTTCCATCAGGTCTTTAAAAATCCACCATCATTCATATTTCCATTTGGTGTCCATTTTTTTGTTTATTTCAGCAAAGTATACTAATGATTCCAGTTCATCTAGTGCTTCTAAGGGTAAGTTATCATTATTTAGCATTTGAGCCCACCATGTCTATATTGTGGGTTTCAACAAAAATGTCTCTGTGCTATTGAAATAAGAATTACCATTAATGTCACATTTTTGAGAAGGTTACTCCTGCAAACTATTCTTTCACCACCAAAAATACTTCACAAAAGCCTCCCAAACAGGTCTTGAATCATATAAGATCTCATTATGTTTACTAGTTTTTTTGACTCCCCGTCAGCATTTTTGAAGTATTTTGTGAAGTATTTTTGAAGATCTTTATTACATCCCAATCTTCCACTTCAAAAAGTAGCAAGAAAACAAAAAAATGCTCCCTATTTCTATTCAACTGGGAGGTCAAGGAAAGTGGAGATGTGACTGGAGGTTATTTGACCTCACCAAAGGGACCCAAGTGCTGTGTGTTGTCCATTTATTCCCTTTAATTGCTATGACTCAATGTTGTGGAACCATGGGAGTTTGGTAGAAAAGGGCCAAAAAGGCTGGTGGACCTAGTGCCTCACTTAAGTACATACATAGCCTAAGATTCCATAGTCATAGCAATTTTCTCGGCATTACTTCGCGAACGAAGATTCAGGAAGGACTCATCCCACGCTTTTTACAAGCGTGTTGATGACTAAAAAGGCCAATCTGAGATAGGCAAATTTGGTTGCAGAAAGCACAGCAGAAAGTCTCCTTGGGTGATGTTGTTTCCAAGTTGCGGTTCTTTCTGCGTTGTCGTTTCTCTTTGAGACCCATTTGGCGTGTCTTCTCGAAAGAGGCCGCAGCATTGTGGATAGTGCATCTCCATGCCTCCCGATGTGAGGCCAGGGTGGACCACTGTGGGTGATCAATCTGGCCGAGCCTGATATGTTGTTTCATGGAGTCCTTATATCTCTTTTTGGGGGCACCTCTCTTGCGCTGACCTGTGGTGAGTTCACCATAGAGTAGTATCTTTGGGAGATGGTGGTCCTCCATCCTAGAGACGTGTCCTGCCCAGCGCAGTTGTGTTTTCAATAGCATGGCCTCAACACTGGTGATCCCTGCTTGCTCAAGGACATAGCCTAAGATTCCATAGTCATAGCAATTACTGTAGTGTGAAACTGCATTAATTCTACAATACAGAAGTATCCCTTGGGTGTTGTGTTTTATTCAGGTTGTAAGCCAGGGGGCATGAAACTATCAAAGTTTGGCCAAAGGGTGGGATATACAGTAAATAATCTAAATAAATAAATACATGGTTCCACTTTTTAGAACAATTCTTTCTGTTGTACCACACACACACAGTTTCTTCAACCTCATAAATCATGGGCCAAATATTATTCCTCCCTCCCTTGTGTCCAAAGATATTCTCACCCTCTGAAAATGAGCTGGGACTTTTTGTTTGCCATAATGGCTGCTGGTTTCTATTTTTGTGAGCCAGAATCTCCTGAGGGATTTTGTCTAAAGAAAACAGTAAAGGTTCTGTCCAAGGTGCTGAGTTTTCTCCTCCAAATAGATTGAGTCCTTTGTTGATTAGATTATAATCCAAAATGGATTCACTGATACATGGACATTGTCAGCCCCAAACACTTCTTCCTTTTTAGAAACCTTGGAATATTTTATTCCCAAAACAGCTATGTAATTTTGTCTTGCTCCCCAACTCCGCCACTATCCAACTGGAGAAACTGGCTGCACATAGACAAACCAATGTGGCAGGGGATATTACTTTTTACCTCTCCCTCCCACTTTGCATTGTTTTCCTTGAGCAGTTGTTTTCTTGTGGATTTCCCTCAATCCAGCCCACAGAAAAATAGATATATATGCAACACCTAATATTATTACTTTCACTGATACTTACCTAAATTGGAAGAACTGGTGACAATGAAAAATAAACTTGTGTCATGTTAGACACCTTTTCTGCATTACAGGACTTGAACATGATTGATATTCACTGAATCCCAGAATGCAGATCAAAATTGTACATTCTGATAATCATTCTTTGAATGCTTGGATGTGGTATTCCTGATGTATAACTGAAAATATGTGAGAAATATGTTGGATATTTTATAGATTATTCCGGATCACATAAGAAAAAGTCAAACCCTTGTTTCAAGAACTTTGAAATTATATTTCTCCTCCTTGCAGCAAATTTATTCAAGGAAAGGAAACCAAAACTAGTTATTCCTGAAACTTCTGACCGCCAATCAAAATTGACTGTCATGAAAGGAACTGATCTGCTTTTGGAATGCATTGCTGAAGGACTGTGAGTTTGCCTGTTGTATAACTTCCATTACAAATCTGGCCAGGGAAAGATAAGCTGAGGTGGCAATTGCCAAATAAGATTTGCATACATGTATTTATTTTCCCAAGGATTCTCCATTCAATAGGATAAAATCCCTATCATGTAATTCTGATGAAACAACCTGCTTCAAAGTGGGGACATTGAGAGGGGTATAGGTGGGCAGGTGAAAGCAAACATTGATAGCTGAATAGTACATCAACTTTTCAAAGCTGATGTGCATATTTTATGGTGTTCCAGCTGTTTTGGACACAAAGTGCTATCCCTCATTAACTGTGTTTCTGAAATATTTCAGTCTGATAAATTCTCAAAGGTAACAAGTCTGTCTTCCTGCGTTTTACGAAAGGGATGCATTTGATTTCCATTTCAGGCCCTAAATTGCTGTGCATTGCATTTTGCTTTTCAATATCTCACAGTCTTGTTTAATAAGGAAACTAAAATGGATGAAATTAAATGACTTATGATGAAAATTTCCAAGAAGATGATCAAACACCTACAGTTTTATCACTGAAAACTTCTTACAAATGAAGAGACGTGGTTTACATGGTTGTTCATTAGTGTCTGAGTTCCAAACAATAGTAATTCAATTCTGATAAATGTATTATCGACAGCTTTCTCATCCAGGATTACTGGGGTGTTGTGTGGTTTCCAGGCTGTATGGCTGTGTTCTAGCAGCATTTTCTCCTGACATTTCACCTGCAGAGGTGGCTGGCAACTTCAGAGAATCCTCTGACTATGCTAGCCACAGATGCAGGTGAAACATCAAGAGAAAATTCTGTTAGAAAACAGCCATGCAGTGGAAAACACACAACATCCCAATTCTGCTCACTTTTTTTCAAGCAATTACAACATTAAACCTATAATCTTTCTCAACGGTGGGTTTATTAGTCTGACTGAAATCAATGAACTCATGTGTAACTGTAATGAGACATGCAGGCTAAGAGTGTAGTAGCCACCATTTCAAGTGTAATGAATATGAAAATTGGAAGACTATTGCTAATTTGTGTATGTAGACAGTAGATGGTAATTGGCTTCATTGTTGGGAACGTTTGCATTTTAGTAAACAATGTATTCCTTTTTATTCCTATTTTAGTTTGCAAGACATATTTTGTACAGTTTCTTCCCTAACTGATAAACTGAGAATTCTATTGCTTTGAGAATGTTGATAGAGTTATTGCCAAAACATAAAAAAGAATACATGTGCTTTCCATTTTGAAGTGTGTATGTAATTTAGCACACTTATCTTTGGCTTTGCAAAACTTACATATTCGCTTTAGGAGCCAAAGGAGGCCTGTTCTTGAGCTGAAGTTTCAGAAAAAGTCGGAAGCTAATGTTTCCTGGTGAAAATAGATTCCACTTATACCATAAACATTCTGGTTTGGAATAAGAATGATGTTTAAATCAATTAAAAATTAAGTAAATATACATAACCTGGAATTGAAAGTAACCTGGGTCTTGGCACATTGCCATTCCAACAGATGGACACAAGAGTAAACAGACACGATTCTGGCCTATGTGTACCATGTACAATGCTGGCATCAGGAAAGCCAGCTGGGAATGTTAAGTTAGCAGCCTGCCCTGAACTTCTGTCTCTCTTGTTATGAGAGTGCCCCATTAATTCTGCAAAACACAAAGTCGCTTTTATATTCAGTTGTCTAGAGAATTGGCTCTGGCTGGGCAGACACAGAATTGATTAGTGTCATCACAGTGAAATCTTTAAACCTATTTATGACTGTGAAAGGCATTATGGTATGGGTTGAAGCAAGCATCTGTACCTCTGTGCATGCCACAATTTTTCAGTGGCCTTTCAACTAATTTCTTAATCTTTTTTACAATAAATATCCTTTACTCATCGTTGAGTCCTTTAATAAAGAGGCAGCACATATTTCAAAAATGTAATGTTTCCATCTGTGTCTGTATACATATAGAGAAGTGATTTATTTCTGTCAAGTATAGGATAAAACAAAGAAATGCATACACACTGAGATGCATAAATGTAAGGATGTTTAACAAAATAAAAGATGGGAATAATATGTTCTAACATAATTATTTTTTCTTCTTCTTTTTGGCTTCACCATAGTCCAACGCCACATCTAAACTGGGCAAGAGTTGATGGAGTCACAGTTCACAGAGGAAGCATTGAGAATTATGGGAAGCTACTGAAGATAGAACAAGTCACTGCCGAAGATGCAGGAATTTATGAGTGCATTGCAAGGAATGCTTTAGGAGAAACAAGACATGAGTTTCATGTGGGTGTTGAAGGTACTGAGGTTACATTGAGGATTGTTTGCATTTGATGTAAACATACACACATGTTGTTATGTGCTTTCAAGTCATCTCTGATTTATGTTAACCATATCTTAGGGTTTTCTTGGCAAGATTTATTCAGAGGAGCTTGCCATTGTTTATCTCTAAGACTGAGAGAGGGACTGTGGACGCATCCAGACAGGACACAAAATGTGCCCATCCCCTGGATATAAGCCACATTAAGTACAAGTGTGGTATCTGATTAGAGTCATAGTTCTCAGTGTTTTGCCATCCAGATGTTTTTGAATTCATCTCCAAGAATCTCTTTTCCATGCTCCTGTTGGCTGAAGCTTTGAGGGTTAAAGATAAAAGCATTAGGAAGGCCAAAGGTTGTAAATTGTTGAGTTAGAATATTGCATGGCACTTGAAAGGGTTGCTTTTTTATCCTCTCTTGTTTATGAAATTTACTGGGTGACTTTTTGCTGAAAACAAAGGTTGGGGGGGTTGGATTCAAAGACAATGAACACACAAATTGCTAAGATTACAAGATTTTCTTCAAAAGCAGACAAAGCATTGAAGAAAGAAATATATGAACCTAATAAGCTTCTCCTCTACTCAGCACACCAGGAACCCCATCTGGAATGATAGTGAGGGATGTTAATGGCTTCTGTAATACAGTTCAGAGTTTGGTCAAATTGTTCCAGTTTATACAGACATCTCTATTAATTAACCACTTCATTTTACTGTGGTGTCCTTTCAACCAGGTGCATAAGAAATCATTATTCCTGTACTTTTTACCTAGGCACATGAAGTAGATAAAACAGATCCCCCCCAAAAAAAAACACCCAGTGGTCAAGTTACTCAAGTTGTTTGGTAACAGACAAACTTAATAATTGGTGCCATTTTCCTGTACTTCCAGGCTATCTCTTCCTAATTAATCCTGGCTTTGAGGTATATTCAGCAATAATATTCCTGAAAAAAGCTTTTAACCCTTGAGATCTTTCACAAGAATAGTCAAAATAATTGTGAGTTGTTGATATACTGTAATAACAATAATAAACTTTATTTATAGACCACCTTATCTCACTGAAGGGACTCAGGGTGGTTTCCAACAAATATGGCAAACATTCAATGCCAAAAGAAAAATCAAACAGTTTACATCAGGACACAGACAATATAAAAGAAACATGTCTATAACTTAATAATCAAAATAGAGAAAATATTTTAAAGTATAAAACATCATAAACTACAACACACCTGATTAAACACACCAAAGTTGGGGGGTCACCACCGAGAAGACCCTCTCCCTCGTCCCTACCAACCATGCTTGTGACAGTGGTGGAAGCAAGAGGAGGGCCTCCCTGGTAGCCCACAGAGCTTGTGCCAGTTGATAAGGGGTGATGCAGTCATGAAGATAGGCAAAACCTACACCATTTTTGGGGACTGAAAACTTAGCAGTAGCCAGTGGAGCTGCTTTAGTAGGGGTGTTTTGTGCTCCCTATAATTAGCTCCACTTAAAAACCTGGCTACTGACCTTTGTACCAATTGCACCAATCTTCTTTGTACTAATCTTCTCAGTGCCATTGGGAGAAAGAGAATAAGATATACACCTTAATCAAAACATGGGGTATAAATATTTAAAAAATAAATAAAAACAATTATCTTCATTTTGGTGACTATTTTCCAAAAATGAATCATAGGAAGAATAGTTTGTAGAGCTGTTCAGAATTCATTGTTTCAGTTTCAACAGTTCCCAGACTTTCATGTGGAGTGCAATTAACTATTTAAACCAGTTTACCTCTGCATTATAGAGTTTTTTTTTTAAAAAAACATACATATAACCCAAAGCACATTTAGTAGAAAACTATTGAATTCAGTGTGGATCACGTCTGCGCAAACATGCACAAGGTTATTAGTATATTAAAATTATGGGGGAGAGGAACGTAAGGGAAAGCTAATCTGTTGGATTTTTGCAGCTTCATTACTTAAGAATGAAAATATTACAGAGTGATCATGTAGCCATCATGGATCATTCTTTCTAATCACCTCCGGAAATTACCTAACCAAGGGAGGTAGACTTAGACAGGAATAGTCTGTTATATTTCCAAGCATTTCAGCTAACAGTGTGAACTCATGCTGTGCCATCCTGGTATGAGTGCTATACCTCCAGTGATTTGCAGCTTTCAGATTGCTATCAATCTGTGAACTCTGTGTGTACATATTCTTCAAAATAGTATAATTAGAAGAGAAGTGTTCAAACTATTTCAGAGCTGCTTTTTGAAATAAAACATGGAAGCGTAGCAACTGTAATGCTGCCATTTGAACCTGGATGGCATTTCTTTCTTTTAAGAGAGAATACCTGATATTTATAACTACACTGAATATTCATAATTCTCTTAGCCATAGATAATGCTATCCATTTTAGGCAATATGATTACATTCTTTATAGCAGAATGTAAACAAAGTGATTGTAATTGGAGATGTTTTCTCATTTATGAAGTAGTCAAGGCATGTCTTTGGTCAAGGCAAGTGGTTCTTTGGCATGTCTGAAAATAGTGAGAATAGATCTGGTGCATTTAGTGAATTTTATGTATAGGGCTCTTCAATGTGACTAGGATTTCATATACAGAACCAGTGTTTAAGATCCTGAGTATTTGGCATAGACATATATACAGAACGTAACTAAAAAGTGTTCCCCCCCCCACTCCCACCACCAATAAGTAAACATCCTGAATGAATAAAAATTATATTAAAAAAAAGAAGATCCTGAGTATTTGGGAAGACAACATCAGCTTTCTGCTTAGGGATGATGATTATTTATGTATCTCTTTATTCCAAATATTTGTACCCCACCCTTCTCAACCTCCAAGGGGGACTCAGGGTGGCTTATAGCTGGCAGCAATTCGATGCCTGACTGGAGTACAGTAAACAATGTAAATATTCATTCAATATTGGTTAAATGTATCATACAAAAACAGTATCCATTTCTATGGATGTCAAATCACCATATTCAGTAGGAGGTCACTCATACATAAAGAAGGAGTGTCACAAGGAAATACAATATATAAGATATTAAATATAATGAAAAGTCGACTCACATGAAAATAAGATGAATACATATTTGTAACCTAAGAATCTGGAGTACATTTACAACAATTGGACAATCTATATGCAGCAATATATAATATTATAGCATTTTGGAACATTATATTTCATTGCTTCTGCTTTTGTTTGTTGTCTAGTTTAGAGGAATTCTATACATCCAGCATCCACAAATGCAGTGTGATGTGTGAAAATATATCCCCATCCCCAAATCTCGATTTAGCCATTTTAGAGGGTATAGTTATAGTATGCCATTGTTTATAATGGAACTTGAAGTGTTGGTATCCACAGGGGTTTTGGACCCAAACACAGATGGATACCAAGGGTCCATTGTTATAGTATATAGTATAGAGCTAATAGAAATTAGGTAAGCACTTATGCAAGGACCTCACAGATGATCTTAATATATGAACCTCCCCTTAATTATGTGTGTAACTATGCATACTGTGCTTACATACTTTGCACTATCTACAAAGAAAAGCATTCTTCAAGACAGGTGCCAGCCTACTATCACAGATGCAAATCTTATTCAGTCCTCTCTTCCTGCATGTCCTGTTCTGTTGTAATCCTATGTAACAGGCTGAAGCAGGGCACTTCTGGTGCCTATAGAGACTGTCCATGAGATTTTTCCAGGGTTTTCCAGTTCACATGGAGAATAATCTCTTTCAGAGCAACAAAGCTCACCCTTTTGTACAGTGACAAAAGTGATGTCAGAAGGGAAGATCTGAATATTTGAATTCAGTTGAATCCAATGTTTTATCCGGTGTGCTTCACAGCAACATCACATAATAAAACTGCATGTGCTGATGAGGAGAATGAGCACAGGCAGCATTTAAGCACACACATCTGTCTCTTGCTTGAATTTATTATTTATCCCTCTCTTTTCATCTTCCTGGCATCAGAGGGAACCCAGAAAGGCAACAGATATTTCAAATATTTATGCTTCAATTTCTTTTTACCTTTTAAATTGATCAGTCACTGCTCCTCCCCCCCCCTTTTTTTTTTAAGCAAATTGAATCTGGAATTACTGGGCTTTTCTGTTTCATTGAAACACAGCAATTCTCATCCTGAATAAAGTGGTAGGGAGTGTGTGAGGTGGTGGAGAAGTGGTAAGATTGCATGGGGTAAAGAAACAGCTACAGTCCTACAAATTGCTGACTCTTAAAAATCATTCCAGGTGGCATGAAATGTCTGTGCGATCATTGAATATCTTAACAATCTGGCTGAGGATTTTTTTTACTGCAAAACAGAAGCCTTCAAAAGCAACTGCTGGAGCTAGGAAAGCAATCAGATGCCAAGGAAGACCGAGCAATTAACATGCATAGAATTATGGTGGCAGATTCAGGCAAAATCATGGCCTCCCTTCAGAAACACAGATGCAAATAAGTCCATGGCTCAAACATGCACACTCCAAAAGCACATAAACATGAATGGTTTTCTGAGCAATGAAATTTAATACATCAAATCCATGCAACTTAGGACTTCGTCACATTGAAGGAGGGAAGTGTTTGGCAGAGTAGAGCTCAGTCACACTCCCTGTTGAAATGAAACGCATGATTTTCCTACGTACCTTCATCACACTCTTAAATCTATCAGTTGTACTCAGTAATCTTTCAGTTGATTTGCCATCACACTGTAGAGATTTGGCCCTGCCCCCCTATTTTTTTGTTGGGAAAAAACCCTCATCTCTTTGAATTGTCAGCTGTTACTATCTTGAATTCCCTGAGCTTTCAGTTTAGCACCTCTCTCTGCTGCCCCACTGGGGAAGGAAGCAGGGGGGGGATGCTCTCCCTCCCCCCCCTCTCTCTCTGCTGTTTCACAGAGAAGGATGTGGCTCTTGGGAAACTATAACTTACAGGACTAAAGTAAGATCCAACTGCATTCATTTCATAGTGTATATACACCAAGAGAAGGTTCATGGTCCTTGGGAAAATGAAGTTCCCAAGACCATCTCATGGAGACATGGAATTTAAAGTAAGGTCCAACTGCATTCATTCCACAGTGTAGGTGCACTCAGAGAAGGGTATGGACCTTGAGAAACTATAACTCCCAGGAGTTATCACATGGAGCCATGGCATTTAAAGTGAGGTGCAAGGGCATTCATTTCATCTTGTAAATGCATCAAGAGGATGATATAGATATTGGGAAACTATGACTCTCAGGACTGCACAGCATGGAGACATGGTATTATTATTATAATTTTTATTAAAATGGGTCCATACTGCATTTATTCTCCAGTGCAGATGCACCCAGAGAAGAGTATGGACCTTGGGAAACTATAACTCCCAAGAACGCATAGTATGGAGCTTTGGTATTTAAAGTGGGGTCCAAGAGCATGCATTCCATAGTGTAAATGCACCCAGAGAAGGATATGGACCTTGGGAAACTATAACTCCCAGGATTGCACGGCATGGAAAATGGCATAAGAAACTTTCCCTAACTTTCACTAATAAGTGTATCTTGGCTTTTCCCACAATTCCTCCTCCAACAAATTGGGGAAACGTCTCATTTTAATCCTGAGAGCAATGAATGCCATCACATTTTTGAATTGGCCTTTCATCAGGCTCATTTCCCAAAAATCCACTTCCCCACCACCTCCTGAAATGTTTGAAAAAAATGCTGGCCCCCATGTTTAAAATACGGAAAGAATTCTCCATCCTACACTTGAACCCAACCTAATGTGATAAACTCAGTGGGTTACCAGATTTTAAGTGTAGGACTTGGTGGAATTTAGTAAATGTGATGAAGTGGTTATCTTCAGAAGTTAGTCCACTTTGGGGGGGGGGGTGTGTTGAACATCCCCCACCTTCCTCTTTCACTTGAGTTTCCAAGCATTACTTTGTCATTGCCATTAATCACAATTCAACATTGTTTTTCCAACTTCATTGCCCACTAAGGGCTGGTGGTCATTTGTTCTAGCCAAACTTAGCTTAATAATTGATTCCATTGGAGTTAACAGCAATGTTACAACTATGTCTTACTGCTCTTGTACTCTCCTTTTAAGTGTATGGCTAAAGGTGAGATATAAATTAAACCCAGGAGTGACAGACTATGCCAGAAGCTCACCAATGTTTATGCTCTTGAAAATAGAGAAGGGAGTATACTGGCATTCATTCAGTCTCTGTAATGTATACATGTGGGAAAACAAAGCATTTCTTACAGAAGCCTTTATGCTGCCAGGTTTTTCACATAGGAATCCTACAATAATGTGTGAACAGCAATTGCTGCACAGATGAAGCACGATGAACCAGGTTTACAGCGAGGGAGTGGCTCATTGGACATTCAATTCTTTCTTCCCTTTTCCACACAAATGTGGTCACATGTGAATAGGCAAATCCCCCCTCCCTTTTCCTCTGCCTCTCTTTCTCTCCACATGTTTGTGTGTGTGTGTGTGTGTGTGTGTTTGTGTGTGAATGAGGCTGTAATCAGAAAATGCTCTGCCACTTTTCCTGCTGGCTGTTTTCTTCATGAAATTACCTCCCCAGAGAAATTATATAGCTCTTGTTATCCTTTGTCTGGTATTGAGAAAAGCAGCTCGAAGAAGGTTGATTTGTCAGCCTGGCAAAGAAAGGGTTAGTTGCCCCTTCTCTATCAGTCTATTTGTTAGTGTGTACATGTTTGGAAAATAAATTAACAGAGAAAATAACATAGAATGCATATGGCTTTCCTTTGTGTGTGTGTGGGGGGGGGGGGTAGCATTATTGACCATTGCATGGGAAAATAAATCTAAAATGTTTTCTTACATATGCCATGCAGAGAAGGTGAAATGAGACAGACCGAGCTGGGAGGCATTAGATACCTCCATGGTCTTTAATTATATTAAAGATCTCCTCCACGGGTCTTTAAAGACCAGAGGCAAACGTGTTTCCAAATAATAGCTGCTGGGGAGCAACAAGTGAAAATGTTTTCCCATGGGCATCTGGTTGGCCAATGTGAAAAGCAGATGGTGGATTGCAGAGACTTCTTAACATTTAATATGCCCATTTTGCTGACTGGGAATTGAAACTAAGAATATGAAAGATAGCTCTTGTGACTCCTGGAACTTGAAAATGATTTCTGGTACAATTCGAACCTCCCACCCCACCCCAGACAACATTTTCAGTGTCCAGAAAGTAATTTTCCACACTTTGTCACCTTCTGGACAAAAAAGAAAACAGGATTTATTTTGTTTCCATTCAGGTAGAGACCTTCCAATCCAGCTATGTAACCATCCAATTCAGTGACTTTCAAGAATCTGAAAAATGAGAAAAGTCCTTATGTTTAATAAGCTTCATGAAATAAATCAGGAAAAGGCTAGCTTGATCTGTTGATAGGAGCCCCCAGTGGTGCAATGGGTTAAACCCTTGTGCCATCAGGACTGAAGAGGTTCAAATCCAGGGAGAGCATGTATGAGCTCCCTCTGTCAGCTCCAGCTCCCATGTGGGGACATGAGAGAAGCTTCCCACAAGGATGGTAAAACATCAAAACATCTGAGCATCCCCTGGGCAATGTCATTGGAGATGGCCAATTCTCTCACACCAGAAGCAATTTGCACTTTCTCAAGTCACTCCTGACATGAAAAAAAACCTGTTGATCTCCTTGGCCTACAAGGTACATGTAAGAAATACAATGAAAGAGTAACATATAGCAAGTGTGAGTACAAGTTGCTATATTCAATGGAAAGCAGAATTTGTATATAATTGCTGCTATTTGTACACTGCCTCGAGTCGCCTTCGGGCTGAGAGGGGTGGTCTAGAAGCAAAGTAAGTAAATAAATAAATAGTAGTGTTCAGCATGGATATATTTTCTATAATATTAAATTAACATGACCAAAAAATGTAAAAAGAAACAAGGCTATTCACATCATCTTCCTATGGGGGGTTTAGATAGACAGGGGAATAAAGACCTTTAATCCCTTCTCAATAACATTCATATATTATTTACAAGGTAGTTTAGTGATGGAACAGTTGAAGTCTATCCGCTCCAAGTATTTCCCCAATTCCCCTTATTTGGTTCCCTGAATCTAGTAATATACATTGCTGATCTACTAAAACCATAGGTCTGTTCTTTTCTGCTGAATCTAAAACCTTAATGAAGTCTATAAGTAGGCTCACCGTTCTTGAAGATTGCGACTGCAGCCATAAGTTAACTCATAAACCCTTGTGCCAGCAGGACTGATAACCAACAGGTCAGAGGTTTGAATCCGGGGAGAGTGCAGATGAGCTCCCTCTGTCAGCTCCCCATGTGGAGACATGAGAGAAGCCTCTCAGAAGGATACATCAAAACATCAGGGAGTCCCTTGGGCAGTTGGCCTAGCAGATGGCCAATTCTCTCACACCAGAAGCGACTTGCAGTTTCTCAAGTCGTTCCTGACACACACACACACACACACACACACACACAACTATACTAATACCCATATAAAATAATTATTCAGATAGTTTTGAATCCTATTTAATCCAGTTGACAAATTCATGCAGTAGTGGGGATGTATCATTCCTCCTGGAATTCTTCAGGGTCCCAATATTTCCTTTGCCTCTATATTTGGCTTGAAATTATGTTACAATTGAAGTGGCACAATGGTGCAGGAAGGTTTCAAAGTGTTTTCCCATGCCACAGATGTCTGTGTGACGGCATAGCAAAATGGATCACAACTTTCTGGCAGAATAATAGCTAGCTGTAGAAATTGTTATATGGAGTGCTGGTTGAGCAGGTAGCACAGCAGCAGCGGTTTGGGGAAGTTGCATTTTAGGTGGTAGAGAAAACTTTGGGGCACTCATTGTCACAGCAACATATTTGTTAGTAATTGCAGTGGTGAGAAAAGCACACAAGTAGAGTTCAAGGGCAGCATGTGGCCTTCCAGCCATATTTTACTGCATCCCTGCTCTCTTTGAAAACAAGAGCACTCTGAGGCTTCAGAGACACTCATCCAACAACTGCCACCGAAAATCCATGATAGTGTTTGCCTTCTTACTTGACCTGAATATTTAGCAGTAGTATAATTTGATCAAAGTTATAGTTTGGTCAGAGCTGAGCTGCTGTGTTTACTGGCTATTGCTTTTATCTGAGAGAATGCTGGCTCTGTGATATTACCTTGTGACTTTGGCTTTAAAAAGATCAATAAAAAGCATGGCCTCCTCAAATGCATAGATATTATTTTTAAGTCAGATTAAGAATGCCTATGCATAGACTGTATTAATAGTACAACCTTTTTGTTAACACCACTACCAAAATGCAATGCATAGAATTCTGATTAAAAGGTTTTTTCTTTGGGTTGCTGTGAATTTTCCGGGCTGTATGGCCATGTTCCAAAAGCATTCTCACCTGACATTTCACCCACATCTATGGCAGGCATCCTCAGAAGTTGAGGGATCTGTTGGAAACTAAGTACATGACGTTTTTCTATCTGTGGAATATCCAGAGTAGGGGAAAGAACTCTTGTCTGCTAGAGGTAGGTGTGAATATTGCAATTTGCCACCTTGATTAGCATTTAATGCTCTGCAGTTTCAAGGCCTGGCTGTTTGCTGCCTGGGGGAATCCTTTGTTGGGAGGTATTAGCTGGCCCTGATTGATTCTTGTCTGGAATTCCCCTGCTTTTTTAGTCTTTCTCTTTATTTACTGTTCTGATTTTAGAGTTTTTAAATACTGGTAGCCAGATTAGGTCAGTTTCCTCCTTTTTGTTCAAATTGTCCACATACTTGTGGATTTCAATTGCTTCTTTGTGTAGCCTGACATGATAGTTGTTAGAGTGGTCCAGAATTTCTGTGTTCTCGAATAATATGCTGTGCCCAGGTTGGTTCATCAGGTGCTCTGCTATGGCTGACTTCTCTGGTTGTGCCTTTCATGTTCCTTGATTTGTGTTTAGATGCTGCATTTGGTGGTCCCTACATAGACTTGTTCACAGCTGCATGGTATACGGTAGACTCCTGCAGAGGTGAAATGATCCCTCTTGTTCTTTGCCAAATGTAGTATTTGTTGGATTTTCTTCTTGGGTCTGTAGATCATTTGTATGTTGTGTTTCTTCATCAGCTTTCCTATTTGGTCAATAGTTCTTTTCTTTTTGCTTTTTAGCTGAGGGAAAATGTTATTTGTCTCACAGTTCAGGGAAATATGGGAAACCTGTGATGACTTCCCCAAAGTGGTTGGACACTAATGCTCATTTGTCAAAAGTAGCACCAAGTAGTAAGACACATTGGGAGAAGAATAGCTTCTCCAGATATGATGTGAAGTTATTTAGATGTCCAGCATCAGCTGATACAGGTTCATTTTTTGACATTAATACTGCATCCAATGTAACTTCTACATACTTGATACAGAGTCAAACCCAGGGATATCATCTATCTTTCACTCAATAAGAAAGCAAAAGCTAATCTGGAAGTCCTAAAAAGCATGTCTACAGCTTTGTAAAATGTCTTTCGGATACATGTAAAATGTCTTTCGGATACATGTTCAAAAATGTGCAAAACAACAATTAATGTCTTTTTTCTTCAAGCAGGCATCTTTTGCTGTTTACCTGAATTGTGACAATTCTGACACCACTGTGTGGGAAACTTGTAAAGCCAAGTAGCTCAGGAAATAAATCCCCACATACATTGAGTTGGGGTGTTTTTGGTTTAATGTGATGAGTGCTGTTGAAATCAACAAGATTGAATCTTATGGGTATTATAACCCAGTTCATTATGAAGGTACACAAGATGATGTAATGGTTAACAGAAAGTGGCCAGTCCATTACAAGAGCTCTCACAGTTTTCAGGATTAATCCTCTTATGTACTAATGCCCCTTGAGCTGCAAATAAAGCTAGAGATTTAGAACGATGTAGTCTTAGAAGTCCTTTTGAAGACAATCTTCTTTTCAAGCCATATTTCTCTGCGGTTGTAAATCACAAGCCAACCCAAAAGCACACAAAACCAATATTGGTTACATTCCCAGAATATGTTTTTTTAAATAAAAAATGTACTATTTTACAGAAAGAAAAGCTGTCTTTTGATATCAACTTTAGGCATCTTGTAAATCAATGAGCAGTGTGCCAACAGACAATTTTCTAATCCTTTAGTGACCAGAAGGCCAATTATGGGAGATTGTCCAGTTAAAAGACTGCCAAAACAGATGTTTATCTGGCAGATCTGAGAAAATGTCTGAGGAATGGGATACCAAAACAAACTCAGGCTACTTGCTGCTTGTACTATTTTATTATCCTTAAAGATTCTTCCCTATAATTACATTTGGCTTTCTTAGAATTGAAACATACTGCTGCTGACCATATTTCTGGGGATGTGCTATCTTTTTGCTAGTTGTGTTCCAAAATGTCATTGGAAATCTTGTGACACCTTCGAAAGAGCTTGAATACGCATGAAGCCTGACCATTCCTGGTGGGCAGGGATGCAATGTATACACACACACACACACACACACACACACACACACACACACACACACATATATATAACACAAAATGTAATTGTAGTGTCATTTCAGGGCAGGCGCAGCTGGTGGCTACACTGCGTTAGGAGGTAAAGATACGTGAAACATCACACAAATAATTCCAAGCTTCAGAGGAAACCCCTTTCCCATAATAGCTTCAGCTCTTTAGGTAACTCTAAAAAAATTGGTACATGATAGTCGTACTGCTCCGAAGCAATAGAGCCATTGACCATCCTGGCTCTAGGGACATTCCTGAAATGGACATGGCTAAATTCAGTGGTGACGGGTCCCCTGATGGCGCAGTGGGTTAAACCGCTGAGCTGCTGAACTTGCTGACCAACTGGTCAGCGGTTTGAATCTGGGGAGTGGGGTGATCTCCCACTGTTAGCCCCAGCCAATCTAGCAGTTCAAAAACATGCAAATGTGAGTAGATCAATAGGTAGCCCTTCTGTTGGAAGGTACCAGCACTCCATGCAGTCATGCTGGCCACACGACCTCTTCAGCTTAGAAATGGAGATGAGCACCACCCCCCAAAGTCAGACATGACTAGACTTAATGTTACTTTTTTTTAGTTGAGTGCTATAATGTGGATACCCATTTGTCCTGCCCTCCTCCCACACACAAACACCATGTGCCTGGAAGGATGTAACTTCATGACATAGCATCCATCTGAAGAGACATTTTGGAGGGACAGAAGAACTGTGTGTCCTGTTATGCCCTTACAAAACAGAAAACACGTTTACTTTAAACAATTAGGAGGAGAAGTGAAATTGCCATAACTTGAATTTAAACATGAATTCCATATGTCTGATTTTTTTATTTAAAAAAATCATCTCACCTCTGAAAAGTGCTTAGAGTCCCCAGTATACCATTGAATTTGGCCATGTTCATTTCAGGATTGCCCCAAGTATCAGAATGGACAGAGTGCTTGGAATGCAGCCAAATGGTAGGGCAATGCAATGTTTTTATTGTATATAATTGTAGTTAACCCTAAAAAGTAGAGTGTAAACATTTAGACATGTGAGATACATATCATTCCTCCCATTAGAAGTATGGAAAACTCTTATCAGTGCTCATGCTGAGGATAAGTAGCTGTACTTAAGAGACAAGACAAAATCCTCTTTTGTGGATTTTTGAGGCTTCACAAGTTTTTTGCACTTTTCATCTTTTTCAGCATAATTTTATTTACAGGACCCCAGGTATATAATTATATAGGTATAATAATAGGTATAATTATAGGTATAAAATTTGACATTTAGTGAGAACAAATCAGCATTTGCACAGCATAACAGATTCATGTAAACATTTTAAAAAAGCAACTAGACAATATTCAGACAACTTTTACTTTTGCCAATTTTTTGGGAATTCCAACAATTAATTAAGGGAACCTCATCTGGGGTCAGGACCCAAATTTAGGCGGCCGTGTTCTAGATTAATCCAGGAATGACTTACATTTGCTTCTACAATTCTCCTCCAGTGGCAAAGACTTTCCCTTTCTGGAAATATATCATCCACCTTCACTTTACTTATAGTAGAGACAGTGGAAGCAATAGCAGTGAACAGAATGGAGATGGTTGTGTTGGTGTTGTGTGTATTTTCTCCATTCTTCCTGCTGGCAATCATAAATCTGTTGATTGGAAGAATGGTGGCACCTGGGGCGAGTAATCTTATTGGAGGTAGAACATTATAATATAGAGTATAACTATGAAGTGGAGAGAAATCAATACATTGCCCTATAAGACTTCTGGAAAGGAACAGAACATTTCCCCCAACATGAAGTTCAGTGTGTGTACAATTTGTGTGTGCATTTTGGTACATTTCAATCTTATCAGCCTGATTTTAGAAAAGGCCAGCTAGTATTGGAAGCCTTGGCAAATGTCAGCTGTACTTTTCAACCACACCACTGTAACTGCAGATGCAATGAATGGAGCTCTGGGTAGCAGGTAACATGATTTTAATGTGTTCTTCCCCACCTTTCATAAAACCAGAGCTGAAAATTAAACGTTGAAACAACTATTTGAATTAAACCCAGGGTTTCCAGTTTCCTCCTTTCTGCAGTTGTTGCCAGAGAGTGCCACCTGCTGATCAAATGGACTAAAAGCATTATTGAAAATATCTGCTTTTCAAGAAAATGCCCATGGCAATCTTTTTCTAAAACTGCATCTACACTACCATATAATCCAGTTTATCAAATCAGATAATCCACATTATCTGCTTTGAACTGGATTGTATTAGTCTAAACTGCTATATAATCGAGTTCAAATTAGATAATCTGGATTTTATATGACAGTGTAGATATTGCCTAAGGCCCCTTCTACAGAGCTGTATAAAATCAAGATTATTTGCTTTGAACTGGATAATATGGCTGTGTAGACTCAATCCAGTTCAAAACAGATAATGTGAATTTTTTTTTGTTTATTCGTTCAGTCTCTTCTGACTCTTCATGACCTCATTGACCAGCCCATGCCAGAGCTCCCTTTCAGCCGTGGCCACCCCCAGCTCTTTCAAAGTCAAGCCAGTCACTTCAAGGATACCATCCATCCATCTTGTCCTTGGTCTGCCCCCTTCCTTTTTCCTTCCATTTCCCCCTGTATCATTGTCTTCAAGCTTTCCTGTCTTCTTATGTAGCCAAAGTACTTCATCTTTGCCTTTAATATCCTTCCCCACATTGAACAGTCAGGCTTTATTTCCTGGAGTATGGAATGGTTTGATCTTCTTACAGTCCAAGATGTTCTCAGAATTTTCCTCCAGCACTACAGTTCAAAGTGTCTATCTTCCTTCACTCAGCCTTCCTTATTGTCCAGCACTCACATCCATAGGTTTCTTTATCTATGCAGATCTTGATATCTGGCAGTGTAGAAGTGTCCTAACAGGACTATTGTGGCATGGTACACGCAGTTTATAAATGTGTAGACTTAGAAAGGGTCTCACGAGCCTTTTAGTCCAAACTGCTGCTTAATGGAAGAATTTGCTTTTATTGCTAAATCACTCTTAACAAAAAGTTCCTTCCAATGTTCAGTTCAAATCTACTCACCTATAACGTCAAGCTACTAGCATCTGCTGGTACTTCTGAGGATAAAACTGCCTTTTCTCTTAGTGAAAGCCTTTAAGGTGTTTAAAAGGTGCAATCATGTCATCCTTGAGTCACCCCTGAGAATTGGGAATGTTCAGACATTCCCAATTCTTTCAACTTTTCCTTATATGAGTTATTTGCCATATCTCTTACCATCTTTGCTCTTCTCTAATCCTGATCCAACTTGTCTATATCCTTCTTAAAATGAGATGCTTAGAAATGAACACAATACTCCAGATGAGGCCTGACAAGTACAGAATATAGTAGGGTTATTACTTCCTTCAGCTTGGAAAATATCCTTCTTTTAATGCATAAGAAAATAACATCCAGCACAGACTTCAGCTGCATCTTTTTAATACTGAATGAAAATGTTTTATAAATAGAATCAATCAATGCTGAATCAATCAATGCAATTTTAATGCTGAATGTGTCACACTGCTTTTTTTTCCTCAGCATTATCTTTTCTGTTCCTTGATACAATGGCCATCAAATCTCTTCGTGATTCTTATTCTAGCCTCTGCATCTTCATTTTTCCTTATCTGATTCTTGCACTTTCTTCAGCCTAACCTTTGATTAGGTTTCTGATCTCTTGAACTTGCTCATCTTAAGTCATTTGCTCTGGATTTGTCTGTCTTGGAATCTTCTGCTGCTTAATATCTTCCTCTAAAAATCCTATGAACTTTTTACCCTTTTGTCAACTCTTAAGCTGTTCATCAATCGCATTTCATCCTGCCATACTACTATGTAATCTCTTCACTTCATACATTCACACACATACACAAAATATGCAAACACTTCAACATTTCTGAGATGAAAATTGGGGCACCTTTGGTCAAGAAACATCAGAGAGTAGTGAAGATGGCAAAGGTTATTCATGAACATGAACTTGGAGAACCTTTGTTAGTTTGCTTTTACCTGAACCTACTACAAAGGGCAAGATTCCGTCTCATAACTCTCCACTCTCTATATTGTGTTTAATTTGAGTGCAGTTTTCAGCAATTGAAGTAATTGGACAAAGGAGGAAAACAGGAGAAGAAGAGATAAACTGGGACATTTTTAAAGCAGTTGAAAAGAAGGACAACTGATGATTGTCATTTCTTCTCTGCTAATTAAGGACAATTGGAGGGTGTATATGTGTGAGAGAAAAGTTTATGCTGTAAGGTGTGGGGGTTCAACACCTTTGCTTTGGCTGTTTCTTCTCTACAGGTATTACAATTAGCCACAGAGGAAAATATTTACTTTCAGTCTGTCCATTTCAGGTGCAGATTTTCAACATGGAATCAGTTTTCAGATTTTTAAGGGCAATAAAATATCATTTCTTCTATTTCAAATGAATTTACCCATTAATACCATGTTATTTGGACCATATTGTATACATCCATTTTGAATTGCAAGGTTATGGATTAGGATGGAGGGGAATTTTGTTTCTCTTTGGGCTTTTAAATAATAACCCCTGTAGTAATGTAACTTTCTTAGTAATTGGATAAAATGAGGCTTTAAAAATCTGGACATATTCTTCTACCAAGGTCCAAGGCTTAAAGAGCAAAATTCTTAAAAGTCTAGATATGAATTGGAGGGGAGGGTGTGGAATGCCTATTTTGGGGTCCTTCCCATCTGTTATACCTATATGGAAGGCAGGTGCAACATAGCCCTCTTTCATGCTTTGGAAGATGTATCTTGTTGATTTGACTGATACTGCTGGAAGTTAGGATTTCATTTTACTTCATTTTTTGAGAGTTTAATAAAATTTGCGAACTTCATATTGAACTTTGAGAGGAGTGACTGAATTGAGTGTAGGGTGAAGGAAAAGTGATACTTTGCCTTCCTACATACATAATTTGCATGAAAAATGGAGGGGATATATTATATTTTAATTACTTTACATTAGTTATAAACTGATGGTGATTATAATGTGTGTCTTACTTCAATGGATCCTAGCCTTTGTTTTTCCGGAGGTTGTGGAAATACCAGCCAAATTAGCCAATGGTCAGAGATTCTGTAAGCTAAATTTAAAAACTTTAAAGCACCAAAGGTTGGGAGACACTGCCTTAGTTGGTTTATAAAAATCGCTTGCTGGCTAATGTGCGTGCTTTTTTCTCAACAGAGCCACCCATGTGGGTTACAAAACCTGAAAGTGGAATTTTCAGTATTGGTGGAAGTTTTGTACGTGTATGTGAAGCTGTGGGTGACCCTGAGCCAACTATCAAGTGGAAAAGGAATGGTGTTCATTTGCCAGGTAATTAGAGGATGTGGCTATTAATGCAGTACAAAGTATTGATTGGCTATATACACACAAAAAGTGGTGCTGACTGTAGTAATTTGACAGATTTTCCCCTTAAAGATTTAACCGTGCTCAATAGTCAATTTTATTTATTTCACATCAAAAGTATTGCATAAATCAGTATAAAACTGATAAAAATAGAAGGAACACAAGTGGCTAAATATCTTTTGACCAAAAATGAACAACAGAGACCACATTGTCTATAGTCTCCAACAATTCTTCCTCTGTACATGAGGCAGGTCACCGCGGACAAGAAAACAGTTACAGAGTTGTGTGTTCTGCTCCACAGTCAGACAAAGTGGAAGATTCTTTTAGGTAGTACTATTTTGCCAGGTTGTTTTTTGATCTGCCACTCCACCTCTGAGTCTGTTCAGGATCTTCCAAGTTGCCCATTCTTGGTTAGCCTCTGGAGGAAGATCCTCGTGGGGGGCCACCAAATTGGGTTTTCCTGGTTTAGCTGCCCAGAGGGATACTCTTGCTGTTGTTAGAAGAATGTTAAGAGGAGTGGTAGTTCTCATGAAGGTTTCCCTTGATTTGAGTCTCCTGGGAGGAGGCTGATAGCCATGCAGTGGATGGCTTCCACAATGTTCAACCTTATTTCTCTCACAGTTAGCAATATTCAATGAAACTGTTTCATTCCAATAGGAGTTGTGATGGGTTGATAATAGGTGACTTCCCTTCCTTCCTGTTCCTTTACATTTTTTGTATAAATATATTTGTAATATTTTGTAATAATAAGGCTATCTCTTTTAATCAAACCAATAACCAATAAAAATGAGATCTATATTGAATATCATTTTACTGCTGAATAATTTAGCAGTGAATTGGCCTTGTTACTTATGGAATGAAATAGGTTTAACTATAGCAGTCTTTCTCAACCAGTGTGCCGTGGCACACTAGTGTGCCGTGACGGACCGCCTGCTGTGCCGCGAGAAAAGCTCTCTGCCCCCTTCCTCCCCCCCTGCTGCTGAACTGCTGCTTGGGGGAGGAGGAAGGGCCAGACAGTGGCGAAGAAAAAGAAGAAGGGACCGGGTGCCGCCTCCTTTGGCCGTTTCCCCAGCCAGCCTCCAATCCGCCATGACTCCCACCATGACTCTCACCCCTCGCTCGCTGAAGCCGCGTGGATGAGGAGCCCCGCCCACTGAAGCCCATCCACCGCTCATGCTCCTCCTCTGTAGGAGAGCTGAAGCTGGGGGGAGGGGGCAGGGCATGGCGCAGCCTGGCTCTGCCCCCTCCCCCAGCTTCGGCACTCCCAGCAGCTGCTCCAGCCTTGAGGGGACAGTCCCAAGCCAGCATTGTGCTGGCTCTGGCACCGCTGGCTTGGCACTGCCCCCTCAAGGCTGGAGCAGCTGCTGGGAGAGGTGAAGCCCGGGGTAGGGGTGGGGCATGGCACAGCCTGGCTCCGCCCCTCCCGGCTTCGGCACTCCCAGCAGCTGCTCCCAGCAGGCCACCATCCCCCAGCCGTTCTTTACTGTCACTTTGTGTCATTTTGGTTGGTGGTGTGCCCCCGGATTTTTTTACTGTTAAAAGTGTGCCACGGCTCAAAAAAGGTTGGGAAACACTGAACTATAGAATGAAAAGAACTGAGAAAAATTAATACAATATCCATATTCACAGAGCGTTTATATCCAGGCTGTTACAATTTGAAATCTTGGATTTCAAGCTTGGGTTTCTGTAATATGCTCCAATCTGGGCTTGTTTTACAAAGTTTTCGGAAACTTCACCTCTTATAAAATGCTGATTAAGGAACATTTGCTTCTCTTTTTATTTATTTATTTATTTATTTCGGCTTGTTAGTCGCCCCTTCCGATAGGCTCGGGGCAACTTACATGTGCTAAAACCATAAAAACAACGGACCAATGTCCACAGCTTAAAATTATACAGACACATACACCAAGATAACTCTTGTGGCCTACATTTTAAAGCACCATTGTTGGTTATCAGCACATTTCTTGGTAAAATTCAAAGTGCTGATAATGAGCCATGAATTTTTGGGTGGCTTGGAGTGGGCTACATGAAAAAGTTAATTCTCAAAGGTATTTTTTAACTTTAGGTGTACAGTCAGCCCTCCACATTTGTTGTTTTTTAAAAAAATTGCAGAATAGATTATTTGTGTATTTCTTTAATATGTTTTCTCTAGGAGTCTTTAGGTCCTCCAGCATCTGTGGCCAACTTCTGTCAAAGGTTGACAATTGAATTATGCTTTAGGACCTGATTCCTAGAAAGATGTTCTCTCAGAAAAAGCAGCTTTTTATTTTGAGTTTTTCCACTTTTGCACCAATCTTACACCTCTAGTGCCAGCAAATGTGGGGGGCCCTGTAAAGAAAAGGCAGGAGACAGGATATATATATATATATCTGTATATCTGTATACCTTTATAAAGCGGAATGTTTGTATGTATGTATGTGTGCGGAGGGCGGGAGAGCACGAGGGCGGGAGGGCGGACGGGCGGATATGTGGCAGCCACTTTCACAGGCCATAGCGACCAGCGCGGGTGATGGACCTGCACCAAACTTGGTACACATAACCCCCCCTAACCCCCTTTACGTCCTGGTGCGGTTCGGGGGACATGACCCACGGATTATGGGATTTGTAGTACTTTCTAACACTTTGGTTCCCATAGACCACTGAGGCCACCAAAAAGGACCAATACAGACCACACTTAGCACACACAGCCCCCATGACCCACTCTACATCCTGGTGCAGTTTGGAGGAGGGTGGACCATGGATGATGGGACTTGAAGTACCTCTACTCACTTCCCAAGTTCGCTGCAACCCTCATCCAATCACTGATCGAGACCAAACTTGGCATACATAACCCCTATGACTGCCTTCACGTCCTGGTGAGGTTTGGGGGAGGACTGACAATGGATGATGGGATTTCTAGTACTTTCACACCCCTCTGTTCCCACAGACAACTGCGGCCCCCAACAAACACCAAGAAAGACCACACTTGGCACACAGAGCCCCAGTGACCTGCTACATCCTACTGAACTTTGGAGGGGGCCAGAACATGGATGATGGGACTTGCAGTACCTTCCCTCACTTTCCAAGCCTGCTACAAACCTAATCCAATGACTGATTAACACCAAACCTGGCACACAGAGCCCTCATGACCCACTCTACATCCTGGTGCTGTTTTGTGTGAGATGGACCACAGATGATGGGACTTGAAGTACCTTCACTCACTTCCTAAAAACAATGCAACCCTCATCCATTCACCAATACAGACCAAACTTAGCACACAGAGCCACCATGACCCAATCTACATCCTACTACACTTTGGGGGAGGGTGGACCAGAGATGATGGGACTTCCACTACCTTCAGTAATTTCATGATACCACTGCAACTCCCAATAATGATGGATCAAGACCAAACTTGCCACACAGAGCCCCCATGACCCACTCTGCATCCTGCTGCACTTCTCAAATGACCCAGGCACCGCCGGGTCCCGAAGCTTGTGTGTGTATATATATCTATGTGTCTGTGTGTGTGTGTGTGTGTGTCTATATATATATATATATATATATGTGTGTGTGTGTGTGTGTGTGTATGCATTAAAAAAGAACATTTGTTGTGTCAGGTAAATAAATAATGCTTTACCATTTTGCTTGCTTTTGTCATCTATAGAAACAAAAACCAGCAGGGCATTTTTTTCGACAAGGGAGATCAGTATAACTGATCTAGTGTTGAATGACAGTGCAGTGTTCCAGTGTGAGGCTACCAACAAGCATGGTACCATTCTTGCCACAGCAAATATTGATGTTCTTGGTAAGTTTTTACTAGGGATACAAATGATCAGCTATTTCACCTTCACATGTATAATGAGACATCACACAGAGACACATACACACAAGCCTTGTTGTGGCAAGGCATAGGGAAATGATATAGATAAACAAAGATAAAGGGGGCTTAAAGATTTTGCAAGATATATTTGAGAACTGTCATCTGATAAAATACATAGAAAAAAATAGTTTAAACTTTGCAATTTACTGTAAATTGATGGATGACACGATTGAGGAGAGAGATTTAACTGAGGCAGTAAAGAGAAAGAGGAACAAAGACATTAGCAATTATTTCAAAACTATGATGGAGATTTATATGGAGAGAGCCTAAACTTCATTGCTTATGATTTGGAGGAGAATAAAATAAATAAGTGGTGTGAAATGCATTGTGGGATGATCTGGGAAGAAAACGTTGACATTCTGTGGCTGATTTGAGTAGTGAGAAGGAAGAGAAAAGGAAGACCAATAGGCTTTTTTGAAATGGAAAGGCCACACAACTTTTTTGTGATTTGTTTATCACTGTAGAAGGAGAGTAACTGAGAGGGCTTGGCACAAAACCAGGAGTGGAGATTAAGGAAGGATTCATTTCTCATGTTTAATATGTTAATTAATTGATGTTGACATAACGAGAAATGGTAAATAGATACAAATTTCAGAATCACATATATAGATAAGTAGTTTTGGAAGGGGGAAAGAATAATAATAATTTCACTAGAAGAATTAATGATTTGCAACAAAAGCCAAGGGAATAATACAATTCTCCTTTATAGAAGATGTGGATGCACAGCTGATTTTGTAATACAGCGGTTCTCAACCTGGGGGGTCGATTGGCCATTTCCAAGGGGTCGCGATGCCACCTCCTCTAGCCCTGACCCCTCCGCCTCCCTGCAATGGCTGCCGGGCCCCTGGGAGCAACGCAGGAGGGCCAAGGCCCGGCAGGGAGGCAAATCTGGCAGCGAGGAGGAGGAGGAAGAAGAGAAAGCCATTCCCCTGCAGCAAGGCCTGTACTTCCATTTGGAGGCACCACCAGAAAAGAATGGAGAGGAGAAAAGGCCTTTCTGCTGCTCCCTGCCCCACGTTCCTCTCGCTGCCCTTCTAGGCACCGAGGCCTGCCTTCATCCCTTTCCTCTGGGCTCTTCCTCCTCCTCCTCTCTGTTTGGGCTCTCCAAGATATAAGATATATGATTGCATGTATTTTGATTTAGATTACTACCATTTGTACTTTATAGAAAAGAGGTTTAATTTATTGTTTAAGGAAAGCATCAGACTGGAAAGATTAATAGGGGTAAAATGATTGTCCAGAAAAAATGTAAGTCACTTGATTTTTCTTCTTCTTTGTTTATAATATCTATTTTGTTGTTTTATTATTTTCCTAGTTTGTTTTATATTATTATATTTTTTTATTTGGAAGTGTCAATACAAACATGTTTCAGAGAATGCAAATATGGCAGATTTTTTTCAGCTATACATCTGTGTTGTTTATAAAGATACGCAAATTCCCCTCCAACAGAATACAGTTCCAAAAGCTGTATTTTTATAGGTCTAGTTCTTAATATCCCACTCCTTTTTGACAATCCATATATATCTTTTCAGAGATCCCTCCAGAAATCTTAACTCCAGATGGTGAAGAATATGTTGTGGCTGTGGGTTACCCAAGTCGCCTATACTGTCACTTTTTTGCAGTACCTCAACCTGATGTCTCTTGGTAAGCTTTGTTCAATTCCTTCTTCTTTTTCATAGGTTGTTCTTGACATTTCACATCTGATTCTGCCTGACTGTGAACATGTAGCTGCATTTTAAGAAACCTCAATTGATTTCTTTTTTGAAAAAAAATCTATCCAAGAGAAAGATACTGTCATAAGATGCCAATAAGATGGGCTTAAATATACTCGTATTGTAAAGGTTTCAAAGCATTAGTGTGACAAGGTTAATGAAGCTGCTCGTTGTTTGTTAGCAATTGAAATGATAAAGTCCCAGGAGCTGGTGTTTCATTTCCTTTATCTTCAGGATGGCAAAGGTCAACAGAGCTTAGTTTGCTCAGAGGGTTTCCTTGATCAGGAGCAATTTAGATGGATTAATGAAAAGCAAATGTTATTTTTTGAAAAGACACCAAAGCTCTCCAATCCTCTAAAGGCCCCTGTGTATGTCTTCAAGTGTACAAAATAATTCACCTTAGAGCTTAGCCTGAGTTGTTTAACATTACCGAGAATGGTTGTGTCCTTCAACTATGCCTTCTTCCTCTTTCCATTCCATTGTTTTGTGATGTCCTAATGGGTATCTGTTATTCTCCTCAATGTGCCAAAGTTGTAACTCTAACCAAAAACAGTAACATACTGTTGAATCTGTCCTGAATTGTTATCTGAAGCTTCAAGAAGTTGTCCAAAGTGCTGAATCTATATTTTTATGCCTTTGATTGTTTCTTAAACGTTCACAGTAAAACACAGAACAGATTTCCTGGCTCACTGCAGTGGAGGCCACCTCTGATCCTGAATCATCGTTGCCTTGAGCTGGAACTGACAGTTGCAATTGCCAATCTGGTTTAGACATTTTCAGTAGCTGTGGTTTATTCAGTAGCTGTAGCCCTGAAGTGACTAGCAATGCTTATATCGTACTGAGGGTGGTAGGGCAGGTCATATGCCAAAGCTGAAACAGTCTCTTTCACTGGCACATATTGTGACTTGGCCTGGAGTATTCCAAGCTAACTTCACATTGGCCTTTGGCTTCAATTCCAGAGGTCATCAAAGTACAGCCTCACTCATAGTGTCATTCATACCATGGTCTCAGGTATGTAAACTGAACAGAATACGAAGCTAAACAGGGACATGAAACACTGTTAAAGAGAGTATTCTACTTTCATGATATAGCTGCTTGCTACAGCAGAAAAAAGTGTACATTTTGCTGATCATCCTAAATATTCTGATATGAATGCAAAAATGAATGTCAGAAATGAAATCTTTACTGCTCTTAAAAATGACATAAGAACATAAGAACATAAGAAGAGCCATGCTGAATCGGGCCTCAGCCCATCTAGTCCAGCATTCTGTGTCAAACAGTGGCCCACTAGTTGTACACAGGGATCTCTAGCAGAAAGGAGGGCAAAACCCTCACCTGCTCCCGACCCCCCACAACCAGTACCCGGGGAAAATCCTGCCTGCCTCCATCAACACAGAGGTGGCACTTGGATGTCCATTTCAGTAGCTACTGATTCCCTTGGTATCCATGAATCTGTCTAATCCTGCCTTGAAGCTGTCCAGGCTGACCGCTGTCACAACCTCCTCTGGAAGTGAGTTCCATAACCCAATGACCCTCTGGGTGAAGAAATATTTCCTTTATTAGTCCTAACTTTCCTACCTTGGAGCTTTAGGGAGTGCCCCTAGTCCTAGTGTTGTGTGACAGAGAAAATATTTTTCTCTATTCACCCTTTCTATCCCATGCATGATTTTATACACTTCGATCAAGTCACCTCTTAAACGCCGTCTTTCAAGGCTGAAAAGACCAAGGCGTTGCAACCTGATTTCGTAAGGGAGCTGCTCCATCCCTTGGATCATTCTTGTTGCCCTTTTCTGTACCTTTTCCAGTTCCGTTATATCCTTCTTGAGGTGCGGTGACCAGAATTGTACACAGTACTCCAGATGTGGCCTCACCATAGATTTGTAGAGAGGCAATACAACATTTGACGACCTATTTTCGATTCCCTTCCTGATCATGCCAAGCATAGAATTTGCTTTTTTCACTGCTGCTGCGCACTGGGTTGACATCTTCATTGAGCTGTCCACCAAAACCTCAAGATCCCTTTCCTGGTTTGTCTCGGAAAACTTTGACCCCATCAATTGGTAGGTGTAGTTGGGGTTCTTTGCCCGATGTGCATGACTTTACACTTGTTTAGGTTAAAATGCATTTGCCACTTTGTTGCCCATTCACTCAATTTCGAGAGATCTTTCTGGAGCTCTTTACAATCAGTTTCATTTTTAACTACCCTGAACAATTTAGTGTCGTCTGCAAACTTTGCTACCTCAGAATTTACTCCTACATCCAGGTCATTAATGAATAAATTAAAAGTAACGGACCCAAAACTGAACCTTGCGGTACGCCACTTCTCACCTCTTTCCACCCAGAGAAATGTCCGTTTATTACCACCCTTTGTTTCCTACAGTTTAGCCAGGTTCCAATCCAGGACAAGACCTGTCCTCTGATTCCATGGCTGAAGAGCTTATTTAGGAGCCTTTGGTGAGGGACTTTGTCAAAAGCCTTTTGAAAGTCAAGGTAAACAATATCGACTGGGTCCCCTTTATCTATGTGTTTATTTACACCCTCAAAGAATTCTAACAAGTTAGTAAGACATGATTTGCCTTTGCAGAAACCATGTTGATTTTCCTTCAGCAATGCCTGTTCTTCTATGTGCTTAGTAATTTTTTCTTTAATAATGGTTTCCATCACTTTGCCTGGAACTGAGGTTAGACTAACTGGCCTATAATTTCCTGGATCACCCTGATCCTTTCTTGAAGATCGGTGTTACATTTGCCTCCCTCCAGTCCTCGGGTACAGTGCCTGATCTTAGAGAAAGGTTATATATTTTGGCTAGAATTTCAGCAATTTCACACTTGAGTTCCTTAAGAACTCTGGGGTGGATGCCATCTGGCCCTGGTGATTTGTTGACATTTAGTTTAGTAAGGCATGTGAGAACATCTTCCTTGTTTATCTCTATCTGGTTTAATTCATTTAATTCCCTCCCTGAAAAACTGACTCAGCTGCAGGCATATGTTGTCTGTCCTCCTGTGTGAAAACGGAGGCGAAGAAGTCGTTTAGCCGCTCGGCAATCTCCTTGTCTTCACTTATTGTCCCTTTCTTACCATTTTCGTCAAGTGGCCCAACTGCTTTTCTAGTTGGGTTTCTACTTCTGATGTACTTAAAGAAGTTTTTGTTATTTTTTTAATGTTCTTAGCTATATGTGCCTCAAAATCTCTCTTGGCTTTCCTGACGGTTGCTTTGCATTTAGTTTGCCAGAGCTTGTGTTCCTTTCTGTTCTCCTCAGTAGAAAGAGCCTTCCATTTCTTAAATGAGTTTTTCTTCTTTCCAATCACATCTTTTACTTCATTTGTAAGCCATGCCGATGTCCTCTTGGACTTTCCCGGCCTCTTTCTTATTTTAGGAATGCATTTTAGTTCGGCTTGTTTTAAAGTATTTTTAAACAGTTTCCAAGCATTTTGAGGGATTTGATTTTTTTACTGTTCCTTTTAGTTTGTTCTTTACTATTTTTCTCATTTTGGTGAAATTCCTTTTTTGAAAATTTAAGGTCTCTGTGTTAGTTTTCACTGACAGTTTGCTATCCAAACTTAAGTTGAAGGTTATTGTGTTGTGGTCACTGGTACCTATGGGCTCAGTTACAAGGACATCTTGAACGATATCTTGTTCATTAGTTAGCACCAAGTCCAGGATCCCCTTTCCCCTGGTTGGTTCCATGACCATCTGCTCAAGGGAATAATCAGCTAGCATGTCGAGGAACCTTATCTCTCTTTCATGCGTAGAACAAGAATTTAGCCAATCTATCCGGGGATAGTTGAAGTCCCCCATTATGACTAATTTATTGCTTTTTGAGGCCTGTTTAATTTCATTTTCCAGATAGCAGTCTGCCTCTGGAGTTTGGTTGGGAGGGCGATAGCAGATCCCTAATGCTAGATTAGTTTTTTGTCCTGGGATTTTTACCCACAATGTTTCTGTAGGTGAGTTTGAATTTTCTTGAAGTTCTAATTCATGAGATTCTAGCTCTTCATTTATGTACAAGGCCACACCGCCACCGTTTTTCCCTCTCCTGTCTTTCCTGTACAGTTTATAACCTGGAATTTTTGTGTCCCAATTGTTTTCCTCTGTCCACCAGGTTTCTGTTATGCCAATAATATCAATATTTTTTTCTTTTGCCAAACATTCCAACTCTCCTATTTTTGTTCGAAGGCTTCTAGCGTTTGCGTACAGACATTTATATTTATTGCTCTGAACGACTGTACCACGACTGCTGGCTCCACCCCGGCACTATCTACCAGCCTATCTAGATGCCTCGTGATGTCCGCAACCTTTGCACCTGGCAGGCAATTTACCATGCGGTCATCACATCCATCTCAAACCCAGCTTTCTATGTTCCTGGCAATCGAATCGCCCACTACAAGAAGCCCCCCTCCTACCACCCGTTGAGACGTATCCTCGGTGCAAGAGGATATGGGTGTAATGACTCCTCAATAGACGGTAGGGATCACACTCAGACGACGTTCTGGTCCAACACGATTTTATTGAAGGTACACCACCCGTAAAGCTAAAGCGCCGGCCCGCCACCCAAACACACCTTATATACCCCGGTAGCCCCTCCCCTACACCATGCAATGTCCAGGCAGGGTGTCATCATGCTCCGATGAATCAGCAATCCCAGTAGTCCATAGGGGCATGACCCCAGGGTCATATGGGTGACGTCACGAGTCCAAATGTCCAATGTCCATGCCAGGAGGAGTTGCCTCACTTCCCTCTCTGGCACCTGGAAGTTACTTCACTCCCATGCTGATTCAGCAATTCCCAGCACACGTGGGCAAGGTCACTCCAGGAACTGGGCCAAAGGTCGCTGCAGTTTCATGACAGGTTGGGAACATGATCTCCCTCAAAGCTCAGGTTTCCCATACCTGACATAATGGCCTCCTCCACCTCGTCCTCCTCCCCCTGAGGGAAACAAAACATCATTCAATCCCGTGGAGGAAATGGGCTCACATATTTCTTAAGATAACTGCAATGAAAAGTTGGGTGCACTTTCCTAAACTCTTGGGCAACAGCAGGGTATATGACACCTTATTCACAACTCTGTCAACTTTAAAAGGCCCTATGAATTTTGGACTTAACTTCTTTGACTTGTATCCTAACTTCAAATTCTCTGTGGACAGCCACACTAAATCCCCCTCGGCATACGCCCCTCCCTCTTGCCGCTTGTGATCTCCAAACAGCTTATAGGAGCGCTGTGCCTTTCTCAACGCCTCTGTAACTTCTTTCCACATTCCTTCAGCTCGCACTCTCCACTCCCCCTTGCTCGCTCCCCTTCTATCTCCACCAGTTGTGGCAAGGGGCCACCTCTTGCCCATAAACAATCTCAAAAGGCGATTTCCGGTAGAAGAATGGATGGAACTGTTGTAAGCTACCTCAGCGTAAGGAAGGAGATCGGACCAATTATTTTGTTCCTGATTACTGAAAATCCTTAAATAGGTCCCCAAGGATTTCTGCACTCTCTCCGCAGTTCCATTACAGCAGGGATGATAACCAGACGTCAGTTTCCTCTGAGCCCCTAGCTCCTCAAAAACTTGCCCCAAAACCGAGCCGTAAACTGAACACCTCTATCACTCAACACCTGCTCTGGGCAACCATGCAACCTATACACATGCTGTACATACAACCTAGCCAATCGCTCCGCCGATGGTAACCCTCTCAACGGAATGAAATGAGCCTGTTTAGAAAACATGTCTATAACAGTCCAAATATACCGATACCCCTTGCTTGACGGCAACTCCCCAACAAAGTCGGTACTAACATGTGTCCACGGCCTTATTGGATCAGCAACCACTTGTATCAACCCCTGCGGCCGGGCAGTAGGAACCTTATTCCTAGCACACACTTCACAACTCGCTACATGGTGCCGGATTTCCACCTTCATACCTGGCCACCAGTACTTCTTCTTAATAGCCAACATGGTCTTGGTGACTCCCCAATGTCCAGCAGTCTTATAATCATGATGCATCTCCAACACCCTTCTCCTTAACTTTTGAGGCACATACACCTTACCTCCTATCATCCACAACCCTTTCAACTTCACACACTCTTTCTCATGTTCTATCAACCACAAATCCCCTGCATATCCCTCTTGTAGTTCTAAACTCCACTCATCCACTACTTCCTCCTCTTTCTTCACTTCCAACCTCTTCTGAGACCGGGTCTGCACTGCACAACCCCACTGCTCTTTGGAAAAAACCTCTCCTTCTTTGTGCAGCCCACCTGCTCCTACATTAGGATATCTAGATAAAGCATCTGCTACTATATTTTCCTTCCCCTTGATATGCTGCAACTTGAAATTGAATCTATTGAAAAATTGCGACCACCTTACTAGCTTTGGGGACAACTTCTGAGGGTTGCGCAAATAACCCAAATTCTGATGATCCGTCATAACCACAAATGGGAACGCCGCCCCTTCCAAAACTGACGCCAGGTCACCAACGCGGTCTTCACTGCAAATGCTTCCTTCTCCCACACAGGCCATTTACGTTCATGTTCCCCAAACTTTTTTGAAAAATAAGCACAAGGCCGCAATTTCCCTGACCATCTTCCTGCAACAGTGCACCCCCATAAGCCCAAGCGGAGGCGTCACATTGAACTACAAAAGGTTGATTCACATCTGGATGTAGCAATAAAGGGCCTTCAGTGAAAGCCCTCTTCAACCTAACAAACGCTTTCTGACAATCTGGAGTCCAGTCTAACACCGCACCGGGTGACTTAACCTTTCTGGACTCCCCTTTACCCTTCGTTCTCAACAGCTCAGTAAGCGGGAGAGTTATCACAGCAAACCCCGGAATAAAAGTCCGATAAAAATTTGCTAGCCCTAGAAAAGCCTGCAACTGCCGGCGTGTGCGCGGAGCCTCCCAGCTCAACACGTCCTCCACCTTAGCCGGATCCATAGCTACCCCACTCTCGCCAATCCTGTACCCAAAAAAATCAATCTTATTTTTACTAAACTCAAATTTAATCAATTTCAAAAATAAACTCGCTTGCCTAAATCGTTCCAACACCTCGCGCACTAACTTCACATGCTCTTCTCGCACGGGTCGCTACCACAATGTCGTCTAAATAAACGAACACCCCTTATACAAAAGGGGGTGCAACACCTCGTTGATCAACTGCATGAACAGGCCTGAGACCCTGCTAAACCGAATGGCATTACGAGCCATTCGTACAATCCGAGAGGGCATGAGAACGCTGTCTTCCATTGGTCACTTTCTTTCACACGAATCATGTGGAATGCGTCAATCAAATCCAGTTTTGTAAAAACCTACAACCTCCCAACAGGCCTAACAGATCCTTAATCAACGGTAAGGGGTAACAGTTTGTCGTACTAATGGCATTTAAACCCCTATAATCAATGCACAATCTCAATCTCCCATCTTTCTTTTCCCTAAACAACACTGGTGCGGCCAAAGGGGATTCCGCGTCTTATAAACCCTTTTTCAAATAATCATCTATTTGTTCTCTTAATGCGACCTTTTCCTTGACTGTCATTGCATAGATTTTTGGCTTGGGTAAAACCGCCCCCTCTTTCACCTCTATGCTGCATTGCACGTTCCTAACAGGTGGAAGCTTTTGGGCTGATTTAGGGTTAAACACGTCAGCGTAGTCCCAATACTCTTGGGGTATTCCTTTCACTTCTTTGCTGACACCCTTCTCAACATTAGGGGCACACTGAACCGCCCCCGCCTTCCAGTCAATCTTGGGGTTCACCTTTTCTAACCAGGGCATACCTAGCACCACTTCATGCCCTTTTATGGGAGCCATTACAAAATCAATTTCTCCCTCCCATGGCCCCACTCGTCCAGTTAACCCTTCGTCCCCACAGAAAAAGGACCCCCTTCAATCATTGTCCCATCTAACTGTTTGAAGGTGACTGGAGTTTCAAGGGTTTTGTGTCCCCACCCAACTCTTCTACTAACTGTGGAGACATGATATTTTCTGAACAGCCACAATCAACTAAAGCTTCCTTTTTCACCACCAGATCCCCCTGAACTAAACCCAACACACATTGAATATTATTTCTCACCCCAACATTAAAGCTTTCAACATTGTCCATCGCTGCAGCCTTAGCGGCAGCCACTCACTGCTGGTTTCTGGGGGCATTGATAAGCATAATGTCCAGACTGGTTACAAGCATAGCAGCGGACTCGACTCAATGGGGTTTTCTTGCTGCCACTGGGACGACCGTCGCCAACCCGCTTAGCTTCGGCACCTTTAGGTCTGCTTTCACTCCAGGCACGACCCATGCCTCGCGACCTCATCGGTTGGGTACGCCGCCTCTGTACCTGGGCCAAGATCCCTTCCACATTGCCTGCTAGCTGAATCCACCTGTCGATGTCCCCCGGGTCGTCGCGGTGAAGACACCACTCCAGGACCTCCTTGCGCAGCCCATCTTTAAACAGCTCCAGCAGGATAGCCTGCGACCACTCCGCTACTTTCCCGGCGAGACCCATAAATTCTTCGGCATACTCAGTTACCGATCTGGCACCTTGGGTCAAGCACCTTAACGCCTCCTTCGCTTTGATCCTTTCTAAAGGATCTCGAAATCTGTTCTTGATAGCCAGCAAGAACCTCCTCACTGACCCCAGGCAGGGATCTCTTCGATCGTGGCACTGTACATACCACTCGGCAGCTCGACCTTTAAACACAGCCCCAATAGCTCTAACTTGGCTGCCTTCACTGGGGTATAAATGTCCATAATCTTCCATATGGTCTTGTACTGCTGCAATGAAGAACGCCACTTTGGATGCCTCTCCTTCAAATTCCACCCGCAATGGCTCTTTTTTCATCCGGTTTCCAAACTCTTGAGAAACCATTCTCGGACCAGGCAAACTTCTCGGCCTAGTATTACCTCTTCCCAACCCTGCTGGCTGGGCTCTGGGACTCCTCTGGCAATCCTCTCCCATCATCCTCACTCGACGGAGATCTAGGACACTCCGGGATTGGACTCACTTGATTGCGGCTTTGATTCCTCACTCCCGAAGGAGATCTAGGACGCTCATTGAAAGCCCCGTCCATCCAGGAGTAATAGGTGAAGTCTCCACCTCCCGGGGCCTGCCACATCGACTCTCTCTGGTCCCTTTCATCCCATCTCTGGGTCATCCGGCTTACCAACTGCACCATTGCTTCCACTTTGCAGCTCAGCACTCCAATTTCAGATGGTGGCTCCGCCCGGTGGTCTCACTACCACCTCCTGTTGCCAGGTTCAACAGCTCTCTCTGAGACCGCTTCTCACGATCTTCCTGGATCCCTTCCAGACGAGCGCCTCTGCACTCCACCGCCTGGTCTTCCACGCGAGCCTCTCGGTACTCCGCCGCTCGGATCGCGCCCTGCGCTCTTCCGATTGCTGAGCCTCACTCCTCTCCTTAGCTCGACGTGCCATCATCTCATCCACTCGAGCTTGCCACAGCTGCTCTCCTTCACGGAGTCTCCTCTCCTGGGCTGCCCACTCTTGGGATGCATCTGGACTTCCCACCTGGTCAAGAGTGGTCCACTCCCACTCTTGAGTTCTCCGGATTTCTTCATTATCCTCCAAAATCCAGCTGTCCAGATATTTCTCCTCGTTCCACGCCAACCTCGCCATCGCTGGGATAGTCGGCCCGGGCTTTAGCTTCTGTAATGACTCCTCAATAGACGGTAGGGATCACACTCAGACGACGTTCTGGTCCAACACGATTTTATTGAAGGTACACCACCCGTAAAGCTAAAGCGCCGGCCCGCCACCCAAACACACCTTATATACCCCGGTAGCCCCTCCCCTACACCATGCAATGTCCAAGCAGGGTGTCATCATGCTCCGATGAAACAGCAATCCCAGTAGTCCATAGGGGCATGACCCCAGGGTCATATGGGTGACGCCACGAGTCCAAATGTCCAATGTCCATGCCAGGAGGAGTTGCCTCACTTCCCCTCTCTGGCACCTGGAAGTTACTTCACTCCCATGCTGATTCAGCAATTCCCAGCACACGTGGGCAAGGTCACTCCAGGAACTGGGCCAAAGGTCGCTGCAGTTTCATGACAGGTTGGGAACATGATCTCCCTCAAAGCTCAGGTTTCCCATACCTGACAATGGGCACATCCTCCGAGGAAGGGGTCCCAACTAAGGGAGCCGGTCCCTCTTCCTCAGACTGATGTCCTCCCTGCCCAAGACCCCCATTTTCCAAAGCAGCTGAAGGGCTGCTCAGAACGGAGTGGGATGCTCCTTTTCATCCCTGGAGATCTCTTCCTCCTGCCTCACTTCCTCTCTGTGCTTCTCCAGGTCTGCTACCTTGGCTTCAAAGGAAAGAACACGTTCCCTGAGAGCCAGGAGCTCACTGCAGCAAATGCACACCCAAGACTTCTGCCCAGCAGGCAGATAGTCATACATGTGACACTCAATGCAAAACACTGGAAAGCCCCCCTCCCACTGCTGGCTGACTACCTCCATTTCTTGTTTATATGTTTTTATAATTTGACTCCTTTTTTTAGATAATTAGACTTTTTTTCCTTTTTGTAGATTCACTGTTTGTTTTGGTCTTGATTAACTTTTTTACAAGTCTTTGGATATTTTTTTTACTTGTTACAGGTTTATGTTGTATCGCACGCCGATAGGCGCGCGGGCTGCTAAAAACTACCTTCTAGCAGCTAATACTAGAAGCTAAGACAACAAATTTACCCAGGAACTTACCAGTGCTCCTTATTTTCTTATTAGCAAGTAGTCTGCTTTAAACTGCTCCTCACAGAGACAGTTGGCTGACTGACACGGTGCTACTGTACTTGCTTTAAATGGTAAGTTGCCTTGAGTCCAAAGTTTGGGAAAAGCAGAATATCAATGAAGGTGATGGTGAGAGTGATGATATAATATCATGCTACCCCATCTCTTTATTTCAGGAAATACAGAAACAAAACCACTGAAATATGCCAAGTCAGGTTTTGTCCATATATAAGTTAAGATGGCTTATTTTTAATGAACATATATACATATTAATTTGATGCTATTTCCTTGATTTCCTTCAAACCAGCAGTAAAGGTAAACCATGGAGGTCCTGCTGTCACAATTTTCTTCAGCAACATACAACTTATGTGCACATATGTTCTATGGAAATCACCCTTTTCCATGCTATTATTATATATTATTTTTCAATCACAGTGCTTCATAGACCTTGGATATTATTCCTCCTGTTTGTATTTTGTTCCTCATTAATTCAAATTCTCTTCATTTTGCAACTGTATTTTTTAGGTTTCAATCTTCTTCTTTCTACCACCCAGAGAACATAGTGTTAATGCTCTTTTTCGGGGAACACACAGCTTCTTTGTTCCTATTTTTCTCTTTCAAATTAAAATGCTGATTACAACCTAGTGAGCCCTAAACGACTTGAGTCTATCTAAAGGACAGTATCTTCCCACATGATCTATGCTCCCATATGAACCTCCTGAACTTTGAAATCTTTGGGGAAAGCTTCTCCACAAACTCCTTTCCTAGGAAGGTTAGACTTGCCCTGTCTTTGCCCATGTTTATGTTTACAGTGAAGTCCTGCACATGCAGAAGTACAAAAGAAGAATTTTCTGACTAGGAAAAACTTCCTAATAATGTTGGAATGCACTACTAGGCATGAGAAAAAAGTTATGAAAATGAAATGGTTCGGAAGAAATTCGTAAGAAATGCTACTTTTGAGTATTTCCGCATCTGGAACGCCAACCAGGAAGTGGACTTTCTTTACAGAACTTCGGGGGCCAGGATTTTCTTAAGTGTCATTATTAGGTCTTAAGGGGGGGGCACCCTCCTTCTCTCTCACCACCCTCCCACCTCCCTTGCCAATAAGTATTATGGCAAGGCAAGCCCTAAACTCGCTCCTTCTTTCGGCTGGAAGCCTGGAAAAAATGTACAGAGAGGTTTACTCAGAAGTAAATCTGCAAAGAGGCACTTTGGATGAAGTGCCCTCCTTTGCAGATTTACTTCTGAGTAAACCTCTCTGTTTATATTTTTCCAAGCTTCCCTGCCTCTCCTGCCTGCCAGGATCTAAAGCATCAAAGAGTATTGGGGTGAGAAACCAACCTAATGTATAATAGAATGAATGCTACTGTAAGTGCCTAATATTATAAGTAATCCAACTGGTCATATACCTACATTCCATGCACATGCAATAATACAGCAGTAATAACAATGGGTATAAGAAGAGGTAAAATTCAAACCAAAGTATTCTGACTGTGGTCCCTCCTCAAACTGCAAAAGGCTCTTCTCTATGAGCACGGGAAAAGCCAAACCCCCGGGCACTGCGTTTGCTGCCTGGGCGCACACACATACATATTCTTGGGGGGGGGGATTTGCTGCAGAATCCCGGGCTCATAGAGAAGATTCTGCAGCAAATCCCCCAAGAATATGTATGTGTGTGCACCCAGGCAGCAAACGCTGTGCCCGGGTTTTGGCTTTTCCCGGGCTCATAGAGAAGAGCTTTTGCAGTTTGAGGAGGGACCACAGTCAGAATACTTCGGTTTGAAGTTTACCTCTTCTTATACCCATTGTTATTACTGCTGTATTATTGCATTAGCATGGAATGTAGGTATATGACCAGTTGGATTACTTATAATATTAGGCACTTACAGTAGCATTCATTCTATTATACATTAGGTTGGTTTCTCACCCCAATACTCTTTGATGCTTTAGATCCTGGCAGGGCAGGAGGAGTGGACGGCTCTCCCTGCCCCTTCTGCCTGCCAGGATCTAAAGCCTTGAAGAGGCTTCATGAGGGGCCAACTTCAGCCCTCCAGGTGTTTTGGACTTCAACTCCCACCATTCCTCACAGCCTCAGGCCTCTTCCTTTTCCTCTCAGCCTGGGCAAACTTGGGCCCTCGCACCCTCAGGATCGGGGTGAGAGAGAGGCAGCGAGGAGCGAGGGGGGGGCTCCTCCTCCTTTTTTTGCTGCTTCCAAGAATAGAATACCCCCTCCCTCCCTCCCTCCCCCCTCCTTCCTATTTGGAGAGTCCCATCTAGAATTCAGTGTGATTTATTCAAGTTTTGGCCTACAACTCCCAGAAATCCCAGCCAATTTACCAGCTATTAGGATTTCTGGGAGTTGTAGGCCAAAACCATCTGGAATGCGCATGCGCTGGCATACAAACTACTAACGAATTTCGTTAGTAATTAAGTTACATTTTAGAAATTTTTGGAAATTTTTGTAAGTCTTTCTATTACTAATCAAAAAAAAAACCCCCCATTTGATTTTAGAATCACGATTTTTGGGTTTGAAACCATGCCTATGCACTACCTTGGATTGTGAGTGAATCTCTTTATCTATAAGTGTTTAAACAGAGGCTGGATGGCCATCTGGCAGGAGTGCATTATAAAGTAAACTCTATGACTTTATGATTCTATGTAAGCCTCATTGGATTTACCTGGCTCCTCCTTCCAATAACTTTTTGAATGCTTGAAATCTGTTTTTCAGAAAGAGAATTTAATGTGGTACTACTGGTCTTTTATTTATCAGTGGAAGTTTTAAACTATCTTAAATAAATATACTAATTACATTATTATGACAAATGTTCTTTTTTGTCTATATTATATTTGTTTTGAGTACAACTTCCAAGGGGGATGACAGCAAGATATTAAACAAACATACAAGCAATCCAAATTTATAAATTATGATTCTGATTGCCTCACTAGGACTAAAGATGACAGCATGAAACGTCTTGATGCTGATCTGAATGGAACCCTGGAGATTAGAGAAACAAGAAAAGAAGATGCTGGGTTCTATACCTGTGTGGTGAAAAATATTGCTGGGAGACGTGCTCTTACAGCCACTCTAACTGTCAGAGGTATTTTTATTATGAATATACTTTAATATTAAAGATTTGAAGGTCAGGCTATAGCATAGCCAGTAAATCAACAGCAGCAATAAGATCTATCAACTGAAAGGTTGCCAGCTCGAAGCCTGGGTCAGGGTGAGCGCCTGACTGTCAGCCCAGCTCCTTGTTTACCTAAGCAGTTCAAAAACAGCTTAGAGCTGTAAGTAGAGAAATTAGGTACAGCTTAAAAGCAGGGGAGGTATTTTATGACAAAAGGAAGGAGGAAGTCCTGATGGCTCTTCATCATAGAGGATGAAGCGACCCCCCAGTGGTTAGATAGGAGCACAACCTCCAAAATTGCCAAAAGCTGCAAATACCTCTTTTCTATCTGTTCTGTTCCATCTGTCCAAACTGCATTGAATATTTTCTGTGTATGTGTACTGTGATCTGCCCTGAGTCCACTTGGGGAGATAGGGCAGAATATAAATAAAGTGTTTTTGTTCTTGTTGTTGTTGTTAACTGCACCTAATGAGTTTGCAATGATAAGTGAATGCATAAGCTTAATATCACAAAGCATTGTAATTCTGACCCAGTTGTTCCTAGTGGTATGGTTTTACTTAATTTGTGGTGGCTAAGAAGCTAAAATACTGATTGATTGTTCCACACTTCTCCCGTTCAAAAAGTTAGACATAATGCTGATTATGATTACTGTTTTTCTTAATTATGTTTCAGTTTTGGATTGAGTCACATTTTTCTTGGAATTTTTTTCCCAAACCTATTGTTTTTTGGGACATGTACCCATATCACCAAATGTGCAAATTCCATTGTGGAGATATAATATTTGTTAACATTCTTGGCTACTGTTCTTAAGAAAGCTACAATGGTAATTTGATTTGATTAAAGCTGAGAGGAGTCAAGTTGACAATGTCATAAAGAGTCCACATACCTATTTCCATATAAAGTGAGCAATGCCTAACATATGTCTTACTACATGAGTGTGCCATAACAATGTGATTCTGCGACTGCTATGTGATCATAGTACAGCAATTATTTCCTTAGAAAGGCAAGCCATACCATTAGGTAGAATAATACAGACACCCTGAGTAGCATATTTTGGGTGTCACTGTGAATAATTTTTCTGCTGCAAAGGCTGATGTTTACAGTCAGGTGTGCAAGGATGAAAGTAAACAAACTATCCCCATCAATCTGTGCAGCCCTTCACCCTGTCCTCCCTCCACCTGTTTTTTCAATAAAGTGTGTAACAAATTTTGCGTTTATGGGTCCCCTTACAGATCTTCGGTGGTGAAGGCAACATAATCCATTCCCAGTTGAGAGACTCAATCCCACTCAATTGACATTAGATTCACATAGAGTAGTGGTTCTCAACCTGTGTGTCCCCAGATGTTTGGCCTTCAACTCCCAGACATCCTAACACTTGTTGATCAACAGGTTGAGAACCACTGACATAAAGGAAGTTTATATCCCTCCAGTGCATCACACCACATGAGCTGGGGTTGAGGGGATCATTGCATGGCAGACAAGTTGCCAAAGCCTGTATCTAATCTAACATGGGCCAAGCTGGTTAAAGCTGTCATCAATAAAAGTTATAGCAATTTTTTCATTCACAATTCTATGCATTTACTTGCCAAAGCACACCTCTTGGCCTCTCTGCTGGAGACAACTTAGTAGTTCTGAGGGAAAGTAGAAAACTTCCCCAGGAGAAGATTTTATATATCTCAACAATCACAGATCCCACAATTTCACTGGAAGGAGTTATGATAATTAATGTGGCAAAATACACCCTGAAAGTATTTTTATTAACATTTTATGCCACAAATGCATGACAGAAGTATTTATACTTATCTTTATTGAATTGTCAGATGCTACCAAAATTTCAGTTGTACCCAAGAATCCACAAGTTTTGAAGGATCACCCAGTATTGTTAAGATGTCATTCAGAATATGATCCTCATTTGAAAGACCACTTTCAGATTTCTTGGAGGAAGGATGGTGAGGAGCTTGGAAAGAATGACACAGATGAAGAGAGGTAATAAAATATTATTCCCCATAATGGCCATTCCTTTTAATAGCTAAGGATTGCTTTGAATAACCATGTGCCTGTTTTCCTTATAGGACACACATTGTCTTGGGATAGCAAACAAGTTGTTCAGTTGTAGTTGTATTCTTGCTGAGCCAAATGAATTCATAATTCTTGTATAAATCATACAAAATGCAGTCATATTTCAGAATTCACACATTTTGAAATGTTTTGATATATTTTCTTGTAACTATGTACAAAACTGGGAAGACAATACACAGGTTCATGAAAATACATTATTTGGAGGGGAGTGCCTTTCCAAAATGCTTATTTGCAGTGAAATGTCCACTCAGTTCTGCATACATGTTCTTGTGTTATTTTTTTTTAAAAAAAACCCACCAAAATTGATGTTGAGATTAATATATAATCAAAAAGATGCTACACAAACCCCAAATCCAGAAAATGAAGGCAGGATTGTGTGTCAATTATCACTTGATTAATTTAAAAGTAATGGCTACAGAGAAAACTAATTTCTACTGAGTCAAACGATCCATCTAAGGAAGTGGTATTGATATTGACTGGGAGCAACTCTCCCATATTCCAGGCAATTTTTTATCAACCTCATTGAAGATGCCAGGAATTAAAATTGGAACTTTAAAAAAGCATATTATGTATTTTGAAAAACCAAGAGACTGATTTAGACATGTACAAGTATAACACAATAATACGTGTAAAAACTAATACAGTTGGCTAAAAATGTTCAGTGTATCATTAACACACAGGAATCTTTGATCTGCAGTGGTATTTAAGACACACAATCTCTCAGTTATCCCTCTGTTGCAGCTGATTCTCCTGGTGAAGAGAAAGGGTTTATTTTCCTTAGTAAAGTCAATAGAATCTTCCTTCTTGGTTTTATTAAAGTTCTGTACAAGTTCTTAAAGCCTATCATTGGCAAGGGTAATGGGAGAATTATAATTCCCTTCTCTCTCAGTAGGATATTAAAGCAGATTATCTTGTCTGTAGATTCTCACAGTGTGTTTCAGAATTGTCCTAGAACGACATCTAGTGGCTAATGTGTTGTTCTAAATCCATTATCTGATTTTTTATACAGGCCATCCCCAAGTTAAGAACAAGATAGCTCCTGTGGGTTTATTCTTAAATTGAATTTGTTTGTAAATTTGAATGGGTACAATTTTTACATGTAACTCCAGCCATGTGTGTGTGTGTGTTTTGTATAGCATAGAGAAGGATTAGCAGCTCTATAGTGTTTGTTTTACTTCCTGTGCTACTTTTCAGAAGTTTTCACCTCATTTTCTGTCCCTGTGATCATTGGATTTTGAAAATCTGGCTTGTTGTGAAAGCAAAGAAATCCCCATGGAGAAAAGAAATTTTATTTTCCCCATGATAATTCTTTCAGGAGTGACCTTCCCTTCCTAGGGGTAGATTTCTCTCATTTTCTGTTGCCTTACTTGTGCGCTTAATTATGAGTTATTTGTAAGTCGGACACTTGTAACTCATGTGTTGCCTGTGGTGCTCTCAGAGATGCTGCCATTTCAACACAGATAAGTGTTGGCCAAACCAGCTAGGAAAAAAACTCCAGCCAAATAAGTGTCTATCTTCCTTTGCTCAGTCTTCCTTATGGTCCAGCTCTCACATCCATAAGTCACTACGGGGAATACCATTGGTTTAACTATGCAGATTTTCGCTGCCAGTGTGATGTCTCTACTCTTAACTATTTTATCGAGATTGGTCATTGCTCTCCCCCAAGAAGAAAAAGAAGAAGGCAGGGTACAAGTATTCTAAATGAATAATTAAGTGTTAAACTGTACAACACAACAATTTTAAAAACCCTCACTAAAACAGTTTATTAAAAATAACCTATAAATAAATTAATTATGTTTAAAGAGGGGATCCAAATAAATTCCTTGGTTTGGATTAGTGGCTAAAAGAACATCTCCTAGAGTTTACAGCTTACAAACAGGTAATTTCATTCAAAACAGGAAAGAGCATAAAAAGGTAAAGAAATGTATTATTAATTTTGGAACTTCATCAGACTAAGGAGTAGAAGACACTGCCCAGTCCTGTGCAAAATTAATACTATGATGTCCTTCTCTTTTCTTTCATATCTTGTTCAATTCCCATTTACCTTAAACTTGGGTCTCCTCTAAGAGATGGGAAAGGATAGCAGGAAGGGGAGAGGTTCTTAAGCCCTTGCCTTAAACCTGGGAAGATTGCTGCCAATGAGCTGGATTGAAAACGAATATTTTGGCTTCCTAGACTGAAAATGGATTTTAGTCCTCCTGAATTCGGGAAGCTTCTAAAAAATGGATTGGAGCCCCCACCAAAATCTGGGACACTGAAATCAATCAAGGTGTACCTACATTGCACAAGTCTAGTGTATACCCTTATTTTCACGCACTCTCATAGAATCATATAATTGGAAGAGACCTCATGGGCCATCCAGTTCAACCCCCTGCCAAGAAGCAGGAAAATTGCATTCAAAGCACCCCTGGCAGATGACCATCCAGCCTCTTTTTAAAAGCCTCCAAAGAAGGAGCCTCCACCTTGCTCTGGGGTAGAGAGTTCCACTGCTAAACTGCTCTCACAGTCAGGAAGTTCTTCCTAATGTTCAGATGGAATCTCCTTTCTTGTAGTTTGAAGCCATTGTTCTCACACTTTTTAAGCAACTGTTTTATCCTTATCTGAATTGTATCCCTATGTCTCCCTCTGTTCACTAGCAATAACCTATCTAAAGGCAGGGGAAGAATAAGAAATGATATAAATGGGAGTATTATAGTCGTTCCGCTTGATATAGGATCTTTGTTATTGTTAACATTCAGAAATCTTATTTTAACTTTTGAGGTTGTGTCACAGAGTTATGGAAGCTTCTAGTTTATGGTCTATTTTGCTCAGAAGGAAAGTAATCCCCAAACATTTATAAAGGAAATTGTTAGAGCTCCAACAACTGGAAATTGGTGTAATTCAATTGGAGGCACTTGGAACTTTACTAAGAATTAATGGTTGTAGGATTTGCTTATCTCTGTGTTTATGTGAATGTTTGTAATCATTTTTGCTACATAAGATGTAACTTTAGCTCTTCTACTATAGAAAATAACTTGGTTATTGTGAGTTCATTTCAGTATGAAGACTTTCACACTGTGTAACATTGAAGGAGCACAGTAATCCCAATATGCTTGTTTTATCACTGTCTTGTCATTCTGTATATCTTTTATGTTTTTGTTAATAGAATAATTATGGAGGGGGACACATTGTTTATACAAAATGTGGAATTAGAAGATCAGGGAGTATACACATGTATAGGAAGTACATCATTGGACACTACAGCAGATGATTCTCGCATAACTGTCATGGGTAAGTGGTTTTTATTTATTTCTTCAAAAAATAAATCTTTTTACTCTACTTAATCCCTCCGGAAAATCTGTTCTTAAGGCTTATGTATCAGGTCATGAATTTTGTCCTGAATTTTTGGGACCACTGTAGTATTCACCAGATTCACTTCAACATTTTCCACTGGTTCAGAATAGTATTTTTATTGAATTCATTCTAACCTGCTTTGAATAATATAATAGTCTAATTTTAACAGATGGTATAAATCTGCCTATATGTGCAACATAATATAGTCCTGTGGTGATAAATCAGGCTATGCCATGTCAAATTACAGGTGAGGGAACATAAGGACATTTTTAATTATCCTCTCCAAATAAAACAAAATAAATTAATACATGTAGAAAATTAAGATAGCACAGAGAAAGTTTAAAAGAAATCGTAAGTGATTTATGAATGGGCTTTCTCCTTGTAGTGCCCTCAGTTATTCAACAGGAAAATTTCCCCCCAAAATAGCCAGACACCCAGTGAAATCCCATGGACTGAGAGGGCTGGAAGTGAAAAGGAGCCGGAAACCATAGAGAGCCCGAAATCGGGACTCCTAGAGGGGCTGGAGGACTGACGAAAAGCGATTTAAACACCCTCGAAGGGGGTTTAGATAGAAGAACAGAGTAGGAGGACATAAGAACTGCTGAGAGAAGGGCAGCAGGAGCGAAAAGAGCATGGAGAGGAGAAGGAAGAGTTCAGAATCAAGAAAAGCCATAGAGTTCCAACGGAGGTCCTAGACTGCTATGGTAAAACTGAATGGGGAAAAAAAGATGGAGTGAGGAGAACTCTACAGATTAGCAAGGCCTGCACCAGAGGTAGGCCTAGGCATTTATTTAATAATATTAATAATAATATATTAATGCATTATATGTGTCCCTGCAAAGGAACCCTGTCCTTTAATAATATTAATAATAATATATTAATGCATTATATGTGTCCCTGCAAAGGAACCTTGTCCTTTAATAATATTAATAATAATAATATATTAATGCTTTATATCTCCCTGCAAGGAAACCAAGGGAAATGTTGCCCCTTGATTTGCCTGTGTTTAAAACAGTATCAGTCCTGTTTCCCTGCTTGTAGTGCTCAGTTATTCCTTTCCCCCCCACCCACTATCCCAGACTGAGAGGGCTGGTTATTGTGTACCACCATATTATTTAAAAATGCTAAAAATCCTGGGATGCTTGTAAACCAAACTTTATCAGATTTTCTTTCTGCATTCCAATATTTTAGATGTTCCTGATTCTCCACAAAATCTCTACATCTCAGAAAAGCGGAACAGAAATGTTAGGCTGTCATGGAATGCTGGAAGCAGCAACAACAGTCCAATAAATGGTAAGAAGAATAATTGTGTTCTGGCTTCACTTTTATAAAGTGACAGCAGGTGATCAACATTAGAATAAACAAACTATCCTGAAAGCAATGCTTAATGGGTTTTATTGTTGAAGGGTCTTTGTTGCTAATTTTCTTCCCTTCTAATCAGTCTGCTTCTTCCAGGAAAGCTACTTTCCTTAATTCACATGCATTGCTTATTCCATCTTCTCTCCTTGTCTTCTTTTAGAATCTATTGTGGAGTTTGAAGAGAATCGATGGGAACCAAGGAAGTGGAGAGAATTAATCAGGGTCCCAGGGAATGATACTACAGCTGTCTTACCACTAGTCCCCTATGTAAATTACCAGTTCCGTGTGATATCTGTTAATGCTGTTGGGAGAAGCCAGCCTAGTGAAACATCAGAACGATACGAAACACCTCCAGCAGGTATTATTTATCTGCTCTTTCCCTCTTTATTTTATTATGTTGTATATAAGAAATAAGAGATACCAATGCACAATATTCCTAGTATATAACAAAAATATTTGCTTTGATTGGGCAGGGGAATTGTAGGCCTTACATTCTAAATAATTTGCTAGTCCCAAATAGAGCAGATCTATCAAATCAATTATTGAATATTTAATCTGATTTAATACACATTCAAGTGTGTGTGCTTTAGGTGGGACCACCTATTGTATTCCATAAAATGGAAGAAAGCTAGGATAGGATGCTATTTTCCATTAGGCATCTATATGGTCAAGGTGTGAAAGATGATGATGCAATAGTTTGATATTTGATCTGATCCAACAAGGATCTTTTAATGGTTAGGATTTTTAATGGAATGCCAAACAGGAAAAAGAAATGGGGTGTGGTAAATTATTATATGTAGTTGGGTCAACCCGGCCAGTACCGTAACCTTCTTTCTACATTGTTACAAATATACACATTTTTTTAAAACTGTGTTGTCTTTCTTTATAGTAGCCACAGTATAACAGTGTGGGTTCATAACACAGAGTTGCAGATCTATGATTGATCTATATTCAGTGGGAATACACAATCATATTGCTAACCTATGCAAATACCACCCCCACCTTTAGTGCCAGCCACAGGTAAAATACGTCAAGAAGATAACATTTCCACTCCCTCCTTCCAATGAATGAAGCTGCAGACATCAAAAAAGGGCCCCTGATGCAAGTCTTTTTTGCACCCTCACTTGCTGTCAAGAAGGGAGGTAGCTGATCAGAAGGTTAAAAAATATCCTTCATTCAATCCAAGTACTGTGGGTTGTTTGGGGTGGAGCAGAAGCATTGGGACAAGAGTTGTTACTTAATCATGAAAACTTAATTTAGGATTTTAGGAGTTATTTGTATGATGCTGAACATGAAGGCTATATCGAACTGTTACACCTAACTGGTTCAGAATCTAACTTATGGAAAACCTTATATATCAAATATTTGTATTTAGAAAAGAAAGTGCTCCAGTGGCTTATAACATTAAAAACAGGAGACTGGAAAATGAGAACTATAATATTCTCAATGAAATCAATTTAAATAATTGAGTAGACTTCAAAGTACTCAAAATATATAATAAATTGATGCCTATGATTCAAATTTGTTGTTCATAATTGAGAGGGAATTCCACAGGGCAGAACCTAAAACACAAAATGAATGACCAAGAGGCAGTTATGCACATCTCTCAAAAATGTGTGCGATATAGGCTTGTTTGATAAAAAAAAATGCTTCAAAACTCGTTTTGGATGTATGGAGCGCTGGTGGTTCAATTCTAAAGTCAATTCCGATTTTGACAGAAAAAAATGTTCAAAATTTTTCGAAACTTCAGAGACTTCCAAATCCTTCCTTAATGTTTTGAAAGTGTTATTTCCTGTTTCATTGGGTGGTCTTTACTTTGAAAGTAGTTATTTTACTCCAGAAAGGAGGGAGGAAAGTCATCTACTGGGTTTTAAAACACTTCCCAGGCTCACAAGGGGAGACGAGAGGGAGGAAAGTCATCCAGTGGGCTTTTAAATCTTCTCAGGCTTGAGCCGAGGCCAGGGACCAGAAGTGGGGAAACACTGAATCATTTCCAAGTCATTCACTGCTTCATAACTGAAACGGTGGAAAAAGCTTCAGAAGGGCAAAGGGACTTCCGGTTTCCTTAAAAACTTCGAAATGGCTTCAAAAAGCAAATCTTTCCAAATGTATTCTGAATTACGAAGATTCTGACTAAACCTAACCATGCCTAGTGTCCTGGAAACTGGTAGGAATAAGACAGAGAGCCAGATATAGAGGAAAATTCTAATAAAATGAATATAATATGACATCAGTCATTCAGTCCCGGTAGTGGGTTCCAGAGTGGCATCCTGACACTGCTCACTGATGGATGGCTTTTATAAGCCATCATGTTCATTCTTCTTCAAAGTAACACTCCAAACAATGTCCAAACAATAAGGTGAGGTCATTTGAGTTTTATATACCAATAACAAACTATGCATATATTCACACTGTACATTAATAAGAAGAGCATGATTTTGCTTTAGCTGCCATTGTGTCATCTTGTAGAATCCTGGGATTTTTCACTTGTTGAGGTTTTTAGAAGCACTGTTCTTTATTAGTATTAAAACTCTTTGTCAAAAACCGTAAGTACCTCATAAAGCTACACATTATTGGATTCTGTTGGGTGGAACCATGGTAGTTCCTGATGAATAACAATGAGGAACAAAATAAGGAAGATTGAATATTGGAAGTGGTCCTGATCTAATGAAGTCAAAGTAAAAATGCATGGGTTCTCTTAATGTCAATTTCTACTGATCCACTGAATTGAACTCCTTGATGTAACTTATGCCTCAGAGCAATACATATTAACCTCCCCAAACCAGTCAGAGTTCCTACAAGCATTAATGTCATTTTCTCTTACTTTGTATAGAAATAATTTCTGGATGGGACATTTAAAAAGATTTATAGTGAATCTTGTATCAGCATAGGACTTTGGAGAAATGTCTGTTCACAGTCAATTTCTCTTGATATAACATGAGCTAACAAGCTCCTAAAATTATTTTTATCAAACATCTGTTCTGCAAGGTTTTTTCATTTATATCTCTCTAAGATTTTAAAATGTTGCTTCTGTGCTTTCCCCAGTTATCCAGTTCCATGCCTCATTCTAATGATTTACCTTCTGTTTTCCTAATCCCATAGGGCAATCTCTTTAAGACAATCCCATTAACATCTGGTACTTTGTGAAACTACCATTTAGCTTCTATTCAATCATTGTGACCAAAATGACTGAAACCATACAATTTGCATGCTTTTGTTAATTGCACCTTTTATAAGTCACCACTCAATCATTTTTTCTGAGGTTGTTCTGGATTGTACCTATTTGGTGACCATAATCAATACATTGGGTGTCATTTCTAGATTTTCATTGCATACCATAACTCAGGTAAAGTGCCTCCATAGATTTTTGGACTATAACTCACATAATCCTTTGTCATTTCTTACATTGGAGGAAGCTAGTGAGAACTGTAGATCACGACACCTGATATTTTAAGATAATAACAGTATCTACTGCTTTTGAGGAATGTACAATTGATATTACCAAGAAATACTAATAATTAGGGGACAGTTAATTAGATTCTGATCACATGAAGTAAAGTTAAAGCATATAAGTTAAAGCAAGTGAATTTGGGGAGATGGTGGTGGGTATAAGAATAAAGTTAACATTGTCATTATGGAGAGAAAATGATTGCTCGATTAAATGACTCACATTGTTGTTCTTGTTGTTTTGTTCATGCATAGCTCCAGATAAGAACCCAGAAAACATCAGAGTTGAAACTTCTAAACCACATGAGATGAACATGACTTGGGAGGTAATGCTTTGTATTAATATTATGGTCAAAATTATTGTGATCTGCAGACACATACTTTTGAAATGTACACAGCAGGGGGTTAGACTAGGTGGCCCACATGGACTCTTCCAACTCTGTTATTCAATGATTCTACACCGAGCACAGTGAGACTTTCTTTTGTGCAAACATACATATTACTTATAGTCTTTTTTAAAATTTAAAAAAAACCTTGGGTGAGCAAATGAATTTGTAGCAGTTCTCCTTTCACTTTCTGTGAACTGGCACTCATAGTTTCACATGAAATTGTTCCTGAACTAACATTTCCAGTCTGGTTTTCCACTGTAATGCTGTATTTCTTAGTGTTCATATCTTCTTATAAATTAAAACAATTAAACTATCTGTTGAAGTCTCCAGATAAAATAAATATTGCTGTTGGTTGCTGTTTTGGGGCTTACCTACATGAGCTCAAAAACCTAGAGAGAAACAGAAGTCACTCCTGGATGTCCACATGACATCCAGGGACTTCCTATCCTTCATGTGGGGTAAACTGAGATACACCAGTCTATCCCCATACTAAGGAAAGCTAGGGAATGTTCTGGTGTTTTGGTGATACATTGGACAATGCCTGAACTTCTGAGTCAGAGTGGACAGCGGATTGGCCATGATGAGAACTAGTCTGCTGCCCACATGGGCTGGTGTTGCAATCTTTTTTTCCTGTACAAGAAAAAGGGAAATTGCTCCTTCCTTCTCCCTGGCCATGTTGGCACAATTGCCGATGGCAGCAGGGGGTTCATGCAGTGACCAGGAGTTCTACAGCAGTGACAGGGACATGAAAGGTAACAACTGGACTCAATCATTTTTACCCCAGCAGTAGACTCATTTCTACAGCTGCCATGGGTCTGGCTGGGATTTCTGGGAGTTGTAGGCCAAAATACCTGGGGACCCACAGGTTGAAAACCACTGCTCTAGAGTGTGATCTGGATTAAATAGCAGCTGTGGACAGATCCTTTGTTACTGGAGGTCTCGTTTAAAAAATAATAATAACCACTCAACATGTATGTAATCCTGATACAATCAGTGGCAGTTCTCAGCACCTCTAGCAACATTTGATTCTTATTCAGACAATATGCAAATTCCCAGTTGGCACCAAAAGACATTGTGTGCCAGTATTTGCTGTGAAAGCTCTTAATTCTATGTATTAAAGTTGAAGAGCCATGAAACAGCTAAATAAACTGGTTGAGAATCATCAAATCCCTCTGCATGTATTTATGTATGCATTAATGTTGTTTAATGTTTACGACAATGCAATCATAGTAGCAGTTATTACTTATATCATCATGACATGATGGCACATGGTAATTGAGAAGTAAACAATAATAGCACAATACCTGGCCCTGAAGGAACTTTCAAATTCTGTTTTGAAAGAATAAATGGTCAAAGAAAAAAGGAAAGGCAGAAACAAGTTGATACGTATTATTGCTGTTTAAATGGGTCCGAGCTAGAAGAATGTTTCTAACTATTCATAAAAATAATGTGATCCACTATCCATTTAGTTATCCATTATCCATTTAGTTGAACATGTTTTGTTGTCGTTTGTTCAGAATGTATAATACTCCACAGAGTTGTTATATGGTTTAATGGCCAAATCTGTGGTGGAACATTTAAAAAAATCTGCCATACTACAACCACAATAAAGATAACAGATTTCCATGTGAGTTGGTTTTTTTGGGGGGGGGGCAGGACTGAAGCAAACTTACTACAAATTAAATGTTAATGCCTTCAACATAAAATTATGTGGTTTAATAACCTATATGCTTTCAAACCTGCTTTTAAAGGCCACAGTATTATTTTCCCTGAGTTATCTTCAATTCATCTTTACAGTATAGGTTTTTTCCCCTCCCTTGAAAAATTGCAACTGATTGTTGATAGCACTGTTTTTTTCTATAAATACAGCATTTTGATTTTTAAAGGATTTTTTATTGCAACAGTGTAGCTTGATTCATGTTTCATTTCATTTGCAGCCATTAAAACCTATGGAGCACAATGGACCCGGGCTGGAATATAAAGTGAACTGGCGGCAGCAGGATGTTGCTGAGTGGGAGGAAGAAACAGTGCAAAAGCATTTCTTGGTGCTGCAGAACACTCCTACCTTTGTACCTTATGATATCAAAGTGCAAGCAATGAACAACTTGGGGTCTGGCCCTGAACCTGATGTAATAACTGGCTACTCAAGTGAAGACAGTAAGTAACAGGAAAATATTTGCATAATGTAATGGGAATACTTAGCTTGAAATAAATACACACATTGTTCTTCCCCCACACTATCTTAACTACTTGGAAGGTGAACTGGCTGTGAAGGGAACAGATTGGAGACTATATAGTTGAATCAAAACAAGAATTGATTACCTGACAAGAATTTTAGACTTTCTCCCCTCCTGAGTCTCACTTCAAAGTCTTTATGAGGAGAGATAAAGTCTTTGAGAGATAGACACAGTTCTGGCCAAACTGAGGCTCTTGAATCATTATTTCTTCTTATTGTCCCTTTCTTGTATGGTGTTCAACTGCCTCTAAGATGGTCTCAATATTTAACTCTGACTGAGCTTGAATGCAGCTTCTGGCTTTCCTCTCTCTTCGCTTTCCAATCATGAAAAGGCTGACCCTTCCAAGAACCAGAAGTGCCTTGCCTTAGGCTCCACCACTGAGGGGATTCTCAAAGGGGCAATGTAAAGACCTCCCAGAAACTGTACATAAAATATTAATCTCTCTAACTAAAAAGGGCTTACTAGGGGTAAACAATGAGGGTCTTCATGGGGCATGACACACATACCAAACTTGAACTTTGTACATACAGATACCTATATAAAATATTACATGTTTCAAAATTTCAAGCTCAGAAATTTAAACAATCATATAAAACACAATTTTAAAAAGCCCAAAGTCTAACAAATAATTTTCCTTATTTATTTCTTCTTAATTACTGTATTTCAATATTGATATCAAGTTAATACAGAGTAATGTTACAGTATAATGTTGCTTTATGTCTTTTATGTTACTGTATTGAAATGCACTTCTGGGCTTGGCCTCATGAAAGCTGCCCCAAATCCCCATTGGGGAGATGGTGGTGGGGTATAAATGACAATTATTATTACTATTATTATTATTATTATTAGTGGGGGTTGTGTTAGGCCTATTTTAATACTACCTCTCCAGTAACCAGAAACTGTATTTGTCTGTAATCTACCAATTCCCTTGGGTGTCAGCTAAGTGAAAGTCTAGTGTAGTTATGATTTAGAGATTTTCCTGGTGAAAAACAGCTTTCATTATAGTTTTTGAAAATATAACCAGAAAACAACTTTTCTCATCCCCCCCCCAACAAACATGCTCGTGAAGGACATTAATATGTCTTTGTCAGTTACAAACTATTCATCCCCTCATGAGTAGACAGTTGAAAGAACTGCAACCTAAATCCTATAGCTTCATCCCAACTAGAATAGACCTACTGGATCAAAAAGACAGAGGAGCCAAAGAGGAAGCGAGGGTCAGCAGGGAAACGTCATGGGAAGGGATACCACGGACCCCCAATGGTGGGGAACACAATGTGATGGTTCCCTTTGCTGTTCTGTCATTTTCCCCGCTGTCCCCTGTATAACAAAGTGCTATCTGAAGATACCAGTCGCAGGTGCAGGTGAAACGTTAGAAGAAAATGCTGCTAGAATAGGGCCATACAGCCTGGATACCACACAGCACCCCAAAGTGCCATCTGATGAGGTCCATAGTCAGTCTTTTGTTTTATCACCACCTGCTTCATGTTCTCCCAGACTCCTTTGCTACCTCTTCTTATTCTGTATTCCCTCATCCCATTACTACTCAATGAAATAACTTCAGTGGTAGCATGTGCTGATATTCATAAATAAACAAAAAGCTTAGGAAGCATAGTAATACAAAACCAGCTGCCTTTTATTCCTAAATGGTATTTCCTTTCCAAATTGTACATTAACATCCAAATCCTGCACTAGTTAAGCATTGAGAAGTGTGTGTATGTTTGGTGTGTTTAGTTCAATTTTTAAAACATCTAATTTACATCTCCCCCCCCCCACACACACACACACACACCACATTCCCATCGGTATCATTGTGCTCACACTTCTGTGCACAAAATATCCCTTTGCTTTCTTAGCATTCTAAGTTATATGCAACATCATTTCTTTATTCTCTGAGAGCTACACCTTCCTTCCTCCTCTCCCATTATAACCTCCATTGCTATAAACTATGGTGGATTTTAATATAAGTGTGCAGGAAGTCATAACTGTAATAAAATGACTACAACTACCGTATAAGGTCATAACATAAAGCAATTGTTTCTTTTGTGAAATATGGTGCTTTGGAAGCTCCTGCTTCCCTGTAGTGAAAAGTGAGGGGGAGTTTCTCCAAAATCCCTTCTGCTGCTAGGCTGCAGTTTTTACTTCTCTTATCTTGTTTAGACATGGATATGCATGTGCACGCACAGACACACAGGAGATAATATAAGTCCCCTGTTGCAGTGGTAGAAATCACATTTGTCTGCAAGCAGCACATTTTTTTTTTAAAAAAAGCATACCTCCCCAATAGCTTTTAAGGATTTAAAGATTAAGATTACTAAAATGAGAAATCCCACTGTAACCATTTACAAGGGGAGACTGGAAAGTCCTTGATCTGAATGGAATATGCACAGTACATTAGCATTTAACAGCAGGAGTTAGAGACTGGGGCAGCAAAAGGTTTGCCAAATTGTTTAAAATTGTATATATTCACAGTTTTGCAGAGGAAACTTATTTAGTTCAGCAACTTGGCAAGCTCTTTACAATGTTATTGTGCTTCCAGGGTGGGCAGCCTCTGGAAGGCTCACAGTATGGCATTGCATTTCTGAGGCAGTCCTCAGGTTCTTCTTAAAATCGGATAATCTAAATTTTCACAAAAAGAAAACAGACCTAACTCTCATGACAGTAGGACACTACTAACCTTGAATAAATGTTAAGGATAGATAGGAATAATGTCTAAGGAGTCAAGTGAAATTCATGCTAGATTTTGGAGAAATACATGGCTAAGCTAAGAATGTCGGGCAGATATTCTCCTCTTTCAAAGTGCACCACTTCCTTAGCCATTTTTACAGATCCGTGAAACAAAAATCTAAGATCTTTGGAGGAGGGCCAGGCCTCTTCTACACTGCCATATAATCCAGATTATCAAATCAGATAATCCACATTATCTGCTTTGAACTGGATTATAACAGTCTACACAGTTCAAATCCAGTTCAAAGCAGATAATATCGATTTCATAGAAGGGGGCCCAGTTGCATATGCCAGCACTTTGTGACGTTGGGTAACAGGGTGTTTTCTGTGGACATCCTAAGAAAGTTAGTTTGACCATGTCTCTTTTAAGCTTCCATCTTTCAGCAAAGTATTGAATGGCATTTCCTATGTTTGAAACTGCTGTTTTAACTTTTTCAAACCTGAATTCTAGGATTGTTTTTCAGTCTTTTTCTAGATATTTTGAAGAGTATTTCAATGTGTTTTTAAAAATATTGCTTATCTTTGTATTAATTGATTTTTATTTGTTCATCACCTATGAAGTTCCTATGGGCTGGGAATTGATACAGAAATACTTTAAATAATAGACAAATTAGATATGTAGACTTTCCCGCGGCACACCATAATATGCTGTTAATATGATGCAATGCATCTGTAATGCAGTAACTGGCATTTGTTGGATAGCTCAGAGAAAACGTCTCCTCCTGTTGTTTTCACTACTCTTTTCATCTTATCGCAGTTGCTATTACTGCTCCCATTACACTAACCAATGTAGAAAAGATTAATGTTATTTAAAAACCATCATGCATGTGAAAATCATTTCAAAACTCAGTATGCTCAATGCAGTAACAAATACAAATCCTATCCCCCTATTCTTTTCTTCCAGTTCCAGAAGCAGCTCCTTCTGATGTAATTGTGCAAGTCATCAATAGTACTTTAGCTAAAGCTATCTGGTCTACAATTCCAAAGGACAGAGTTCGTGGACACCTCAAAGGCTATAAGGTGTTTATTATTGTACTATCTCCTTCATTAAGCTTCATGCAGGTAATTTTGTGAGATACGTATGGGTCACAGGCGTGCCTGATCTCAAAAAGTTCAATCCTCCTTCCTACTATAGGTCAACTGGTGGAAAATACGAAGTCGCTTGGGTGAAAAAAGCCATCGCCTGGACAAACGGACCTTGCTGTTTAATGCGGATCGACACGACGGAATGATTCCTGGTCTAGACCCATTCAGTGAATACCGTTTAACAGTTTCTGCATATAATTCCAAAGGGACTGGACCTGAAAGCCTCACATATGAATTCCAAACTCCAGAGGGAGGTAAAGACAAATGAAACTTGGGAAGTGAAAGGATACAGTAGCCAACATTCCTAACTGCAGTTATCGCACTGCAGCTGTGTGTTATGTGCTAGTTAGTTTCCCTGTGTTTGGGCATTTTCAGAGTCAGTGCTAACTATTTAATATCTTTAGATTGATTCCATGTGCTTCTAGTCCAAATGCTTGTTTAAAGAGCTGGGTTTGGATTTTTTTTGTAGTTGAGCAGCTGGACCCATAAATGCAGATGAATAATTGCCAAATTAATCATTGCAGCATTCACGTATTCACTAGGCCAAACACAAAATCATTATCATTACAGATATATGAGTATATTCATATCATTCTCTTTGGCTTGAAATCTGTGAGAGTTAATAGGCATGCATCTATCAGAGAATGGGTCTAAGATAACCTAAGGCATATCTTCAAAGTTTGAGAAACAACTCAGGCATTCTCAAGAGCAGGAAGTGAGGATGGGAGAGATTGTGATCTATGAATTACCTGAATTTCACATGTTTTCCTAATATCAGAAGTAGATTATATCTCTGCTCCAGAGCAGATGAATGAGCATACACAGCTGGACTCAATGTGGTAGTATGGGGGCTGTGTAGTCCGTTTTAGTCATCACTAGTATAAAAAAATGAAAAGCACAAATATTTCACACAATCCATAGTAGACATGTGTGTGAAATCCATTCCAACCATTTCTACCATTTCTTTCATGTCTTTTGTGTCTTCTGTTTCTTCAGAAGCACACAAAGGGAAGCCCCTTCCCCATACAAAAATCTGCTCGAAACAAAAGCCTGCTTTCATGTTGAAATTGCCTGCTTGCCTGTGTTTAGGCAGGCCTGGAGCTTGGCTGCAGGCATGCACTGGGCCTGCCTACAAGCCCCAACACACACACACTCTCTTGGTGCAAGTGGTGGGGCATGTGTGGGGGCTGGCAGGGTGTGCAGGCAGGCCTGGCGCTCACCTGTAGCTGAGCGCCTCTTACCCTAGAAGAGAAACAGCAGGTTCTAGATAAAAAGAACGCCAGGAAGGGGAGTCAGTGGGTGGAAAGCCCTCCCCTCCATAATGGTCCAATTTTTGGGGCTTCAAACCATAAACATCCCTCCCAATTTTGGGAGGCTCTCAAGAAAGGACCGGAGGGGGGGGGGGGCAACAAAGCCAGGACACGAAACAGGGCAAGGTTTGCCCCAAAAACAGAAGTCTAATGCATTGTTCTTACAAGTGCAAACATCCAAATGTTTGAGAATCCAGGTCAGGGGTAAACCTGTTTAGAGGGTGTTGTGTGTACATGTATGCATTGTGGCATAGTTGGTTGAGCCCAGTTGAATGATGGGGCATTCTTATTCAGTTAACCAGGATGAACAAATATAAAGAAAATTACATACCTTTTTATGTTTTACAGTCCCTGAAAAACCACACTTCCTAAAGATATTAAATTTTGATAAAGAGTCAGTAACACTGTCATGGGGACCACCTAAGAAACCAAATGGTATCATCACTGGATACATTTTGCAGTACCAGATGAGTAAGTATAGCTATGCCTTTTGAAAGAGGGTGAAAGAATGTGTTAATTCTGAAGATGTCAGTGCCTGAGTTTGTAGATTTCCTAAAGGATTTCCTTGCTTTCCCACTTCTTCATTGTTTGCGCTGAATTTTTTTTAAGATATAAGGGATTGAAGATTTGAAATGGTGATTTATGTGAAGCAGCCATTACATTGTAACCTTCAGGTCTATGCACAAAATATTTGGTCTCACTTATTCTCATCAAAGAGTTCTTCATGACTATAACAAAGGAATAATAAATTGATGCATTTTCATTTTTTCAGACAAAGGGGATTTGTACTGTGTCCTTGCACAATTTGCAGACATTCAACAGATCTATTTGCTTAGCCAGAAATAATGGCTTTTTCCCCACTTACCAGTTTGACATTGAATGAATCCAAAAAAGTCAATTTTGATTTATTGGTTTTTACAAGTTTACATGTTGCTGATTGTAAGAATGATACAGTGGTATAAAACATGTAATTGAAACTATACTAAAAAGGATGGCATTGGTTATAACATAGTTGATGATGACTTGAAATATTAAACCTTCCAATCAGGTATATAATTATATCAAAATATAGGACATCTAGATCTCTGGATTAAGAGCACTGCTACTGAAATTGTTACTCCATGGACCACTGCTGGTCTATGAGTTACCAGTTGCCAATCCATGGCATGCTTCCAAGAAAGAAAGAAAACCTAAAAAATTATATTCAAAGGATGCAAATGAGGAACCAGCTCTGTAGCATTAAGGGGAAATAACTGTTAGTCCCAGAGATCCTATGGCCTAAGAAGCAGTGAATTGGAGGGCTGGTCTTCAGGAAGGAAAGCATAATAAATAATTGATGGTTTGAATTTATTTGAGGTTGTTTTTTTTTAAAAAAAGAAGCATTTTAGGTTTTAAATCCCTGCAATTCTTAGAACTGCACTCTCTCATACAACTACATAAAAGAAGACTTTAATTTATTTTTGTCCTTGTACCTAAGTATGCATTTATAAGGAAGAGTATTCTAGGGATTTTTAAACCTTGTCATAGGTCCATTATTTTAAAGCAGGTGTGCTACTGCTGTTTATTTGTTCAGTCGCTTCCGACTCTTCGTGACCTCATGGACCAGCCTACGCCAGAGCTCCCTGTTGGCCGTGGCCACCTCCAGCTCCTCCAAAGTCAAACCAGTTGCTTCAAGGATACTATCCATCCATCTTGCCCCTTGGTCTGCCCCTCTTCCTTTTTCCTTTCATTTTCTCTGGCATCATTGTCTTCTCCAAGCTTTCCTGTCTTCTCATTATGCGGCCAAAGTACTTCATCTTTGCCTCTAATATCCTTCCCTCCATTGAGCAGTCAGGCTTTATTTCCTGGAGTATGGAGTGGTTTGAGCATAAGGAAGGCTGAGCAAGGGAAGATAGATGCTTTGGAACTGTGGTGCTGGAGGAAAATTCTGAGAGTATCTTGGACCACAAGATCAAACCAGTCCACACTCCAGGAAATAAAGCAGGTATGTTTATAGTAAATACACATTTCATATATAAAGGCGAATCAGACATTGTAATTGTTGTCATGTCACTACTGCTGTATTTTTTTAAGCCAGTATATGGAACATGTTTTAATGTTTATATTGGAAAGTGCTTGTTGTACTTTTAGAAGTTGTATATTTTATGTCATGGCCTATGGCTAGTACAATAAACAATTCATTCATATATAAAGGTCAAATCAAAAGGGTCGAATATGCAAGGATTCAATGCTATCTGTATTCCTACACCAATCTAATGTCATGATGGAGCAAGTAAATCTTAATTTTTCAGGGATTTCTTAAAGAGTTGTGATCTTAGTATAGATTATAGCAATTGAATACCTCTAGCTATTTCTAGGGGTCAAAGTTGGTCATTTTTGTTGCAGTCAACATTTTCAGTGGCTGTACTGTGCCTCTCACCACTGCTTTTGCTTTTCTCTTTTTTCTTCTTATAGTGGTAGAAGACTACTTAATTAAAATAATATTAAAATATAATATTTTAACTTTCAGAAAACACATTATTACTGAAGCTCCCATTCTGATCATAACAAAAGCTTCATGAAAAGTTTATTTATTCTTTCATAGTAAATAGCCAGGGGAACATGGAACCAGTGCATTTTGCAAAGAGGGCAAAGCAATGTAAACATATTTAATTGTAGAATATATTTATGGCCAAGCATTCAGTATGTGAAGCATGCTTTCAAAATGTTAGTCTCATGTGAGTGTCTCTAAAACTGTCCTTTGCTTTTTCTTCTGTTTTCAGTTAATGAAACTGATGACATTGGGCCCTTGCGGGAAATCAATATTACCAACCCTTCAACATTCAGCTTCAGACTTTCCAATCTGAACATCAGCACTAAATATAAGTTCTATGCAAAGGCCTGCACACTAGAAGGCTGTGGGAAACCAATCACGGAGGAAGGGATAACAATCGCAGAAGGCAGTAAGTTTAAAAATTCTATGAGTTTGGTTTTGATACCAAAATGTGTAGGCTCAATGCAGAGGAATGTGGAATATTTTTCTTTCATTCTCTCCTTTTAAAAAGCCAAGTCCTAAACACTAATTATAAGCACCAAAACTGTGCTGAGCCCCAAAGCACTGACATTTAAGGCTTCAGAAAGCAGCATAGTTTTGATCTCATGCTCAAAATATTGCAGATCTACCATTTGGTTCTTGAAGTATTTGTGAAATTGCTTCCTGAGATAATTCTCTGAAGACATGGATTTACTTTCCATTTGCTCAAAGTGGAGGAAATGTCACCACTTTGAAGAATCCATACCACTGTCTCTTAGGCTCAGAAAGGATATGATAAAAATAGCAATGAATGAAGTTCTTCTAGAGTTTGTAATGCTGTTTGACAAATGAATTCAGCACCTAATTTATTATGTGGAAAATTATCTATTTCAAAGGGATAATGCAGTTTTGAGCTATCATCATGTCTAAAATTATGGCAAACTTTACATTATTTGCTCAAGGCTAACTACTACTGTGGCCAAGGGTGAAAATGATTTAGGAACTTGTAATGGTCAGTAATTGACTAGCTGATCTACATTTAATTTCAAGACGATGAAGCCCCATTAGAACAATTATGACTCTTTCACTGTACTAAAATGCTACTGGCCAGTCTACAACTCCAGCCCTGGGACTGAAGAACCTGTGAAAGATTAATTGGTAAAATTAAGTGAGATTGGCACATCAATTTGCCAAAGGGAACAAGATAATCAGAAGATGCTCAAGTTCATTAACTTGGCTAACATTTAGTGGCAAAGTGGACAGGCTAAATATTTTCTTGTGTTTAATGGGTTAGCTGATTTGGAAGTGGCACAACCTATTCAGGCCCCAAATAAAGATGGGTAACATCACCAAAAATTACTCACGTTAGGAAAAAAATAATTTATTTATATATTTATTATTCAGACTTGTATGCCGCCACTCCCCAGGGACTCGGAGCGGCTCACAATATGTAGAACAAACACATAAAAAACAAATAAAACAAGCTATTTATTTATCAAACAGATAGTCTGGTTTTGTTGAATAACTAGCAAAATGGAGATAGATGAATAGACAGTCCAAGGAGCTCCAAAAACTGAAGACATGGCTATTGGAGCAAGCATTTGCAAATGTTGAGTAATGGACATAGGAATCGGAACAACTACACAATGAGACTGGACAATGTTTTTAACAAGAATTTATCAATTTATGTTTTATTGTTATTGTTATGATTATATTGACGTTAACATTTTTATATTGTACTTATGTTTCTATGGCATTGAATTTTGCCTTGTAAACTGCCTCAAGTCGCTGGAAGGCTGAGAGGGGCGGTATACAAATATAGTAAAGAAATAAAGAAATAAATCTCTTGTTTTCTGTACAAAATCTAATCTGTGCATGAGATTTAGGTCTGATATATTGAATCACTACCACAGCCCTGGATGCTCTATTGGAAAAAAGTCAAGATGTACATAGATGCTGTTTGCGTGTGCTTGTATGGCCAAGATATAACATTGTTCCTTTTAAAAGGAAAGACAGATGTTACTGTCTATTGAAAAGTGTTGAAAATATTCTTCAATATTAAACAACTACCAGCCAATTTCCAACTTCTTATTTTGACAAGGTTCTTGAGCGGGTGGTGGGCTCCCAACTCCAGGAATTTTTGGACAACACTGATTACCTTGATCCATCACAGCCTGGTTTGAGATCTGGCCATGATACGGAGATGGCTTTGGTCACCTTGGTGGATGACTTCTGAAGGGAACTAGACAGGGGGGGTGTCCCCCTGTTGGTTCTCCTGGACATCTCAGTGACTTCCGATACCATCAACCATGGTATCCTTCTGGGATGGCTCTCTGGAATGAGTATTGGGGGCATTGCTTTGCAGTGGCTCTGATCCTTCCTGGACAGCTGGTCCCAGATGGTAAAGCTGGGGGGTACCTGCACGGACCCCTGGCCTCTGACCTTTGGGGTCCTGCAATGTTCCATTCTATCCCCCATGCTTTTAAACATGTACATGAAACCACTGGGTGAGGTCACCTGGGGTTTTGGAGTTAGGTGCCATATGTACGCAGATGACACCCAACTCTACCACTCCTTTCCACCAAACTCAAAGGAAGCCTCCCATATCTTAAACCAATGTCTGGCAGCTGTGACAGATTGGATGAGGGTTAACAAGTTGAAGCTTAATCCCAACAAGACAAAGGTCCTCCTGGTCAGTCATGGGACTGATCAGGGTATAGGGTGGCAACTTATGCATGACGGGGTTACACTCCCCCTGAGGACACAGGCCTGCAACTTGGGGATCCTCTTGGATTCAGCGCTATTGCTTGATGCATCCAGATTGGACTATTGCAACAGACATAATGTGGGGCTGCCTTTGAAGACAGTCCAGAAGTTCCAATTAGTACAATGGGCAGCAGCCAGGCTCCTAACTGGAGCTAATTATAGGAAGTCCCTATTAAAACAGCTTCACTGGCTGCCAATTAGTTGCCGGGCCCAATTCAAGGTGCAGTTTATGACTGTCGCCCTCCAGGCCTCTGGCCACTTGACCTCCCTGAAGACCACACAAGAGCAAGGGTACAACCGGGTTTTATTGATAGTAATAAGGCAAGAATAACAGGTTCAAAGGCAGTCTTTATAAGGCCTTTGGATAGCGGCTTTAGCAGGGATCAGCAAAGAGTAAATAGTCCCGTAGCAAACAGAAACAGCAAGGTTGCAGCGACCCGTTGCAATAGAGCCGCTGACAGGAATCAAGCCGGATGCCAAAGGGAAGATTCAGGGAAGTATTCGGCCCATGTAAAGGCCGGGTTCAGATAGATGATCTCTGTGGAGACCCAGCCGGTGAAAGAAGGCTGAGCTCCGTAGAAGAGTGCCGGAAAGATCAGCAGGTAATTACTGGAATCAGCAAGGCTTGAGGATCCGCAACAACAGGATCTCAAGCGGAGGAAATTCAGGAACAAATGTGGAATGCGATAGATAGTCTCTGAGCCCCCAACCGGTGCAAGAAGGTTGGCGGCTTTAGGTACTGCAGGCAAAGTCAATGCGGAAGTAATACCACAGATGGATTCCCATGCGAATGAAATCTTGAAACTCAAACTGGGAGTAAAGAAGGTCTCTAAAAGTCCTGGTAAACTACTGTGGCTGAGATGAAGTGTCTAGCAATTCGCTGTAGTCTTTTGTTGCAAACAAAAGCAGGATTACAGATGCAAGGCTCTGATAGCCCGAAGGCAGTGAGGCTAATGGCTTTAGTCTTTTAACTGACAATGTCCCGCCATTAGCAAAGTGATTCTGCAGCAATACTTAACAAGCTCAAAAGGCTTACCGCTGATGACTTGACTCGACTTGACACAGGGTCCCCTTTAAGACTTGGCTTTGGCAGCAAGCAGCTAACATGCAGTGGAGAGAATCCAGGCAGGCGTTGGACAGCGAGCCAACAGGTAGCTAGGTCGTCTTCTTTGGATTCCTGGCCGCACGCAGAAAGGCCAGGAAGGCTTTCTTGGACACAGGACAGAGTAACAGCTTGCGAAGATCCCTCCAGTTTCAGCATTAGCTGGGAAGGTCTTTCAGGCGTTTCTCTCTGGTTCCAACGGTGACCCGGAGTGTAGGTGATGCACAGCTCCGTCGTAGATGAAGCAGGGTCCTGGCAAGGCAGAGCAGGGACGAACCATCTTAGAGCTGGCTGGCTGGCATCCTCGGGGAGGGGAAGCCCCCCTGGTCGTTCCCTCAGCACATCTTGCATGCGAAGTTGGAAAGAGACGGGGACTGAAGGGTGCTCTGAACTCTTATAGTATTCCGAGAGTGCGTCGAACATCAAGTTGGATGATGGATGAGCCCCGGGTTGTTTTGAGATCCTCAGTCTTGAGGAATGCAGGCCCTCGTTAGTGCGAACCACCTGGACTGGGGAGTAGCGCTTACTGCTCCGAGTACTCGCTTCTGCTATCAGCTTGGTGGGCCCCGCTTGGCCTTGACATGCCTTTTGTAAAGCATCTTTCATGGGAGGCACAATGGAGCAGTAAAGAGGCCCACTGCAAGGTTTAGGAAATGAACAGGCTGGCTTGCAAAACATCTCTTGGTTCTCTGGGCTGGAATGGTATTTCAGCAAAAGTAATGCATGAAGCCTTTGGCTAGAACTGTGCCCAAACAAATGCGAGGCCTGAAGCTGCTGGGGTGTAACAATGACCTATAAAGCCCTATATGGTTCAGGCCCCAACTATCTTCATGAATGCATCTCTCCCTACGAACCAGTGCAGAATCTAAGGTCTACCAGGGAGGCCCTCCTCTCACTCCCACCACTGCCTCAAGAATGGTTGGTAAGGACAAGGCAAAGGGTCTTCTTGATGGTGGCCCCTCGCCTCTGGAACATCCTCTCTAGAGAATGAAGACAAGCCCCATCACTCTCCTCTTTTTGTAGGGACTTGAAGACGTGGTGGTTTCATCAGGCCTTTGATAATGACTAGTCCCAGGCCCGAGGCCCCAGGCCATCAGTTAGAACCCAGCTAGCATCTTACCTGTTCCCTCATTCCTCCTCTACATTCTTCAAAATTGCCAGAAGGCCCTGGAAATAGTAGTCCCAGGTCCTACCCTGGCTAGAAATTAGGTCCACTCCCTGTACTTTACTCGATCCCTGACCAATATTGCAACCATATGAGCCCCAACGAGCCCTTTCAAACTGTCCTGGCCCACATACAAACGGGGCGATCGGTAAATTATCTTTTACATTGGATCACATGGAATCAGTTTGTCTTAATGCATAGGATTGTTAACAGGTTATGTTTATATTTTAATGGCTACTCTGTATGTTTTATTGGGGAGGGGGTGTTGTGGAAACTGCCCTGAGTCCCCTTGGGGAGTTAGAGCGATATATAAATAAAGTTTTATTTATTATTTATATAAGAGCAAACCCATGCCGCCACATTGATTTGTTTGAAATCCATCTCTCAGAAAAGGCTTCTATGGAGAAATGAGGCAACCCTTAATATATACAGTCAGTTCATGGACTCCAGATTGGGAGGTCCTCTTTTTGAAGCCAATGAGGCAGGTTCTGGGATAATTTTGTTCCATTGTAGATGGTCCTAAGAAACATCCACTTTCAGTTATTGTATCAAGTTGTTGTGCCAGCAAGCTTGCTATTATTTTGCAAGATGTGTGAAACATAGCAGATGCACTTACTTTGTTGGGGAAAACAGTAATACAAGTTGCCTTTGGGGAAAGTTTATCTTGTTTTGCTCACAGAGTCATACATTCTCATAAATCTCTAAACCCAAGAGAAATCCTCTGAAATTGCAGTTCCACATTTAATACTCATGGAAGTCCCACAGTACAGAAAAAAGTAAAGGAGAACTGGTGGTCTGTTTATTTTGTTGTTTTTGCTATCTCTGAATATTAACCAACCCCACCCCACCCCCTTTAATTGCTTAAGTCTTCATTGATTTTTCACTGTATTGGCCATAACTATTTTACTACCAATATGTATTTGCACATATTTTTTTATGATTTAACACTTATTGTTCTGCTGTAACTAACTACAGTTGAATACTGACTTATCAACTATGCATGTTTTGTATGCCTAGCATATGATTATAATGGAGGCTTGGTTTCTTCCCCTCTTACTTTCTATGTATTATTATGAGCATGTCTGCATGGGTCACATACCCTGAATTAAGCCAGAATTCACTCTTGGGCATCCAGTGTTCAGAGACTTCTGGTCCTAATGCAGAGTAGTACTGGTTAACCCATACTAGGAGAAATTAGGGGATGCTCCCTTGACCAATTCTAATTCAGAACCAGTCCCACTATTTAAATGGGCCAGTGCCACCATTCTTTCCCCCTATACCTTTTGTGTTTTTTGTTGCTAAAACAGTGACCATGGAGCTATAAGGAGCTAATAGCAATTATCAGACACCTTAAAACCTTCCCTCACTCCAACTTGTGACAAAAGATGAAAAAGACTCTGCTCCCAACACTGCTCCAGTTCTGGAGTGGAGAGGTGTAAACTTCTGAGCAGAATCCAGGGCCAGGAGGCCATGAAAATGATTAGATTGACAGGTCTGGAACTATTTGAAATTGATCCTATCACCATTTTGACCAAAAAGAAATACTATGACACTTAATATACAAACTGGAGTTTCTTACTATTTTTATATCAGTTTTTAATTCTTTACTTTCAAGTGTAATTTGGTATGACAGGGATTGATACCACAGAATTTATTTTTGCTTTATTACCCATTTGACAGCATTTCGATCAAGTGTACAATTTAAGCTTTGTATATTTAGAAAAAGTAATAATTGTAATTAAAATATGACTTGTAATGACCTGCTGCTTAATTAGTGGTTTGATTAGAAAATGTAGTTTCAACTTCATGGAATTCATTTAGCAAAATCTACTCTACCAGCTAGTTTCAATTATGCTAAAACCTTTTGCATCACATTTTGGTTTAATGCATCGATCAACATATTTGCTCTAACTCTCTGTGGCAGTATAATAATTAAAGTGCTGATTGTAATTGATGAATTGTTGTCTTGGAAAAACATATATTATGTCTTTTCTTTTTCCTTTTTTACAGTGTCCACAACATCTTTAATCTTTTCTTTTCCCCTTCAGTTGTCTTCTGACTGCTAATCTCTCAAAGCTCCTGTTTGCTTGCTTTTTAGTTTCAAAACTAATTATCATTTCTTCAGTGTCAGACAGGCAAATTGTCTTAAGGAATGTGCACACTCTGATATATAAATATATATATATATATATATATATATATATATAATGAATTTCTAAACAGAAATACCTCATACAGAATTGTATTAGGACCTTAGAATATTATGTTAGATATGTTCAGCATAACTATTTAATAAAATGATTATTTTACAAAATAATTACTTAAAAGTTTCCAATCTGATAGAGAATTATTTGAAGCCTCAAGAGTGGGACATAAGACCTGTGAGAGTGTATCCAAATCCTATCTCCAATATCGAGGTAGCACTAGACAACTCACTATCTTTGTTTCCATTTGTCTCCTGTAGGACAAAAATGACATTCAATACACTTATGAAGTTTTTGACCCAATGGAATGATAATAGAAAGTAATGGTCTATATTTTCAATCCGGAAATAGTGCAAGATCTTTATTTAGGATGTAGAACAGAGTGGGCAATTACCAGCCCTTCAGGTGTTTTGGACTTCAACTCCCAGAACTCCTAACAGCTGGTAAACTGGCTAGGATTTCTGGGAGTTGAAGTCCAAAACACCTGGAGGGCCAGTAATTGCCCACCCCTGATCTAGAATCAGAAATAAATCACCATTATGCTACTACTTACTTTAAATAAAATTTGAGGTTGCTTCTGAGGATCAAAAGAATCGCTGGGAAGCATTTTGCAGACGTTTAATACTTCACAACACATAATTTAGTAAAGTTTTCACTGAAAACTTTACCAAATTTTATGCATCGAGAAGGAGGAGCTTCTGCCCTCTGGAGTAAGTATGCTTGAGGAGTACATATGCTGCTAATTGGATCTTCCCCAACCTGAAAATTACAGATTTTTAAAAAAACTTACTTCCCCACTAACTGAACCCCATGGGATGCTGTATGTTTTCAGAATTGCTTGCTGGATTCTCTGAAAAAGTTAAACATTATTATGTTTCCCTGTACTGATTTTTCAAACTTCACGGGTCCTAACTGAATTAACTTACTTGACATGATTCTGTACATTCCTCAGGTAAAGCTGTTGGGAAGATTTCTGAAGCAGTAAATCCCACCCCAAAGATTCAGCCTCTTGAGGCGCTTGAGCCTGGAACTGCATACACAGTTCGACTAGTGACTAAGAACTGGGTTGATAATAATAGCATTTCTGCAGATGTAATTGAATCAAGGGGGAGAGGTGAGACATTCTTAAGGCATCTAAGATAAGTAATATTTTTGTAAAATTATATCAGAGACCATTATATAATGACACAACTCTATTTAGAAAGTCTTAACCCCCTTCTACTGGTCTCGGTGATATATTTTCATTGATTTCAATAAAGTCTCTCAATTCAAAATAGTCCAATTGCTCTCAGAGTAATTCCACTAAAGTCTTCCCTGGCCTGGGGCACAAAGCCCTCATGTGATTCTTTCAACAATTGGATCTCAGGACTGCCTGGTATCTTTCCAACAAATGCAAGTGTGTCCCTAACATGTTCCATTTTACTGCTGTTGCATCTTTGCTGGATTACCTTCAGCAGCCCAAGGTAATAACTCAGATTATTAGTAAGATGCCTGAACATCCAGTGGAAGTGAATTCTGATAGAGTATTTACAGATACAAGGACATGGAAAGAAGAATTAGAAATTCAGACACTTTAAGAAATGTGTCAGTTTAATGCAGTGTTTTGGAAGAAAGCAATGCTTTAGGATTAGAGAACAGACTATAGCCTAGGAACAAAATTTAGAAATGGTGATTGATTTAAAAGAGCAGCAATATGTTTTCTTAGGTTCTGTAACTGAGAATAGATGAAAAAATGTCAACATAGGAGAATCCCTGGTCCTTCAAATGTTTTGGGTTGCAGTCCCACAGTGTGACCAATAGTATGGTGTTAGGGAAGATGAGGTTCAAAATATATGTGAAGCCCATTGCTATAGAGTGGGTAGTTTATGCCATATGGGTAGTTACAAATCAGCTTTGTTTATTGTCTTCAAGAACAAATCTGAAATTATTTCAAAATGTTTCCACCATATACAATCTGAAGCTTTTAGCCATTCTGTCCTTCTCAAGAAAGTAGATTGCTACTTCTTGCATTACAGTTAGCTGAGCACTTGCATATGTTCTGTACACTTTTGACTCTGTCTCTATTCTGCAAACCAACTTTTGCATGGAAGGCTTTCCTGAGTTCTGTATTGACTTTTCCTATTTGGCATGAACCTCTTTAATCAAAAGCTGTGTTGGAAATTCCCATTCCAAATATCAGCAGCGTGTATTGCTGACTCTTTCTTTTGCTTTAGTATAAATGTTTAGCTAAATGTTTAGTAATCCTACCATTCTTGGAATGTTGGAATCTATTTTACTGTATCATAAAACACTATGAATGTGTTAAGACACACAGAAGCAATTTTAAAATAATAGTATTTTGAATTTTACAACTAGGATTTTTTTTGTATTCACTTCTCTTTTTTTCATTCAAAGCTTATGCTGGAATTTATGAAAGAATCTCGACACAAGGCTGGTTTATTGGACTGATGGGGGCAATTGCATTGCTTACCTTATTGTTGCTTACAGTTTGTTTTGTCAAAAGGAACAAAGGAGGCAAATATTCAGGTAAATAGAAACTGTTCTCTCAACATCAGTGTATTTAATTAGTAATGTGCTACTCTTGCATGGATCTGCCCCAGATGTAAGTTTGAGACACAGATTTGAAATTGATACTCTACATGCCATTCCTACTAGATCTTCTGACAGAAAGTCCATGTTAGCATTTCCTTCTATTCTAAGGAAAATACATTTTTTAAAATTTGTTTGGTTGTAGTAGTTTAACTTTTTTATTCCAATGAGCAATTTCTAGTTTGAGGAGTGGGTGGAAGTGCCCGTCTGCCAAACTTCCAGTGGGAATTTTAACCCTGGTCTCCTAGAGTCCTGGTCCTGCACTCAGCTGCTGAAAAGGTGTTATGGTAGACCTAAGTAAGTTTGATCTGTAGCTCAACTTGTCAGTGCAGGTGTTGGAGCAGAGAATGATGTGAGTTGTAATCCTTTGCTCTGCACAGCAGAATTTGTAAGTGGATGGACTGAGTATGCTCTAGCTGACTGGAAACATGTAGCTGTTCTCCCACACACAGGCGACGATGCGTTGGCAAGATAAACAGGCAGTCGTTCTTTCCAAAAACTTGCAGGCAACTTTTATCTTTATTGTTCAGTTCCTTGCAAATACTTTAAACGAAACCATTCAGCAGCTTACTTCAACAAAAATTTGCTTAAACTTTAGCTTCAACACTGGCAAAGAATAAACAGTAGATAACGGCAAACACAGATACGACTTCGCTCTGCTTCTTCTGCTCAGAAGCTTACTTACAGTTTAAGCAAAAATAATGAAGTCTTATACAGCTTTACATGGTCCATAAACTCTTGCTTCTACCAGCTCTCTTCCCAAGAAGCAGATTTACATAACCGCTTCTTTCAGCTCTCTTTCCTCAGAAGCAGATTTACATAGCTGCTTCCTTCAGCTCTCTTTCTTCAGAAGCAGATTTACATAGCTGCTTCCTTCAGCTCTCTTTCCCCAGAAGAGGATTTATATAGCTGCTTCCTTCAGCTCTCTTACTCTGATATGAGCCACATTAATCCAGAAACATTCCCAGCTTCTCTTACCCTGGCATGGGCAACATTGCTCCAGAAACATACCAAGCTTCTCTTGCCCTGGCATGGATAGTATTACTCGAGAAGCATACCAAGCTTCTCTTGCCCTGGCATGGGCAGGCAGGCATCCTTTAGAAGCATACTCAGCTTCTTTTGCCTCAGTATGAATAGGCAAACACAGTGAGCAACATGGGGAAATTATAGCCCCAAAACTCCACCCACTCAATTAGCCCAGGTGAGCCAGGTTAATTAACTGTACTCAGGACACTTAGCTGTAAAACTAGGACTTTCTTACACTTAAGTATACAGCAACACAAATCTCATTTACTCACAAATATATCCAAGTAAACAAACACTCATTTCTTTTTCTTTACTTGGATTTCTACAAATCCCAACACTTAGGATGCATCTAAACTATAGAAATATTGCAGTTTGACACCACTTTAACTGCTATGGCTCAATGCTATGGAAATAATAGCAGTTGTAGTTTTACAAGATCTTTAGCTTTCCCTGTCAAAGAGGTCCCACCAAACTACAGACCCCAGTATTCCAAAACAATGAGGCATGGCAATTAAAGGGAATGTCAAACTGTATTATTTGTACATTGTACATTGAAGATTCACTCCTAAAGATAATTAACTAGAACCAAGTAAAAAGCATTTTTGGTTCATGATCAACCAGAACATTTTTATAAAAAGTAAAGGTAAAGATTTCCCCTTGACATAGTCTAGTCGTGTCTGACTCTGGGAGGTGGTGCTCATCTCCATTTCTAAGCTGAAGAGATTGTCTATAGATTGCTCCAAGGTCATGTGGCTGGCATGACCACGTGAAGCGCTGTTACCTTCCCACTGGAGTGGTTCTTTTTTTATCTACTCACATTTGTATGTTTTCGAACTGCTAGGTTGGCAGAACGTGAGGCTGACAGCAGGAGTTCACCCTGCTCCCCAGATTCGAACTGCTGACCTTTTGATCAGCAGTTGCTGAACTTGATCAGCAAGTTCAACAGTGCAGCAGTTTAACACACTGTGCCACCAGGGGTTCCAAAAACTTTTTGAAAATTGTATTTCTTAGGATTCATACTTATTTTATTGCCACATCTCCAATGATCTCATATATATGTGTACGTTGAACATTGTGAAAAAACTTTTTATGTATCTGCAGTGAAAGAAAAAGAAGACTTACATCCAGATCCTGAAGGACAATCCATAAAAGATGAAATCTTTGGTGAATATAGGTTAGTAGGACTTGCTGTTCTTCATAATGATGTAGGATTACCATAAACTATTCAATGGAATGTCTTTTTAATAGGAGCAATAGGAGCAATAATAATTTGCTATTTTCAGAGCAAATCTCATGGGATCATGTAATGATATTTAAATATATTAGAACACTGAAATTCACACACATTTTATTGTTATAGAATTGCTGGAGGAAACGGCACTTGGTTTTGATATGTTTCTTTTCTATAATATTCTAAATATTATAATATTGATTTCATGCTGAGATTGGACATTTTGTTCAATTATCCAACAGACAAGTCCTATTGCCATTTTTATGTACTACAGTACGTAGAAGAACATTTGATTTTCTTATTAAGTTCCTACTTTGTTGGTTTTGGTAAAGTAGACAAATAAGCAATGGGACATTTGTCGTTATTGTTGTTTGTCTTTAATTCATTAAATCATTGAAAGATTTATTCAGTGTCACAAATCAAAAGACAGAACATTTTGGCTACATCCAAACAATGTCCTAATAGATAAAAATAAGTCCTGCATAAATTAATATATATTTAATTTTAATGCTTTCTAATGAGGCAGATAATTAGAAAGGTAAGCAAGTTATACAGGCGACATCGTTCAGGTGAGCTTATCTTGTCTTGACCATACTTCTGACATGAGTAGTACCTTACCTTTCCTTACCCAGCTAGATCGTTTAAATCTGTCACTATACATACCTCCCAAATTAACTTGATCCTCTCATACCTTCTGTGTTGATATTTCTTTCCTAATTAACATCATCAAAATGCAAGATTTCTCTGTTGGAAAATTATCTAGTATAATATGTTATATTTTCAGATTATCTACTGTTAGTGATCCAGATGTGAATTATCAATTATTTGCTGTCAGCATAGTTACTTTCACCTCCCAATATAGGAGTGGACATTTGACCTTGAGTTTTTGGACAGGTTCTTTTCTCCTGATCCAATACTTGCAAGAAAATCTATTTTGCTATTTTTGACATCTAAAACGTAATGAAACCTGTCAACAGCAAGCACGCCTAATTCTAAGTGTATCACCCAAGCAGACTTCCTATGGGGAAGGCCATCCACCAAGGCAGGGCCACCCCTCCTCCCAGAGAGGCATGGAGGCCTCTTCCTCTGGTAAATGCAAAGAGAGGGAGGTGGGGCCACGGTGCAGAAGAGAAGGCATTTATAATAAAATTAATGACATGTAGGCAAGGGGATATTGCCAGTGGGAATACCCGATTCTTTTCCATCATGAGGCCATGACCGGATGGCTATGGTCCAGCCAGTTGAAGGGGAACCCATCAAAGACGGAGATCCTATGGCTGGGTCACCCAGGTGGGGGGGAGTGCCGGTTGCCTATCCTGGACGGCGAGGCATTATGCCCATCATCTTCAGTAAAAAGCCTGGGAGTCCAATTAGACCCATTGCTGACAATGGAGGCCCAGGTCTCCGCTGTCAGCAAGACCACATTTTTCCATCTACGGCAGGCTAGGCGGCTGGCACCTTACCTCTCTAGGAATGACCTCGCCACAGTGATCCAGGCAACGGTCATCTTGAGACTAGATTACTGTAACGCCCTTTACATTGGCCTTCCTTTGGCTATGATCCAGAAACTTAAGCTGGTGCAGAACGCAACTGCACGACTTTTCGCCGGAATGCCGGTGAGGTGTTGGATTACTCCAATCTTGCAGCAACTGCACTGGCTACCAATGGAGTACTAGATAATATTCAAGGTGTTGGTTTTAACCTTTAAGGCCTTGTATGTTCTAGGGCCAGTGTACCTGAGGGCCCGCCTTTCCCCATACGTTCCCCAGAGATCACTCCGATCAGAAGACCAAAATCCCCATGAAGTTCCTACTTTTCGGACATACCATCTGTCATCTACTAGACAGAGAGCTTTCTCTGTCATAGCACCGACAGTCTGGAACGCCTTGTCTACCGATGTTCGATCAATTAGAGAGCTGTCCTCCTTCCGGAGGGTTTGTAAAACCACCCTCTTTCGGCAGGCATTCAACTTGTGTGGCCCTTTGTAATACTTTAAATTTTAATCCTGTAAAATATTTTATGTAGTTATTTATGATGTTTTTATATTATTGCTAGATGTAAACCGCCCCGAGCCTGCAGGAAGGAGCGTTCTAAAAATTGAAATAATAAATAAATAATAAATAATAAATAAATCTATTAAAAATCTATAATGTGAAAAAATCATAAATATCCCAAAACACTAAAAAAAATCAAATATATTTGAATTTTTTTCATTCTCATATGCCAGAATGAAGAAAATGTTGTGCATCAATTATTTCACATGTCACACACTGTATAGGTACATGTGAATTGTTCCACCTTAAACATTCTTCTCCATTACACTTTCCTTGTTGTTGACTATGTGATAAAAGATGTTGCTGCTTCTTACAAATTTTCCTTCATTTTCAGTGACAGTGATGAAAAACCACTAAAAGGAAGCTTGCGATCTCTTGACATGGACATTAAGACTGCAGAGAGTGCAGATAGTTTGGTGGATTATGGAGATGGAGACCACAGAATGTTCAATGAAGATGGTTCCTTTATTGGCGCTTACACCGGATGTAAGGAGAAAGCATCCATTGAAAGCATTGGGAGCTCTACAGCAACCTTTCCTCTCCATGCATAAAATATTTGCATGAATAATTCATTTCAAGTCACCATATTTATCTTTACTAATCATCAAATATCATACGACTCAAAAGTAGGCTGCAGAGAAGTTCAAGGCCTCAACATCCAGCCTATTTAGAAATAGGGAGCTGACTTCAAAGCTGATTTGTGAAACTCTTCTTTCTCAAAACACAGGCATTGTGATTTCATTAAAATCTTTTTCAGAACTAAAATTGGTAAGACATATGCCACTTGGCCTGACCAAAAGCGCCACTATATATACAAGTATATATAACACTGAAGTAGTGGCACTTTTCATCAGGCCAAGTGGCATATGTCTTACCAATTTTAGGGACTTGATATTCTCCAAGGCTAGTCCTATAGATATGTGTAGCCGTGACAGCACTCAGACGACTTACACTGAAATTATAGATAATATTTTATCTTGGTTTTTTGTAATGAGGCATAGTTTCCCTACTGTGATCCTACAATGAAAGTGTATTATCAAATTTTGGATACATAGACCAGGAGGATCTTGCAGAGGTGCTCTTCTAACAGAATGGTTTCTCTCAACAAAACTATGAAATTGACATTTTCCCTCCACTTCTTCTCCCAATACATAAACATTGAAAACCCTCCAGTGCAAATTTCTGGGTAGTGTGGAAGTCTTATCAGGCAGACTAGATGAAAATGTCTTTTTGTCGTATCCATTGACTAAAAGTCAAGCTCTAGATTTCACCCATAGGAAAATGCAGCCAATACTTTGGGGACTGTTATCTAATGAAATCTATTCTAGTCTTTCTTCGTGCACAATGGAGGATAAAGTGTGGTCTGCACAACATATGTAGTTTATAGGGTTGTTTTGCAGTCCTCACGAATAAAGGAAACATTTTCAAAGTCTCTTTAAAGGAAAGAAAATCCCAAATGCTTTCTGTGGGGTGTGGGAGACTTTTTTGCCACTTTTGGCCACATCTCTCAGGTCAATTTAACTCCAAAAGAGAACTTTTTCTGAAACAAGTTGTGAACCAGGAGTGACTTCTGCTCACTTTCTGTTGTTTTACAAAAAGGCTTCTCTTAAACCTAAAATGGCCCATTGGAACCTAAAAACATACCCCAGAAGGCATTTTGGGACAAAATAATTTTATTTTTATTTTCTTTTTCCTTTCCTTTAGTTTTCTTTCTTTCTTTCTTTTGGAAATATACAGTGGAGGGTATAGCATGCCAAGATTTGCTGAGGCTCCATTGAAAAATGTCTTGTCAATAATGGTAATTGCCAGTGTCCTAACAGTGACCTACAAGTTTCTCATTAGCCAAACACTGGTCAGAAACAATATGAAGTGCTGCACATTCTGGTAAATGCACTATGTCCTAAAAATGTTTTGGGCACATTGTTACTTATGAGACTGAGCTTTGGACAAAAAGTTCCAATTTATTGCATTTTTGTGCTTCTGTATATACAATTCAAACCACATTCCCTAATACTACCATGTAATATCAGAATTACAGAAATCAGATTCCAGACAAAGACAAATCACTTTAGGCAAATCACAAAAGAACACCCCAAAAAGAAAAAGAAAAGCTACAGATCCTTTTTATATTTGCCCCCAAACATCCTGGTTGGTTTTGAAATCTGTATTCTGTTTTTATGGCCATTGCTGCAAGATGTAATGTTTCTATCTGCCAACAATGTGATCACAAAGTGGGATGAGTCTTCTTTCTCCATTGCCCACTAGCTGGCGCTCTTTCTTTATGAAATCAGCTGCAACAACACTTTATTTCTGGTTGAGGTAAGCATGCAGTTGATATAGTCCTTGAGTACAAATAGAAATTGACCCCCCCCCAATACAAAATAGATTATTTTAAAGAAAATTGACATTATCAGTACTCCATGTATATATTTATATGCCTGCATACCTTTTGTGAATTCTTGTACATATTATGTTTATACAGATTTTTTCAGGTGATCCACACTGCTTTTATTTTACAACAAAAAAACAATTAATAGAACAGGGCATTTCAGCTGAGTAACAATTGTTGTTTTCTTGCCTCTATGATTTTTTTTACACATAAGGTTAACTTTCCATAATAAGCATGTGGAATCTTCCTTGTATTACTTTTTAAAAAAAACAACAGTGCAAGTTTTCCCATTCAAATCCCCAAGCATGAATATTTTGAAATTCTTTTGAGTCTCAGTTTGATTTCTGCTGAATCAAAGCAAATGTCTTTACTGAAAGGGCCTATAAATGACGTTTGGTTCCAGCAGAATTCTGTCCTTGGTGTGTAAAACAACTGTCTCCTGAAGCTATATTCATTTATTGATACACATAAGTCATGCTAATTGCAGTGATAATGTAATTGTTGCATGAAAAACAATCCTGGGGTAACCTCAGTATTTTATGTGAACCCATTTTTCTTTGCTATTCAGACGTATTTCATAGTATTTGATAGACAAATATCAACAAATCTGGCATATGCATTCTTATTCTGAGCATGTACAAATAAATCTTAATACCACTCTGGTTCTCTTTTAATGTGATTATGAAAACAGTTGAGCCAAACCATGATCCTGAGGTAGTCCCAGACATTTCAGCTGGGGCTTAGACCCATAAACCTCAATTGTCAGTCCCAACTATAAGAGATTCAACAAATCAGTTGAATTCAGATATGTTAACTTACTTACTTTCAATGGCTTTACTCTAGTCATGACTAACAATTGGATTTAAGTCTAGACATCTTTAAAGCTTACTTTAAAAAAGGATCCCTATTTATTTATTAACTTTATTAACTTTAACCCTAGACATAAGAGTCCCAATTATTTCAGAGATACTGTCAGTGTATTTTTGGCTAGGGTTTATTAAGGAGGTATTTTATTAAGGCTTCAGGTTTGTATATCCTGGCATGAAATGGAGAAATATGTTTCAGCTCAGCAGTGATAGTATGCAAAGCTGCTAAAATTTTAACTTGATGCAGAGATGCAGCAGTTCATATTTCCTTGTGTATATTCAATATCTGAGCCAGCATAACATGTGCCTTCTCTAAAGTAGCTTAAGAACTCGTTTGATACAAATCACAGGCTGTAAGAAGCATAAACTAGCTTCCATTTGTAAGACTATATGATAGGATGTTTGGGAAACTAACTAGCTTTTTAGTTACACCACAGAAGATATTTGATACCCAAGTGGAAAAACAATTGACAGGATACACAGCATGTGGGACACATGTGAAATGGGCAATTATAGTACCCACATTCCTGTATGGGTGCACTGCCATGTCCTTTATATCCCTGCTTGCTCACCTATCCTCGGCATCTGAATAGTGATGAGAGCAGGAGGAAGCCATCTTGAGTACCATTGTTTTGACATAAATTTAATAAGCAAACAAAGGAGGAGTACTCTCCACTAACTTTACCTCTTCTGAAGAATGGTACAGGTTGAACTCAAAGGATAAGAATACCTGAATATGTACTGTTGCCTGTGAAAGGCAGCTTGGGCATCACAAAACCTGGAAATAACAGTATCTTTCTGTGACAGGTTTTTGGGCACACAAGTGGACTAGAAATCTTAGTACCATACCTTGCCAAACGTTCTCTGATACCATTTCACTGATCAGGCCAGAACTTTTGTAAAACTTGGAATCCTTGCTCTGTTGATAGATCCGATTTCCAAAAACCATGATGTACAATCCACACAAACTTCTTGTCCATAATGTAGCTAGTAGCCACTACTTCTGTTTCCAAGGCTAGAGTTGATACTCCATAAAGTCTAACTTAGGGTTCATGGAACAGTGGAGAAAGCATGAAAATACTCTGGATGCACTTGTGGTTGGGGAAAATTTTCTGTCCCTGGACCATCTGGGAGCCTCATACAGTGCCCAAAAACGAAAAGAAAAGAAAAAGCAAGTGTCCAGGAATTGATTTCTCATTCTGAAAAAAAAAAACAACCTCAAGCATTTCTTTTTATTAAGAAATGCAGGAATAATCTATGGCTTGTTTCAGAGATGAATCACTGTTCGTAGGAACTTCCAAGAGAAATCTGAGCTGAAGGAGTTCACATTCCCTGTGCTACACTTTACCCATGCCTGTTGTACACCATGAACTAGCTTTTACAGGGCTGTTTTCTAAACCACCCCCTTCCCTGATACGCTTTTTTTGAATGGGAGAACAAACATGACATACCCAATCATGGAAAGCTAATCATAGTCTAGGACAGACCTGGGCAATTGCCGGTCCTCCAGGTGTTTTGGACTTCAAATCCCAGAAATCCTAGCCAGTTTACCAGCTGTTAGGATTTCTGGGATTTGAAGTCCAAAACACCTGGAGGGCCGGCAATTGCCCAGGTCTGGTCTAGGAGTACTGTTATCTGGTAATAGGTTGCAATTGTATGAACCAGATCAAAACCTAAGTGCCATAATCTACACCTGGAGCAGGCATCCTCAAACTATGGCCCTCCAGCTGTTTGGGTCTTCAACTCCCAGAATTCCTGACAATTGAACAAGCTTGTAGGGCTTCTGGGAGTTGGAGGCCCAAACAGCTGGAGGGCTGAAGTTTGAGGATGCCTGACCTAGAGCAGACTTTTTCTTAAGAATCTAAACCAATATTTACACTGAGAAGTGGGAACACCATTTTGACCATCACATTAAAAATGGCAGTTTGTGGCATCCTAAAAATGATATTTGACAGTGTGATAAGATAATCACATGTTTTGGTTTCATCGCTTTTGAGTACTTTACAGTTGGAACCTTAACATAATGTCTAAAGTTTACCCCAAATAAGCCAAAAATCTCCAATGCAGACTTTAAAATCTGCATTCACTTGTTACATGCATATTACTTGAATATTAATGAAAAGGCTGGTGTTTCCTTTGATTTTGAGATAATATCCTAATATGTCTGAAAACAACATGTAATTGCAACATTGTTTTTAAGATAAAAGCTATGAAAACAAATAATGTTTTACAATACAAATAGCATTGTCCAACCAGGAAACCAAAAAAAATGACACAAATATTTTGTCTATTCATTACTTGTGAGTTTAATGTGACAGCAGTATTATCATCACAAAACAATGCCAGGCCATATTTGGAAGTGTAAAAATCCAACAATATTTGCATTATTATATACTGAGCTGATATTGCATGGTAGGCCATTTTGTTTTGCAGAAGTTATGAGCATGGGACCCCTGTGAAAATGATAAAAAGTGAATTTAAAATGCTATTATTTTACCTATGAATTTCTAGGTCTTCCATCACAGCTCTTTGGTCAACTTCTGATGGTCGTGCTAGGGATTCCCTAGAGAGAACATATTAATCAAATCCACACAGTTTAAACCAAATTAAACAAATGTGGAGGGCCAAGTGCATTTAAATTTTCCAGACACTTCTGTCAAAGGACTGGTTCATACATGCATATTTCCAATATATTAACAGGGTCCTTCCTGACTATTTCCAGACACAAATCTGTGTGGAAAATTGTCAAGGTAAGCTGAATTGTACTCAGGTAAAGCTGGAAACAGCAACTAATGAGTCTGTTAAGGCCGCTTGAACAATTAAAATCATGTAAACACGTTAATGGCTGGGTGCAGCGACTCTGCTGTGGATCCAGCTGTGCATCATCCTGACTTCCCTCAGCAGCTGGTCATGTAGACATGGCCTTAGCTGATCTTGGACACTTGCATCTTGACTTGGGAAACAAACATTGTTTGTTGCCACACCTCAGGCAACAAAATATATTGAGTGGATTCTAACATTGCATTAGGCAGCCAAAATATGCCATTAGCAAGTTCTAAGATAACTTTAGCATTTAAAGTGAGACTTTATAGGGTGAGCCAATAAAAGTAGTAGTCCATTAAAGATAAGAATAAAGGAAAAGTCAGCCTTGTGATTCATCCAGTGATATTATGACAGCCTATCAGCTTTCTCTATTTCCTCTATTTTGGGAAGAAGGATATAATAGCAAGATATAAGCACAAACAAAGGAGATGCTATTTTATAATCCAACAACATCATATCAAAACTCACACTTCTGGGTAGGGAAAGGACAATCTTCCAAATGTTGTTGGAATGCATCTTCCAAGATCCCTTACTATGGATGATGTTTATTTGGCCTGATAGAAATTGCAGATCATAAACATATGGAGCTTGCGGGCACTTTGCCTAACCTGCCCACATGGTGCTTACAGAGGATCATCTCTGCCTGTACCATCACCTTGTGACATCTTCAACATAGGGTTCCGACTGTACTGGTACCCAGCATCTGAAGCTGATAATTGCCAGGCAATTCTTCATGAGTGTTCTGTCAACAAACAATGCTACTGTTTCACTAATAGTTGCATTTGGACCAATCTGTTAATTTCTTTATGATGTGGACTCCTAGATGAAGTTTCAGAATTTGCAAATTATTCAGGATCTGGTTAGCAGGAAAATAGTAGATGACTTTGCACATTCAGCATCTTGTCTTTTCTTCCACATTTTTTTCATACATGTCTACAGTTCAAAGCTAATGTTTTCATTTCATTTTTGGACATTGCATACATGGTAACCATGACTATTTCAAAGGCGATGATTGGTTCTCAAAGAATGAGAGCTGCTATTGAAACTTTAAGTCCTGATGTGTTACTATTGTCACACACCATATAATACACATGTGAACAACATAGTCACCATGAAAAATCACTTCATTGTGAGTTTAGTGTATCAACAAGAGCATGAGAATTGACCAAAACAAATAAAGTGATGCTTGAATTAATTTAAAGCAGGGATGGGGATCAGCTGTCCATCTCCCCCCCCCCTCCCCCACCTACACACACACCAAATCTTACTGGATTGTATGTCTCAACAGATCGTAGATAGAACCCAAGAACTTCTAAATGGCCACATTATTGCCATTTTTGGCTTAAACATTTGGAATGAGACCCAGTATTTTAGAAATAAGATGCTAAAAGAAGAGATGAATCCGTAATTTTATTTCATTTCATTACATTTATAAAAATATTTGTAGACATAATCATAACCCAGGATAACCATCAATACTCAATATAAGTGACATCATAAGACAGTTAGGAGCCAACTCAGAGTGAGTCTGGGTTTTCATGCCAGTGTGGACCAACCCACATAGACAAGCTCTTTCCCTACTAACTTATTTATCCGAGGTGCTACAAAATCCCTTTGCAAAATGATACTCCAGACTAACATGATTATGTCTACAAATTCTATCTGGCAATAACATTAGTGAACAGAGTGTTTTGTTGATCTGCATAAGAACAGATAGGACTTCATTTTCAATCTACCATTTATATTTCTATGGATGTTTACTTCAAAATTGATCTAATTCAATGGAATTTATACCTAAATAAGTGGATATTTGATTGAAGCCTAAATCCAATTGTGAAACCCAAAGGAGACCCATTGAAACAATGGGAACTTGATGATTCAATAGTACATTCCATTGATTTGTTGTTGGACAAGCAATTGGATTTAGGTTTGTACATTTTAAACTTTAAAAGCCTGTTTACATGTAAGCACTGTCCTTATCACGTCAAGTCTCCAAATTTGTAATCTTTGGTAATTTTTCAGATATTGCACAGGGTTGGTCAGAGCCAAAGCATATACTTAAAGAAAACTTCATGAAAAATAAAAGATGGGAACATGTTTATGAGGTTCATACTACTATTTTTCAAGCTCAATGTTAGTGGAAATGAATTAAAATTTAGCAAAATGTGTTTGGAATGTACTTGCTGTTTGTATCATGCCTATGTATATGTCTGGTTTTTTAAGAAAATATTTTCATTCTACATGAATTTCAACTTTGCTAATAAAAGTATGAGTTGGTGTAATCTTCAAAAACCCTGCAAAGAAATCAGAGGTTATGTTGATGTCATCTTAACTAGCAATATATGAAATATATTGCAAGGTGGGGTGGGGCGTTCCGGGTTCCTGAATCACAGCATACCATTCTATTCAGTCTGAAAGTCTTAGACCAGGATTTGGTCTGAATGGTTTTATTTTATTTAATCCACCTGGGATTTAAACTTTGACGTCATCTATGTGAAATGTTACATAAGCCACCTTGATGCCATATTTTAGAAGAAAGGTGGGATACTACTACAGGTTGACGATCTATTGTCCAAAATGCTTGGGACTATAAGTATTTTGGATTTTTTGGGGAGGAGAGGGATTTTGAAATACCTATATTTGCACATGCATTCATAATAATGCAGTATCTTGGAGATGGGGCCTAAGTTTAAACATGAAATTGATTTAGGCTTCATCTACTTTATACACATATTCTGAAAGAAATGTTGCACATAATATCTTACATACTTTTGCACATGAAACAAAGTTTCTGTATACAGGTCCTTCTCAAAAAATTAGCATATAGTGCTAAAGTTCATTGTTTTCCATAATGTAATGATAAAAATTAAACTTTCATATATTGCACACCAACTGAAATATTTCAGGTCTTTGTTTGTTTTGTATTGATGATTTTGGCATACAGCTCCTGAAAACCCAAAAATACTGTCTCAAAAAATTAGCATATTTGTCCGGATGGAATATGCTAATTTCTGAGATATGTATGCCAAAATCATCAGTATTAAAACAAAAAAAGACCTGAAATATTTCAGTTGGCATGCAATGAATTGAAAATATATGAAAGTTTAATTTGTATCATTACATTATGGAAAACAATGAACTTTAGCACTATATGCTAATTTTTTGAGAAGGACCTGTATTAAACCATCATAGAGCAAAGCTGTCACTATTGCAGCCGTCTGTTTGGAAATTTTTAGATTTTGGAGTTTTGTGAATTTCAGAAGGCATGCTCAACCTGTACAACTATAATCACTACTACTGTTACTACTAATGCCCAGAATCTTATACGAGGGGCTGCTGATAAGTCTTTGGTTTTACCCAGAAGAAGTGAGATAGCAATATGAAACTTTACATTTATTCCACATCATCTCCACTGATATCAACACACTGCTTACATTGGTATTCCAAGTTCTGTAAGCCTTGCAAAAAAGAAGAATTTCGGTTGTGCCTCAAACCAATCATTTATAGCAGCCATGGCATCAGAAATGGTGTAAAAATTTGGTCCCCTTGAGGTGTTTCTTCGGGTTTGGAAACAGATGATAATCGGAGGGAGCTAGATCCAGTGAATAAGGTGGGTGGTCAACCAGCTGGAAGCCTAGCTCCACCAATTTGGCCATGGTCACTTGTTCAGTGTGAGCGGAGGCGTCTTGCAGGAAACAGGGTTTCTTTGGACAGCTTGCCGCACTTTTTGGCCTTCAGAACTGCCTTCAATTGGTCCAAAAGCTCAGTGTAATACCTTGCATCAATGGTGGAACCATTTTGAAGGTAACCCACTAGCAACACACCCTCTTTATCCCAGAACAGACGCCATCACCTTAGTGGCTGATTTTTGCACCCTGAACTTCTTTGGATGGGGAGAACTACTGTGTCTCCACTCTTTTGTCTGCTCCTTGATTTCAGGGTCATACAAATAAATCAAGGTCTCATCCATAGTGCCCAGTTGATCCAGGAAGTTCTTATCAGTCTGGAAACACTGACAAATGAACCATGAAGTTTTCACTCACATGCTTTTTCTAATCTGTTGTCAAACATTTGGGGACCCACTTTGCAGAGAGCTTCTTCATGTTCAAATGTTAATGGATAATGACACAAACACATTCACAAGAAATCCCCATGATGTCTGCTATTCCTTTATCTGAAATTCACCGATTCTCCAGTATGAGGTTGTGCACAGCATCAATGATCTCCAGCACAACAGCCACTCTCAGTCATCAAGGACATTCCTCAGCAATGGTGCTGAAGTGGCCCATTTTAAATTTGGCAACCCAGTTCTTAATTGTAGAATATGAAGGGCATTGATCCCCCAATGTCTGTGACATATCACCATGAATATCCTTCATGGACTTTCCTTGCAGAAACAAGAATTTTATCATTCCTCTGCTCTCATTTGCTGTGAATATTGCCTTAGATGCTGCCATTTTGTTTTCCTACATGCCTAGATCATTGTTGTCATAAGCTACAAACAAAAGAATTTGAGAACATATATTACACACATAAGGCTTTCATGTGATGTAATATTTGTTACTGTAGAAACAAAACAAGAACACAAAGCCAAAGATTTACCAGCAGCCCCTCGTACAACCGTTATAACAGTTACATATATAAAATCCCTATGTAGCCCCCCAATCACCACTTACTGGACAGCCATCACTGCAATAAATGAGAAAGGACATTTATCCTGTCACTCAGGAAGCGAGTGCGCAATATCCTTGCATGAGCAGTCTTTGATGTGTGAGAGAATTGTGACATGGACTCCATTTCTGACCATCTCACTGGAGATTGCTCATGGCAGAAGTTGGAACCATCAGTCAGATGCTTCACTACTGGTAGGGGAATGGACCCTCTTTAATTACACCAGTCAGTGGAGTCAGTAGATTGAATTGAAAGATGACCCTTCACATTTGGATAGAATTGTATTTTTAAACATTTTCTAGGGAAAAAAATATCAATGGCTACAATCTTACATGAAGCAAAAGCCCTTGTGCCCCTGTGGTCAAATCTTATGAGGAGCCTCTTTTGTATATTAGAGTACATTTCCTGATAACATCACCACCTTCATCAGCTAAATATCCTATTAGGGATGTTATAAATGTACCTTGGTAAAGTATTAAATTTCCAGGGAGACCTTAGGGGCATTTGAAAGGCTGCAATGACTATTCATATTCCTGTTATAATGAGATTTATACTTTTCTTATTATCAGATTGAGGAGAAAAAGCTTACAATCATGTGCTTCACTGGACTGAGAAAAGAGATGCTTTTGCCACATTCAGGTTTGGATGTTATAGAGGTTCAGATTCATGGTACTATTCCCTGCTTCATGACATACAAAAACCATAAAAAGGAGGATCAATGGCAACAGAAAGCCATGCACCAATGATTCAAGATTAGGAATGTAAAATGGAGCCATGTGATCCAAACAAGTAAAAACTGGGGTACAGCTACAAGATGAGATGCAGTCAGAGCCCCCATTGATGAGAATGACATTTTCATTTTTTCTAAAATTTCTAGCATTGTGATGAGGGAGACATTAAAAAGCTAAACACAACTAGAATGTTTATATTTCCAATTTTTGCATCCCTTGGTAATTGTAAACCCCCTTCCTTTGTATGCCTAAGCAGTATTTCCAAATGTATTGTAAAGCTAGAAATTTGGGCAATGCAAGGAAAATTCATATGAGAGGACAGAACTCTTATTCTTTCCCCAGATATTTATTTATTTGTTTGTTTCAACTTGTCTGTCGCCACTCCCCTGCGGCTCGGGGTGACTTACAGCACTAGAATACGAGTAAATACAGATAAAATCACATATACAAAACAGCGTATATACCATTAAAATAGAATATAAAACATTGCATATATAAAACTCATCATATTCACAGCTTATGACTAGGCAAGTCACTTACACCTCTAGGTAAAGAAAAATCCTGTTTGCCTGCTTTTTCTGCAAAGGGATCCAGAATACCCACAGTCTAATAGAAAACCAAACTCAGTTATGATGTTATTTTGAGCATTGGGCTTGACCCAGGAGACCTGCTCCAAATCTCCATGCAACCATGGAAACTCATTTGATGACCTTGGGCAAGTCACACTCTCGCAGCCTCAGAAAAAGGCAAAAACAATTTCCCTGTGAGCAAATTCCATGAAGAAAAGTCTAGGCATGGTGATAGGTGTGCCTTAGAATCACCATGAGTCAGAAACAAATACAACAGCAACAAGGAAACACATTGTGGGCATGACACAATTCTGATGTGACATGACAAAAAGGAGTGAGAGTAAAACTTCTCCACCAGTCCTTTTGGATGCATGTCATATGCTATTAAAGATTTACTTAAGAAGAAACAATGTCTTGTTGTGCTTCCCACCCTTGCAACTAGTGATCTCACCTTCCTCTGCAGCTATACTATTTCAAAAATGATATATATGAATCAGAAAGCAAATTTCTATGATATTATATGTCCAGATGCCAAGGCCCTGTTAAAGATGCAGAGTTGTTGCAGCTGGCTGAAAACATATCTTGAAAAAGATATGAAAATATTTCTCATTATGAAAATCCATAACCCAGAATATAACCATACATCCTGGACTGTACTCTTCATGTCAGTGAAGGGAGTAGGTCAGTGCACACAAAGGAATGCTTATTCCCATCTATTTCTTCATTTTAAAGACGGGATCCTTATCTTTCCGTATTTATTTTAAATTTACAACTAGACTTTCTGCAAGCTAATGGGCCAGGAAAGCTGACAAAAGCAAAAATGAAGATACAGGTGTTTTCAAGGAAAGAACACTTGAATTTTGACTGTAATATGGGACCTATATTCTTGTTCTGCATGTACAAAGTATACTTTGAGAAATAGGTATGGGGACTAAATGAATAAAAAAAACCCTGCTCAATTAGATAATGTAGAAACATAGAGCCAGGAAGAGAACCCCAAAGTATTTTTGAGCATATTGGGAACAGAGTGAAAAGATATTTATCTGATACTACTTGCTCACTCGTGTGAGCCTATTTCAGGTATTTTTTTACAGTAAACCAACAGGATGGCCTTTGGATGTTGTGTAGAAGCTAAGGGAATACCAACCTGCACAGGACACACAAAAAGCACTTCCACATGTGCAAGGAACACCACTATGCATGTGGATGTCCCTACCTGAACATGTAGAAAATCTTTCCAAGCCTTGATCTCCAGTTGGACCTTGCCGAAAGCTCATAGCCAGCTCTCTATTACTGCCCCCAGGGCTTCTACAAGAAAGTTTGTGAGTTGCAGCAATGGAACAGTAGGACTAATTCCATGGATCTACTGTCTTTGTTCTCAACTTCTTCCCCATCCCCCACTTTAATCTTTTAGTACATCAATACACATTGACTCTTGGCACTAGAGGGACATGGTGCAAGCTAGTAATGGGTGGAGATGTGTGCCTGATCTTTTAAGTCAACTCACATTTTTTTCAAAAACAAAGTAACAACAACTTTTTTATCCTCCTGAAGCTATTCAGCCTAAAATTTGTATTTCTGTTAGGAGACATAAAAGTGCACAAAACAATTCTGCCTGGCATAAAAGCAAGGGTCCTCTCTGGTGAAGGACTTAAAACCATCAACTACTTCATAGGTGTTGGATTTCTATTTAGTATCTAATGGAAAACTGTGAACCACTAAGACTTAGCAGGAGCTTTTCAAACCACTCTTCTTGTATAATAAATCCCTCCAATGATTATCTTGGGCCCCTTCCACACAGCTGAATAAAATCCCACATTTTCTGCTTTGAATTGGAATGTATGGCAGTGTAAACTCAGATAACCCAGTTCAAAGCAGATATTGTTGGATTTCCTCCTCTTGATATTCTGGGTTATATGGCTGTGTGGAAGGGCCCTTAAAGAGGGAATGTAAAGCAGCGGCCTACATTTTCTAATTAGTATAGACCACTGAACCAAGTGGATTTACCTACTTGTTGAATCACCATTCAATAACTAATTCAATGTGTGTTTTCTAGTTAGGGCTAGCTTGTGCTCTCCTTTAGAGCCCTGTTTAGAGCAGGAACAAAGTAATAAATGGAATTAGGAACCCCCATGCTGTCTGAGTCAGTGAAATCAAATTTGTCATTTTAAGAAAGTAAAAAAAATTCATTGTTAAGCAATGATAGAGATGAAGGGATTAATACATAAAATACAGTACTATAAAAGTTTTGCAATTTGGTTGTTTGATTGATGGATAGATTGAGGGAATTCATGAAGACATTCGGTACAAATTTCAGATTTCATAAGGTGAACAATAGCTTAACTGTTCCATAGGAATAATGTTGTTGAAAATGTTTCTGATGAATGATAAAAATTTATGTGGCAAGGAGGCAATAAAAATGGAAGGAAATGCATTGTACTTCTACAGTCCTATGAGGCAAAAAGCACACAGCCCTCTATTAGCATTTTGTTCAATGTGTTCTATGGTATACAGTATATTTTAGAGTAGTTGAGTGAGGGGTGGAGTTGGGATCACATGTTTTTTACCTGTAGCTTGTTATGACATAAGAAGATATATCCCATTTCCCAGAAGACGTGAGGCCCATCTGCACACTGCAGACCTCTAAATCTTTCTCTTCTTGTCATGTATCTTCCTTGGCCCATGTCAAGTGATGGTTCTCTTTATTATGCTACTCCTATGTTGCTCACACATACGAGAAAGAGAGAGAGAGAGAGATGGAGAGAGAGAGAGAGCACATTCCAAATCTTTATGAACCTAGTCACAGACAGGCAAGAGTGATGCATCTTCTAAAACAATCTGAAGGATGTCATGTTCCCATCGCTCTGGAGCTGTGGACCACTGATCACATGATGGATTATATGCCAGTTTCACAACAGGGTAGAAAATGTTAGCCTATTAGGTCTGTACTCTCTGTCTCCAAATAAAGGATTTTATTCTCTCTGTGGTGTTGTTAGCATCACACAACTAGATGGTTTGATCTGTGATCCATCAGAAAACCTGGTGGGATAACACATAAACACATACATCCTTAATATGATTACAAGGCAACATTATTAAGGGCCAAAGTACATGGTGATTTTTATTTTGTAATGTGTAACCTGGGATTTTTGGATAAATTGATTTCATATATGTGGGTAGGATGGGACCACTTATTGTAAAGGTGGAATACAATCCCATATGAATTTGGCTGAGTTGCCATTGTCATTCACCTTAGGCAAAGAATGCATGCATTTTACTGTGCAAGAAATTCAGCACACCCATCTCCTGATTCAGCAGTGTTCACATTAGGCTTCAATATTTCTTTTGCAGGAATGAGCCACAAGGCATGGAAATGATTGACTCAGTCTGCTCCCACTCCACCCCACCCCACCCCCCACCCCCCACTACCACCACCGCCACCACCAGTTTGCATCATTCTCTGCCCAGAGACCTTCTAGGAACTTGTTGGATCTACCCTCCTGTTATTTATTTATTTATTTATTTATTTATTTCCATCATTTCTACCCTGCTTCTTCTCAACCCCCAAGGGGGGACTCAGAGCGGCCTAACAATGGCAAAGATTCGATACCACATAGTATACATATAATAAAAGCAAACTGTTTATTTATTTATTTATTTATTTGGTCTTGTATACCGCTCCTTCCGTCAGGCTCGGGGCGGTTCACATACAGTCAAAGCAAACACACAGTGAACAGCAAAAACAGCAGCGGTCTTACCATTGCCTCTTTCAAACCCCTGGGAACACTCCTTGCTCAAGGGAGCTGTTGATAATCTTTCCCAGGGGGTCTCGTAACCCCTTCTGACAAGATCTAATGAGCCAGGAGGGGCACAGATCAAGGGAGCATGTAGTTGGTCTAGCTGCAACAAGTAACTTATCGACAGCTGCTGCGTCCAGCAATTGAAAATGGGTGAAGGTGGGCCCACCGAGTGGCGGCGGAGTCTCAAGCTCACTTACTGTATCAATTGTGGCTGGGATGTCCCGGCGGAGATTCGAGATTTTGTCGACAAAGTAGTTCTGAAAAGCCTCAGCTGAAGGAGCCAAATCCCTATCATTTAGGACAGACTGAATTGATGTCAGAGATTGAATTATCTTGAAAAGTTGAGCTGGGCGTGAACTAGCCGACTCTATCAAGGAAGAATAATAAACCTTTTTGGCTTCCTTGATAGCTTGCTCATAAACATCTTTAACATCTCGGAGACCTCGCCACACGTCCTCTAGCTGTCTCTTCCTCCGTTTCATCGCTCGCAACTCCTCAGTAAACCAAGGTGAGCAGGCTCTGCAGGGGGTGAGAGAGCGTCTGGGGGCGATCTTGTCTAAGGCAGCGGAAAGACAGGTATTAAAGACTTCCACTTGCCTGTCAACCAAGTCGCTGGAGAGCTCCATATCCCTCAGAGCATTCAGGAACCTTGTGGGTTCCATAAATCTCTTCAGGCGAACCATAATAGGTTCGGCACCTTTACAGGGCGGGGTGGCCAACTCTAGCCGGACTTCCAGGACACAATGGTCCAACCATGGAACCTCTGTAATAGAGGTTGGGACCACTTGGATTCCGGCCGTGAAGATCAAGTCCAGGGTGTGCCCGGCCTGATGTGTGGGACCGGTCTTGCATAGTGAGAGTCCTAGTGTCTCCATGGAGGACACTAGGTCCATGGCTGCTATTGAAGGGGAGGTGGTATCGGCGTGGACATTGAAGTCCCCCAAAACAATAAGTTTAGGGAACCTCAATGCCCACTCCGAGACCATCTCCAGCAGCTTAGGTAGACTCTCCACCAGTTAAGAATAAAATACATTAAAATACAGCTAGAATTAAAATACATTAAAAATACAATTAACATTAAAATGCATCATGTACATTCACAACAGTTAAAACAGTATTCCATCCATAAGCATTAGGTCTTTTCCACCAGATTGCCATCTCAATCCAATCAAAGTGCCGTATCGTGCTAAAGTGCAAACGCTTGGTCCCATAACCAGGATTTCACTTTTTTCTGAATGCCAGGAGGGATGAAGCTGATCGAATATCAATAGGGAGTGCGTTCCACAGACGGGGAGCCACCACCGAGAAGGCCCTATCCCTCGTCCCCACCAACCGCATTTCAGATATAGGCGGGAGCGAGAGCAGGGCCTCCCCAGATGATCTTAAGGTACAGGATGGGATGTAGCGGTTGATGCGTTCGGACAAGTAAGCTGGGCCAGAACCATATAGGTCAAAACCAGCGCTTTGAATTGAGCTCGGAATTGGACAGGCAGCCAGTGGAGCTGACACAACAGGGGGGTGGTATGCTCTCTGTATGTAGCTCCTGTTAGTAGTCTGGCTGCCGCCCGTTGGACTAATTGCAGTTTCCGAACTGTCTTCAAAGGCAGCCCCACGTAGAGTGCGTTGCAGTAATCTATTCGGGATGTGAACAGAGTGTGGATGACCATAGCCAGATCAGACTTCCCAAGGTACGGGCGCAGCTGGCACACAAGTCTTAACTGTGCAAAAGCTCCCCTGGCCACTGCCGAGACCTGGGGTTCCAGGCTCAGCAATGAATCCAGGATCACTCCCAGGCTGCGAACCTGCGTCTTCAGGGGGAGGGTGACCCCATCCAACTCAGGCTGTAACCCTATGCCCTGTTTCTGCCTTTCGACTGACCAGGAGGACCTCTGTCTTGTCTGGATTAAGTTTCAATTTGCTAGCCCTCATCCAGTCCGACACAGCAGCCAAGCACCGGTTCAAAGTCTGAACGGTCTCCTTGGTGACAGGTGGGAAGGAATGACCGATCTGGAAGTCATCTGCGTACAGATAACACCTTACTCCGAAATTCTGAATGATCTCTTCCAGTGGTTTCATGTAGATGTTAAATAACATCAAGGACTATATGCATCCAGATTTTTTATTCTTGGTTTAAACAACCAGTGTGTGACCTCACACAATTCACATTCAAAACCATTTACATTTTCTGTCTCTTCTTTTGAGACAAAAAAGAATGCAGTCATCCCTTCACATTAATCAGGGTTAGGTGCACAGGACTTCCATGCAAGTGGTCAAAACGCACATTAGAAATACTATTTTTATACTGAGGTGACAACTTTCTGGGAATCTCTAGGCCCTTCTTGCATAACGTTATGTGGAGGTTGATCATAGACTTAGAGATTCTTAGAGAAAATATTTAAATCAAACCTATGAATAACCAAATCCCCAAAAGTAAAACCCACAAATGTTGAGGGCCAACTGTACATTTGTCCAAATGGTGGACACTTAATAAATTTTCTTGCAGTATTGAGGTTTATTGGTTCCAATATTAACTATTATTTCAAGGAATAGTGTTAATGGGACATTTACTATAGGATCTAAATTGTATGTTATATCAAACTTTGGAAAAGAGGAAGAAAAGAGGTAAGTTAAAATAATTAATGTTCACAATGCTTCTCCAACCTCCTAGTTTGGATTATTAAATAATTAGGCTAAAGTGGATTTCCTGAAACACCCCCAAGGCCATGCGAATCAGCGAGCAATATTCTTGCTAAGTTTGACAACTGTCTGGAAAGCTAGAGCATCTCTTGAAGCAAAGACAAGATGCTTTAAGGTTAATTGAACCAATAATCAAGGTTTGTGTCTGTAATTCCTATGCGATGCAGTCAATTACTAAAATAAATCTGACAGCAGGGAGATGATAATTGTGTGCAATTACTCCGTAAAGACTCAATTATGTCAACAATTAATGGGTATTTTCCATTGTGGTGAAATCTATCAATTTTTAGGGCTTATTATCTTGATTATAAGAAGAAAGCCATTCAGCTTTAACTTGTCAAGCTGTCGGGTATCCAGAAATAAACTGGAGAAAAACAGCATGAACCAACCTTAGATGAAAGTTCATTACCCTACTAGAGTACATATATCAGAGTCATGAGAACAGCCAAAACCTCAGACAGCGGTCCAGCACTTTCTTGTCTGGGCCCCTGGTGACTTAAGTCAGATTTACATCTGAGCAGATATGCATAGAATGCCATTGTGATATTGTACACAGACTGTGTATACAACTGCAGCCTATTTCCTTGACCTATTCCAAACTGACTTTAGAGCAGGATATGAAATTGAGACTGCCATGGTTGCCTTAGTTGATTTAACACTGACAAGGGGTGTGTCTTCTTGTTGGTGCTTCTGGATCTCTCAGTTGTATTTAATATCATTGATCATGATATCCTTCTGGAACACTCAGTTTGGGAAGCTGAATCACAAGTGCTGCTCTTCAATAAAGGAGCTGTTATGGGGCATCCCACATGGGACCATTCTATCCCCAGTGCTTTTTAACATTTGCATGAAACCACTGGGAGAGATCATTCAGAAGCATGGGGTGGGGTGCTATCAGTATGCTGATGACACCCAAATATAGGTCCATTCACAGACATGATTATCTGTTGTAAAGACCTGACACCAATTATAACGACCTAGGTCCAATTATAATAACTTGGTCCACCCTAATTAACAAAATGCCGCCACCAACCTAATACTATTAGGATTTTAAAATCAAATATGGTCACCAGCTAGGCTCCTATTAACTATCCCTGACTGAGAGGTTGCTAAGGAGAGGAAGAAGTACGATGGAGACTTTCTTCAAAATAAACAGGAAAGAATTTATTAACTAGAACAGGCTTTACAATAAGGCACAGATCTTGATGGTTTACTTCTATTGAGGCAACGAGCGTATGGTTACAGATAAATTGTTCAAATGCGTGATGGTTTGCTGGATAACGAAATGTGCTGGAGCGTATGGCTACAGATAAGGTTTTACTAAAGCTTAGATCTTCCACAATTCTAGTCAGTGCTAAAACTTGACTAAGAATATTGTACTGTCACCCTAATACTAAAACTAGCGGCGAACAGGTGTTACCAACCAGGAACTTTTCTACACTAAAAGTCCCCTGAGTCTTGTCTGACGGAGTTAGCTAACTACTGCTAACTCCCCAGTCCCAAAGCCCACCTGCCTCTCTAACCCAGAGACTGCAAGGTGTTTTGTCTGACTATTCCAAGTCAGCTCTACTGGCTCTAAACTATAAGTGTCACCCCAAACTCTCTGGATGTGTCACTATAGAAATAGACTGTATCAGAACACCAGCTGAGGCTTGGATGTTACTGCTCCAAGACTTCACTCAAGACTAAACTTTCCTGTCAGGATTTCTCCCTCCTAGACAGCTTAACTCCTCCCCCTTGGCTCTCAGCCAATCTCCTGGGAGACTTTGTAACTAGCCAGAGAAACTCTAAAGCCACGCCCCCTGTCTCTGGCAACTACCTTCTCCTAATGGCTGCTGTGTGGAACTCCCTTCCTAAGATGGATGCCAGCTATTCTAACCAGGGAGCCAAACTGCCACACAGGCTTCGGCCTGCTCAGAATGGGTGAGTCCTTACATCTGTGTACAGTCAGAGTCCTGTTGGGCTGTAACAAATATGTAACCTACAGTAAATGTATTTGTAGTTGTTGTAGGTTTTTCAAGCTGTATGGACATGTTCTCGAAGCATTCTCTCCTGATGTTTCTCTTGCATCTATAGCAGGCATCCTCAGAGGTTGTGAAAAAAACCTACAACAACCCAGTGATTCTGACCATGAAAGCCTTCGATAATACAATGTATTTTTAATTGCTATGTATCCATGATCCCTATGCAGCCCTTGGTTTAGGGACTATGTGTCATACCCTACTTACTGAAAAACAGTTGCCAGGGTTAATGAGGGTTTATTCTCCTGTCAATCAAAAAGCAGCTATGTACCTATTATGAACATTAGGAGAATTTTCTGCAAGAGCCATTTTCCTCTCTGTTGAACTGGAGATCACTCATAGAAAAGGTGGGAACAATACTAAAATGAGCCCTGTCACAAATTCCTCTTGTTTTAGGGATCACTTGTGTGAGGATGGATTATGAGCATTAGGCGGCTGTTTCTTGGTTGAAAGCGTATAGGTGAGATCAAGATAAGAACAATAACATGTTGTGTGATATGTCCCCAAGTTGTCCTCTTGGTCAGAAGATGAATTCGCCTTTCTACATGTGCAGACTAAAAAATACCATCTAGGACATGTAGAATCTAAGGCACATAGTACTAGAGAGCTATTAATCAGGAAAATATGGATGATATTCTGTTAGTGACTTATGTACACACATGCACATGAGTCCTGTTTTGGACAAGGCATAGAAGGCAATTCTCTCCTCCTTGCACACCATTTGAAAACCTCCTAGTGACTAGCAGTGGGGAAGTAATGGAGGAAGGAAGCAATTTAAACCATAAAGATTCAATTTCTCTGGGTTCCCAGAAGAAGGAAAAAGTTAGATATACTTTAGTTCAGTGTGCATCTCATTTCTTCTTACTCTGAATTGCTTCCGTTAGTCCCACTCACCCACAGCTACATACCAGTGCTGACATTAGGATTGAGGCCTATGGGGATCTCCTGGGATCCCATAGGTTCTGCAATCATTGACTAGGGGATGAGATTGGGGAGAGTTGCAAGACCCTTCCTGCTCCTCTTCAAGAATAAATTTTTCATGTCAGCTGCCTAATGCTCATGTCAGAATATCGGGGGGGGGTCGGTACTGTGCAGAGAGGAAGGGACCACCAACCTCCATGGCATCTGAAAAAGTGATCCACAGGTATATTTATGTGTGCTGAGATTTTTATCTGAGTGCATCATAAGGATTTCTTGTGACTGGAATGCTCCTGATACATAAATTATACTACTATTTAATTGATACAAAGTAAAAGAATTAATATGCTACTTAGAAAGAGTGATTTTGTTGCAACACATGCTATTTGGATGATGGGAAGAATGTGGTAGAACAGCTCAGAAAACACAGCTGCTGCAAGGCTCAAAATTTGCAGCATCTGGGAGAATGGTGGTATGAGGGTTTCTGCCCTAGTATCTTCTCAATGGTATCATTAAGAATACAGCTGGAGTTCAGAAAACAAAAGAATTGAAAACAAGAGAATTGTAAAATATGATGATGTTGGAAGCCTTATACATTCTTTTTTTTTTATTGTATGTTTACATGGTGCCATTGTGTTAACATTTGTGAAATGCCTTAGGGAGCTTTTTGGTTGGAAGATGGCGGAGAATTAAACAAGGTCTTCAATTTCCATTTCAGGGGGTGGGGTGGAGGAGAGATACATACTTTCATTTTATATGTTGAAGACAATTTTGAATGATGCCAAAGGGAGTTCACCCACTATTAATTCTAACTGAACTATTTAGTTAGCTGTGTCTTAATGTAAAAATAATTCAAGAAATTTCTCTAAAAATCCAAAATTTTTACTAGAGTAACAGAGCATGTGGGGAGGGGAAGGAATGTATTTAGCTACAGTAAAATATGAGATCCTGACTGCATTTCCACTGAGCTTTGCCAAGAATTTTTCTTAGGCTACAAGCATGCAGCTCCTAGAACAGGGGTGGGCAATTATTTTTTCCAAGGGGCCACACGAGAGCCAAAAAATATTATGGAGGGCCACATCTAAAGGCGGAACTACATGCTAATCTACATAATTTATTTATTTATTCAATTACTATATTTATTATATTACACATCATTAATATTAACATATTAATATATCAAGAAATATCCATATATTAGTATTAATATCATAATTATTATATTATAGTACAGGGGTGGGCAATAATATCCATGAGGCAATTAATTTAACATTATATTTCCCTCAACACAATAATATCAATGAAGCAATTAATTTAATATTTTATCTCACACAACACAATAATATCAATGAAGCAATTAATTTAATATTATATTTCCCACATCCCAATAATATCAATGAAGCAATTAATTTTATATTTTATCTCCCACAACACAATGATATCAATGAAGCAATTAATTTTATATTTTATCTCCCACAACACAATAACATACCTCTTCTTTCCTCCTTTGGGTAGAGAAAGAGGCCTGGGCAGCGCTATTTTTCGGGCGAAGAAAGGGAGGCCCGGGCAGGTACAAAGCCACGTGTAGGTTTGTTTATGGCAAAAAGCAAGCAAGGGAGGAGAACGCGCGGTCCCCTTTCTCGCTGAGGCTGGTAAACAAACTCCGGCGGAAGCCCCGCCCCCCAGCGTCCCTTCAGCGATGCCGGCTGTGTCCTCACCACAAAAGGGATGCTGGGGGTGGGGCTTCCACCGGAGTTTGTTTACCAGCCTCAGCGAGGAAAGGGAGATCCCGTTCTGCTCCCTTTCCTCCCTGAGGCTGGTAAACAAACTCCGGCGGAAGCCCTGCCCCCCAGCGTCCCTTCAGCGATGCCGGCTGTGTCCTCATTGCGGAAGGGACGCTGGGGGCGGGACTTCCACTGGAGTTTGTTTACCAGCCTCAGCTAGGAAAGGGAAATCCCGTTCTGCTCCCTTCCTTGCTTTTGCAGCACAAAGCTACACGTGGCTTTGTAGCTGCCCAGACCTGCCTTTCTTCCCTGGGTAAGCAGCACTGCCACTGGCTCCCTCTCTTCCCCCGGTAAGCAGCGCTGCCCAAGACTCCACAGGCCACATGGGATCGCCCAAAGGGCCGGATACGGCCTGCGGGCCGGACGATGCCCACCCCTCTCCTAGAATGTCCTTGTAGGAAAGGGGCAAGGAAATGGCCCCCAGCATCACCAAAATTGCTCACTACAGTTGAAAGTTTGCCCTCTCTTAACTACAGATTAAAGCAGGTCAGTTATTTGAAAATAGTACTAACTTAAATTATTTTAAAGCAACCAATTATTATATAACACACACACACACACACACACACACACAAACTGCCCTTATTACTTCTGTGTCTTCTTCCAACATTGATAAAGAACAGCTTTGCAATTAGTAATGGATACTTCATCTTGATGTCAATCTACCCAATTGTGGGTTTCTGCAAAATGCTAGTCATGTTGTGCCCCACCTCAAGTCATGAGGGCAGGCAGGTAACAAATAATTTGATGGTGATTATTATATTTGCTTGCATCAATCCCAGGCAACATCTTCCTGCTGTCTGTAGTTCCTAGACAACTTAAAAAACAAACAAATGGAAAGCCTGATCACTCATTGGAAACAAATGTGACTAAACTTTGGCTGCTGAACTTTGGCCTACTCATAAGACAGCACGAGTCATTGGAAATTACAATAATGCTTGGAGAAGTTGAAAGTGGTAGAGAAAGATGGAGTCTGTATTATAGGTCAGTTGTTCAATCAAGGAAGCCAAGGTCTGAGTTTGCAAGGCTGAGGAAGACAATTGATGACTAGAGCTCTTGGAGGTCTCTGATTCATAGGGCCATCATAAATCAATCTAATGGCAAATATCAATAAATTAGGTTTATTATCCCTTTTGAGATCAGATGATCAGAGGCCAAGATTTCTCATCAGCTTAATACAGATATTTATTAAAAAATCACCCACATTGGCTGCATATTGTTTCCCAAGGAACTCATGTTTGGTACACAACTTTTGTGTTGCACTGAATTCTATTTCACATAAGAACCATGTGCTTAGGCTATTCTGCATGTAGTGGACAGTATAAAAAGACTACTCTTTTCAGTGTCTCTACATTAATGTGGAAAGACAACCAGTAGGGGAAGTTATTATTTCTTTCAAGGAGCAAGCTGGACCACCATATTTGCTATCTTGATATGCTTCTCTATACTTTAGTATGTATTAGAGAGTCAAGCTCTATGAGAGTAGAGAATTCTGGAGGTTCTGTGACATTATAAAGTTAATTATATTGTGATAGAAATATTATGGAAAAGGTGATTAAGTTGATTGCTTCTGGTTAGGGATCATTGACTGATTAAATTTCTGTTATGAGAGGTAATTGATAGAAGGGGTATGAGTTGTGAGCATGTGATACAGACGTGGGAGAGAAAGAGAGAGGAACCATACTCAAATATTTCCATACATAAGCAGTAGGAAACAGGTACACAGGCTCCAGTCTCTCATCATTCTTGACATCCCCAAAGTCTTAAAACAAGCTGCAACCATATTGTGGTACATAAGAGGAATTCATGATAAGGTGGGGGTTCCAAAACACACCACTCTCTGATATATATCAAGTAAAGACTTTTACAGCCATTTTTCCTCACCAGCATATGAAGTAGCACTGCAGGAGCATATATCTCCATTTATCTCCATTAATATACAGGAGGAACACCTGAAAAGGGATAAGAAATAGAGAGAAGGATGGAGAACATGATATGTGTCTCTGTGTTCAGAAGGGGAGGGGGCACTTTACAGGAAGATTGCTTTTCGTTATTACTTTTGTTTGAGTCTGCAAGCAATTTCCAAATACATATGCCTTTTCTCTTTGAGGATTACTTGTTATACCTGCCTGGAACCCTGTGCTCCATCATTCCTAAATTCATTTGTAAATCAAAAGGATTTACAGAGATTCCATAAATCATTGTGGTCTTATTGTAAAGAAATAACAGTTTGTAAAGGCTACTCCTGAAACTTTCTTCTGTCCAGGTATTCATGAGTTCCCACCTTCTTTTTCTGTTTGTTAAAAAACTGGTAAGAGTAATTCCTTCCACGTCATCTGAATATCTTGGGATTCTGTGAAATTTCATGAAAACCCAGATCTCTAAAGTGCCCACTAATTGTCCCTTGTTGAAGCATTCATTTTACTGCTTGAAAAGTCTTGCAGATGATTGGACACATGATAACTAACTTGCTACTTAAAGCTTTAGAGACAGTCATTTTTATGACCACTTATTAAACAATTAAAATGTACCTACACTGTACCTTTTAAAAGCATTTTCATAAAGCAATCACTTTATGTGCTGAAATTAAGCTCAGGTACTTATCATTCTGTGCATTTACTTTCCTCTAAGTAGCAATTTACAAAAACACATATCAAAAAAATCACTTAGCTATTCAAAGTGTCACAATGCACCAGCAATTTACAATAAAAGCCTGATCCCTTGCTAATTATTGCTAATAAACACATTAACTTAATTCAAGCCCAGCATGGAATAAAGATAGCATTAAGCAAATGAATCATCTGAAAGTGCTGTGAAACCAGATTGTGTGATCCTTTAACTCGTTGTGTGTTTAGACATTAATAGAAAGATATATAGATATAGATACGAGGATGTGGGGAGGGTAGAGTAAAAAGAAGAGAGAGAGAAAAACAACAACAAAACACCCAGGGAAGTGAGAAAGGAAACACCCCATATACTATGATAAATAATAGGATCAAAAAATGGAATCATGCCTCCCTTAAGTTGAAGTGCTCTTTGCAGTCAGAGAAGGTGCAAGATGCAGAACAATTTTTTTACCAAGATGAAATTTATTTAAGATCTTAAGATTTTTGAGGAAACCTGTAAACAAATATATGTAAGTTATGACCTCCCCAATTCATTCCTGTTCACATCCTCACAGCTTCAGGTAGGTGGGCAATGCTAGTTCCAAAGGTTATCAATTTCCTGTCCATATTCTGTCTTCCTTGAACTCTATAACCTTAGCAAAAACACCAAAAATCATAAAGTTATTTCTGGGTCCTTATCAAACACATCCCTTAACAAAATTTCTACCCAGGCCTGTCCAGTTGAAGAAAAGTGTTGGAATTAACCTTTAAAACCCACACAGAAATTGAACCAACAGTGAAGTCACCAAACAAACCTTCACTGCCAACACACAAAAGCAGCAAAACCCTTCATTCTGCCTTGTTTATTATGAAGGAAGCAAAAACACTTTCACTAGGACCTGGAGAATCACAAACATTCCTACTCAGCTCTGATGGTAAGAGTGAAAATACAGGGAAGTTGAGTGCCAGAAAATCAAAGTGTGATCATCTGATCTCATCAATCTAGGGCATATATCTACTTGAAATCCAGTTGCTGCTCTTGCAGAATTTTGGTCTTTGTAGCTAGGGAGGGGCCTTTAAACTGCTCCGTAAGAAGGGAAAAGTTTGTTCAGAGATTGAAGGAAGTGCTAGATTATTCAACACCACAGCAACGTTTTGGATTTTACCAACCTTCAGCACTGACATGAGCAGTCCCTCTGGATTAGATCAAAAGCTTATCTGTACAAAGCCCTATCTGTTTTAGGTAATTATCAACACTTGAGCTGAATTTCAATACTTTTTAAAACAAAACATCAAAAGAAATTTATCGAAGAAAAATTAGTGCTAAGGCCAGCTAAATTCTACACTGCTATAGTGCTATTATTCCGCTTTAACTGTCTTGACCATTTTGCATGAAATCCTGAGATTTGTAGTTTAGGGAGGGACATTTAGAATTCTTAGCCAGAGAGTTCTTGGGCATCACTCAACTGCAGTGCCTAGAATTCCCCAGAATGAAATCATAGCAGTTAAAATAATAAGAGTGCTGTAACAGTGTTGTGTGATAAGACTATTAGTACATTATATCCTCTTCCTACACTCACATATACAAATAGTGAATTTCAAATGTAGCAAAATATGAAATCTCTGTTCAGGGTAGGCTAAAATGCAAACAAACAAACAAAAAAACACCCCAACCCATAACCACTTATGCCTCCGAAAAGCAACATGAATCAAATTGGACTTGTAGAGAGTTTGCTTTTGCTCGCAGATCTGCTACATAAAACCAGGCTCTGCAACAAATCAACTCAATCTTTAGTTGAGTCATTTACAAATAAATGTGATGTTCACTGGTGGCCTTAAGAATAGTCATCTTGCATTGCAACGAGATGAGTATTCATGCTTTTAGCCACTGACTTGTATGGAAATGAACACATACAGAGCTACAGATAACTAAGGAAAAGAGCATGGAATGCAAAGCATCTTCACTTCACAGCACCTACCAGTTACTGCCCCATTGCATCTCCTGACAATGCTGAATTTATATAGCAGTGACCTGCTGTGTGAGGAAAGATTAGGGGGGGTGTTTGCTATGGTGAGAAAAGGTTCCTGCTGTTAAAAACCTGCTGTGTTTAGTGGAATTGAAGAACCAACAAAGGGAATGGTTCCTGATGCAGAGTCAATAGGAGAAGAAAATTAATTGTCAGTGGGGAAGAGTCTTCAAGAAGTACCTTGGGGATAGCAAAAGACGAGAAGAGAGAAGGAGATGGAATAAGAATTGATTGGAGCATATTGTTTCAAAGATAAAGTGATTCAGGAGACACGGCAGGCTCAATGGGGTCTGAACACTGACAATAAACACATTGTTATGGCCATTCTTAGCTAAATAGTAGATTGGTAATCAGCAGTAGCAAAATAAATTTGAGTAACAGTTTACAATGATAGACTACCACTTGATGGGGTTTCTGCAAAATAGTGATATGACATTCAATCATCATTAACATTACTGTCATCATGCTGTTGAGCTGTATTATGTTTCTATCTTGCATGGTGCAAAATACCCAAAATGCCAATGACCAGGTCATATGATGCTTGGACAAGCAAGTGGCTACCATTTTGGAAGCATATATTACTTGTATCTACGATGCTAAAACTAATGCATGCAGTACGAACCAAAGACAAGCTGTGTTATTTCAGACTAAATTCCCATGAGACTGCTAGGAGTCTATTTTGGTCCAGAGGATAGAATTCTAATTTGAGAAAAGGCTCTAGGTCTGCATTCCAGGGCACCGTGGGGCTAAGCCGGACCAAGGACAGGGTCATTAAAGCCAATGGAAAGTGGATCGGTCTGCACATAATAATAATAATAATCTTTATTTGTACCCCGCCACCATCTCCCCAACAAGGACTTGGGGTGGCTTACATGAGGCCAAGCCCAACAACACAACCGCCAAATAAAATCAATAAAAAACAACATAATCAATTACATAGAACATAAACCAAAAATACTACAATCAATGTAACATTGCAGTAAAATAAAACCACTTATGACGCAGGACAATGAGCGGGCCACATGTACAAAATTAAAACAGAAGGAATAAAAACAGGGAGGTGAGATAGCTGTGGGGAAATTATTTGTGAGGGAGAAAACTATTTCAAAAAGATGTTGAGAAAAGGGCCTTTGTGTTGCAACCTAAACTTGGACGGACCCTTAGTAAACCATCACACAGCAACTGCGGTTAAATGCTTTATTTAGAATAATAAAAAATAGGTAGAGAAGGCAAAGATAGAATAGTTCAATGATGCTCCCAGCATCCAGTGTAGCAAAGCAATAGCCTTTAAGAGTCCAATAAATGAGCAATAATCTTGGTGCCGCAATTGGCTAAATCCAGAAGTTTCTTGATACAAAGCTTGGTAAGAGTCCAAAAACAAGAAGGCTCCCCTGGCCTAGACAAAGTTCCACGAAGCTTGGCAAGGTAGCTAAAATGTTGGCACGAGATCCTGAGCTCATTCCGGGCTGAATCTTTATAGGCCCCGGTTGCTTTGATCTAGAATATGCTGACTACGTCGGAGCTCACCTACAGGAACGGCTGGGAAGCTTTTCGTTCCCACCGCATCTTGGTCCGAATGGAATGTAAGCTTGTTAGTGCAAACACCTGGCCTCTCGGGAGGATCTGCTGCTTCATGGTACCAGGCTTTCTTATCGGCCTGTGAAACAGTAGGGCTGCACTTGGCCTTGGGTGCTTGGGGTTCACTTAGAGGTTGCTGCAGAGATTTACTTCCAAGTCTCTCTGAACCTTTGGCTTTAACATGGCGTTGGTCTGGTTTGTTCTTAGTAGCTGGCTGGGGTGTGACACCCTTTCTGATACCCTTTTCTTCCTTTAAAGGGAGTCTGGGTTTGAGAAACAGGGTTAAGGTTTTCTGGATTCCTTTTCTTTCTTTCTTTCTTTCTTTCTTTCTTTCTTTCTTTCTTTCTTTCTTTCTTTCAAGAGAGCCAGGGTTTGAGGAATGGGGTTAAGGAAGCATACACTGCATTCTCCCAAACAGAAGGTAAGAAGCCAAGAAGCCATGCCCTGCAACCACATGGACTGTTTAGGGTGCAAAAAACATGGTGGCTGAGCTCTTGCCATTTCAGCTGTCCAGAGAAACCAAAGAAACCATAGAAAAATGGCTAAAATCGATCCGTGCGCAAGTCTACTCTCCAGGTCTATATACAAGACTAACATTTATCTTATTTAAATTGAATTAAAATAATGAACTGAACAACTGTATTTCTTTATATGAATGCCATCCAGATATATTACACTTGTTCTTTGAAAGATATAGGTAGACTACTACAAGAAAAGGAAACAAAGGAAGAATGAGCTAAATACTTGTTCTTCAACAGTCTGTCAACAAAATTAGTGTCAAATAAATAGCACAGGCATGACTTTTATTGCATAATTGTCACTAACAGATGGAAAACAGAACCACAGTAAGCACAAAATATACATGAAATCCCCACAGAAATGTAAATTCTACATGCCTTAACTGTGGGATGTGCAACTACCATAAAGAAAAGAAAATATGTCATTTGCTGTTCCTTGAAAAATAAGCATGTAGGATTTTTCATTTCATAAAACTTGTGCGCTAACTGCGCCCGTTCCTTGGGAAGTCTGATTTGGCCACGGTGGTCCATGCTCTTGATACACCCTGAATAGACTATTGCAATGCACTCTACATAGCGCTGCCACTGAAGATTGCCCGGAAGCTTCAATTAGTCCAACGATTGGCAGCCAGGCTGTTCACTGGAGCAGGGTACAGACAGCACACAACCCCTCTGTTACACCAGCTCCACTGGCTGCCTGTCTGCTTCCGAGCATAATTCAAAGTGCTGGTTTTAACCTTTAAAGCCCTAAACAGTTCTGACCCAGTTTACCTATCCGAATATATCTCCTGTTACGAACCATCACGACATCTAAGATCATCTGGAGAGGCCCTGCTCTCGATCCCACCGCCATCGCAAACACAATTGGTGGGGACGAGGGACAGGGCTTTCTCAGCAGTGGCCCCCGTCTGTGGAATTCCCTCCCCAAGGACATCAGATTAGCCACCTCCTTCCTGTCTTTTAGAATGAAACTCAAGACTTGGCTATGGGACCAAGCGTTTGACCAGTGAATAGCAGCAATGTGTGAAGAAGATTTAAGCAACTTGCGATAATGAATTCACCCAGACCTGGATTTGGATTTCAATTGGCGTGTTTTAATCGATTGTTTTAATTGACTGTTTTAATTAACTGTTTTTAACTAATTGTTTCAATCAATTGTTTACTGTTTTAATTGCATTGTTGAATATTTATAATTGTGACAGCATCGAATGGTACTTGCTATGAGGCTGCCCTGATTCTCCCCTTGGGGATGAGAAGGGTGGGTTACAAATGAAGTAAATAAATAAATAAATTTGTGACCATCTACATCAGGGGTGCTCACACTTTTTCAGCATGCGAGCTACTCTTAAAGCAACCAAGTCCAAAAGATCTACCTGCCCCCGCCGCCGCGCGCTCCTGCCGCCGCACGCTCTTGCCACTGCGCACGCTCCTGCTTTCCGCCCGTGCAGCACTTCTTCCACCTGCGGGGCATTGCAGGAAGGAGAAAGCACAAGGCGGGGCATCCAGAGGGAGTGCTCCGCCCTCCCTGTCTCGCTGGCAACAGAGGCTGCACAGCTGCTTCTGGATGAGAGAGAGGCAGGGCGCTCCCTCCAGAGGCCCCGCCTCGTGCTTCCTTCTTCCTGCAATGCCCCGCAGGCGAAAGAAGCACCGCGAGAGCGGAAGCCAGCAGCAGGAGCGTGCGTGCGCGTAGAGTGTGCACGCGCATGGCAGAAGCGCCCCATTCGGCTAGTGAGGCCCGAAGATCACCTGGAAGAGGGCTGAAGATCTACTAGTAGCTCCCGAGCTACCTAATGAGCACCCCTGATCTACATCAATGTGATAATCCTGAGTTCTGTTTCTAAACTCCATCATACTTTCAACTGACTCCGTTTACTGAAACAAGTTTTAAATTATTTTAAATTGATCCAGTTTCCAAATATATTAAATTGTTTAGAATATTTTTGTGGTCTTTACTGCTCTTGAAGATAAAGTGTAGTATAAATATTAGGGGTGTGCATGATTCTGTTTGTCAATAATGGATTCAGGAAATTTGGCAATCTGAGCCTCTAAATTTTCCCCATTGGCATCAATGTACCAAATCTTACCAGACCAAAAGCAGGATCCCTCTCCTGATTTCAGGAAGTTCCCCAAAAACTCAACCGGGGAGGGGAGGGGGCTGAAAACAGGACTAAAAACAGCACTTTTTTTTTGCCAAATCGCACCTCCTTAATAAATATATTTAGAAATCAAATCAGTGTAAAACAAAAAACAAAAACAAACACATAGCATGTGTTGGATTGCAGAACATTAGGTTATATCAATACAATCAAGGATATGTAGTAATAGGAACAAAAAGATTGGTCCTTTCATCATATGTGGTAGACTTGTGGAAAGACCAGAAAGGGTTAAAAGCATAATATGCAGCAGTGAATGTCAAGACTAATACTGTATCAAATTAAAACCAAAACTGTTTCTTCTGGGAATGGATGAACAATTGGAAAGGAACCATAGAAGAACAATGGAAGTAAGTGTGTGTGTGTGTGTGTGTGTGTGTGTGTGTGTGTGTGTGTGTGTGTGTGTGTGTGAAGTATATAAGAAGACCTAACCATACTCTGACGTATTTTTGTGCATTGCCAGTACAGAAAACATTGGGCTGTTAAGAAGTGAAATTTTTTTCTGGGAAAGCGGAACTGTATTGCATATATCTTTTTTGTTTATCCATGACTTTATTGGTTAGAGAATAAACATCATCACTACTTTAACTTCTGAAGATTCATGTATCTTCATTTTTCAGCTGTGGTTCCATCTATGTTACTAAACATTATTCTGCAGACAATGATTTCTCTTTTGTGTCACAACATCATTTCTTTTCATGGAGACATCCCTATTTCTTGTACTGTATTTAAGTATATATAGTAGTAAGAGACTGATAGGTTCTGGGAGTAAAATGGCCCACTTGTATGCTACCACTACCAGTAAAATGGATTTGATAGGCAGAAACATTCCAAAAGCTTCAGATAGAAAATAGATTTGAGCTATGCCAATCATTAGTTCTTCAGCAATTCTCTATGTGCCAACATCAAGTCAAGACATCCATCTCTCCCAGCACAAAAATTATAGCATCAATGTGACTGTTCCTCCCAGATAAAGGTGAAGCATACATCATAAGGGTGCATATCGGAAGCTGAAGGAAACTAGATCACATAGTCAATGATGCCCGTTCGCAATGTGAATATCCGCAGGGGAGAAATATAATGAGGATGTGCTTGAATGACATTCTTCTGCACAATGGAGAAAAGGGGAAGCTATATCAACAACAAATGTTCATGCCATAGGATCAGACATCTGTAGATCATGGAAAAATATATTTCTGCAAGACACCTATCAAATTAACTGTGATGTGTAAAATAAGAAAATTGAATTTCCTGGACACAGTGTCAAAGGGTCTTTTTATACTGCAGAACATGAATGGTCAGCTTCTGTTTTCATTGATGCTCATTACATTGGACAGATATGGAAAACTGACTTTTTCTCTTTTGAGATTTTCAATGGTAGAAATGCAATCACACTGATTGTGAAGTAGTGTCCTTGTTGTAGTTGAGCAAGCTGAGCCTATAGTTGCTACATGTAGTAACTTGGAGGAAGATGCTTTGTTTGAAATGTCACTTGAAGAGGGGGATTTGGGCAGGATTGCTGCAGCTGGAAGGAAGAGAGCTGCAAGTGATTCTAGTCTGGAAGGTGAAGAACAAAGGAGAAAGGTCCGACAAATACTTAGAGAGGCTACCAGTGAAGGCACTTGTGAAGGTTTTGAAGCAGAGTTAACATCAGAAGAGAGTGATACGGAGCTGGACTCAGCGTTGGTGCAGGATGTCAGGAATGTTTTGAATGCTGAGTCCAGTGAGAGTTCATTCTTTGGCTTTTCAAGCTATCAGGGGTGGCCTAGTGGGAATGCTGAATCAGATTGGGGTCCTTTAAGTGCTCATGAAAGGTGGGAGGCGTGGAGGAATACATCCAGCACTGCAGCTGTGGGGACTGAGGCAGATTTGGGTGGGGATTCCGACGCCTCTGATTTGTAATGGTATAAAGGTAATGCCTGGGGGTTTGGGACTCTGCGGTCGGCCAAGGTGTTGCTGGTGGGTTTCTAGTTCCTGTATCTTGTTACTCTTGATCTTCATGCCTTAATTCCTGGTTTCCAGCTATCTTGACTACCGCGTTTCATTTGACCATTCCTGTGTTGCTCTCCTGTGGATTAGGAAGCACTCCTCCTTTCCTTTTGGATGAATCATCTCATCATACAGACTTCTTGCCTGGACAAAGACAAAGTCATGGACGACAGACAGACGTCTTTTTATGTTTAATTAGAGACTCTTTTGGGTGTTGGGGTTTTTGGGATTTTGGAAGCCGGATTGTGGCTATGATTTATGTTCAAATAAACTGTTAATACTTTTACTAAGTTTGGCGTGTCTCAAGGCCATCTGTGGAAGCTACAACAGTCCTCCTCATATTAACTACTTTATTGTACACTATTTTGACTTTGGAAACAGGGCCTAAATATAGGACTCATTTAGATAGTAATTACTAGGCATGGTTAGGTTCATTCAGAATCTTCATAATTCGAAATAAATTCAAAAAGATTTCCTTTTAAAGAGATTTTTAAGTTTTTAAGGAAACCAGAAGTCATTTTGCTCTTTCAACGCTTTTTCCTCCATTTCTCTTACAAATCAGTATATGAGTCGGAAATAATTCAACTTTCCCCCTGCTTCTGTACCCTGGCCTCACTTCAAGCCAGAGAAGCCTTCTAAACCAGTGTGGATGGATTCCCTTTTTTCCTTTCCCTCCTGCGTCAGCGAGAGAAGCGGTTTTAACCATTGTGGATGGATTCATGTCAGTTTAAACCAGCGTGGATGGATTCCTTTCCTTTCCCTCCCGCCTCCTGAGTCAGTCTTAAGTGAGAGAAGCGGTTTTAACCAGTGTGGATGGGTTGGATCTGTGTCAGTTTAAACCAGTGTGGATGGATTACTTTCCTTTCCTTCCAGTGTCAGTTTAAACCAGTGTGGATGTATTTCTTTCCCTCCTGCCTCCCGAGTCAGTCTTAAGCAAGAAAAGTGGTTTAAACCAGTGTGGATGGGATGCATCCGCGTCATTTTAAACCAGATTCCTTTCCTTTCCCTCCCGCTTCAGTCTTAAGTGAGAGAAGCTTTTTTAGCCAGAGTGGATGGATTTCTTTCCTTTGCTTCCCTCCCCCCTTCTAGAGTAAAACAACTACTTTCAAAGTAAAGACCACTCAATGAAACAGGAAATAACACTTTGAAACCATTAAGTATTTGGAAGTCTCAGAAATCTTGATAAGTTTTGAACTTTTTTTTCTGTGAAAATTGGAATTGATTTTAGATCTGAACCACCTGCTCCCCCTATATCCAAAACAGGTTTTCAACCATTTTTTAAAAAAATCAAACAAGTCTAGTAATTACTATTGTGCTTGTAATACTGTAAGTACCATTCTTGATAATTTGGAATATGAACATCTCTCCGGACCCTTCCACACAGTCATATAACCCAGACTATCAAGGCAGAAAATCCCACAATATCTGTTTTTAATTTGGTTATCTGAGTCCTCACTGCCATATATTCCAGTTCAAAGCTGAAAATGTGGGATTTTATTCAACTGTATGGAAAGAGCCCCAGTCTAGGTAACTTTAATCTACATTTTATCTCATTCTTGTTTTGTATAGTCCCAGCTGCTTATTTAAACATGGGGACTTTCCCCCCACATAAATAATAATTCAATCTTTCTACATTTTCCCCAACTGTTAATTTGTGTAGCCACCTATAAATCTACACTGCTATACAATGTAGCCACGTTATCACACCAGGGCTTTAAAGTAGGCAGCCATGCATTTATGCCACCTGTGGAGTTCTAGGAAATATAGTTTAGGGTGGGGCCTTTTGAATTCTCAGCTACAGACATCCTTGCCTTCCAAAACTACATTTCACAGAATTCTGCCAGTGGCAGAAATGCAGGGCTGCCCACTTTAAAGCCCCGCTGTGATAACACGGTAGCTCAGTGCCGTTGGACTGCATTTTGAAACTGCATTATATGGTAGTGTAGATATGGTCTGTGCTTCTGAATTCTTAGCCCTGAAATTCTGTCAGAGTATACAATAGAATAGAGTCTGCAGTTTTTTGGAAAACATACTTTCTCCAAAACAATCTTTTGTGTGTATGGTCTCAGAATCAAGGGGTAAATGTGTACACTGCATTTTCAGCAAATGTTCAAAACATGTTAGAAATGTCATACCTTGATTAAGAATCCCATATTGCCCAGAGTAGTGTAAGTAATGCACAGTAGTCTTGTTAATTTGTATAGCATTGCTATCTGTTTTGGTTTGTTTCATTTGCATGGCCCTGTTTTCATTTTCGAATGCTGCTTCCAAAAATGGGGTCCTTTCCAAATAATCTGTTTTGTTCTTTCATCGAAACGAACAAAAAAAATTGGACCATTGGCTAATTGGGGTGGGCTCCCCAGGCTCCCCTTCCCTTCAGTTTTAGACTAAAGAGGTGATAAATCACCACACATGGTCCCCTGATTTTTAGGTATTTTTTTCTTTCTATAAATAAAATCTCCTTAAAAACATTCCCTCTTTCCCTTCCTCTCGATCTGCAGAGGAACAGGGCTTAAGATACCACTGATTCTGAGGGATTTTCCTTCTGCTATGTGGAGGAGACTCCAGCTTAAAGGCAGGGCTTCGCAGTCAGGGAGTGATCCTGGACTCATTGCTGAGCCTGGAGCCCCAGGTCTTGGCAGTGGCAGGGAGAGCTTTTGCACAGTTAAAGCTTGTGCGCCAGCTGCACCCATATCTTGGGAAGTCTGACTTGGCCACGGTGGTCCATGCTCTGGTTACATCCCGAATAGACTACTGCAACACTCTCTACGTGGGGTTGCCTCTGAAGACTGCTCAGAAGCTGCAATTAGTTCAACATTCGGCAGCCAGGTTACTAACAGGAGCGGGGCACAGGGAGCATACAACTCCCTTGTTGCGCCAGCTCCACTGGCTGCCAATTAGTTTCCGAGCACAATTCAAGGTGCTGATTTTAACCTACAAAACCCTATATGGTTCTGGCCCAGTTTACCTGTCCGAACGGATTCTCCCCTATGAACCATCAAGGACATTAAGATCCTCCGGAGAGGCCCTGCTCTCGGTCCCGCCAGCTTCGCAAGCGCAGCTGGTGGGGACAAGAGACAGGGCCTTCTCTGTGGTCGCCCCTCGGCTGTGGAACTCTCTCCCAAGTGATGCTAGAACTGCCCCCTCTCTGTTGTCCTTTAGGAGGCTGGTGAAGACTTTGATATGGAACCAAGCCTTCCCAGAATAGGCTGAGATTGGCTATTAACTGAATGTTTGACCACGTTTACAGATTGAGTGGAATTGTTTTAATGGCGATGTGATTTTATGCTGGGTTTTTATGTATTTTAATATGTTGTTCTAGTTGTTTTTAAATTGTATAGCATTGAATCTTTGCTGTTATGCCGGTCTGAGTCCCTTGATAGAAAAGTTTTAAATAAATAAATAAGTCCCTATAGAATTATCGAAGTCAGGATCAATCTTTGTCCAATCACATTTTCTAAGGCTAGCCTCCTTACGGTACCATTCTGAGGTTAAAGTGGGGAGAAGGAAAATAAAATGGTGAAGAGGAAAAAACATATAGGTCACTTTGAATTCACTGAAGTAATTTTGTGCAAATTAGTCTTTCTGTGTTTTCTTTTTTATCACCTTTTCTCCAGTCTGGCTGAAAGCAGCTTACAACAGTTGAAACATGGCTAAAAATAAAAACATAAAATAATTAAAAATATAATAATACTGTGAAAAAATTAAAATATGCTAAAATATAAATAATTAGAAAGCAAACAGCAAAGAATAAATCTAGGACATTATGCCAGATCCTTTTCCTTTGAGCATTTAGTCTTCTAAGAATCTACAGGAGTTATCTTTTGGTTATATTACCATGCTGTGATCTTTCATGGATAGTGAACATTTCTAAACATCTTCACTTCTTATTCTTCGAAGACATTTTTTATCCATTTTGAGTGAAGTGTACCTGTACAATATTGAATCCTGTTTCCTGTGACTCCAAGGCAGAGTCATGCAATGCATCCTTTACCAGTTGCCCATTTCAACAGGACAAAATTGATCTAGATTGGTAGAAATGTTATCGATCAGTTCTCACTACAAATAATGTGCTTTTTGAAGCAGACATGTTCAGCATCATTGCATATTGACAAAATGTTCCAATGACAGATAGCATACAAGTGTGTTAGATATGAATTCGTATTAAAAACAATAGTGAGTGACCATTAGTGTTTGCATTATAGAAGGGGGATTATTATTTAGGTCACAGATAAGTGCTGTAAACCCAAGATATTAATATTTGAATCCTTGGCTGATAGCCAATGGAACTATGTCATGGCCATTATCTTTCCGCAATACATTTAATACTTCCACAAGAGAAGTTCATTCGGCTGAGCATTGTGTGTTCAAAATAATGAGAGCATTAAATTGGTGGTCTGAGAATTCTCTGCCTTTGTGAAAGCCTTTCCAATTAATCAGCCTTTACTATTAGAAAATTGTTCAATACTGGCTGCAGTTCTCATTTCTACAAAAGTTGAGCAATCAGGATCTTAATAAAGTGAAAGATGTCAGAGTCAGACATCATTCTTATAGCTATTTTATTTGTTTAAAGTGGCAACCCATTTTGTTAATCTAAACAGAGACATACTCTTATTGACTTTAACAGGGGTTGGAGGAGAGGCACATGGTGCCAAGGACTCACAAGTCTTATTTTATCTCATCATCAATTAATAAGTTTGGTGAATCCTCCATTTTCTGGATTTACTAAACCAAGAAGTTGACAAACATACCAGACATAGTAGGAAAACATACTACTCCCTCTACTACAGTGTTAGAGAATGTAATTTTTTTCCTTTCCTTTCCAATATTTCCAAGTAATCCTTGGGAAAACAATATCACCTATAGCCCCCTGACACATGTCCTATTGTGACCAGACATGAAAACCAAAGAATAGAAATGAGGAAAGGGAAAATCCAAGCCTCCTTTTCCTGTGGCACTTTCATGTTGCCCATCCACTACAGAAATAAGAGAAAAAGAAGGTAGATTGTGGGGTGGGGTGGGGTGGATGAAACATGGAAAGGGTAGAGAGAGCAGATCCAATCAAATTCCAAGCTGCAGGAACTATCAGTTTTGAGATCATGGGGTGATCATTTGTGACAGTATGATTGTCTTTCAAGGGTAGAGTCTTGGTGGTGGATCCGTAAGTGACTGTGAAGACTTATTCTGGACTGCATAGTCTTTCACATTGAGGACATAGATTTCCATATGGAAGGTGGTCAAGATAAAGATTTTCTTGACATTTCTTCTTTTTGTCCTGTAGTCATGCCTCTTCAAAATTCATAGTACGGTTGGTAACAGTTGACCTCCAGTTACAACACTTGAGTGCAAAGGCTTCCCAGTTTTTTGTGTTTACACCACAGTTTTAATTTTAATCTCATCTTTAAATCCCTTTGGTTTTCCACTGACATTCCATTTTCCGTTCTTAAATTGAGAATAAAATAACTACTTTGGGAGATGGTGACTGGACATTCATCTAGCAAAATTTATGGTGGAGCATCATCGCTTCAGTGCTGGTGGTCTTTGCTTCTTACAGAATGTTGATGTTTGTCCATCTGTTTTCCCAAGAGATTTGTAGGATTTTTTGAAAGCTACACTGATGGAATATTTTCAGATGTCAAGAGTGACATTTGTAGATGGTCCAGGTTTTGCAGGCATACAATAGAGTTGGAAGGACAATAGCTTTATAAACAAGCATCATGGTATCCCCATGAATGTCTTGCTTCTCAAACACTCTCTGCTTCATTTTTTTTAAAAAAATGCTTCACTTGCAGAGCTCAGGTGGTCTTGTTTTTTTGGCATCAATGTCAACTTCTGTGGAGGGATGTTTGCCTCAGCAGCAGAAATGGTTAACATTTTGTAACATTACATCATTACCTAAATCTATTCAAACTAATCAAAATTCTTATGTGCCATATAATTTAAAGAATAGATTTCAAAATATGAATTTTAAAATGGAAATAAAAAGGAAATTGATCCATAGCATGGTGATATATGAAAATAACATTTCTGTGTTGTAGTATTTGCATAATTTTTTTCAAAAACATATTCTTTGATTCCTGCTTTAAACAGAGTCTACATGGATAGAACCTCCTCCACTGGCTCTGATTAAATTTGTGGTCTTCTTTATCACATTGCCACATCTAGAATACATATACATCCATGAAAAAATATATTTGAATGATGAAACAGCTATTATCAGTATTCACTTTTATCTAAGTATATGATCGTATGACATAGAAGAGAAAGCTTTTTAGCCTCTCTAGTATAACTAATTGGTTAGTTTACTAATGACAGATCTCAAATAAAAACTCTAATTGGTGTAATGATGGCACAGTTAAAGATGACACAAACCGCTCATTCAGCTGCACATAGTATGATTCTTCAAACAAGGAATAATTTCTTTCCAGAATTTGTTTGGTGCAACAGTTACCATTAAATAACCTCAAATATCTTCTGAATGATGATAATGGTATTGTTCATATTAATTGGTTGATTAATCATACAGAAAGCAAATGAGTCAACCCACTAAAGTTATGAAGCTATATCAGAATCATATTAATGTGAATATAGTTCTGATGGTTTATAGGTTTAGAATTTTGTGGTATCTCAAACACGCTCTGTTCATGAGAACACAGTACTGTGCATATATAATCCCTCATTTCTGTTTGAGATGCTGTCTGCCTAGGTCCAGAGGGCTTTAAGAAATCTCTCAAAAGCTATATTGGTGTTGTGTGCATCTTAGATATAATATTATATTGCAGACTTTCAGGATAGCAAGCTCTCTCTACAGACATAAAGGTTTTATCTCTTATAGTATATATAGCCAATTTCAGAGCATATGGTCCCAAGGTTTCTTTTTGTTGTGTTTGCCAGCAATGTTACAATTTTTACAATGTTTATTATTAGACAGAACTTTTGGTCAGCTACTATATGAATTTCAGTGGGGCCAAATAATAGCAACCATATCTAGGGGATAATAGAAAATGTTACATATTTAAAATTCATGGCATATAGCAGGCACCATTATTCATAACAACACCCCTAGAAATGACATCTGTACATTTTTCAATTACATCTTCACATAAATTATGGATGGGAGGATTATACTGGAAAGGGATTTCAATACTCCACCTGCCATATTTTTTGCCTTAAATATTGGCATAAGTAATTTTCTCAGGATTTGAGATCCCATTCAGAAATAAGCAAATTCCACATAGCTCTTTTTGGTAAAGGCATTATTTAAACAAGAGGCAACCCAATGAAATGAATGGGACTTATTAATTATCACTTCCATGTGACCCTCTTATTTAGATAGATCTGCTCTAATCTGTATCTGCCTAAATACCCTGAAGGCACAGGATGGTGTCAATTCTTGGTAGCTAAGTAGAGTCAGCTGTGATTAGTACTTGAATGGGGGACGACAAAACAACAGTAAGTATTGTCAGCTACATTTTGGAGGAAGACAATAATGAAACGCTAAGAGTATTCCTTGCCTAAGATGGTTGCCGTATGTCAATAGGTAGCATGCACACACTAACCTTTGACTGAGAAAGAGAGAAGCACACTAAGAACTATTTTAATATCTATTTCATATATCTGTTTTAGTAAACCACCACCAACTAAAATAAGACATCTGCATAAAATGAATCAGACCCTGAAAGAAGAAACAAATTCTGACTCCTTTTTCTGCCCACTTTTTGAAAATAATCTTTTGCAGGAAAGTTCAACTTTTATATATAAAAAATCTATGCTATGTTCAGGAAATAAACTAATGCAGGACTTTATGATGCCCATCTATTGAGATAGATGCTTAAGAAACAAAAGCAAGAACATATTCTCTCCATAACCAAGAAAGCTTTCCACTGAGGCTGCTGTGGACAATTACTTTTTGTTCATATGGAAAACAAATGCTAAACACAAAAGGCCCCTTTGAAATAGAAAGGGAAATTCAATCATGTTGTATTCTGTACATTAGGAAGCAGCATAAAAGCAGTTGGAAGCACATGCTTTAATAAATGTAGGGACATTAGGAGGCAATTGAAAAAGTCTCTGCAAAAAGTTTAATGCACTGAATTCTGTATAAACAAGCACTTGCAATTGCTATTTCTTGCTTGTTGCTTAAAAATGACCTGTACCACATCTTAGCAGATGGTAACTAAGGGTCATTTTCAAGAGTACAAATTGTTCTTAACAACAGCCCCTGTCAGTATCTCTTGCCAGCTAATTCCTGGTAGTTTCTGTTGAAGTGCTCTATGGCTTCTATGCAACTGTTCTCTTCATCCTGTAACTTGAAAATATTTAGTCAGTTCTTTATTCAAAAGAACTTGAATTCAAACTATCAGAACGCAAGAAAATGGTATAAATGTAAATAGAAAATAGTAATTATAGAAACAGAAAACCAAACAATTCATTTCAAGAAGGGAAGAGGCCATGGTGAGACATTGAACATAACAGTCCAGCAAAGTGTATATAACCTAATTAGCCAGTTCATTTTCTATACTGGAGTAAGAGAATAATTCTGCTCCATTTCCCTTTCATAACTCTGTGGAATGCTGGGGGAGTGGGATGGATGGGAGGTTCTCCACATAGAAGAGGGAGATTTTGTGCAAAATGAAACAAACTGTCATAATGCAATTGACATCATGGCAGGACTGAGCTTTGGTATATAACTACATCTAGTTCTCACTATGGGTTTCTTGGAGTTTCATCACTCCCCCTTTCCCCTTCAACTTTAGCCCAAAAATAAGTGTAGGCTTTGGCCAGATACTTTCAGGGGCTAAATGTAGATTTTTAAAAATTACATCTCCTGTTTGACACCACTTAAAGAAAGATGGTAGGATTTTCCCCATCTTTCCTGCAGTATTTTAACACGAGTAAATTGGCTTAGGTGTGGTTAATTAAATGGACCTAGGTATGGAATTCTTTATTACATCTCTTCTCAAAGGTAGAAACAAGTAATTTTATCAATTGTTTTGTCCCTGTCAGAAAGTCTTTGAAAACCATACAATGTGTGTAACATTTCCATACAGTGGTTTTGCACAGAAAATAGCATTTTCTGTGAGGAAAGCAATATTTTTAATGGAGAAATGATAATTCTTGTGCAGAAAAAATGTTTTCTGCACATGAAATGCTTTTTCGTATACAATTGAAATGTGTAAAATTGTTATTTTATTCCAATTACAGTATTTTGTGTGTGTGTTTTTTAAAAAACCAGCATTTTCTATCAAGACTTAACATGCATGCACTGATATATTGTTATCCATAGAGAAAATGCTATTATGTGAAGAAAATTCTGACTGTTATACAAAATAATGTGAAAATTTTGCATAGAATGAAATCCCAAATGGTGAATATTCTTTTTAGTCCAGAATTCTTCTCATCAAGGTTTCTCAACACTTGAAAAACATATTTTCAAGCATTTTAATATGATTGGACGTTCTTTCAATCTCTAAATGGGTCACTCTGGAGTGAGGAATGAGGAAAATAAAATCTTTAACTGAACTATAGGACATATTTTAGAGAAGGATACCTTCATGTCTAGCCCTTAGGGCTATATGGAGCTAGGAATGAGAATCAGCCCTCAAAGAGAGGGCAGAAAGTTGTCATGTGAGGCTGGTATTCTAGTCAGCCTCAGCTTGTGAGAGGGGCATAGCTTACTTAAAACCGCTTTCAAGGACCTCTTAGTTTTTCAACAGCATGACCCACAACCTTTCTGCCCTCAGTTCAATATGGAAATATGCTGGTTACCTTTGGGGCTGGGTAGGAATCCCCCCCCCCCTTAAAGAAAACAAAAAGTATGGGTTTTTTGCCTACCACATATAGTTGTCGGAGTAAGGAAATCATGAGGGTGGCATCTTGCAATCAGGTTCATTTGGAAGAAATTGGGGGAGGGGGGAGTAACAGCTAGTGTTCACCTTGGGAGCCATTTTGCGTGAATTGGAGGTTGCTGGAAAGGCACTTTTAAGTTTTATGGCTTGAAGGGCTAGGAAAGGGATTCCTACTCTGTCTCTCGCTTCTTTATTTCCACAAATATATACCCTTGCCTACTTTTGAGTTGACTTCAACAGAACTTCATTGAAAAAAGAATTCCACAAAATGAGTGTGACATAGCTGAAGTGACCTCCCTCTTTAATCAATATCCACTTAACTTCAGATGGTAGAATGATCCAGAGAAGTTCACCTGATGACCTCAATGACTGGACAGACTGATATGCATTCCTATGGCTACCTATGGTCCTCTCTATATCCATATGCATTGATTAATTGCGGAAAGCGTTTATGGTTTTTCTTAAAGCACAATGTGTGTAGCTGCATAAATAAAATATACTGTCTTTGAAGTTGTCAATAAAGTGTACTTTTTCAGTGCTTAAGTGAGTTTGGAAATGTGGCAGAAAGGCCTATGTATCTAACTGGAGATTTGTGGTGGTGTTCAGACATGAAGTGGGCAAGGAACTGTTTTTGTTATTTTTTTATGCTATATCCTACTATAAAACACAATTGCATACATACAATTGTACACACTGGGGGTTTGCTTTTAAATGGAGTTCTGACTATTTTAATGTCTATCTTCAAGGATAACTTTGATATTTCTTCAAAAGCTAACTGCCATAATATTCACCCGGTGAGTCTGATCACTTGCAGTTCCATATCTTACTTATGATGAATATGTCTCTGATCCTACACGATGGGAAATCCTGTTTGATCTCTCAAGTCACCTTTATTACAATGTCGTGCTATGAGAAAGGAATGCTGTAAATCCTGAGCCTGGTGGTAGCAAACTGGAGAAATCTGGATTCCTTCAGTCCCCAATTTCCAGCATTCCAAACAGATGTTGGTCATTGTAATTACCTATAACTCATATTTGTGTTCCTGTGTCCCCTTGGTAAATTTGCCTGCCCCTTCTTTGAAAATGCCTAAACTGTATTTCTAAATGCTCTCTTGATGTTTTAAGTTATTATAGTACTAGAATAGCTTCATGGGAAATAATTCTTATTATAGGGTACAATGTTTTCATTTTGCCCTACATAACTACACACCACTGCTAGCAATGAGAAGACCAGGGCCCTTTCCATAAAAGACAGATACATGCTTTTAACTGGATTATATGAAAGCAAATAATGTAATTATTGTATCTAATTTGATAATCTAGATCAGGGATGCTCACACTTTTTCAGCATGCGAGCTACTTATAAAACAACCAAGTCAAAATGGTCTACCTACCCACAACAAACATGTGAAACATATAACTCAATATCTGCTTTGAACTGGGTTTTCTGAGTCCACACTGCCATATAATCTGATTCAAAGCAGATAACATGGGATTTTATTCAACTGTGTGGAAAGGACCTCAGATAACCGAGGGCCCTTCCACACATCCTATTTTACAGTTGACACACACAACCTGATTTCTTACTACTGGACAAATTGATGCCAAATTTGGTCACAACACACTTACAAGGGGTGATCATCACTAAAAAAAATTGATTTTGTCATTTGGGAGTTGTAGTTGCTGGGATTTATAGTTCACCTACAATCAAAGAGCATTCTGAACTGCACCAACAACAGAATTGGGGCAAACTTCCCATACAGAACCCCCACAACCAACAGCAAATGTTCAAGGCAGAGAGGAAGAAAAGGAAGGGAGGAATGAGGGAGGGAGGAAACAGGAAGGAAATAAGGCAAGGCAAGGAGGGGAGAAAGGAAGAAAGGAAGGAAAGGGAGAAAGGTGATGAGGAAGGAAGGAAGGAAGGGAAAGGAAAGGGGGGGAGAGAGAGGAAGGAAGAACAGTAGGGAGGGAGGGAAAGAAGGGAAGGAAGAAAGTATGGGAAGTAGGGAAGGAAGGAAAGAGGGAATGAAGAAAGGGAAGAAGGAAGGAAGGAAGGAAGGAAGGAAGGAAGGAAGGAAGGAAGGAAGGAAGGAAGGAAGGAAGGAAGGAGAGCGAGGGGAGGGACAGGGAGGGAGAAAAGTAGAAACCCCTCCACTGGCTTACCATCAGCTCTGAGTCCCAGTCCATGCTGCAGCAGCCGCAGTTGGAGCCACCTCTGGCTGCGCCCCCTCCCCCACGCCCTTCTTCTGGCGCGACCACAAAATGGTAGGGAAAACGGAGCGTGTGATGTCATGGCGGCGGCAGAAATGGCATGGGAGCCATACACACCATGTAAAGCTCCCATATGGACTATACTGACAACAGTCACGCTGCCGCCACACTGACTGGCCAGCAGCACCTGGGCGGCGTCGGGAGCCTGCGAGGTTGGATTAAGCCTTCCTCCCGCCCTGCTTGTAATCTACCAGGACGCCCTATGCGATCTACCAGTAGATCGTGATCTACATAATGAGCACCCCTGATCTAGATTATATGGCAGTGTGGAAGGGGACTAAAATCATGATTGTGATAGAGATTAGTGTTGGGGTGTGATGACAGTACCAATGAGGGAATAGAAGTTTGCCTGTTTCCACTGCAGACAGTAGTGACAAATTCCAGAAGCTTTTTTCCCCATAGTATTTATTTATTTATTTTTATTTATTTATTTCGGCTTCTATGCCGCCACTCCCGGTGGGGTCGGGGCGGCTCACAACACTAAAAAGAAGATCACAGAGTAAAAGCAGCGATACAGAATAAAAACAGAGCATAAAACATCATTAAAATATCAAAATACAGCAATTAAAAACGACCTGGGTTACGGCTCGTTTTCAACAGGGGGGTGCGTCCCACTAAGACCTACACATGAAAGGCCAGCTGGAAGAGGTGGGTCTTGCATGCCCGCCTGAAGGGAAGCATGTTGTGGATGGCCCGCGTGTCTGCCGGAAGGGCGTTCCAAAGTGTCGGTGCAATCACCGAGAAAGCCCTATGGCGAGTGGCTGTCAGTTTGGCCGCTTTTGCAGAGGGGACAGCCAAAAGGTTGGTATCTTCAGAGCGGAGCGATCTCATAGGGCAATATGGGGAGAGACGGTCCCTCAGATACGCTGGCCCCAGGCCGTCCAAGGCCTTAAAGGTAAGAACCAACACTTTGAAGGTGATCCGGTGCTCAATTGGCAGCCAGTGCAGATCTTGCAAGGTAGGTGTTATGTGGCAACCTGCTGGCGTGCCAGACAGGAGCCGGGCAGCAGTGTTCTGCACCAGCTTGAGCTTCCGGGTCACCGACAGAGGAAGGCCAACATAGAGCGCATTACAGTAATCTAGCCTCGAGATGACCGTGGCTTGGATCACCGTGGCCAGGTTGTTCTGGGATAGATAGGGGGCCAGCCTCCTTGCCTGTCTGAGGTGAAAAAAGGCAATCTTGCTGACCACAGAGACCTGGGTCTCCATGGTCAGCTGGGAGTCCAAGTGGACTCCCAGGCTCTTTACGGAAGGCGATGGGCATAACGCCGCACCGTCCAGGGTCGGAAGCTGGACATCCCCACCACCCGGGCGGCCTAGCCACAAGATATCCGTCTTCGCTGGATTCACCCTCAACCTACTGGCTCGCAGCCATCCAGTAACGGCTGCGAGGCAGCGTTGGAAATTAGCGGGGATGGATCCGGGCCTGCCCTCCATCCTCAGAATGAGCTGAGTGTCATCAGCGTACTGGTGGCACTCAAGCCCAGAACTCCGCACCAGCTGTGCAAGCGGCTGCGTGTAGATGTTAAATAACAGAAAGGAGAGAATGGCCCCATGCGGAACTCTACAGACTAACAGGGAGCCCTCGGAGACCACCCCACCCCTCCCCTCCTCACACGCTGGGACCGCTGGTGGAAGAAGGAGGTCAGCCATTTAAGGGCTGTCCCCCTCACTCCAGCCTTGGCCAGGCAGTGGATCAAAAGATTGTGGTTGACCGTGTCAAACGCTGCCGTGAGGTCCAATAACACGAGCAGCGCAGACCCGCCTTGGTCGAGCTGGCAGCGGAGTTGGTCTGTGATGGAGACCAGGATCGTCTCCGTCCTATGCCCCGAATGGAAGCCGGACTGGAAGGGGTCAAGCCATGTTGCATCATCTAAGAAGGACTGCAACTGCTCCATTACTGCCCTCTCAACTACCTTCCCCAGGTACGAGAGATTCGACACTGGTCGGTAGTTGGAGGGAACCGCCAGGTCTAGCGACGGTTTCTTCAGCAATGGAGCTACCACCGCCTCTTTTAAGCACTCTGGAAAGACTCCTTGCTCAAGGGAGCTATTTACGATGTTCAACAGAGGTCCACGTAACCCCTCCAGGCAAGATCTAACAAGCCAGGAGGGGCACGGGTCGAGGGAGCAGGTGGTAGGCCTAGTTGCAGCCACAATCTTATCAACAGCATCTGCGTCCAGTGGCTGAAACCAGACGAGGGTGGGCCTGGCGGAAGGCCACGGGGTCTCGAGCTCTCTTACTGTGTCAACCGTGGCCGGAAGGTCCCGGCGGAGACTCAGTATCTTGTCTGCAAAGAAGCTCTGAAAAGCACCGGCAGTGAGGGCCTGATCGCTATTTTTTGGGACAGTAGGGACCGTCGTCAAGGACCAAATTACTTTAAACAGTTGGGCCGGGCGTGAGCTAGCAGACGCTATTGAGGCGGAGAAGTACACATTTTTGGCTGCCTTGACAGCATGCTCATAAGCCTTTTTAAATAGCTTATAAGCTGATAATGAGGCTCCGTCACGGAATTTCCTCCACACGCACTCTAGCCGTCTCCTCTCCTGCTACATCGACCTAAGATCTTCTGTATACCAGGGGGATCGATGTTTGCGGGGTCAGAGAGGACGCCTAGGGGCAATCTCGTCAAGAGCTCTGGCTAGTGAGGTGTTCCAGGATTGAACCTGCTCATCGACTGAGACACTGATAGACTCCAGATCCCTCAGAGCATTCAGGAACCTTTCGGGTTCCATAAGTCTCCTCGGGCGAACCAAAATCTGTTCGGCGCCCTTGCATGGGGGAGGTGGTTGCTCAACCCGGATCCTTAGAGCACAGTGGTCCGACCATGGAACCTCTATTACGGAGGCTAGGTCCACTTGAACCCCCATGCTGAAAACCAAGTCGAGGGTGTGCCCGGCCGAGTGTGTGGGTCCCGAGCTACAGAGGGAGAGGCCTAATGTCGCCATGGTCGAAATTAGGTCCGCGGCTGCAGATGGAACAGAGGCTGCATCGGCGTGGACATTGAAGTCCCCCAGGAAAATAAGCCTGGGAAACCTCATTGCCCAGTCTCCAGCAGCCGCGCCAGGCTTTCTGCTGGTGCGCTAGGCGCACGGTACACCAGCAGGACAGCCAGGCTCTCCTGGGAATCCCACATCAGGCTGACACTTTCAAGCCCCGAGGTGATCAGCGCAGGGATCGCTCTAAGGTGTAATCCATCACGGGAAAGTATTGCCACCCCCCCCGGTCCCTATTCTGGTGCGTGGCAACGTAGTCAGGGGGGATGATTTCCTGGAGGCAGGTGTTGTCGCTATCCTGGAGCCACGTTTCGGTGACGCAGAATAGGTCTGCTTTTTCATCGTCGCAGAACTCCCTGATGGTTGCGGACTTATTCCGGATAGATCTAGCATTTACCAGCACCAGAGTGGAAGGAGAGATAGCTGGAGGTCTATCATCAGCGTGCCTGGGAATAGGTCGCAGGTCAGAGCCAGGTCGAGTCCTATTGTGACTCTGCCTGGCTCTCGCCGTAGATCTCGCATTGGCCTGCGCCTACCGTACACTCCCCGCCCTGAGATCACCGAAATACCTGCTGGATTTAAGGCCTGGGCACCTGTAAGGGATTTAGCTTCCGGCACACCCCGTAAAAAGGGGAAGTTCGTGGAAGTCCCCGACTCCCATCAGATGGCTTCGGATGGATGATCACAGGTTTCTCGGGGCCTGTGGGTATGAACCCCGGGTGGAAGGACTGTTACCCCTCCGTAGTTCACTATCCCTCTTAGGTCTATTGGAGATAGTGATCTCATTTCCCGGCCCCCCTTTGGCCTGATTCTCGTCCGCCTCCCGCGAGGTCGAGCTATGGGCATTGTCTCTCGGGCCAAAACCCACCCCCCAGAAAGTCCTAGGACCAAAGCTCCTTCTCCTCCGTCTGCTACCCCTCCATCGGTGTCTTAGATTAAGACCCTTAGATGGGATAGGTATTGGGTCACAGGCCTTGGTCCTAGGCAGTCTGTTGCCTGGGTCCATGAGAGGGAGTTCTAGGGGGCTGTTGTTGGTAGGCCCCATGGGCCTGCTGGGCTGGGTGTCTGATGGGGGGGCAGGTAAGAGGGAGTCCTGGCCTCCCCCCTGGCGTCACCTCCGTTCGCGTTTCCTTTTCATCTGGCCTGGCCTGCACTTCCTCCTTGGGCCAGCAAGGGGGGGGTGACAGGAGGCAATGGGCTGGTCGCTAAAGCAGGCATCAGAGGGGTCGAAGTAGAGGGCGGCAAGGTCAAGTGGTCGATCTCCAGCCCCCTTGGTGGGAAACAGCCAGCTCGCCGCCGAGGACGTTCGCCGGGGGCCTTTGCCAGCACTCTTGAGATACTAAAAGCCTCTAAGGGGAGGACCGGCAGGCACTCGAGCTCAGGGCTTCCAGGGGGAGTGGCCACCATCTGTAGAGCAGGCAGGGGGGATGGGGCCAAGGACGCCGAGTGGTTCAGGCTCGGCGCCATGTTGGAGGTATCCACCCACACCCTCACAGCCGAGCCAGGCCGGGCCTCATTCTCCAGCGTGTCCTCCAGCATCACCGACAGATCTGCTCCTCCTGGGGGCGTCTTCCTGGGCAGCAGCAGACCCGTCCTCTCCCGGATTCACCACCAAGCCTTCACCCGGCGGGCCCAGGGGCGGCTCACCCGGCTCACTTAGCACACCAGCAGGTGCAGCAGGTGCCGCAGCATCCCTGAGGGGTCCCAGCAGGGCCTTAACCTCCACTTCAAGGGCGTCCAGGGAGAAGGGATGGCTTAACGCCGACCCTGCAAACACCAGGGGCTCGGTCCTGAACCCCTGTGTTTTATACAAGCTGGCCCCCCTAAAGGGGGTTAGTGGTCTCTCACCGGGGGCTGGTGGTCGGCGTTGTTCATAGGACCTCTGACAGAGCTCAATCGCCTTGCGACCGCACAGCGCCGCCATCTTGACATCATACGTTCAGTATCTGTTCACACAGTCTGACACTAAACACGGTCCAAATCTCGCATAGATCTGGAGAAGTGTAAAGCTCCAACAGGAATAATTCTCCCTCATCTCCAACCATAGATAACACTATTATCATGGATCACCATTACCACAGGACATCCCAGAGGATGCCTTTTTCTTTTTGTGCCCAGTGTAAAGAACACAGATGGATGTTTCCTGGTTAACCTTTTCCCCAAGGCCACCAAATGAGTCCTTTCTCTTTCTTCTTCTCTCTCCACCCCTCACATAAAACATGATTATGTAAATTATATATGTAAGGCTTCTTCTTGTTGGATTGCTGTGAGCCGCCCCGAGCCGGTTGGGGGTGGGGGCAGCAGATAAGTATGAAATAATAAATAAATAATAAATAAATGTTATCAAAGCAGATAATCCACACTATTGGCTTTGAATTGGATTATATGAGTCTACACTGCCATATAATCCAGTTCAAAGCAGATGATCTGGATTTCATATGGCAGTGTAGAGAGCACCCAAATCATCCAGAGGTGAGCATATGTGGAAATTTGGAAGGATCAATTTCCAGCAGCATAGCCTCATGGTGGGTTGCATTTTGGGTGTAAAATTACTGGAAATTACTTTTGGCACTGGAAATTTCTTTTACTCATTATTTGCTTTTGTTTGTCATTGCTATTTTTGGTCTCATGACTCTAAGGCTCGCAGAGGCCTATGAGAGTGGCTGTTGAGTTTTTGTGGGTCTTTTTTCTCCCCCTTTAAAAAACATAATAAGGAGATTCCAAACAATATTGGAAGGCACAAAAAACTTTATGGGACTAGTATAGCAGCCTGTGTACTAAGAGATTCTGAGAATAGAAACAATCCCATTATATGCTGTGTTCTGAAAGTACAGAAAGATTATTGTCATGCCAAGATAGTTTTAAATTCTTTTTAAAAACAATCTTTTTCTCTATGTCTCTGAATTGGTACTGAACTCAAATCAAATCAAACTGTTCCAGGGTCTGGGATCATGACTGTTCAGAAACAGCAGGATGCTACAAAATGTAACAAAGCCTACACAACAGAACAAGTTAGATCGTTCTCTCTGGATGATTTGCAAGATTTTTATATATTGAAAAATGACTTTTGAAAGCATCTGAGCCTTCTCTATGAGGAAAAAGCCCCCTAGAATGATATAGTGCAGAGAAATTGCTGTTTTAGGTAAAAGGAGAAGAGCTTTCTTTTTTGTTGTTTATCAGAGGATCCCCAGCCATTGTCTCTGCCATACACAACCACAAAGACAATCTTCAGGTTCTAAATGACTGTATTCATTCCTCTGGCTTTTGCATTTTTATATCATCTGCTCAAGGTATTCTGCCACGCTACCACACCACACTATTGTGTGGTCAGAAATAGGAAGCTGCACTATATAACAAGATAAATAATATTTGGTTAGTGTTTATTTATTCCTATTGGTTATGCATGCTTTTATAAAGTCTTTGCTGTTGGCTTAGTCTCTATGCTCTGTGGTGTAGTCCGTCAGTGACATAAGCTTTATTCATTTATAGAGCACTGCTTCAAAGTATTAAATCCTCACAAATATGTGTAAAACTCAAAGGATTTAATTCACACAACTGTCAAATTTAATTGTGTTTCTTCTCCCGGATAGCAACAGCAGGTTTTGACTTCCAAATCTTGCAAGCCCAGCACTGAATCTTGAGATTTCATTTTGTTTGTTTGGGTGGGTGGTTGAGTTCATTTCTGAAAGAAAGTCTGCTGGGCATATTGAATGCCTTCTGTTGCCCTTAAAAATATGCCAATGAGCTTTTCTTCTGATATTTTAAAAACCACAAAATCATTTAATCTAGCAATCCTCTCTTCTAATAGAACACCAAATAAGGCAGTTTACAAGAATTTTCTTATGGTTCAATGTCCCCAGTTGCTCAGCATGCTGATTCTGACACACAAACAGCCATGCCTTAGACAACAAAATATGTTTTGTCTATAGACCTCACATGGCATTTTAATATTAATACCAATAACAATAATGTTACTTCTTACCCACCCCATCTTGTAGCTTGAGCTGGGTTACACCATAGCTTTGTGTGTGTGTGTGTTTGATGATTTTCCATCCTTGTGGGAGTTTTCTCTCATGACCCCACATGGGGAGCTGGAGCTGACAGAGAAAGCTCATCCACGCTCTCCTCGAATTAAAATCTTTCACCTGTCAGTCCTCAGTCCTGCTGGCACAAGGATTTAACCCATTGCACCACCTTTAAAAAAAACAGGCAGTCCCCAAGTTACAAATATCTGATTTAAAATGACTTATAGTTAAGAACAGGGATGAGACAACAGGAAGTAAGATATATTATTATTATTATTGATATATTATACCACCCTTCTCAACCCCGAAGGGGACTCAGGGCGGTTGGCAACAATTCAATGCCGTCGATTAAAAAAATACCCAGTATAAATCATCAAGATTGACCCTCTCTTGATAAAACTTTAAAATATTATTAAACACATCACATAAAATAACATCAAATATCACACAAAGACATAGCCATCTATCCCTCGGAAAGGAAATTCAGTCCTGAAAGTATTATCATGGCAAAAAGGTGTCTCCACTGAAGCTTTAACACCAATCCTTGTTTCCACAACAAGCCAAATTTTACAAAAATGCAATTATCACAGTGACAGAAAGTGAAGGGAAATCTTCTGAACAGGGGCACAGACAGCAAAACATCCACAACAGGGCTGTCAACCCTTCCCTATGCTATCAAAAGCTAATATGTTTATCTATTAGGGCTGTGTGACTGATAAAAAAATTCAAAACTCATTAAAAATTAGGGAGCACCTGCATTTTGTTTCTAAAGTGTTTCTAAAGTATAGTTAGTGAAATTTTCTTTGATCCACAGATTTGGAAATAACAGTTCACCAGCATTCAAAAAACATTATGAACTCAATCAACAATGGATCAGGTCCAAACATGGTCACAGATGCAACATGGCCAATATTTAATACCAGTGGAGATAGGGGGGAAATCAACCTTATATTCTGGGAGTTGTAGTTCACCTGCATCCAGAGAGCACTGTGCACACAACTGACAAGTGATCTGAACCACACTTGACACAGATATCCAATGTGGCTCACTTTGAATACTGGCAGGGTTTGGTGGTGATTGATCCATGAATTTGGGTATCGTAGTTCCCATGGAATCAAAGAACAATGTGAATCCAACCAAGGACAGATCTGGACCAAACATGGCACATATATCTATCTTTGAAGACAGGTGGGGATTGTGTGGAATTGACCTTGGATTCTGGGAATTGTACTTCACCCACATGCAGAGCGCACTGTGAACCCAACCGATCTGGCCCTAAATTGGCACACATACTCAACAGGGCCAACTGTTGAGGGGTTGGGGGAAAATTGACTTTGAATTATAGTAGCTTTAATTCACCTACACTCAGAGAGCACTATGACCCCAACCAATGATGGCTCTGGGCCAAACATGGCACATAGTCTCAACATGGCCAACTTTGAATACTGGTGGGGTTGAGAGGCTATTGACCCATAATTTTGGAAATTGTAATTCCGCTGCAATGAAATGACAATGTAAACCCAACCAGTGATGGATCTGGACAAAACTTGGCAAATATACCCAACATGACCAACTTTGAATACTGGTGGGGTTTTGGGAGGATTGACCCACATTTTGGTAATTGTAGTTCATCCATAATCAAAGAACACTGTGAACACAACCAACAATGTATCTAGACCAAATTTGGCATGTGTACCAAACAGGGCCAACTGTTGAGGGGTTGGGGGGGGGAATTGACTTTGAATTATAGTGGCTTTAATTCACCTACACTCAGAGAGCACTGTGACCCCAAACAATGATGGCTTTGGACAAAACTTGGCACACATACCTAACATGACCAACTTTGAATACTGGTGGGGTTTTGGGAGGATTGACCCACATTTTGGTAATTGTAGTTCATCCATAATCAAAGAACACTGTGAACCCAACCAACAATGTATCTGGACCAAATTTGGCATGTGTAACAAATATGGCCAACTTTGAATATTGGCAGGGTTTTTGTGGACTTGATCCTTATGCATTTTCTAATGGGTGCATTCATAAACAAAACAAAAGCAAAAACTGTCTTTTTCTAATAAGAACATAAGAACATAAGAAGAGCCATGCTGAATCGGGCCTCAGCCCATCTAGTCCAGCATTCTGTGTCACACAGTGGCCCACTAGTTGTACACAGGGATCTCTAGCAGAAAGGAGGGCAGAACCTCACCTGCTCCCGACCCCCCACAACCAGTACCCGGGGAAAATCCTGCCTGCCTCCATCAACACAGAGGTGGCACTTGGATGTCCATTTCAGTAGCTACTGATTCCCTTGGTTTCCATGAATCTGTCTAATCCTGCCTTGAAGCTGTCCAGGCTGACCCAAGGCAGAAAAGACCAAGGCGTTGCAACCTGATTTCATAAGGGAGCTGCTCCATCCCTTGGATCATTTTTGTGGCCCTTCTTTGTACCTTTTCCAGTTCCGTTATATCCTTCTTAAGGTGCGGAGACCAGAATTGTACACAGTACTCCAAATGTGGCCTTACCATAGATTTGTAGAGAGGCAATACAACATTTGCTGACCTATTTTCGTTCCCTTCCTGATCATGCCAAGCATAGAATTTGCTTTTTTCACTGCTGCAGCGCACTGGGTTGACATCTTCATTGAGCTGTCCACCAAAACCCCAAGATCCCTTTCCTGGTTTGTCTCGGAAAGCTTTGACCCCATCAATTGGTAGGTGTAGTTGGGGTTCTTTGCCCCGATGTGCATGACTTTACACTTGTTTAGGTTAAAATGCATTTGCCACTTTGTTGCCCATTCACTCAATTTCAAGAGATCTTTCTGGAGCTCTTTACAATCAGTTTCATTTTTAACTACCCTGAACAATTTAGTGTCGTCTGCAAACTTTGCTACCTCAGAATTCACTCCTACATCCAGGTCATTAATGAATAAATTAAAAAGTAACGGACCCAAAACTGAACCTTGGGGTATGCCACTTCTCACCTCTTTCCACCCAGAGAAATGTCCGTTTATTACCACCCTTTGTTTCCTACAGTTTAGCCAGGTTCCAATCCAGGACAAGACCTGTCCCCTGATTCCATGGCTGAAGAGCTTATTTAGGAGCCTTTGGTGAGGGACTTTGTCAAAAGCCTTTTGAAAGTCAAGGTAAACAATACAGGTAAACAATACAATAATTAATAGTGTTACAAATTACCCAACTCTGGCATCGCTGGGTACCTAAGCTGGAGTTACACTTTTAAAAATGTAGCTGTTCTGACTTACATACAAATTCAACTTAAGAAGAAACCTACATAAACTATATTGCTCATAACTTGGGAACTGTATGTATATTAAAATGCACAGAATTAAGATTAAAGTATAGTGAACATGAGACATGAGTTTTAAATTCATAGTTAAAACAGACTGGGTAGACCTGCTGGGAGTGTTTCAGGTGTGTTTTAAATTCCTACAGCTCATTTAGCTATAGGAGGGCTTCCAGCAGGCCATTCCACAGTTTTGGGTCCGCTAACAAAAATATCTGCTGGGTGCCAGTTAAGTTCTGGCAGGCCAGAGTTGGCGTCTCACAGAGGATCTCAGAGTCTAAGGCCGACTGTACAGGAGAAGGCAATCCTGTAGATAATCTGGACCTCTAGGATGATCTAGTGGTCTCCTTCCACCTATTGATCCCACCACAATCACAAGCATTTTTGGTGGATATACAAAATATGGCCTTCTCAATGGCTTTCCCTAGGCACTGGAACTTTCTTCACAAGAAAGCCAGAATGGTTTTCCTGTTGTTCTTAGCAGCAAGTGAAACACATTTTAATCACTTAAGCTTTTAAAACAGAAAGTTTTAAAAGAAGGCCAGGAAAAAATATGTTGCTTCAATTGAATTGTTTTAAGAGCTTTTAAATTGCATTTTTTTCTTTTACTGAGATGTATGTTATATATACATTTGGATGTATTCCAGAAATCTACAGATATGCCCAATGAAAACGCATTGCACAGGCCGATTCTGCTAACGATTCTTAAAATCTAGTTCATAATATTCCCATCTCCGAGAACCTGATCTAATTCACACAAGCATATTGTTTGTGTAAGAAGCATTAAAAACAATTTAGAAATCGGGCTTGAAGAAGTCAGGGCCCCTCTATAAAAAGCTCTGAGTTGTGAAGAAAATGGTTTAAAGGTCTAAAGTTTCTCAGTTGAGATCATCTCCTTGAAATCTTCTCCATCAGCTTCCCACATACACCAATTTCAGTTTTATAACACCCCTTGCTGTGCTAGTCTTGGCAGGGAATTTGCCCATCTTGCAGAGCTGTGCATGAATAATTCATTTAAGTGTCATGCTGATTTTCAAAAGGTTGGCATATAGTCCCCCCCCCCTTTGGTGCAGGAGGAAGTGTTTAATAAGGTTCTTTCTAAACAGCCCATAACATAGTGTTGTGTGAGTTTAAAGTGGCATTCTCCTTTTTAAAAAGGGTTATTTGCAATAGGATTTAATGAAGAGAACAACTCAGACATATAGTCTCCCCTTCTCTTTCATCTGATATCTTTCAGGCATGGAAAGAAAGATGGAGAGTTTGAGAAGGGGAAAACTGTAGCATCTCCCCCCCTCCCTTCCGTGTTTTGATATAAAAGTTAGAGGCTGAAACTCTGTATTGATTATTTTGCTGTTTCATTGGGAGTGGGAACATGAAGTGCTATTCAGTGGTATTCAGGTGCCCCGAGGTAAGCAGAAATATAATTCTCAATGGGAAAAACAGTATGGCAGCCTTTCACAATCCAGGCTCTTAAACTTTTGAGGTACTAGCACACTTGTAATCTCCAGTCAACATTGCTACTGGACAAGGCTGCAGAAGTTGTAACTCAGTTTTGGGTGACCTAGGTTGCTATATACCACATCACTTGTAGCAATAATAACAGAACTTTAATTTTTTTAATGAAAATGGGACTGTACACTCCCTGAATCAAATAGGTCTTGGGATGTATCCACACAACATAAACATTGTGCTTTGATAGCACTTTAGCTCCTATGGCCATTCCATGCAATTCCCGGATTTGTAATTTTTGAGAGATTTGTAAATAATCGGCTAGACTGCCAGAGATCTTTTAAATTGGGAAATGAGGTACAAGATTCTAAATACCACACCAAAGTAAAGGGAATGTTTTGGTAGAGTTGTTGTGCTGGGTTGTGTATCTTCAAGTAATTACTGACTTATGGCAATCCTAAGGCAAACCCTTTCCTTTCATGATATTTTCTTCGCTGAAGTTTTCTTGCTCTGAGGCTGAGTGTGACTTGCTCAAGGACACCCAGTGTGTTCCCATGGCCAAGTGAGGATTCAAACTCTGTTCTTTCCCATGTCATTCCAACAATCAAACCACTACACCATGTTCGCTCTCTACTGAACTCAGTAGAGAGCCCAAGTGTATAGATATGTAGTTAGGATGCACCCTTAGCTAGAGCCTGCATGAGCTAGGCAATGGTGCTCCTAGGATTCACCAATCAAAAAAAACATCTTGATCATCCACCATGCTATCATTTTTGCAGCACCTTCTAAGGCAGGGGTGGGCAATTACCGGCCCTCCAGGTGTTTTGGACTTCAACTCCCAGAAATCCTAAGAGCTGGTAAACTAGCTAGGATTTCTGGGAGTTGAAGTCCAATACACCTGGGGGGAGGCTGTAATTGCCCACCCCTGTTCTAAGGAAATGGAGTAAAGAAGGGAGGCATGGGCTAGATATATACCAGATCAGTATAGGGAGGCAATACATATATCACTATATACCCGTGACTCCTGGGAGAAATTTAAGTTTACTTCAGTAGGGCCGTGTCTTCGTATGTACTGTTCTGTTGGGTATTTTCATGAAACGTGTGAAGTAAACACTTCTTCTAGTATCCATTACCTGATATGAATTGGAAAACACCAAGGAGGAGAAGGTCCCTGTTTGTAAGACTGAGGACTTCATCACACTTGAGCATGTATCCACTTTAAATTCAGTTTCTGCCTCCTGCAGAATTCTGAGGCCTGTAGTTTTGGGAGGGGCTTTGCAACTGCTCAGCCAGAAAGGTCCTGGGCCTCACTAAACTACAAACCCCAGAATTCTGTAAGAGGCAGCAACTGGATTTACAGTGGACCCATGCTCTAGTACAATGAGGCACACAATGTCAGTCTGTGCTTCCTTTCACACTAGTAAGCAGTATAGCAAGGGTGAGAATCATGTACTCTCTCAGATGTTTTTGGACTGTAGCTCCCAGAGGTCTTCAGCGTTTGCTGACTATGTTGATGGCAACTATGCCCAACAACATATTGAGGGCCAAATTATCCCCACCCCTTTTTTCCGGCAAAGATATATACATCATCATGAACAAATACCATAGCATAGATTTTCTTAGAGCATTCTTGAAGACTGTTCTCTTCGGGAGAAATTACAAATTAAATTACCATATTACATTAGGCTAATGACGCCTTCTCAGTTACCAAGCATTTTTAGAAAAGTCCTGTAGTAATGGGTTTGTAATTTGGTGATACACCTTTAGTGTAGAGCAGGGGTGCTCATTAGGGAGATCGCGATCTACTGGTAGATCACGTAGGGCGTCCTGGTAGATCGCAGGCAGGGAGGGAGGAAGGCTCAGTCCCACCACCCCGCAGGCTCCCAAAGCTGCCCAAGTGCTGCCGGCCCTGGGTTATCGGAGGTCCTTTCCACACAGTTGAATAAAATTCCATGTTATCCGCTTTGAATCAGATTATATGGCAGTGTGGACTCAGAAAACCCAGTTCAAAGCAGATATTGTGTTTTATGTTTCACATTTTTGTAGTGGGTAGGTAGATCATTTTGACTTGGTTTTTTTATAAGTAGCTCACATGTTGAAAAAGTGTGAGCACCCCGGGTGTAGAGGATCTGGTAGCTCAAGCTCTTCTCCCAAAGACTTTTATAACCAAGGGTGTATTTACATTGTAGAATGTGGTTTAACACTATTTTAACTGGTATGGTTTAATGCTGTGGAATCCTGGGAGTTGTAACTTGGTGAGGCAGGGAAAGCTAAAACTACATGCTCCCTAAGAAGAAGACTATGTTGGGTTGTATAGGAGACATTTCAGATTAAGTCATATTTTGACATACTCTTCATTTTCGTTGCTTGTTTGCAGCCCCTAAAACATTACAGTGCAGGGCCCCAAAAAGAGGGAGAGTGAGTTTGTTTAGAATCTAGACACTTCCTGTCTTTTTTGCCTTTATTTCTCTTAAGCCCCATTCAGTACAATTTCTGGAATACAGATTAAGGGATCATTTATCCCCATTCCCAGCCATCATTCTTTCCATGTCTATTGACTTTACCACATGAAGTCCACAGCATTTGTGCAATCAAGGACAGTGGCAATTGTCCTCTCTGTAATCACACAAAGGTAATGATCCACTGATCTGTGATCCTGCAGCCATACTTATGGTTAACAGTGTAATTTTACTCTCCCACAGTTTTTTTAACTATAAACTTCCAATGAAGACGAGTGAGAAGAAACATTTACTCACAAATTACTGTGAGGACAGGGAGAGTGGGAGAGGAAAACACTTTTATCTATTGATGCCACTTCAATGCCATCAGATCATCACAGAAGTGGTACAGGTTCACTCAACAAGGTAACTGATGGGAACATGGTGTGATCTTGGGTTATTGGAGGGTTTTCCCATTGATAGTATGGAATGGCTTTATCACAAGGAGGTGGAAGACCAGCAATGGGTTGCAAAAGTTGGTGATGGTCCTGCTTCAATAACAATGCATTAATCAATTCCTATAAAGTGAAGTGTCTGGAGAGGAGAAATTCCCAGTCATGTGAAAGCATCTCATGGAATGCTAACACAGAGAGCCAACACACAGACTTGAAACCATCCTCTTTGCATCAGTTTCCACATGAAAAATGCAATGACAGTTGAGAGAAAATTAGGTGCCCCTTGGCTCCTGTGTAGAGGAATTGGGTGAGTAGTACCCTGTGTTCTAAAAACTTTGTTTACTTTTTTATGAGGGCTTAGAAACATGCAGGTGTGGGATGGGGGGCTTGAAATAATCCGTTAGTGACAAAGCTGTTGACAGATGGGTTATAGGCCAAAACTTTAGGTCAGCAGCAGGGTCTCTGTTTTCCTTTCTTTCTGTCACTCCATTTTTTTCACTCTTTATTCATCACCCTTTTCTTTCCCTTCCCTTGGGAAATAAATATTCACTCTTCGTTCTCTCCTTCAAGAATGAATAACTTCAAAAGTTTTCTTTCCACTAGAGCAGATTTTGTTACTTTTCCACCTTTTCTTTCTTTTGCACTTTGGGAGCTTATTCTTCTCTTTAATGATTGTATAAGATCTCTCCCCAAAACACGCACACCAAACTTTGCACAGAAATCCAGCTTGTGAAAAATGTCATGCAGTGGTGAACCTGATGTATTTGACTCCCGGGGGTGGGGGTAATTTTTAACACCACAGGCCCTTGCTTTTTATCCTGGATTTTAAGGTCACAAATTCCAATGCACATCAACCTAAGATAAGAACCAATGAAATTGTCTTGATAAATTAAAATAAATCTGATGGAGCTGTGCAAAACTGTCAATTTTCTTTTCTTTTTTTACAATAAAGTTTTAATCAGTGAAGAGGGATGAGCCGTAAATGATGATGATGATGATGCAGCAACTGGAAAAGCTTACACAATATGCATATTTAAAGATTGAACTGCAAAGACTCTGGCACAAGCCAGTTAAGGTGGTCCCAGTGTTGATCGACACACTGGATGTAGTGGCTAAAGATCTTGGCCTGCACTTAAAAACAATCTGCACTGACAAAATTACCATCTGTCAGCTGCAAAAGGCCACATTATTTGCTGATACATCAAGTAGTCCTAGACACTTGGGAAATGTCTGAAGTGTGATCAAATACAAAAGCCAGCATAGTGATCTTGTTCACTGTGTACTAATCTTGTAATAATAATAATAATAATAATAATAATAATAATAAATGTATTTGTAGACTGTCCTATCTCCCTAAGGGGCTTGGGGTGGTTTGCAACACATAAGGAAAACATTCAATGCCTACAAACAACATGAATAAATTATATCAAAACAAAATACATCAAACAATATACAGCCTAACAATAAACTTAATACCAAATAAATTAACAAAAAAAACCCCAACTGAAATAACCCATGACAGACATAATCATATAGTATAAATTAACAGGATAACACATTTTTAAAAGCTAAGACCTTGTTAAAAGTCGGGATCATTCCTATCAATTCCATTTTGTTTTGGGTAGGATGAGACATATCTAGATGATGGTAAACATCAAGATGTATTAGTCTTCCTTCTCTCCCTAGACCAGTTGCTCTTAGCAACTTTTTAAAGGCAAGGAGGGAGGGGGCAGTTTTAAAATCTTTTGGGAGAGAGTTCCAGAGGTGGGGAGCGATCACAGAGAAGGGCCACTCACTCATTTCCACCAGGCGTGCTTGAGACAGGGGTGGGCCCGAGAGCAGGGCCTCCTCTGTACATTGCAGTGCTCAAGCTGGTTTGTATACAGATATACAGTTTTGCAAATAGTCTGGGCTTGAACCATTTTAGGTCTTTATAAATAACAACCAGCACATTGAATTTAGCCCAGAAGCAGATCAGCAGCCAGTGGAGCTTCCGCAACGTGGGAGTCATCCCCTCACAGTATAGTGCTCCAGTTAGTAACCTGGCTGCTAATCTCTGAAGCAGTTGAAGCTTCCAAACTATCTTCAAAGGCAGCCCATTGTAGAGAGCATTGCAGTAGTCCAAACAGGAAGTAACCAAGACGTGGACTACCATGGCTAGATCTCAGCTGACACACAAGTTTTAACTGTGTGAAGGTGCCCCTGGCCATCGCTGATAGCTGGGGTTCCAGGGTCCATGATGAGTCCAGGATCATCCCCAGACTACAGACCTGTGTCTTCAGGGGGAGTGTGACCCCATCCAGCACAGGTTGTAGTCCCACACCCTAATCCGCCTTCTGATTGAGCATTGAGGTCACCAAGCCTCCAAAAGACCCTACCATTAAATTCTAGCTTTCCTTTCAAAAATGGATTTTGATGAAAAAAAGAAAAGGTTTAGGTGCTTTAAGATTTAAGGAGAAAAATGAAAAAGAAAAAAGGATTGATGTTACTGTTTGCTCGAATCCTATTTAATTAGGACTTCATGAACATCTAGGGTGTGTTGTGTATGTGTGAGTGCAGGCCTATGCTTCAGCATAAAATTGCAGTTGCAATCACAATATTTTTCTTCCCCCTCCTCAGTCTTTCTTTCTGCACTTCTAGCCTCACACCAATGCAAACAGCTGCAACAATTACAAAACATATATTTGCTGCTGCCTCTGGGTATCTGGAGCATAGCACACATGATCAGCTGATGAGCAAAGGGACCATTCAGGCAGACACACATTTAAATTCACCTCCTCTTCACCCAGAACAGAATGCACCCACTACACTACACCATGCTTAGAATGCCATTGATCCCATGGTAGTCAACCATATTCTTGTGAAATGTGATACAATATTTCAACATTCTTTATATCTCTACTCCTTCTCCTACCCTTGTGACTCCCCTCACCCCGAGTCTTGATCTGTCCTTAGTGAAAGGATATTGAGTCCTTATATCAGGAGAAAGATGAGATAAAAATTGAGTAAATAAATAAATCCTAGTTTATCCATAAACTAGGAGTTAGGATTTATTTATTTACTCACTTCATTTAGTTATATATATATATATATATATATATATATATATATATATATATATATATATATGCCAAGGACTGCTTGAAATTAATTTGCAGTTTGACAACTCCTGGTATCTGAATCGGATTCATCCCTTTGCATTTTGTTTCATTTTTTAGTAGTATGGAGAGAGAAAAATCAGGTAGGCCTGAAGGTTCACATGCTCATTATTGGCAAAGTTTCTATTATTTGCTCTTCTGCCTCTTCCAGGAAACTGATCTTTCGTGTATCTGTGTTTCTGCAGATTTGATATATAAATGAGAGAGATTTAATTTATAATAATGAGCTAAAGAAGTGGAATTCATTCAGTGGATTGGCCTCTCTTTCCTCTTTCCCAACCTCGAGTTGCCATTTAGATGAAATCAATGTAGTGATTTCTCTGGAGACTTGAGAAGTGCACTTCTTGTGCTTTACAGAAAGACATGAGGGGATGATGTGTGACTAATGCTGCTTGCTTTGGCATTTTTAATAAATACAGTGTATGTCAACCCTGTCTCAGTGAGAAGGAGAAATAGCTCCCAATTTCATTCCACATCTTCCTTCAGGGGATGCTGTCTTGAAAATTGCTATAATAGAGAGGATTATAGGTTTTGACTTCTCTGGCAGATTTTTCCCAAATAGGAATTCAATTTCCATATGCCATTTATATGAAGAAGGATGCGGCGCATCTCAAACACAAAACAGAGCTTGCATATCTAATGTACAGAATGTCAAGAAAATGTTTTAACTGTACCAGTGTAGGTTCACATTCCTGAAGCAATTTATTCATGTCCAGTTGCAGAGTTATAGTTCACATTACCATCTTGAAGTAAAACCAACAAAGTTTGGAGCATTGACACAGCCCTCGAGCATATATAACACTTAGAAACCTGACGTTTCCACCAGGAGGTTATTATTATCTGTTCTCTTGATGACTATGGGGTTGGGTTCACAGGATCCCCTTAGACTGCAAAATATATTTTGAAGAGAAACCACACCTCAGGAACAGAACATATGCCTTGGTTTCAGAAGGCCTCATGTTCAATACCAGACATCTATCTAAAGCATTGTGTAGAACAGGATGGAAAAGAGCCTGGAAAATCTCTAGCAAATGATAATACATCTAGAGAGTGAAACCACTGGTCCATCTTAATTAGTGTTGTTGTATGCATTGATTGGTAGAACTTGTCTGGATTGTCACCTCACCTTCTGTGTTAATGCTGCCACTCTCACAAAGCTCCATATGAACCTTTGGTCATATGGTGCCCCATTCTGATATCAGTAACCCAGATGACCAGTATGAAGGAGGAAGATGGTCTCCTCTCATTCCTGGCTGCACAGGTGCCTTTGTTGATGTCAAAATGGAGCACCTGTGATGGCCAGAAGCTTTTATGGTGTTCTATGGATGGATGGGAGTTGAAAAGATAGTGACACGGGAATGAATCAGCCTCTTTTCCTTGCAGAGATGAGCACAAAAAAGGTTATTGTGATGCCCCATATGGTTAATGGTCTAGTCAAATTGAGCTTGTTCCAGCTGTCCAGATATCCTCAAAATTATGGGATACTGGAATTTCCAGTAAATCCTGGAGCACCCCTTAACTTTTGCTTGGAGAAAGGCAAAGCCAATTTTATCCAGCAAAACTCGTGATACTCTCTGGAGGTACTGCAAAAGTCTTGAGGACAGCCAGAAGTCAATTCACGAAGAAATATGGGTTTTCTTACCCTTTTAAAGTTATTCTTCCTTAAAATTCTAGAAAGTTATTAGGGGACCAACAAAGTTAGTTCCCTATAGCAGTCTGAATAATTATCAGAAACAAGATCATGTGGATTTGTTCAATAGTTGTATAGGACACCGTAGATTGACATTTCCAACCAACACTCTCCAGTTTGACAAAGGATTGTAAATGGGATCTGGCTTCTGAATCTTGCACCAAACATTGCTGCTGGAAAGAAGTGAAGACATCAAACTGCTAATAAAGAAGAAATTGACATCTTAGCAGAAGAAATGTCAGGGAGAGGTGATGCAATAGACTAGAGTTGGAGTAGCAGAGTATAGAAATAGCTTGCCAGCAATAATGACGAGAATAACTCACTCTGATTGGTGCACAAGCACAGGCTGTGATTAGCCACAGAACATCATGTGCCTTTAGATAAGAACACGGTCCTGATTGGCCTAGTAGTTCCCATGTGCGTTTGTTTACAAAGCAAGTGAATGGTTAGAGGACGCTCATGGTAAATGGAGCTTTCACTTGGCAGGCCACCAGGTGAAAGCTCAGTAGTAATGTAACAATTTGAGAACACTTTGCTCATAAAGCCATAACATAGAACAATGATAGAAATTCACACTGCGCCACAGTCATTAGCAAATAGGATCCAGAGGCTAGAATACTTTGTTTAATTGGATAGAGTGAAATGGTTTCATGAATGCTAGCCAGTAACAATGCATGAAGAAGGGAGGGACTAAATGTCGACTCCATTGTTGGTATAAAACCTGTCTGTTATGAAAGTTCGGGGTTCCAGTCCACTGGCGGCCACGTTTCCGCACAGGGTGGACGGACCCATCAGCTGATGTGTTGCAATAAAGCTGGTTTCCTGAAACGCAGTAAGAATTGTCGCGTCATCTCTTCCCTGTGCCCGCACGGAACTTGCAGCCAGATTGCCTTGGGAGTTCTGGGACTCCGAGTTACCGCTTCACTATATCCCAATTTCCTGGAAAATAGATCCTTGCCCATTGCAATGGCTTCTGCCTAGTAAGGCAACTTTGGAGGCTGGAGGTTAAACCAAAAGATTCTGAGTACGTAGTTACTAGAGGTGTGCATTTTTTTGGTTAGGCCTCTTAATTCAGATCAAATTAGTTAAATTCGTACTTCTGAGTCAATATCCAACATGTGGGTGTGGCCCACACCAAAAGCTTTAGAATCAAAACTTACCCCATACATTTTCATTTGTATTTTGTAACTCTCAGAAGGCTGCCTCCCGAACTCAGTTTGATTTTCATTTTCATGGCAAGCAAGCAAATCAAAACAGAAAAACAGCTCCCAGTCCTCTGTAAATCACAGGAAAGATGCAGGAAAGGAGGGAGCAGGGTTTTCTGGGAACAGCACAGAACTCTGGGAAATGATGTTTGGGAAGGTAGGAGCTCTATCTATGCCAGAGAATTCCAAAGGCCTGACCTAAACTACGTGGCCATCAGCATCAGAAAGAACCAATCAGGATCACAGAGAGAGAGATTTGTCCATCCCAAACAGCAGCCAGCCAGTTTCAAAGAATTGTTAAATCTTCAAAGAGAAGGACTGAGTGATAAGTCTTTAGTAAGTAAGTGAATCTCTGTGCTGGGAAGAAATCCCTAAATGGATGGCCCTTGAGGGTCTCTTTCAACTCAATAGAGGAAACATATGAATTAGTTTAGAGGATGGATGCCAGGAAAGTTTGGATGAAAGGGGTTGGTTAGGACCTGTGGGTGCAACTCCCAGAATTCCGCGCCTGTTTCCCTGGTGTTTGGGTTTCTGGGAGTTGTAGGCCAAAACACCTGGGGACCCACAGGTTGAGAACCACTGGTCTAGATGATTATTTACTATGATTTTTGTTCCTGGATTATATCTGTCATAGAAATGTGGGGAATGTTTATTAAACTGCAAAAACTTTGTCTTTGTTGGAGGGACGTTGTGCTATAGTAATTTTAAAAATAGTATCTTGTTGCATCTCCACCAAATTAACAAGGTTTGTGCCACAAAAACGAATTTCCTGGAGTAGAACAACTACTTTCAAAGTAAGGACTACACTCTTGAACAGGAAATAATACTTTCAAGCTAGGAACATATTTTCTTTATTATTAAAAAGTTGATAAAAACTTTGAAAATTCGCCAAATGGATAAGTGAAATGTTCTGAAATTTTGTGTGCTTACAGTGGTAAATGTCTTCTACTTTTTTTGCAAGTTTCACCACAATAGCTGTAAAAATGAGGGAGAAAGGAGCTGCTCAACTTTCCCCAATTATATTAGTTCAATTATGAGCAATAACTATAATGAAATAGAAACAAAAGTTCATTACTCTCATAGTATGGAATTTGTCACTAATGATACGTTACAAACACTTTAGAAATGAAGCACCAGCATCCCCCATTTTGTAATGACTTTTGAAACATTTTTATTGATCGCACACCCCTAGTAGTTACAGATACTCAAAAGTGGGTACTTCTACATTATAGAATTAATGCTGTTGGACACGGTCATGTATTTCTTTAACTTGAAACAGAATTTCTCAGCTCAAACCTACAAGCAATATAAAAGTACTGTTTAGAGTATGAGCAACATTTGCAATAAACAGCAGGTGCAAGAGCTTCTTTCCATAGGAAGGCTTAATCTGTTGTTGCAGCTATTTATATTATTCACCACTCTCTCTAGAATCCTCCAATTCACCATACATCACCCAAGATCAATTTATTTGGTTGGTGTTCTTATATACACTTGTATGCTGTAATGTTCCATTCATGCTTTCATTACATTATACACTAGGCATGGTTTCGAACCCAAAAATCGTGATTCTAAAATCAAATGGGGGGGGGGGGGGGTTATTAGTAATAGAAAGACTTACAAAAAAATTTCCAAAAATTTCTAAAATGTAACTTCATTACTAACGAAATTCGTTAGTAGTTCGTATGCCAGCGCATGCGCATTCCAGATGGTTTTGGCCTACAACTCCCAGAAATCCTAACAGCTGGTAAATTGGCTGGGATTTCTGGGAGTTGTAGGCCAAAACTTGAATAAATCACACTGAATTCTAGATGGGACTCTCCAAATAGGAAGGAGGGAGGGAGGGGAGTATTCTATTCTTGGAAGCAGCAAAAAAAAGGGAGGAGGAGCCCCCCCTCGCTCCTCGCTGCCTCTCTCTCACCCCGATCCTGAGGGAGCGAGGGCCCAAGTTTGCCCAGGCTGAGAGGAAAAGGAAGAGGCCTGAGGCTGTGAAGAATGGTGGGAGTTGAAGTCCAAAACACCTGGAGGGCTGAAGTTGGCCCCTCATGAAGCCTCTTCAAGGCTTTAGATCCTGGCAGGCAGAAGGGGCAGGGAGAGCCGTCCACTCCTCCTGCCCTGCCAGGATCTAAAGCATCAAAGAGTATTGGGGTGAGAAACCAACCTAATGTATAATAGAATGAATGCTACTGTAAGTGCCTAATATTATAAGTAATCCAACTGGTCATATACCTACATTCATCCAAAGTGCCCTCCTTTGTAGATTTACTTCTGAGTAAACCTCTCTGTTTACATTTTTTCCAGGCTTCCAGCCAAAAGAAGGAGCGAGTTTAGGGCTTGCCTTGCCATAATACTTATTGGCAAGGGAGGCGGAGGGTGGTGTGAGAGAAGGAGGGTGCCCCCTTACGACCTAATAACGACACTTAAGAAAATCCTGGCCCCCGAAGTTCTATAAAGAAAGTCCACTTCCTGGTTGGCGTTCCAGATGCGGAAATACTCAAAAGTAGCATTTCTTACGAATTTCTTCCGAATCATTTCATTTTCATAACTTTTTTCTCATGCCTATTATACACCTGATACAAAGCTAACTTCAGGGTTCCATAATTACTGTAAGTCTGACTTAGTACTTATAATACTTGAAGTGACCCAGCATTTTATCTTCAAAATAGGTTAGTATATTTAAAAACTCCAACACCACTGTGATGGCTGTGATGGCTCAATTCTCGATAAACTAGGAGTTGTAGTTTGGTGAGGTAGCAGTGCTCTTTGGCAGACAGGCTAAAGTACTTGTAAAACTACAGCTCCAATGATTCCACAGCATGACGCCATGGTGGTTAAAATGGTGCATTGGTTCTAAAGAGCAGATGGATCCAGTGTTGCATATGCTTAACTGACAGAGAATCTCAGACCCTTTCCACACAGTCCTTTATTCTGGAATACCAAGGCAGAAAATCACACATTATCTGAGTGTGGATTCAGATAACCCAGTTCAAAGTTGATATTGTGGGATTTTCTGCCTTGATATTCTGGGATATAGGACTGTGTGTAAAGGCTCACAGCCTTGATTTTTAGAAACTTGTGGAGCAATATCTTGGGATTCAAAGACTTTATGAATTTTCTATCATCTATATTGTAACCATTTTTAAATAAAAAGGAAACAATTCCATTTAAAAGGCATATTGCTAAAACATTATAAAACATAAAAGACAGAAACACAGCCCACCACTTTCAAATGCCATTCTGCTATGTGATCTATCAATCAAAGATCCACCTAAATAAAAAGATCTTTGTCTGCTAGCAGAAATAAAAGAGAAAAACAAGTGGACACCAATGGAAGGGAGTTTCATAGCCTGAGTTCGGCCACTAAAGGTGATGGGACACAGAGAAAGCCCTTGTCTGAAGATATTAAAATTTTGTCTGACTTATATAGGGATACATAGTTTTTCACAAAGTATGGACTAATATTATGTAGGGCTGAGTTTTATTCAATTACATTTTAATTACAAAAATTATACTTTCAGAAAACTTTAATACTTACAGGGTTTGTTATGTTTTTAAGATTTTAAAAACATACAATAATGGACTTGTGGATTGAAGAAAATAATTATGACTTTCAGCAGTATCATAAGCAATCAGTCAAACTCCAGTAATTTGTGGAATATGCCTTTCTCACAAGTGAAAACAAGCTTTTGACCTCCTTTGCACAAAAGCAAATGCTGATTTCAACAGTTTAAAAGAAGACTGATGATTCTTCAGCTCTCAAGGTCCCAGATGGATTGAATGGACAATATGAAATATATATTAGGACATTAGTGTGTCAGATTATTTTTCACTAGCTAATTCAAACTTTCTCTCTTGCCATTCTTAAGAAACTACCGGAAAGTTGAACTTTTTTGATGGTATTTCTGTAGCTCCCTCTAGACATCCCATTTTCCCTCTCCCCCTGATTCTCCTCCAGGATGAGGGCCATCTGGCCTGCTGAGTTGCCGGGCTTGTATTATGTAGATATGGATTCTCACTTTGCCTCTCTTTCTCCTCCCCCCTTTCCCCCATTCTCTTAACACCTCTGTAATTTTAGTGCAGGGAGACTGATTACTGGCAGTCCTGCCCCAGGCTCACCTCCCATATTTCTGCAGAAAAGCAAAATTCATGCTCTAAATGAGCTGGCTCACACCATACAATCTGCTCCCTCTCAGCTTTTCAATATATTTCAGCAGCTTTATTACACAAGTCCAAAGTTAGAAAAGTTTGTATTTCAGAATAGTTCAGGAACAGAAGCATTGCTCTGTGTGCCTGCACATCTGTTGCTGTTGCCTCATCAATCATATTATCTTCAACCTGAAAGAAAACATTAGGAAAGAAAATTAGTCCCAACCTATGGGATAAAAAGAATGAAAAACTAAGCTGGAGCTGTCATTAAGCTTTTGACTAAGAGGAAACTTCAGCTGGTGAATGGCTCATGCAAGTCTCTCAGAAAGCAGTAGGGAAATTTCATGGGTTCATAGAGTTGGAAGAAACAGTAAAGGCCATCTAATCCAACTCCTCACCGTGTCTCTCCTTTGGCTGTGTATAGATCAAGCACCATTGAAGGGAGAGGTGTGCCACTAAGAAAATTAAGCCTCAGCTAAATTTGATTTCTCCCAGGTTGTTAGATTAAAATCCCTACCCTGCTAAAGACTGACTAAAGACATACAAGAAGAGAATAACAAAATGTATATAAGAAATTGAGTTGGTGATAGGGAAGGAAATAATATTCAAAATAGTTTTCAAAATAGTTGAAACATATTTCTTGAATGTTGGAATACTTTGAGAAGGTGAAACCTGGACCAATAAAAATCTTTGGAGTTCATGACTTATTCTGCACAAGATTCTTGCATGGTTTTGTTTCTCCCTATGTGGGTTCATTGTGTGTGTGTGTGTGTAAAATAGAGTTTACTGTGCAACAGAAGATATTTTTGTAATTTTTTTCTGTGTAAAAATGCTTTTTTTCTATCCAAAAAAGAGAAAAAAACAAGCAAACAAATAAGAAACTACCATCCTATGTGCAAATTCTACACAGAATAAATTCAGTTACAAATCTTCAAAAACCGCATAGGTTTTCAGTAGGCCTGGTTGATTAAAAAATGGTTCAAAACTCGTTTTGGATGTAGGGGGTTCTGTCAATATGATTTTGAAATGATTTCTGAAATTTTCTGGAAAAAAGATCAAAATTTCAGAAATTTTGTAATTGCTTCGTTAATAGCAGACACGCATGAACAGTAAGAAAAAAACAGCACTGGCACTGGGGAAACTTCAGGGGATTGTTCCTCCCTCATTTTTAGACCAATCTTGATGAAACTTGCAACCGTGGTAGAACACATGGATCCCTGCTAACTCACCAAATTTCTTAACTTTTCACTTATCCGTGGATTTTTGGCAATTTTTCATTTTTTTTAGAAAAAGTTTTATAGACTGACCCAGCTGAAATACAAAGAAACAGGAAAAACACTTTCAAAATTCAAACCAGGAACATATTTCCTTTATTATTAAAAATACTTTAAAATACCATTGAAAATTTTTCCTTGACAGGGGAGGGGGATTGAGCCCAGGGAACTTCTGCTTAAGTGCTTATGAGGCCGGCATGCTCTCCCTGAGCCACACTAGCCCTGTAGTAAAACCAAGGCAGAATTTAAAAGGTAATGTCTGTATGGGATCTAAGACATTCTGCAAAATGTTGTGAGTGCGATCTTGAAAGAGATTATGCTGAATTTTTAAGAAATGATTTGGAGTTTGGAGTTTGGAGTTAGGATCCCCTGGGACACAGTGAGAGTTCAAAAGATGGCCATGAATCTGAAGCTATCCAGTAAAATGTTGTATGGCTGGAAACTGTGTGTGTGTGTGTGTGGGGGGGTTAAAGTAAATAAAGGAGGATCTTTGGCTGGCTCAAACTTTTTCAATGCCAGACTTTTGGGACAGTGCTGAAGAAAATCCTGGGAAAGAGCAAACTCATCTATCATCTGTCTTATCCAAAGGGAGCATCTGTTAATTATCATTTAGAGTTCTGCTCAGTTAAGCATACATCTCTTGACCACAGAACAGGCTTGGGACCTGAAGGTTTTCTGGCTCAGTATGACATAATATCTCCCTTTGAGCTTTTTCTTGTGCATCCTGGTGACTTTGATTTGTTGAGATTTACAATTAAAGAAGAATTTTATTTTGACAATGCTCCAGTTGTTTCTAGTTCACATTCTGCTTTTGGCCATCTTGGTCCCTTTATCTTCAAAAGACTCAGGTGGAAATTGTAGCACTGTTTTGAGGATACCCTTTTTACTCATATAATTCAGAATCTCCTCAGCTGAATGACCTGCTTGACACAGGTCTGCTCAGGAGTGGAAGGACTGGATGTTTTCTTCTTAAAATCAAGAGTCTAATTTTGAATTCAAGAGTTATTTGAAGAGCTGACAGGAATGAACTGAGCAAGATGGAACACCAGCAATAGAAAATTCAAAGTGAGACTTACCGAAAACAGGCTAAATCTATCTGAAGGCAAATGATGGGGCAATAAAGGTGTCACAGTAGACGTTTCTATCTAAATACCAGTGCATTTGTAAAGTGGTGTGAGCTCTCACTGTTAGCCCCAGCTTCTGCCAACCTAGCTGTTTGAAAACATGTAAATATGAGTAGATCAATAGGTACCACTACTTTAATTGTTAGGGCTCCATGCTATGGAATCCTGGAAGTTGTAGTTTTACAAAGTCTTTAGCCTTCTCTGCTAAAATGTGTTGGTAGGCCAGGCTCCAATCTTCATTTTGGGGTAAGAAACTAGAACATTTGGTAACTTCCTAATTTCAGGGGTTTCTGTATAAGGCAGATGGTCCAGGTCAATTGCATACTTGGTTATCAAACTGACATGGTTCTAGTAACTTCTGTGAATGACCTGTGCAGGTAACTAGACATGAGAACCTTAGTTGGTTCTGCTGGATGTCTCAGTGACGTTCAGTACCATGGTATTTTTCTGCCTTCTCTCTCTGGAATGGGGCTTGGAGGCACTCCTTTTCAGTGGTGCCATTCTTTTGTGGGGGAGCCCTCTAAATGGTTATGAGAGATTCCTGCTCACTCAACTTCTTGACCATTGGCTTATGGAATTCCTCAGGGGTCAATCTTGTCTTGTAACATCAACATGAAACTACTATGTTTGTGTGTGGTTCTGTGATCAGGTATCACTGATAAGCTGATGACACCTAGCTCTATTAATCCTTTCCACCTAATTCAGAGGAAGCTGTTCTGTGTAAACTGGTGCCTAGCAGTAGTAATAAACTAGATAAGGACATAGAAACAGAAATCCAGGTAAGTGAGAAGTATTCCTGGTCAGCTGAAAGATAGATCAGAAACAGTAATTTAGACTATTTTAGATGAGGTTACACTTCCCTAATAAATGCAGGTTGTCAAACTCTTATCAATTTTATATTGTAGAACCAGTCTCTCTTTCCTATATTTTATTTTGCTACCATACATTCCAACTGGGTTAATATGGCAAAGACACTATCTCCACCCCCCATTTCTTCCTTTACTTGTGGTTTACTTCAGTTGCTGCAAACCGAGAAAGTAGATTGCACACAACTAATAAATGTATGTAATATGTGCTACTTAACAGAGGAAACTGCCTAAATACATTTTTAAAAAGAGTACAAAAAAGAAATAAATGAAAGTTGTATATTATAAAATTCATAGTAGGCATGCTAAAATTGAAACGGAAATCTAATTGATTCGTTAGAAATCCGTAATTAATGGGACTTTTGTTGTTTTACGGATCGCTGTCGTGAACCCGGAAGTGGACTTCCTTTTACGGCACTTCGCGGCGCCATTTTTGTATCTGGGCCGTAAAGCATTCGTATGGCTTCGTTGCCCTTTTTAAGCGTGTTTTGTCATTGGGTGATGGATACCAGGTGGTACCATCACCCCACCATCACTCCACCTTCCCTTAAGCCAATCAGAGGCAAACAAACACTTGGAGGGCGGGGTCAAGACCCTTTAAATACCCGCGCACCACGAGGCCGAGTTCATTGCGGTTTCGCTTTCGCAGCAGCAGGGAGGGAAGATCGCGGTCGCGGAGAAAGTTATTGCCAGACCCTGCCTGCCTGGCCGCTTGTTAGAAGCAGGCCCTGGGGAAAAATAGAGGAGGAGAGGAGAGGAGGAGGAGGAGGGAAGGATTATTCTTTTCATCCCTTTAAAGCTTGCTTCAATCATTCATCCATTCATTCATTTATCCAGCCATTCATTCATTCAGCAAACTTTGAGTGCTAAAGTCTGCATTGGCAGGCTGGCTGCCTGCCATAGGTTTATTTTTTATTTTGGGAAATCTGGGGCATAAGCCAAACATTCCGTTGTTATTACATAAAATTTTATTATTAATTCTTCAGTCACCCAATGCTGGATATTAATTGACAATTTTTTTCTGGCAAAGGCTTTCTTCCTTCTGTTAGGGCTTTGGCGTTTTTGGTGTTACTTTGAATGGTTACTCTTGTGCATAAGCCAAATATTGTAACATAATATAACATATTAAATTTATTAACAGTAATAACTCATTCATTCATCCAATGCTTGAATAATCTCCATTGACAATTTTTTCTGGCAAAGGGCTTTTTCCCTGCTGTTACTGCGTTGGTGTAACTCTTTTGTATTGTATTGTTTATTCTTGGGCATAAGCCAAACATTTAGTTGTAACATTTATTAACAATAATATACTATCCTTAGCCAGCCTTTACATATTACATAACATACAGTTGTATCTCTAGGGGCTTCCTGGTCACGCCTGATCAAGAGTCCCAAGTCTATTGAGTGTCTCTCTGCTGTTGGGCAGAGGTGCCCGTGCCCTTCCTTGTTAAGGGCCCAGAAGCGTGTGTTGTGTTCCCTTCACATACATACAGCATACATACAGTTAGTTCGTTCTACCTCGGGGATTCCTGGTCACGCCTGATCAAGAGTCCCAAGTCTATTGAGTGTCTCTCTGCTGTTGGGCAGAGGTGCCCTTGCCTTGCCCTTCCGTGTTAAGGGCCCAGAAGCGTGTGTTGTGTTCCCTTCACATACATACAGCATACATACAGTTCGTTCGTTCTACCTCGGGGATTCCTGGTCACGCCTGATCAAGAGTCCCAAGTCTATTGAGTGTCTCTCTGCTGTTGGGCAGAGGTGCCCGTGCCCTTCCGTGTTAAGGGCCCAGAAGCGTGTGTTGTGTTCCCTTCACATACATACAGCATACATACAGTTAGTTCGTTCTACCTCCAGGGGATTCGTGGTCACGCCTGATCAAGAGTCCCAAGTCTATTGAGTGTCTCTCTGCTGTTGGGCAGAGGTGCCCGTGCCCTTCCGTGTTAAGGGCCCAGAAGCGTGTGTTGTGTTCCCTTCACATACATACAGCATACATACAGTTCGTTCGTTCTACCTCGGGGATTCCTGGTCACGCCTGATCAAGAGTCCCAAGTCTATTGAGTGTCTCTCTGCTGTTGGGCAGAGGTGCCCGTGCCCTTCCTTGTTAAGGGCCCAGAAGCGTGTGTTGTGTTCCCTTCACATACATACAGCATACATACAGTTCGTTCGTTCTACCTCGGGATTCGTGGTCACGCCAGGCCAAGAGTCCCAAGTCTATCGAGTGTGTGCTGTTGGGCAGAGGTGCCCGTGCCCTTCCGTGTTAAGGGCCCAGAAGCGTGTGTTGTGTTCCCTTCACATACATACAGCATACATACAGTTCGTTCGTTCTACCTCGGGGATTCCTGGTCACGCCTGATCAAGAGTCCCAAGTCTATTGAGTGTCTCTCTGCTGTTGGGCAGAGCTGCCCTTGCCCTTCCTTGTTAAGGGCCCAGAAGCGTGTGTTGTGTTCCCTTCACATACATACAGCATACATACAGTTAGTTCGTTCTACCTCGGGGATTCCTGGTCACGCCAGGCCAAGAGTCCCAAGTCTATTGAGTGTCTGCTGCTTGTTGTTGGGCAGAGCTGCCCTTGCCTTGCCCTTCCGTGTTAAGGGCCCAGAAGCGTGTGTTGTGTTCCCTTCACATACATACAGCATACATACAGTTAGTTCGTTCTACCTCGGGGATTCCTGGTCACGCCAGGCCAAGAGTCCCAAGTCTATTGAGTGTCTGCTGCTTGTTGTTGGGCAGAGCTGCCCTTGCCTTGCCCTTCCGTGTTAAGGGCCCAGAAGCGTGTGTTCCCTTCCCTTTGCAATCTAGTTCTCCGTAGTCTGCCTAGCCTAGTAACCAGCCACACTCACAGAGGCCATCATTTGGTTATTTCATTTTCATTTTGTAATCTTCATAACGTATTACTGAAACGATGAAAAAATTTGCTCAAAGCGGAGATGGACAGAAGAGCCCTGTGCACATGAGAAGGTTGAAATGAAATGAAAATAGAAAAACAGCCAAAATGTTCAAATGAGGTCGAATACAGGCAGCGCGGCCTGGGCAAACTTTGGCCCCCCCCCTCCCTCTAGGTGTTTTGGACTTCAACTCCCACAACCGGTCTGTCCTGGGTGCACTCTGACCCTTTAAGTGAAAGGTGCACATGAGAAGGTTGAAACGGATGCCCAAGGGTGCCCGTAGGGCTTCCAATCGCAGGCAAACGGTCTGTCCAGGGTGCACTCTGACCCTTTGAGTTAAAGGTGCACATGAGAAGGTTGAAACGGATGCCCAAGGGTGCCCGTAGGGCTTCCAATCGCAGGCAAACGGTCTGTCCAGGGTGCACTCTGACCCTTTGAGTTAAAGGTGCACATGAGAAGGTTGAAACGGATGCCCAAGGGTGCCCGTAGGGCTTCCTATCGCAGGCAAACGGTCTGTCCAGGGTGCACTCTGACCCCAGGGGCTTTGAGTAAAAGGTGCAGTTGTGTTAAGGAAGCCCGAGGGGCTTCCGATGCCAAGGCAACAGGCTGATTAATCGTGGGGGTTAACTTGTTCCCCCAGTGACATTACAGGCTTTCTTGCCATTCTTGGTGGAGATTGTTCAGGGGGAGAAGTGTTTGGCTGTGATTGGTCCTCCGTGAACCATTGGAGCAAGGGCAGCGGAGAATTCAAAGGCAGATAAGCGTGGGAGTTCCTGTGGGCCTTCCAATGGCAGGCCAACTGGTGAAGTTATCCTGGGGGCATTATTGGCATTGTTGGTGGAAACTGGTCTCGAGGAGGAGTGTTTGGCTGCGATTGGTCTGCCGGTACGGTAACCCTTTCAGCAAAGCCAGTGGAGATGTTGAAGGAGGAGAAGGCATTACAGGCATTCTTGGCATTCTTGGGCTTGAGAAGAGAGGTGAGCTGTGCAGGCTAGCAGGCCAAATGGCCTGGGAGGTGTCTATGGGCAGCACCGGCTCTTTGGCTTTAACATAGAAGGGAGCTGACATAAACCCATAACAAATTAAAGACACACATAGAATAAAGATAGGGAGAACTGACAGGAAGGAGAGAAGACGATAAGGACAGAAAGTGATAGCGTAGGAGACAAAGGAAAAGTAGAGAAAGGGGGAGGGAAGGAAGGAAAGCGAAAAGAAGGGATGTGGAACCAAAGAGCAAAGGAAGGAATGAAAGAGGAGGGTAGAGAAGGTCACAGTTGTACTGAGAGCTAGTAGCTAGCTCTTATATTGATGTTACATCTACAGATCCATTGAATTGCACTACAGAGGTGAAGGGGAATGGTCCCCCTTGATTTTGACTGTTTCCTGCTTTTTCTACTTTAGAACCAATTTAGAATTTCGTAAGTAATTAAGTTACATTTTAGCACTTTTGCAAATTTTTTTGTAAGTATTTGATATACTAATCAAAAAAATCCCCCATTTGATTTTAGAATTGCGATTTTAGGATTCTAAACCAAGCCTAATAGATCAATATATATAATTTTTTTTAAAAAAACCTTCTAGAAATATTGATCTATCACAAGCAAACTGATGTATCACCTTAACAGATTAAAAGTTGTGCTTAAATATGTCTCCCAAAAATGAAAAAAGGAAAATATGCTTCCAATGGAACTGAGTCAGCAATTGTTCTGTTAACCTCAATGAAAAGAATGACATTTTCAGAACTGAAGTATATTGTAGTACAATATATGCTGACAGTTTTCTGGGGGGAAATACATGAAAGATGGAGAAGAATAGTTCTTGCAGCCTGAGTGTACATATGCTAAAGTGGAAGTAACTCCCACTTGAATACAATGGGATTTGCTTCCTACTGGGCCTTCTTATAAACAAACCTTAAAGTAAGATGCTATGAGAAACGGAAGATAGAGCTATACTGTACAATTAGAGTAGTATGATCCTGACTTTATTGATATGTCTCTGCGTGATGGAATCTTTGGATTTGCACTTTATCTTCATAATAGCTCTAGTTCTCTGTTAGATTGCCAGACAGCTTTAGTTCAAAAGGGTTATAGTGCATGTAAATGACATTGGGTGTTGCTCAGCATCTGTAATTACAATAGCCAGAGTGACAAAATGACATGAGAGAGGGGATGGAATTGCTCCTTCCTTTCACCCCTCCCTTCTCTTAGAATCATAGAATCATGGAGTTAGAAGAGACCACAAGGATAATCCAGTCCAATCCCCTGACATGCAGCAACACACAATCAAAGCATTCACAAAGGATGGCCATCCAGCCTCTGTTGGATGGCCATCCTTTGTGGAAACAGCTTTAAGGAAGCCCCAAGCAGAAAGATTGCAGGCAGTAGAGAAAACAGAGGGGATTTTTAAGGTACTGCTAGGAGGATAGCTCCACTGAGCTCCAGATCAGGGGCTGATTTAACTGTAAGCAAAGTAAGCGGCCGCTTCCAGGCGCCACATTGCCAGGGGTGCATGCGGCCGCCAGGTTCGGCGCACCATGCCCCGCCATTGCTGCAGGCCGGCACGCGGGCGTGAGGCTCCACCCCAACTACAAAATGTTCCTCCATCCTTTTCATCCTCTTGGGAGTGCATTTTGCTACTTTGTCCACCAGAAGCGCTCTGTCCCAATAGCGCATGTGCAAAACTTTCACGCATGTGCCATTGAGACGGAGCGTTTCTGGTGGATGGAGTTGCTAAACGCACTCCCAAGAGGCCGAAAAGGACGGGAGAACATTTTGCAGCCGGGGCGAAGCCTCCCGCCTCCGGCTGCAAAATGTTCCCCCATCCTTTTCATCCTCTTGGGAGTGCATTTCGCTACTCCATCCACCAGAAGCACTCTGTCCCAATAGCGCATGCATGAAACTAGCTGGCTACACACATGTGTGCTCTGGTGCGCGCAATCTCCACCAGGCTGGAGAGCCAGGGGGCGCCAAAATAATGTTCACTTACTACTTTTTATTAACTTCATCCAGTCCTGCTCCTGGTCATCACTCTTATTTCCCTGGGCTTCCTTAAAATGCCTTGGAAAGCTGCATGGTGCTGGGAGAGAAAGTGTGAATGCCTACCTTTAAGAAGCATTAAATCCGGTCTCCTCTACAAACAGAAAGTTAAGAATCCAAAAGAGTGGTATCTGCTTTTTAAAATCCAGGTCTTAATGAAGGATATAGAAGGGGAGCCTGTGGGAAGCCCCTCCCCCCATAATGGACTGGATAGGGTGCTTTCTTAACCTTGTTGCTGACACCCAGGCTCCCTTGCAGGGAAGAAAGGAAAGGCTTCCAGGGGAAAGGGGAGCCTCTTAAGTTCCCCATTGCTGCCAATGGGTCAAAAAGAGCCACTTTTTGGATGAGGAATGAAAATGCCCATTTGGCAGCATGTCCATTTTTGGGAGGCACAAGAAAAGCAACAGAAACAGAAAAGCACTCAAAATGCACAAGCCTCGTCTCCAGACCAGCAGGAAACATGCTCCCCCCCCTACCTATCCTTTTAAATATTTAAGCATGGTTGTCATGACCCATCTCACCCAGCTTCTTCAGCCATACCTTATAGGGCTTGGTTTCTAAATCTCTGATCATTTTGGGTGCTCGTCTCTGGACATGTTCTAGCTTGTCAATATCCTTCTTAAATTGTGATACACAGAATGGAACATATTATTCCAGGTGGGATATAAATAAAGCAGATTACAGTGGTCTTATGACTGTCCTTGAGCTAGACACTCTATTGGCTTTTTTAGCGGTCTCATCACACTCTTGACTCATGTTCAGTTTGTGGACTAATAAGACTCCTGAATACCTTTCACATGTACTGTTTTAATGCCAGGTTTCACTAATTCTATATTTGTGCATTTCATTCATATTGTCTATTGCCTCATTGCTCTGGCTATCATCATTAGAGGTGCCAAGTGACCAGAGACATTTTTATGCATGCTAGGCACGGCAAAAGCCAGAAGAACGGTCCAAGGTAGTTGTCATGCATTTCACCAGGGTGCCTGATCCTGGAGACAATTATTTGGTGGTGTAAACAGCTTCAGCTGTTTCTCAAATAGGAATCCACACAACTGTTTACATGGGGCAGAAGTTGTGGTTTACTCTGGAATCTCAGAGAAGATTCAGAATAACTCACATCTTCTGTTAACCAGGTTCAAGGCAGTATAAACTGGCCTAGCTCCACATTACTCTGAATCAGTTCCATGCCATCATGTAGCCACCACAGAGCCTATTCCCCCTGCCTTTCAGAATATAAGATCAGTAAATGGTACCTCAAAAGAACACAATGGCAAACACTTTTCAAACAAATTTTGCCATGAAAATCCATGGCAGGTTTATTTTAGAGTTACCATAAATTGGAAATGACTTGAAAATAACACAACAAGCCAAGTTCAGGTTAAATAATATTATGCCTAAAGGCTATCTTGACAGAAGCTAATACAAGATACAGTTGTAATGTATTTAAAAAATACTAAGTTAAAAACTTGACATAATAGTAAATGTCCTTTGGCCAGTAGCTTGCAGCTTGAAGTGCCTCTGGTGTTGCTATAAGGAAGTCCTCAATTGTGCATGTGGCAGGGTTCACACTGCATTGTAATAGATGGTGTGTGGTTTGCTCTTCTCCACACTTACATGTCATGGACTCCACTTTGTAGCCCCATTTCTTAAGGTTGGCTCTGCATCTCATGGTGCAAAGCACAGTCTGTTTAGTGCATTTCAAGTTATCCTGTCTTCCGAATGCCCAGGAGGGTATATACCAGGAATGTGGCGCAGCTGGCTGGGTGTCAGCTGCATAATGGTTGGAGGTTTAGTACAGCGGTTAAACAACAGCTGCTTCAATCCCAACGTTCCGAGTTCGAGACCCCGGGCTGGCCTTGGGCAGCCAGCTGTAAGCCTAACCCACTGTTAACCTTAGCAGTCAAAAGCGAAAGTGAAAGCAACCTGCGAGTAAAGAAATAAGCTACCACATAGTGGGGGAGATCTTATAAAGGCTTTATAACACCAAGAAATGCAGATCGATTGTCGAGGAAGCTCCAGCTCCAGTGGGCACACAGGCTCTCCGTCGTAAGAGGAGGACGCAAGGTGGATGGAGCAGCAGCACCCCCCTGTGATGCAGTGGAGCAACATCACCCAGAGATGGAATCTGGAAGACCATGTTCAGCCAGGAAAGATCTGCCTACTATTTGTATGTTGTCTGTCTTGTATGTCAATTCTAACAGCAGGGATTGTCTGCTTGTATATGTTCTGTAATCCGCTCTGAGTCCCCTTCGGGGTGAGAAGAGTGGAATATAAATAAAGAGTATTATTATTATTATTATTAGGTCATGCGTTTGAGGCCTGTCTGGGTCGGGGTGAGCTCTCGACCTATTGTGTAGCTCATTGTCGACCTTTGCAACCCGAAGAACAGTTGCATCTGTCAAGTAGGAAATTTAGGTACCATTTGAGTGGGGAGGCTTAATTTGACTGATTTACGAGGCCATAAAAATATCCAGGAAATACACACAAAAGGACTGAAGGAAAGTGACAGCTCCTCCTGATGGCCAGAAAAGCTGGAATGTTAAATTGCCTCTATGTCTGTCTTATATGTTTGTATGTCAAATGGCATTGAATATTTGCCTGTATATGTGCATTGTGATCCGTCTGAGTCCCCTGCGGGGTGAGAAAGGCAGAATATAAATGATGTAAATAAATAATAAATAAGGGTGTCTTTAATTTGGTATCAGCAGTGGATTGAGGTTCTTATTAGCATGCTACTTTTGGACTCTTGTTTGCTGAGGTGTTCCTGTGAGTGTCTCTGTAGATCTTAATAAAGAGCTATTTCTTGATTTAAGGCATTGGTGTGCTGGCTGATATCTGAACAGAGGATGAGCCAGAAATATCACTGCCTTAGTCTTTTCATTATTGGCTGCTACTTCCTGGTGAATGTCAGGTGGTGCAATATTGGCTAAACAATATAATTTCTCTAGTGGTGTAGAGCATAGACATCCTGTAATGATGCAGTATGTCTCATCAAGAGCCACATTCACTGTTTTAATGTGGTGATATGCTTTCCGCACTGGGCATATGTATTAGGAGAGTAGCAAAGCACAAGGGCAAATGTCTTCACTGTGTATGGTTGTGATCCCCAGGTTGTGCCAGTCAGCTTTTATATGATATTATTTCTAGCACCCACTTTTTGCTTGATAGTTAAGCAGTGCTTCTTGTAAGTCAGAGTATGGTCCATTGTAACTCCCAGGTATATTGGTGTGCTGCATTTCTCCTGTTGATTCCTTCCCTGGTAATTCTCAGAGCTCAAGATGCTTGTCACGATGCACGGACTTGACCGGCCCCTTAATCACACACACAGAGACGGACTGAAGGCTAACTACTTTATTGAATATAAAAACAGTTCAAAAGGAATATTGTCCATAAAAATAGCAAAAGCAAATCCAAAGGCAAAAAGCAATCAATTGTCCAAAATAGCTTGGTAAAGAATCCAAAAGACTTGGCAAAGCTCCGCACAGCAATGCGGATTCAGGAACAAGGCAAGGTACAAGATGCAAGGCAAGACTTGGTAGGCCACTAGCCAACTTAGCTCCGTGGACCAGCTTCGCTTCACGTCTGCTCAGAAGAGACGTGGCCGAAGTACTGAGGATTCGTTCCCACGGATCCTATACTTAATCTTTCGGCCGAGGCCCCTGACGCTCTAGGCTTCGTCATCTCCAATCTCTGCTGACAGACCTCGGCCTGTCTAGGCTATGGTACCATCCCCTCCTGCTAGTCTCGATGCTTCGTCTCCTATCAAAGGTTCAGCCTTGCCTCCCAGCACCTGGGTCTCTATCTCCATGAGAGCTCTCCTCCCTAGATTCTTCCCAGCCGCTCTCTTCCATGTTTTCACTCACAGGGTCCTGTGAACCTCTCCCCCCCGGCCGTTCATAAGTTTCGCTATCACTGCTTTCCATTTGCACCTGGTTATCTGTCTCATCGTAAGGGTCAAGCCAACCTTCCTCCCAAGCCAAGCTTTCTGTGGGAGAAGGAGGCCCAGTGATGGGAAACTCTCCTTCTGCTAACCCTTCTAAATCCTCTTCAGAATCTAACTCTGCTGCTGCAGGCCCCAATGCCAATGGGACCCCCGGTCCTGGCCCCTGCCCCCCAGGCACAAACGAGAACTGCTGTGCTACACTTCTTAAGGTGAAAAGCACACATCTGTGTTTTAGATGGATTAGGACTCCACGGGTTTTCTCTGTAATAGGCAGTAAGAGCACTTAAAGCTTCAGAGAGCGACTGTTGAACCATTTCTAAATGTACATATATCACTTACCTAAATGCATTATATCAAAAATACTCTAATATTCTGGAGGATTTTATTTATATGTTATATATGTATATGTGTATATTTTTAGGGTGGGTTAGAGCCTAGTTAAAATAAAACAGTTGATCTAAACTTCCAAAAATACTTTACTTTGGCTAGTAAAAATATCTATTAATATCCAAATACTCACTCAGATCTTTATACCTTCTAGCTAAAATTTAAAAATTAAATACAAATGGAGAAAGTTAATGATATTTGAGTCCTGATGTGTTTGAGATGAGATTTTGAACAGTGTAATACAGCATATTTCAGAATGATGGACCCAATTTCAAAGTAGTATATTTCACAATGACATTTTACAATGACACAAAAAGTTAAAACCAGTTTTATGATTATCAAGTTTTATTAACACTTTGAGCCAGAAACAAATCTAAAAAATAACTCTGCAAATGGATAATATCTCATTTGGTCTTATGTTGTGAGGTTGCCATCTTGAGAATGATTGATAATAACAATAACAATAATAATAATACATTTTATTTATATTCTGCTCTTCTCACCCCAAAGGGGACTCAGTGCGGATTACATCACACATACAGCAGACAATCCCTGCCGGAATGTTGCACCTCAGAATCATGTGAAACTCTGCGTCCCATCCTTTCCAATGGTTGGAGCTTCATTCATGGAAAGTTCATGGATGCAGAGATACAAAATTTCAAATCAGGCTCATTTTTTAAAAAACATCCTGTACATTACAGATGCTGAAGAAAAGAGGGATTTTCATGCTTCAGGTCCATTTATCATAAATGAAAACAGATCAATCGGAAATACATGTGTGCTGCTTCAAGAGAACCACTTCTGAAAATAAGGTTTTGTTGTCAATTTTCATAAACATCTGCATAGGAGAGCAGCACAGAAACTGGCAGGAACTATTTTTTTCCTATTACCATAACTTATTTATTGAAAAAAACATGCTTTCATAACAGAAAGATATTTATTACAATTTTTAAAAGAAAAAGGTATACAAATGATTGAAATGGTTAGACTCCAATACTCAAACAATACTACTAACATTTGAGAATGGACACAAGAAAGGTATTGGTTATGGTCCAAACCTTGCTTTGTGATAAAATTAGTTAGACAGGCAAAGAAATCCAAAACCCCTTTATTTTCAGCCGAGGAAGCTATCCTCAATATAGTGTTTGATCTCTGAATTCTAAATAACAGTGGGAAAGCTTTATTGTTTCTCAGCTTCTGATAGTACACTGTCAGAATCGCATTATTGTATTTTTTTTTAAAAAAAAGTCTTTGTGCTGCCTCTGAGGGTGATCCTGATCTCTATCTGTTTGCATTGGAAAATTTAAGTCACAGACTTTTCAGAATGTGACTGAATATATAAAAGAAACAGTAGAGGGCACTGATCCAACGCTGAATGTAATAATGACATATCTTCTTGTTTCTTAAATATATTCCAGGACTATTCTAGCCTACTCTGGCAATATCAATCATTCATTCTGTCTTCCCATCCATATTAATTGCTAGCACAGACACAACCTTTTCAATAGGTTATGGTAACAAAGGGAAGCCCACTATTGTATCCTTCTTCTTCATGGTGACCAGGCAATTAATTGAAAGGGGTTTTTTTGGGACATTGCAAATGTTTGATAGTATGTGTATGTGGACACCTTATTTTAGACAATAACATGCAGAGAGTCATCACAGTGAAGTTATCCCTTTCATCAAACAGGAGCAGAATTGCCAGCTCTGTTCTATTTCTTTTGATTTCCCAATAGAGGATATAAACACATTTCTTGCTTCTCTTCCTCACCCAATGATTTACCTCACTATATGATAGAGTCCTGTTCATTACAGAACATGTAAAAGAAAGTCCCTATTTGCCCACATGGTTCCACAATCATGTAGTGGGTGGTTCTTTCTGCTTGGTGCATCATTATGTATGTCTGTAATTCGGACCACTGAAACTAGTCCACACAGTAGTGGAATAGGTTATGGTGGGAGAGAGACAGCCAAATTCGAATTTACAATAATGAAAGGGAGAGCTTCTAGTGACTTTGATGTCTGTTGGATGTCAACCACTCCTAATCAAAAACTGGTCAAAGAGGAAGAAGTAGTGAAAACCTTAGTTGGAAGTAATATTCTCTTGAGATTCTTTATACAAAGGAAAGGGAAAGCTGAGCATCGCTGGATAGGAACCCTGGACTTATAGAAAAACCATTTTCCATCTATTTAAAGAAATATTGGATCAGATCCCAAGGTCAAAAATACCAAAAGAGAAGGAAGATCATGATCATTGAGAGATGACATCAAACTAGAAAGTGTAGCTAATATCTAAGAAACAGGATTCAAGGTGACCATAACAAATTAGAGAACTAGGCCATACTAACAAAACAAATTTAAGGCAGTGTATTTAAATGGAAAAATCAAATGCCTAAATGATACCTGGCTTGAGAGTGGTACATGTGAAAAATGTCTGCGGTTCTACATAGACCACAATCTAAACATGAGTCAATTATGTGATGAAGTGGCAAAAAAGGTACTGGTAGTCTATGCTGGAGCCCCCGGTGATGCAGTGAGTTAAATCACTGAGCTTCTGAATTTGCTGATCAAAAGGTTGGCAGTTTGAATATGAGGAATGGGGTGAACTCCCATTGTTAGCCCCAGCTTCTGCCAACCTAGCAGTTCGGAAACATGCAAACGTGAGTAGATCAATAGATATTGCTCTGGCAGGAAGGTAACAGTGCTGCATGCAGTCATGCTGGCCACATGACCATGGAGGTGTCTACGGACAGCACCAGCTCTTCAGCTTAGAAATGGAGATTGGCACCCCCCAAGAGTTGAACATGACTTAATGTCAAGGAGAAACCTTTACCTTATTTTATGCTGCTTCAAGAAATCAAATGTGCCTCGGAGAGGTGTTTTCCTTCCATCTTTTGGCAATCACCAATCTTGCCGCTGTTATACAGTAAACAAAAAGCTTTTCTTTATTCTTACCTAATTTAAAGTCCAATAGTCCTAGGAGCATGTACTCTGCCTTAAGGGTGAACTCAAACACCTCTCTGAAGCAAGATAACTGGATAATCAAAATTATGGAAATAATGAACATGGACACTCTAACAAGAGCTATGACACTGCGGATGGAAGACATGGACTGGTCTCCAATAATAGACTATTTGGGAGAATCTAAAGATCTAAGAGACTGTATATATGATAATAAGTAGTTGTGATACGCCTGGCTATCTAAACAAGAGATTGCAGGACTATTGTAAAATATCTAAGAACTATCAGACAAGGGTGGAGGCAAATTATAATATACAGTATGTATGTCAGATGGATGGTGAATGTCAGTGATGTTATGCAAGAAGTGACACACTGTAAACGCAAGCCAGCAAATACCACTATACATGTAACAAAATATCACTTTTATCTACACAGTAATATAAATATAAGCAATGAGGGGTTCCCTATGGTATCATACCCTATAGGTAACACAAAATTGCAACCCAGTCAATATAACAGTGTGAATACACATATGCAAGGTTTCACTATCCTACAAGTTACAACATAACTCTTTACTCCCGCGAATACAAACCTACATACAGTAAGGTTATACAATACTCCGAGTTTCACCAGCCCAATGCTGAGTCCATGCATGCCAACACGTATCGGGCGATGGTACTCACTGTCCTGATGTCCGTGTGTCCTCGAATGAGGTATAACAGGTCCGCAAACGGGAAATGTGTGGGAGAGGCGTCGCCGCACAATGGGCTAATGCAGCCAAACTCCCGCGGCCGTTCCAAAACAAATTGCGCCAAGCCGTAATGCAAGCTGTTGCTAGGGCGCGCTGCAAATCTCCCTTCTCCGTCACGTAGGAAAACTTTTACGACGTCGCGGCTTGTTTTGGCGGCGATTTAAATCAATGTATAAGCTGATGTAACAGACAGGAGAACAGGAAAACGATGAGGGAGAATGAGGTGGATGGGATAGCAGCGTGAAAGGATAGCAGTTCCCTTGGTTTCACTCCCTCATCGTTTTCCTGTTCTCCTGTCTGTTACATCAGCTTATACATTGTGAAACCAAGTTTTCCTACGCAACGGAAACTCCCCTAGCAACAGCTTGAAGGCAAGGAGAAGACTCGGAGTTCTCCATTTGGTTTTACGGGACCCATTCGAGGACACACGGACATCAGGACAGTGAGTGTAATCTGTTTTATTCTTGGAAAATTTAATAAAGTTTTTTTTTTTTTAAAGGAAGAAATCAAATGTGCCACTTTGAGCTGCTTTGGTCAGATCAAATGTTGTGTTCAATTCTATTTACTTATATTTAAGAAGGGCAGCACGATTAATGAAAAAATGTTTCAAAATTCATTACAAAGTTACAAAATTAGGGGGCACTGGTATTTCATTTCTAAATTGTTGCTAAAGAATTTTTTAATTTTACAAAATTCATTACTTTAACCAGAGTAACGAAATTTCGCTACTTTTTTCGGTAAGTAATTGAGCAAGTGGGGAAACTTCATGGGCTCATTTCTTCCTCATTTTTAGAGCTACCACGATGAAACTTGCTATAATTGTACCACACATTTTCCACTGTTAGTCCACGGAGTTTCAGAATGTTACACTCATTTGCTTTTGCTTTTTTTAAACAAACAATTAAAAAAACAATTACAAGAGCTTGCTACTTGAATTTTATATACAATGCATGAGATAACCAGTGGATCAATCCTCCCAATTTTCAGAAAGATCCACATATCTACTAATTTTGGGGGATTTTAAAAAGTTTAGACAAAAACATTTTCGCCCAAAAAAGGCCAAAACAGCAATTCCCTTGAATGTCTAACAGTGTGTACCTATATGACCCACTATTAACCACATAACTTCAACTTAGCACAGTTTTATACTATTGGTTTAGTCCTCTTTGCAGATTTAATAATTTTTAAAATTATTATTAGACTCACTTTAAAAATCTGGCCATTTTGATGCTGAGCACTGCGATCTGTGAAATGTAATTTGGGGCAGGACCTTTTGAATTCTTTGCCACAGGGGGTCTCACCTTCCCAAACTACATTTCCCAGAATGCTGTGTTCTCAGTCTCCTGCCCAACTCTGCTAGTCCTGCCCCCAGCTACCTTTCCTTATGGCGACCTGCAAAAAAGGCAGCCTGGGTCTTAATTTAAACACTAGCTTTTTGCCAAAGTTACTTAATGCTTATACTAAAATTAAACAGACTTTGGGGAGGCACCCGAAAGTTATAGAATCTTAAGAAAAAATATTGGTGAGTGTTTCAATTCTAAAAATATTCTCCCCACCTTTCCTGCATGTTTCTAATATTGATTTGTATGCATGAATTTAGCAAATTTGATCTGACTTACAAAAAGTAATGATAACTTTGCACGTATTGACAAGCTTTAGTGTGTCCAAAAGAAGACAGTTGCAATGGTGAAGTGTCTGGAAATCAAGCCCTGTTAAGAATAGCTATGAACAAAGGATGCTTAGTTTGGTGTTAAGAAAACAAAAAGTTTTATTTATAGTGTCAGGAGCAAGCCAAACATTTGTATTGTATTTTTTAAACACACACACACACACAGTTTGCAAACTTAGCATTCTATTAAATATCCTTTAACTAGTAGCTGGCCACCTGGAATCCTTCTGGTGTTGCTATAACAAGATCTTCCATTGTGCATGTGGCAGGGCTCAGGCTGCATTATAGTAGGTGGTCAGTGGCTTGCTCTTCTCCACACTCGCATGTCGTGGATTCCAATTTGTAGCCCATTTCTTAAGGTTGGCTCTGCATCTCATGGTGCCAGAGCACCATCTGTTCAGCGCCTTCCAAGTCACCCAGTTTTCTGTGTGCTTAGGAGGGAGTCTCTCATTTGGTGTCAGCCATTGATTGTGGTTCTGGGTTTTAGCCTGCCACTTTTGGACTCTCGCTTGTTGAGGTGTTCCAGCGAGTGTCTCTGTAGATCTTAGAAAACTATTTCTGAGGAGAACCCCGGGGCAAAGATGGCGGCAGGTCGGGCACTCTGAGGGCTCCCGGAGTGCCACCTGCCCCTTTGGTCGGAGGGCGATCGGCGCCCTTCTCCCACAGACGTAGAGACGTCCGGTGGGACAGCGCAGTTGCTGGGCAGGCTCCGCTGGCTCCAGAGGCCCCCTTCTCCTCAAGAGAGGGAGGCCGAGTGAGCCCGGACCCACGCCGAAGCGACGAGCGGGCCGAGGGGCGGGAAGCGGGCGGCGACCCGCACACACTGCCGGCCCAGCCCGGGCCCCCCCACCCACCCCCAACCACCCCGAGGGCAAAGGAGAAAGGGGGCAACGAACCCAAAAGTGAGTAGGGGGACCGCCAGCAACAGGGAAGCAACATCCGCGGAGAAGAAGAGGCATGCGGACGTCCCCTCAGGTCTCAACAGCGCCTCGGCCTCAGGGAGGAAGAGCAACCCCCCCCTCCACCCGCAGGAAAAAGCAAGCGGGGAGCTCTCAACGGCCTCCCAAAAAGAGGAGAAACTAAGAGGGAAGGGGAGAAGGGACGTTCAGCGAAGGGCAGGAGAGGGCTCCAAGATGGCGGGGGAGATCTGACGAGCCCAGGAACAGGGAAGACGACGGCCAATTTGGCGGGAGCGCCATTTTGAACTTTTTTTTCCCCTCTCCCTTTCCTCTTCTGGGTTTGGAGGAGCTGGGGGCAGGAGGGGAGAAGAAAGAAGAGAAACAGCGGCAAGGGAATCGCCCCAAGAGACTACACTGCGGCGGGGAGAGCGGCGCACTCCGGCAGCCCCAGGGAGCCAGGCGACTTCGGGAGCGCTCCCCCCTGCACCCCCCCTTTTTTCAGCAGGGATAAGGGGCCACAAAGAGAGGGCCAAATCCCCTCCAGGAACGAATTAACTTGGGGGCAGACGATCCCTTCAGGGGATCCAAAATGGCGACCAGAGCCTAGAAGACAAAAACAGGGGAAGAAGACAGGAGAGTTTTTGGCGGGAGCGCCATTTTGGGGAGGGAAGGGAGGGGGGGAAAGCCACAGAACAAACAGAAAAAGACATAAAAGAAGAAGAAAACACACAAGGCAAGGGCTTGTCCACACCAGAGGGCCACAGCCCAGAAATACTCTCTCTGCTGAACGCCCATTAACACAAGGGAGGAAAGGGCAAGCAGGCAAAGCTCACTGAAAGGAGGCTGAGAGGGCAAGGACCGAACGACCCCCCTCCCCCCTCCTCTGAGGGCAAAATCAAGAAATTCCCCACACTGTCAGAGCGCGCTCCCTACAACCGAAGCACCAAGTCAACCCCCCTCCTCCCCCTCTCCTGACGTGCGCCAAAGCGCAAGAGTGAAGAAATAGAGACCTGGCAAGGGTGCTATCGCAACCCCCTCGCTCGCCAGGAACAAGAGACGGGGGAGCGTAAATCCAGACATGGCCAACTCAAGGGTCTTCAAGACTACCTCGGGAGCGACCAAGAAGCAGGCGTTGGCAGAAGAGACGACGCTTAAGGACATATTAAGGGAAGTCCAAAGGATAGCGGAAAGGCAGGAACAAGCTCAGAAACAAATGGAGCAGATGGCTATCAGACAAGAATCCCAGCACAGGTCAGTCCAAGATCAGTTGCAGAGCATTAAATCGGATCTCTCCAAGGAGCTCACGCGCATCCACGACGAAATTGGGGAGATAAAGCATGAAGAAGAGAAGCTAGCAGTCGCTCAGGGCCAAATGAAGACTAGATTGGAAAAAGTTGAAAACAAAAGTGTACGGCTTGAGCAGCTCCAAGAAAGACTGGAGCAGACCGAGCTGGAAACGTGGTTGCGCTTCAGGAACGTAGCTGAAGAACCCAACGAAGACCTGCAGAAAATAGTTTGCAACTTGACAGCTACCATCTTAAAGAAGGGAGAGGCTGAAACCGCGCAAGAGGTCGGCAGAGTATTCCGGGTCAATACGGCATACTCTAGGAAAAACAAGACACCAAGAGATGTGGTGGTCCGTTTCGAAAGGCGGAGAGTCAGAGACGAGATTTTAAGGGAAAAGAAAGCAGTGGATTCGGTCTACAAGGGGAGCAGAGTGACCATACTAAAGGAGTTCACAGCGGCGTCGATCAGCAAAAGAAGGAGCTACCACTTCCTGACAGAGGAATTAAAAAACAGAGGAATTCGCTTCAGATGGGAGAGAACAGAGGGGGTGATGGTCACACATGAGGGCCAAAGAATCTGGCTGACCTCTGTCGACAAGGCCAAAGCTTTCATGGAAAAGCTAAAATCAGACCGACGTCACAGGACGCCTCCGCAGCCCACCCAAAGCGACCCCTCGAAGAAACGACGCTTCAGCTCTCCAGAGCAGGAGCTACCGCCACTCAGACATGATTCACATGGCAAAGGTAAAGAGGACGACCCACGAGTTTTGGAGATAGGACGCGGTGAATCGGACCACACAATAGAGATGCAAGATGAGTGACCTTCACACGCAGCTCTCTTGCTTCTCAAACAACATCAATGGACTGAACTCGGCCCCCAAACGGAAACGGCTATTTAACACTCTTCGGAGGAGGAGGTACGATGTAGTGGCGCTCCAGGAGGTGCACATCAAGAAATCTCATGCGCACCACCTGGAAAACAATCGCATCGGCGCTCTCTTCCATTCACTAAATGAGAAGACACGAAATGGAGTGGTCATCTACGTAGCCGACAAACACCCGGCGGAGCTAGTCTTCAATGATGGAGAGGGCAGGATGGTAGGAGTGATGGTCACGGTGGGTCTCCAGAGGTTGCTTTTTTGTAGCATCTATGCGCCAAATGGCCCCAAATCGCAATTTGTAAAGGAACTGCAGAACCACATCGAAATGCTACGATTTGACAGCTTAATTCTGATGGGGGACTTCAACGGAGTGATTGAAGCACGACTTGACAGGACACCGGGAGTGAGAAAGTCAGCAGGCCCAAACTCGACCTCAAGAGGCATGCTCCCAAAGATGCTTCTGCAACTTAGGGACAACATGGGGCTCCAGGATGCCTGGCGGATCAATAATTGTGAGGAGAGGGACTATACGTTCTACTCCCACAGGCACCAGAGCTGGTCGAGAATCGACATGATCTGGGTCTCCAACTCACTGGTCACAAAGATCTCGAGGATCACCATACTTCCAAGTGATATCTCCGACCATTGCCCGCTGGAGATGCTGATAAACCAAAAGCCCTTCACAAGAAGATGGAGGTTAAACAATAATCTCCTGAAAAGAGAAGAGGACATCAAGCGCTATAGAGCAACGACAGCTGACTACTTTAAACACAACGACATACAAGAAACCCCGCCAGACATTGTCTGGGATGCCTACAAGGCAGTACTGAGAGGCCACCTGATCCAGCACAATGCTCTCAAAAACAAAATCCGCAGAGAGGAGATGCAAGAGCTGCAGGGGAAAATCAAGGTGGAAGAAGCGAAATTAAAGGTGTCTCCAAGGAACCGGGAGTTGGTACACAGTTTGGCTGCCCTGAAGCAGCAGAAGCACCACCTAGAGTTGGAGCAGATGTCCAAAGATTTGAAATTTCTGAAGCAAAAGACTTTCCAAAATGCCAACAAACCAGGGCAATGGCTAGCGAGGAGGATAAGAAAGAAGCGGCAAGCGGGCTTCATCACCAAGATTAGATGCGGTGACAAGCTATCCTCAAGAGATGCAGATATCTCGAAAGAATTTCAAGGCTTCTTCGCCAACCTCTATGCCAGAGATCAGGTGGAAAAGAAGGACATATTACGTTACCTGAGGGAACAAAACTTAGGGATAATCCCGGATCACCACAAACTCTCCCTCAATAGGGAAATCTCGGAAGAGGAAGTCAGGAAGGCGATCAAAAGCCTGGGACCCAACAAGGCTCCAGGCCCAGATGGGCTGACTACGAAATTTTACAAGACACTGGCCAATGAAACAGCTCCCTTTCTGCAAAAGATTTTCAACAGAGTGCTGACTGAAGGGGTGATTCCTGAATCGTGGAGAGAGGCTAACATCACTCTAATTCATAAGGAGGGATCAGACGCCACGAATGTGGCCAACTACAGACCCATCTCCCTTCTCAATAACGATTATAAGATCTTAGCCAGCATTCTTGCAGAAAGACTGAAAGCCTGGTTGCAAGAGTGGGTGGGGCCGGACCAGAACGGCTTCCTGCCAGGCAGACAGACCAGAGACAATGTGAGAGTGGTCATGGACCTTCTTGAATACTATGGGGCACATCCCAAAAAGGAAGTGGCCTTTCTTGCTCTGGACGCTGAAAAGGCTTTTGATAATCTAAACTGGAGCTTCTTCCAGCTACTGATGTCGGAGCTGGACATGGGCGAGCCCTTCATGAAGGCCATTGGGGCGATCTACCAAAGACAGAAAGCGAACATCTGGATCAACGGACAACCAACGGAGAAGTTTGGCATCCACAAAGGAACGAGACAGGGATGCCCTCTTTGCCCCTGATCTTCGTGCTCTCGATAGAAATTCTGTTGAGGAAGCTCAGGGCAAACCGACAGCTGCATTGCCCGAAGCTGGGACAGCACGAGTTCAAAGTCAGGGCCTTCGCAGACGACCTGATCTGCTTTGTGGAGGAACCGGTGACCAATCTGCAGGCATGGCTAACAGACATAGAGGACTTTGGCAAACTAGCGGGGCTGAAGATAAATAAGACCAAAACGAAAATCTTGACGAAGAACATGCCCAAAGCCCGGCAAGAGAGGCTGGAAGACCAGACAGGCATCCAAGTCGCAAAGTCCATCAAATACTTGGGGATACGCCTGACAGCCCAAAACTCCCAGCTGGTAAAAAAATTACGAGACTCTATGGACAAAGGTGCAGGCAGATCTGGAGAGCTGGAAGCAGGCAGGTCTCTCCTTCATGGGGAGAATAGCGGCAGTTAAAATGAATGTGCTCCCCAGACTGCTCTACCTGTTTCAAAACATCCCGGTCATACAGACAAACCGACCATTTGACAGCTGGAAAAGAGACATCTTGAAATTTGTCTGGAAAGGGAACAAAGCGAGGATCAAGTACTCCACACTGACAGATAGCAAAGAAAGAGGGGTCTGGGCCTTCCTGACATGAAACTGTACTTCGAGGCCTGTAGCCTGTCCTTTCTGACAGATTGGATGGATCTGAAAAGAGATGAATTGCTAGCTTTGGAGGGCTTTGATCTACAATCGGGCTGGCACAACTTCTTATGGTACGCCACCACGAAAGAGGGGAAGTCCCTCAGGAGACATCCGCAAAGAGCAGCCTTAATGAGAGTCTGGCAGAAGTATAAAAGAAGGTTTTATCGCTACACCCCCCTCTGAGTCTCTCCCCTGGAAGCGAGCCAGAAAAGGCTTCTGGGAGGGAATACATGGCCCACTTATTCAGACCTCACCACCAATGTAGGGGGGAAAAGGCGTCTAAAGCCGCTGGACCAGATCAGGGCCAACTTCAACAAGCTGACGTGGCTCCACCTTCACCAAATTAAGGAGCGCTTCAAACAGGACGAACTCGTAGGATTTGAGGAGAAGGAAGAACTGTGGAGATCCCTGCTAAAGAGCCGCAAAAAGCAAATTACCAAACTGTACTCCAGGCTGCTGGAGTGGTCCACCGAAACAGAAGTGGTGAAGGACTGCATGATAAAATGGGCCAACAACATCGGCCGGCCAATTGCGCTCCATGAATGGGAAAAGGTGTAAAGGAAGAGAATAAAATATACGTATGCGATGGAGCTCAAGGAAAATTGGCATAAGATGTTCAACCGCTGGTACATGACGCCACACAAATTGGGTCTCATGTATGGAGAAACACAAAATAAATGCTGGAAGTGTGGCTCCCAGATGGGCACCTTCTACCATATGTGGTGGACCTGTCAGAGTGCAGTGAACTTCTGGAAGAAGATCCACTTGGCGGCACAAAAGATCCTGGGTTGCCTCATCGAGTTTAAACCAGAAGCATATTTGCTGGGCCTGACGACAGAAGAAGAACTGCCGGAGGAGAACGCAGAGAGACTTTTCACATACCTGTCGACAGCAGCGAGGATAGTGTATGCACGGAAATGGAAGACCGCAGAGATCCCTACCACCGAGGACTGGCTGACCAAGATAGGGGAAATCATGAGCATGGACAAGCTCACCTTCCTTCTGAATGAGGAGGGTGGCCACCCGCTCAAACGAACAGACTGGTCGCCGGTCAAGGATATTTTCACGGCCCGGAGAAACGATGGGGAGGGACAAGCAAGAGCTGCACCACCAGTCAAAACTGACACAGCATAAGCTCCGAGACCACGGTCAGCGGAAGAAGGATTATAACTAAACAGGAACACATGGCTGGTAGCAATGAAGAAGGGACACACGTTGACTCCTCCCCCCCCTCCAAGACTACCCGCAGCCGACTTCACCCCCATCCTCCAGAGCACCCAGTTCCACTCGCTTCCCCCCCTTGTGCACCTCCCCGCACTACCCAGGACACCCCTCTCCCCCCTCCCCAGCCTCTCCTCTTTCTATCTTTCCTACTGTCCTGTTCCTAGAATTGTTCTCCCACTTTTATTGTTCATGAAAAACCCTATTAAATATATATTTTTTTAAAAATAATAAAACTATTTCTTGATTTAAGTTGTTGGCTGATATCCAAACAGGATGGGCCAGAGATGTCACTGCCTTGGTCCTTTCACTATTTGTTGCTACTTCCTTGCGGATGTCAGGTGGTGCAATATTTATTTATTTATTTATATACCGATCTTCTCAACCTCCGCAAAGGGACTCAGGCCGGTTAACAGCAAGGATTCAATGCCAAATTACAGTTTAAAACATCATAAAAACAAGAAAAGATTAAATACATAAAAATACCGGCTAAACAGAGATGAAATTACAGCTATCTTCAAATATTTGAAGAAATAACAAATGGAATATGGAATAAGCTTTTTTCTTTTATTTCTGTTGTAGAATTTGGACCAATAGATTCAGATTACAAGAAAGAAGATTCTGACTAAATTTCAGGAAGAACAAATTTGCAATAGACACTCCTGTTGGGTATGGTTTCAAACAGCAGTGGAGTCATAGGTAGAGTAATGCTGTAGTTATTGTTTCCTCTACTGATAAGAGGCTAGATTAATTGGATTCTAAATAATGTACTTATTACTGGGAGAGCAGAAAAAAAATAAAGCAAGACTAGAGATACTGTCATTTAACTTCTGGTAATGGGATTCCTCTATTATTACTGCTGTTTTATTTGCAGGTAATAGATGGGAAGGGGACTATTGGAACTGATGCTACATTTTTGTGGCACTTTGGAAAGCTTTTTCACCAACTTTTTAGCTATAAGAAATTAATGAATATGTTTGTGGCCTTCTTGAGGACTTTGTGGAGGGGATCAAATGGCCTTCAGTGGTCACATGCAGCCTGCACTTTCCATAGCTAATGGGACTCCATAAGATCCCTGGTCACTGTACTTTCTTTCTCTCCTTTTTAGCTTTCACTATTTGATATAGTGCTCTTCAACATCAAGCAACTTCTTTTCTTCCTTTTTTATAAACACACACATATGGAACTACTAAACAGCACTATAGCAATACTGTTGTGACTATTTTTCTCTTGCTCTATCCTACCTTAAATAACAGAAAGCAAATGGGTCCATCCATCACAGTCTTGAGCTACCCATAGCCATAAGTTTTAATTTTAAAGCTCCAGAAAAACTATATGAGATAGAAACACAGGTAACAGCATTTTTCTTACCTATCAGATTCTTCTTTTTAGGAAGCTGAAGTTCAAAGCAAATAAGTAAGCACTGCAATATAATGCTTATGTCTGTTTCTATGTTCACACATTCTACCAGATTTTACTATAATATAACCCTCTATAAATATTGCTGTTTATGGTTTCACTTACCCATGCTCCACAACATATCTCCCCATCCTCCAGAAGTCTTTGTGGGCCTCCCTGGGGCCTCAATGTGATTCTATGCCATGCTTCTTGTCCAGCTTTAGTCAAAATATGGTTTTAGACATCCACTGATAGTGTGCTTTTGGGATCATATCCCTTGTGGATACAGAAATCAATTGAGGTTATGCAAGGTAAATCTAAATTCCATTTTTTTATAACTGATTTTTTATTGAATTTTCCACATTTTTACAAATATACCATACACGAATACAAAAGGGAAGGGGGGAGTGGAGGGGAATATGGGACAGTTTTGACTTCCGTTCTAGTTCCATACTTTATCATATTAAATTCCATTTTTTAAATGACAGAAATTCTGCCCCATGTGTTATAGGATCACAGTTTGATTGAGCTGAGTTGATGTTTTTATATGTTCGTGTGTTTTATTTTATTGTATTTTATATTGTGCTCACTCTTATGTTTTGTTTTTAGGCACTTTGTGTCATCTGTAAGCTGCCCTGAGTCCTTTTGGGAAGATGGTGGCGGGATAGAATAATAAAGTCATTGTTGTTGTTGTTGTTGTTGTTGTTTAGCAATCAAATAAGTGGGGTATATAAAGAAAAACAGAGAATTTGTTCAGCTGCCTGCAGCAATGCAACGTACTTGGGGGAAAAATGCTCCATCTTTTCCTATTCAGTAAATGCCCTTACTGTGCCCTTACATATAGATGTGTGTTTGTCTTCTTTCTTTCATTTTCTTTCTTTCTTTCTAACCCAAGACAGTAATGGGACCCAAGTGCTGTCATGCATAAGATTTGACTGTTCTTGAACTCAGAAATGAGACTTTTATCTCCCTGTTCCAAAACAGTCATGCCACTGAGCTTATGTCTCTTGTCAGGGATAAAGAGAAGACTTAACTATTGCTATGGAACATTTTTAATGCCATAATTCAATGGTTCTCAGCCTTTGGGTCTCCAGATGTTTTGGCCTTCAACTCCCAAAAATCCTAACAGCTGGTAAACTGGCTGGGATTTCTGGGAGTTGTAGGCCAAAACACCTGGGGACCCCTCAGTTGAGAAACACTGCCATAATTGGAGGAAAAGCTGTCATTGTACAGGTTGGTATATGGATTAGCCTCCTAGAAGAAAAATTCCTCTAAGAGTGAACATTTGAAAAGAAATTGTTGCTTGATGTGCTAAGATGGGGAGGTGAGAAAAAAGTCTCCATATCCTGTTGATAAATGTCATTATCAAAGCTATAAAATCCACATAAAACTTCAAAAAATGTATTTATATCTGTGGGCAATGTATATAAATTATTACTTTCATCTTTGAAATAACATTGTATTGCTGTTGATGCTTAAAGCAACGTGCCAGAATCTCCTTGAGACATTTCCACATTTTCCCAACATGCTTACTATAGACATGTCAAAGCAAGTTCAGACTGTATATTATTCAATTCATATTAAACTTTTTGCAATTCTTGATAGTTGTAAAGATGGAAAAACAAGAAACTGAGATACAAGACCTTTCAGCTGCATGTTCAATTATTCCCTTTAGTTTTAAAGGGTTTTTTAAAAAATAAAAAAGAGAGAGAAATAAAGAATGATGCCTTTTCATGTCATAAATTGCAACACTGTACAGACAAGAATGCATAAACAAAAATATTGTGTAGAAAAAAACATCAGCATTGCACAACAAACCAGTTATCTATCTTTTGTACTCTTCTCCAACTATAAATAGAGGGTTGAATTTCAAGTGACTTTAGAAGTCAGTCAGGACTGGAATCCAAACCACATAAAAATTATAATATAGTAAGAAGGTGTACATATTAGAGAGCTAAATAATGTTGCACAAACAAAGGTCTTGGGACATGTGAAGATATTATATTAAAAATTATCAACTGTTCTGAGATTTACTTTAGGGTTTTAGATGCTGCTGCAAGCCTCCACGTAGCCTAGGAGCCATCCCATTCTCCGCTTTCCCCAAACTTTCAGTAGTACAGGACAGTGCCTTGTAAGAGTAGCTATGAAGAAACTAAACAGGACCCTCAAGTATAAAGGTATATCATTGAATACCAAAGTCAGGATTGTCCATGCCATCATATTTTCCATTTTTATGTGTGGCTGTGAAAGCTAGGCAATGGAAAAAACTTATAGAAAGAAAATCAATTCATTTGAGATATAACGCTGGAGAATACAAATAAATGGGTCCTAGAACAAATCAAGCCTGAACTCTCTTTGGACAGAAGAAGATATATATTATAGAATTGTGCTTAGTGGAGAAATTGGCAGCTTAGTGCAAAATTCTGAATAGTATACCAATGACTGAAAGGTTCTGTAGTGCTTGGTCTCCGTTTATTATGTCAATAACAGCTCTGGTACCATTCATCCTCCAAGGTCATATGTCAACCATTGAAATAATACACTCTCCCATTTATATTGAATAGAATCTGTATTTTCTTTGTACTTTGTGTGTGAACCTAGATATATTGCACAAGATTTTTTTTTTGTTTTTCTTCTTCCTATTTACTATTGGGTTTGTAATGTAAGGTTATGTACACAGTTTATGAATTTATTATTCTTATTATTAGTATTAAAAAGGAAAAGAACTATAATAAGAGATTTATGCATTGCCATGCGTATTTACACAGAGATAACATAACTATTTATGATGAGCTTTTTGGTATCAATAATATGACGAATTAACATTTCAAAAGTAATTATGAAGAAAGAATGGCATTACTGGGGGAAGGAGTAATATTTTCTAGTTACCACATACATTTCTTTTCCCCCCCTGTCATCATATGATGTTGTCAACCCTATTTGGGACATGTCAGAAAAGTAAGGTCTGAAATCATGAAGGTTTTTTTTTTTACAGTGGTGGAAAACTGCTACCCCTGAGAGCTAAGGTCAGCTGTCGCAGAAGACCACAGCATTGTTTTCATCTTGTCCAGACTCTGTTAAGCTGCTACCTTTTTCATAGATTCTTGGAAACATAAAGTTGTAAGATCCCTGAAGGGCCATCCAATCCAAACCCCTGCCACGTGAGAATACACAATCAACATACATCTGACATATTGTGTATTACTGCATTTTGGTAACTTGTACTAATATTGTGAGAAATTGAAGTAAATTTCATGCAATGTTATGGCAATTTTAGTTGTTTCTGGCTATTTCATTAATGTAAATATTTATTTAAATTAAATTATTTATATCCCATGTCAAAATTATTTATCACATAATACAGAACTGTAAGAATGTATAACAAAGTAATTTAAAGGTTCTATAACATATTAAATAATTTAACAATTAAAATATAATATAATATAATGATATAATATAAAGTGGAAGGCACATCTAGACTGATCAGTAAACGCAGATTGAAGCCAGCTCAAAAATGAAGTTATTAAATGATGCAAAGCATGAGCACACGTAGGAATCCAAATTGGAGGTCTAAAAGGATATCCCTAAATAGGACCCATAATATGCATCAGTGTGCTTTGGTGTAAACCACACCACATGGTTAAACTAGTTGAGGGACTGGGACTCTGGCAACCCACACATTTGCATTGCAGGGGATGGGGTGTTGAAAAAAGTTGAATCCTCCACAGTTTTGAAGCTGCAGATCCTGGAACTGAATTGGAGCCAACCTCTCCATAGCATATAACAACAACAACAACAACTTTATGTATATACTACCCAATCTCCCCAAGGGGACTCAGGGGAGTTCCCAACATATAAGGCAAAACATTCAATTGCCAAAAGTTAAAAGCATACAGACAAATAAAATAAAAATAAACCTCATAAAACATAACATCCTACTAAAACATACAAAAAACTAAAAACCAATTTCATTATAGCTCCATCAGACGGGTTCAAAATACCAATAGCTAGAATTACAAAGTGGGCACCACCAACTATAAAAGAGCTGGACAAGGGATAGTCCAACAGTGGTATCATAGGGCTGAGTAAGTAGATAAAGTGCTGAACAGAGTACTATCTAACGGCCTAGGGAAAGGGCCTAGAGACTAATAATTCTCAAAAGCCTGCTGAAAAATCCAGGTTTTCAGGTCCTTATGAAAACAGAACAGTGTGGAGGCTTGCCTAATCATCCTGCAGTGGGAGTTCCAAATTCAGTGGGCCACCACCAAAAAAGCCCTCTCCCACATCCCCCACCAACTGTGCTTGTAAGAATCGGAGAAGCAAGAGGAGGGCCACCCCAGCCAATCACAGAGCCCAAACTGATTCATAGGGGGAGATACGATCACAAAGATAGGTAGGGCCTGAATCGTTTAAGGCTTGTAGGTCATAACCTGCAGCTTGAATTGGGACCAGGAGCCTATCAGCAGTCAGTGGAGCTGCTTTAATAGAGGTATTGTAAGCTTCCTATAGTTAGCTCCAGTTAGTAGCCTGGCAGCCAACTTTTGTATCAATTGTAGTTTCTGGGCTGTCTTCAAAGGTAGCCCCACGTAGAGTGTATTGTAATAATCCAGTCTAAATTTACCCAAGGCATGGTGTAATGAACGCTGAGATTATCTGTAAGGACGACGCGCAGACAGCAATTCGATCCCACAAGATTTATTCCAGGTCTCATACCTTTGAAGCCAAAACTGGCTTCACCAGGAACAAACATAACTTATATACTAACCACACCCCCAACATCTGTCCATCACCACAATAGCCCAACCCCCCATGGCTTGCAATACACAGGAAAGATTACATCATCTCCCTCTGACCCAGCAGTCCCCAATGTCCAGTGGATATTGCATCATACCCTTCTTGTGTTGACAATATACGAGTCAGGTCAATGCCACTCATGTTAGTGTGGTGTGGGCCAAGGCTCCTTTCCAACTCTGTGCCTGCCCCAAGGTCAACACCTGTTCAGGATTATTTCTGTTGGAAGGGTCTAAGATAAGAGCACTCCTTGCTCTAATCGACAGATCCTTACACATGGACCACCATGGCCGTCTCTAACTTCCCGAGGAATGGTCACAGCTGCCACAAAAGCTTTAACTATGAAGAGGCTTTCCCAGCCACCGCCAACACCTGAGCGTCAATTGTCAGCACCAAGTCCAGGAGGATCCCCAGACTGTGGACTTGTGTCCGGAAGGGGAGTGTAAACCCATCAAGCACAGGCTGCCATCCTATACCCCGATAGGTCCCCAGATGGACCAAGAGAACCTCTGTCTTGTCTGGATTAAGCTTCAGCTTGTTAGGTCTCATCCAATCCATCACAACTGCCAGGCACTGGTTCAGGATCCAGGAGGCTTCCTTGTAATTCGGTGGAAAGGAGTAGTAGAGTTGAGTGTCATCTGCGCACAGATGGCACTGAACTCCAAAACTCTGGATGACCTCCCCCAGTGGCTTCATGTACATGTTTAAAAGCATGGGAAATAGAATGGAACTTTGCAGGACCCCACAGGTCAATGGCCAGACATCCGAGCAGGTGTTCCTCAGCTTCACCAACTGGGTGTGATCCTCCAGGAAGGAGTGGAGCCACTGCAAAGCAATGCCTCCAAGACACATTCCAGAGAGCCGCCTGAGGAGGATACCATAGTTGATGGTATTGAAAGCCACTGATATGTCCAAGAGAACCAACAAGGACACAATCCCCCTTTCTAGTTCTTTGCATCCACCAAGGTGACCAAAGCTGTCTCCATACCATGGACAGGCCTAAAATCAGAGTGCAACAGATTAAGATAATCAGTAGGCATGGTTAGGTTCGGACAGAATCTTGGTAATTCGGAATAAACTAAAAAAGATTTGCTTTTTGAAGCAATTTCAAAGTTTTAAGGAAACCAAAAGTCCCTTTGCCCTTCTGAAGCTTTTCCCGCCATTTCTATTATGAAGGAGTGAGTCGGAAATGATTAAGCATTTCCCCACTTCTGGTCCCTGGCCTCGGCTCAAGCCTGGGAAGCTTTTTTAAATCCAGTCGATGACTTTCCTCCCTCTCCTCTCCCCTTGTGAGCCTGGGAAGTGGTTTAAAACCCAGTAGAATACTTTCCTTCCTCTCATCTTCTCTCATCAGCCTGGAAAGTGTTTTAAAACCCAGTGGATGACTTTCCTCCCTCTCGTCTCCCTTGTGAGACTGGGAAGTGTTTTAAAGTCCAGTGGGTGACTTTCCTCCCTCTCATCTCCCCTCGTGAGCCTGGAAAGCATTTTTACTCCAGTACATGACTTTCCTCCCTCTCATCTCCCCTTGTGAGCCTGGAAAGTGGTTTAAAACCCAATATATGACTTTCCTCCCACTCGTCTCCCCTAAGCCTGTGAAGCAGTTTAAAACCCAATACATGACTTTCCTCCTTCTCGTCACCCCTCGTGAGTCTGGGAAGCTTTTTAAAACCGAGTGGATGAATTTCCTCCCTTTGCTCCTCTCCCTTCTGTAGTAAAACAACTACTTTCAAAGTAAAGACCACCCAATGAAACAGGAAATAACACTTTCAAACTATTAAGGAAGGATTCAGAAGTCTTGGAAGTTTCAAAAAATTTGAACATTTTTTTCTGTGAAAATCGGAATTGACTTTAGATTCGAACCACCAACGCCCCATACATTCGAAATGAGTTTTGAACCATTATTTTTGATCAAACAAGCCTAATAATCTCTATCATTCAAGAATCCCTGGAGCTGAGAGAATACCACATGCTCCAGAACCTTGTCCAAAAAGGGAAAATTAGAAATTTGAGATATTACCAGAGCCTCGATCCTGCTCTTGCCATGTGATTGGCTCAATGTTTGATTTGCTCCATCCTCTGCTTCCTTCATCCTGCAATAAGTGGTTCAATGTATATTAAAGAAGTCATGAGCTCTGAATGCACTTGTAAAAAGTCAGGTTTTAACTTGGCAACATAATGTGCATTACATTGGGCACCAAGTTTGGAAACTCCAGCTGGTTCAAGATAGGGAGCCAGAGTGGTTACAGGAACATCAAGAGTGTGTATATTACACCTATCCTAAAGTCACTCCACTGGCTGCCATTTAGTTTCTGGGCAAAGTACAAGGTGTTGCTTTTGACTTTTAAAGCCATTTATGGTCCAGGTTACCTACAGGATTGCCTTCTTCCTTATAATCCTCCCTGAACATTTAGGTCCTCTGGGGAGTGGCTACTCCAGTCTGCCAGAACCTGACTGGCAACCGTCACCAAGAGGACCTTTTTATTGGCTGCTCCAAGACTGTGGAATGATCTACTGGAAAAGATCCAACATCTAAATGAGCTGTCAGAATTCAAAACTAATTGAAGATCTATCTCTTCTGGCAGGCCCACCCAGTCAGTTTTAATCATGAATTTTAAATTCTGATGCTGTGTTTTAATATTTGTTATGTGTATTTTAACATGTATTTCATGGAGATATGTTTTAATATGTATATTTTATAGAATGTTTACAATGATTATGTTTTTTAATTATGTTGTAGCCCATCTCGAGACACAAGGAGAGCAATAAATAACATCATCATCACCATTATTATTATTATTTTTATTATTGCTCACTGGTGGGACATAGTATTTTTATTTCTCACTGGTGGGTATATCTCAATATTTAGAAAGCCCCCTAGAGTTATTTTGTGGCTGAAAATCCCCCCCTCTCCCCTTTATTATTGGACATTGAGATCTCTAGAGTTCTTCTCTATGCTTAAATTTCCCCTTTCAGTTTTGAAAGAACACAGAAAAAAATCTATATACTGTATAATACACTTGTCCGATGTTACAATCCTCTCCCTTTTGTTTTCTTACTAACAAACAAACAATGATGCAGTAGGGAAAACTGTGTGTTTTATAGTAAGAATAACAGACTTCTAATCCACCTCATACTGCAGTTTCTTATGCCGTGAAGGCAGAATTAATGTTCATACAACCTTTACTAGGATAATTGGATTTTGCCATCAGGTAATGTTTGTTGCAATTGTATCCTCTGAGAAATTATACACACCCCAAGTTAAGTTTAGCAGAATACATTTTTTTAACCTTAAAGGTCTTATATTCCATTGAGACTCATATTATATACTTTGGGCCAGATCCACAATAGAGATGTATTTATGTACTCCCATTGAAGCTAATGTAATAAGCATGTTTGTATGCATGAAAAGGTTGTGACCCGTTCTTTTTGTCATTGTTTATGCCTTTCTGGGAAACCAGCTTAATTTGAGGAATTGCCCCCTTTATCCCAATATTGCTACCTCTGTTTCTTGAGCATGTTACTAAATTCCCAACCAGTCTTGCATTTTGCTATTGTTTAAAATTTCCCAAAGGACTAAATGGAAACAAAAGTAAACCAACAAGAACATAAAACCAAATGTAACACTTGTATGACAATAAGGTGCAGGAAATAGCTAAGACAGCAACATTCTTTCATGACTATAGGTATACCTAATGTTGCCAAATGGCAAAAATATCCCAGAAAGTATACTTTGATATCTTAGAGTGTATCTACAATGTAGAATTAATGTAGATTGATACTACTTTAATTGTGATGGCTCAATTTTATGAAATCATAGGAATAGCAGTTTGGTGAAGCACCAACACTTTTGAGAGAAGACTAATGTCAAACATTAATTCTACAGTGTAGCTCCACCCTGATAAGCTAAATTATATCCATACTTCTACTCATTCATTTGCCTCATTTGCACTGTTTGCACTGAACCTCTATGCTATCCAGCAGTATTTCTCAGCTCTACTTGAATAATAGAATTGTAGAATAATATAGACCACATGGGCCATTTAGTCCATACCCCTGCCATGCAGGAAAAGCACAATCTAAATATCCCTGACAGATGTTTAAAAGTTTCCAAGGAAGGAGCTTCCACCACACCCCAAGACAGAGAGTTCCATCATTGAACAGCTCACATAGGAAGTTCTTCCTAATGTTCAGGTGAAATATCCTTTCCTGTAATTTGAACCATTGCTCTAAGTCCTAGTCTTCAAGGCAGCAGAAAAAAGCCTACTCCATTTTCTTTATGACAGTCTTTCAAATATTTAAACATGGTGATAATGTGTCCTCTCAACCTTCTCTTCTGCAGGCTAAACATAATTGTTTGGGTTTTCTCTTTTTCCCTTATTGAAGACAGAGACAACATTTCCTCTCCTCCAGTCTTCTGGGACTTCTCCTGGACCCTCTTGCTTGTAAAGAATAAGCCATACCATTAAGCAGTAACCCTTACAGGAAAAAGATAATTGGTTATGCCCGTGTAAATATATATTTCCTGATTATTTTTGTTTGGCAGCCAGATGAGAAAGGGACTGAAAATCATAACTGCAATGTATTTTCTTGGTTGAAAGAATGAGAGTTCAAGCAACAGGGGCACATCCTGTTTTAATAGGGTAGGTCCTTAGCAATTTGGCAGAAACAGCTGTGGCCGTTCCTGGAGATCTTGCTTTAGTCGTTCTTGCTTTAGTCTTAATCACAGCTAGGTAAAACATCTGCAATATGCTCAGCATGATGTCTTTAAAAATTATATAGATTTAAATATACCAGCAACTTTTTCACCATATACCGTATTTACTCGAATCTAATGACATCTTTTTTTACTTAACTGTTTAGCCAAAATGGAGATGCACATTACATTTGATGGTACATTACAATTGCATGCCAAAATGTGCTTGTGCCCCTTCATCAGGCTGAGACTAGAGAATTTGAGCCTGGCAAATTCGCTAGTCTCAGCCTGATGGTAAAGCAGATATTTTCCTCCCCAAACCATTTCTCCTTGTCTTCCAGTTAGGAGACAAAGGAGAAATGACACTGTTTTTCTAAAGGGCACTGCTAAAATCTTTTAATTCCCCGGTAATGCATTCCTCAAAATTGAGCTGTGCCATTACATTATGGTGCATTAGACTCAAGTGAATATGGTTAATACAATTCCTATAGAAATCTGTTTGTTATCTGATAAACTTCTGGTGCCATTTTATGGTGTTATTTCTGATTTCCCCTAAATGTTTTGGATTTCTAAATGCTTATTCCATCCATATGCAATTGAACTAGCCTTTCATTCCTCAAAGAAAGAACAGCTTTGTTGTTCCACCATCACCTTATGTTAGACTGTGGAAGTGCAAGCCAAGCCTTTCTTGGTGCTGACACTGAGCTTGTGGAACTTATTCCATTCATCTGGGTTCCTCTCTTTATGCCTTTTGATAACAGTCAAAACCAATCTGATTAGACATCTCATTGTATTCTAAAAGGTTTACAAGGTTTTTTCTCTGAAAAATCAAGGATGACATCTTGTTAAACCTCATGCATTTAATTACAACAATCCCTTTGAGAACTTGTAATCTATTTTTAGCAAATGGGGATTTCATTGTTATTCCTATAGAGTTTCTTCCGGTGGCCAACTAGATTAGATGTTTGAACATAACACATTCTAGGACTTAGAAACAAAGTTGTCTTAGATTACAGTTCTAAATTATCTCAGTCCCACTTCTCTGAAATCATATATCCCAAATGTATTGTAGAAGACTTTCCTGGCTGGAATCACTGGGTTGTTGTGAGTTTTCCAGGCTGTTTGGCCATGTTCCAGAAGCATTCTTTCCTGAAGTTTCATCTGCATCTATGGCACACATCCTCAGAGGTTGTGAGGTCTGTTGGAAACTAGGAAAATTGGGTTTATATATCTGTGGAATGTCCAGGGTGGGAGAAAGAACTCTTGTCTGTTTGAATATGTGTGAATGTTTCAATTGGCCACCTTGAATAGCATTTAATGTCCTAGCAATTTCAAGATCTGGCTTCTTACTGTCTGGGGGAATCCTTTGTTGGGAGGCGATTAGCTGGCCCTGATTATTTACTGTCTGGAATTCCCGTTTTTGAGAGTTGTTCTTCATTTACTGTTATGATTTTTAATACTAGTAGCCAGATTTTGTTCATTTTCATGGTTTCTTCCTTTCTGTTAAAATTGTCCACATGCTTGTGGATTTCAATGGCTTTTCTGTGAAGTCCCAAATGTCTTCAAAAATCTCCCAGAAAAATCACAAAAACTGTACTTTTCAAAGCGTTCACTATGACATCAGTGAAATATAGTACTGTCTTTACAATAAAACAAGGACATCTATGAACCTCTTCCTGCAATGAAGAGGGATAACCTCTTTCCATATTATAAAGATTCATATCTTGGTTACACGAGTGACGTATTGTTATAGGGCCAATTAGTATAGGGCAAGGTAAAGCAAGAAAAGACCTGAAAATCATTCATCAAAGTTTCAAGTTTGACGTGAAAACATGAATTGAACCAGCCACACCATCCCAAATTTAAGGACAGGTAAAAGAGTATTATGGGAGCTTAATCTCAGATGCTTCAGAGAAAACATGTTTCCTGAGTGAGCTGCAGAAGGAATCCTGACACCACTATTTTGTTACATAAAACATGATTTAATATCAAATAAAATATCGAGACACAATTTCCTTCCCTTATGTCTTTTAACTCCATTACTGCCATGCTTACCACAAAAAATAGAGATTTGTTGTATTGTGACCGTATAGTCTGAAACAAATTGATTCCGAATATGATTCCCCTCTACTTTAAATTGTTCCATTGTTTAGAGTACAGTTGAATGACAGATTCTTCATTTATCTTTCCTGGACTAACACTGTAGGGAACGTGTTTGAGGCATTAGCCAGGCATTGATTTGTCAACCTTGACCTTCTGTAGCATTATCTCACAGCAAAACTGACACTCTTCATTTCTCAAATGTAGAGTTTCTTTCAAAGCCATCTGTGCCCAGAGTACACTTCTGTTTATATGAGAGATAGATGGACAGCCATCAATAATGGCATAAAAGAAAGGAGCACTGAGACTTCCTTGCTTTCAACTGAATGCAATTCACGGGATAGAAGCTAGAGTTCTTGGTGGCAATATCAAATCTACTATGTTTTTGATTTGAGGTCTTGAGCAGGTTAGTAATTCCTTCAGCATAATCCTATACATGTCTACACAAGGCAGGAAAATGGCATTGAAGCTTTGATGATGGTCCCTATCACACAATGCTATGTGCATCCTACTGCTGGTCTGCCTCCTCCCCATTATTAATTTATTTGTTACTATTGACAGGCAAAATTCATTGAAAGCTCACTATCCTGGTGCAATAGATCTGTTCCACTTATTTACCCTTCTATTGTGTTTACCCATAAATTCCTTTTGGGACTATATTTCATTTACTTCTTTGACTCTCTTTTAGATATGTCATTGCTCATTTCCAGCTCTTTAGGAACTCTTCATTGTTTTTGCCTGCCAAGTTATTGTATATCTTGTCCATTTGAATGTAATCCATTATTTTGTTTAAATTTTGAATATTTGTACCCTGCCCTTCACAACTCAAAAAGGGGGGGGGAGAGACACAGGGCAGCTTCCAGACAGCAACAATTTGATGCCTCCATACATTTTAACTTCTTCCTAAAGGAGAGAAGGGATGAAAATGATCTAATTTCCCCAGGGAGTGAATTCCACAGGCAGGGGGCCACCATCGAGAAGGCCCTGTCTCTCGTCCCCACCAAGAGCATTTGAAACAGAGGCATGGTCGAAAGCAGGGCCTCCCCAAAAGATCTTAAACTATGAGATGAGACATAGAGGGAGATACGTTTGGACAGGTACTCTGGGCCGAAGCCGTATAGGGTTTTATAGGTCAAAACTAGCACTTTTAATTGTGCTTGGAACTGGATCAGCAGCCAGTGGAGCTGACATAACAGGGGGGTGGTATACTCCCGGAATGATGCTCCAGTGAGTAGTCTAGCTGCCACCTGTTGGACTAATTGAAGTTTCCGAACAGTCATCAAAGGCAACCCTACATAGAGTGCATTGCAGTAATCTATTCAGGATGTGACAAGAGCGTGGGCCACTGTGGCCAGATCATACTTCCCAAAGTACAGGTGCAGCTGGCATACAAGTTTTAATTGTGCAAAAGCTCTCCCAGCCACCGCTGAGACCTGGGCTTCCAGGCTCAGCTATAAGTACAGGAACACTCCCAAGCTGCGAACCTGCATTTTCAGGGGGAGTGTAACCCCATCTAACACAGGCTTTATCCCTATGCCCTGTTCGGCCTTATGACTGACCAGTAGGACCTAGAATTTCAGCAATTTCACACTTGAGTTCCTTAAGAACTCTGGGGTGGATGCCATCTGGCCCTGGTGATTTGTTGACATTTAGTTTAGTAAGGCATGTGAGAACATCTTCCTTGTTTATCTCTATCTCATTTAATTCCCTCCCTGAAAAAACTGACTCAGCTGCAGGCATATGTTGTCTGTCCTCCTGTGTGAAAACGGAGGCAAAGAAGTCATTTAGCCGCTCGGCAATCTCCTTGTCTTCACTTATTGTCCCTTTCTTACCATTTTCGTCAAGTGGCCCAACTGCTTTTCTAGTTGGGTTTCTACTTCTGATGTACTTAAAGAAGTTTTTGCTATTTTTTTTAATATTCTTAGCTATATGTGCCTCAAAATCTCTCTTGGCTTTCCTGACGGTTGCTTTGCATTTAGTTTGCCAGAGCTTGTGTTCCTTTCTGTTCTCCTCAGTAGGAAGAGCCTTCCATTTCTTAAATGAGTTTTTCTTCTTTCCAATCACATCTTTTACTTCATTTGTAAGCCATGCCGATGTCCTCTTGGAGTTTTCCGGCCTCTTTCTTATTTTAGGAATGCATTTTAGTTCGGCTTGTTTTAAAGTATTTTTAAACAGTTTCCAAGCATTTTGGAGGGATTTGATTTTTTTTACTGTTCCTTTTAGTTTGTTCTTTACTATTTTTCTCATTTTGGTGAAATTCCCTTTGTGAAAATTTAAGGTCTCTGTGTTAGTTTTCACTGACAGTTTGCTATCCAAACTTACGTTGAAGGTTATTGTGTTGTGGTCACTGGTACCTATGGGCTCAGTTACAAGGACATCTTGAACGAGATCTTGTTCATTTGTTAGCACCAAGTCCAGGATCCCCTTTCCCCTGGTTGGTTCCATGACCATCTGCTCAAGGGAATAATCAGCTAGCATGTCGAGGAACCTTGTCTCTCTTTCATGCGTAGAACAAGAATTTAGCCAATCTATTCGGGGATAATTGAAGTCCCCCATTATGACTAATTTATTGCTTTTTGAGGCCTGTTTAATTTCATTTTCCAGATAGCAGTCTGCCTCTGGAGTTTGGTTGGGAGGGCGATAGCAGATCCCTAATGCTAGATTAGTTTTTTGTCCTGGGATTTTTACCCACAATGTTTCTGTAGGTGAGTTTGAATTTTCTTGAAGTTCTAATTCATGAGATTCTAGCTCTTCATTTATGTACAAGGCCACACCGCCACCGTTTTCCCTCTCCTGTCTTTCCTGTACAGTTTATAACCTGGAATTTTTGTGTCCCAATTGTTTTCCTGTGTCCACCAGGTTTCTGTTATGCCAATAATATCAATATTTTTTTCTTTTGCCAAACATTCCAACTCTCCTATTTTTGTTCGAAGGCTTCTAGCGTTTGCGTACAGACATTTATATTTATTGCTCTGTTGCCCTTTCAACTTTGGCTGTTTATGAGAATTTGTAGAAGGCCTACCATGTCCTACCTCTTGACTACTTTCTATCTTTTCTGTTGACTCGGCCATTTGTGCGTAAATTTCATCCTCCATACTTGGCGTTTCACCCTCTCAAACCGGAAGCTGCCCAGCTCCTGTCGACTTTCCCCTAGGAATCAGTTTAAAAGCTGCTCTCAAGCCTTTTTAATATTAATTGCCAGCAGTCTGGTTCCATTTTCGTTCAGGTGTAACCCGTCCCTTTTGTAAAGGTTTGGCTTTCCGAAAATGTCCCCAGTTTCTAACAAATCTAAAGCCTTCCTCTCGACACCACTGCCTCATCCACGCATTGAAGCTCGGAGCTCTGCTTGTCTGGCTGTCCCTGCGCGTGGAACCGGTAGAATTTCCAAGAATGCTACCTTTGAGGTCCTGGACCTTAATCTTCTACCTAGCAACCTAAATTTGGCTTCCAGGACCATCCGTTTGGCCTTCCCAATGTCATTTGTACCAACATGTACCACGACTGCTGGCTCCACCCCGGCACGATCTACCAGCCTGTCTAGATGCCTCGCCAACCTTTGCACCTGGCAGGCAATTTACCATGCGGTCATCACATCCATCACAAACCCAGCTTTCTATGTTCCTGACAATCGAATCGCCCACTACAAGAAGCCCCCCTCCTACCACCCATTGAGAAGTATCCTCGGTGCAAGAGGATATGGGCACATCCTCCGAGGAAGGGGTCCCAACTAAGGGAGCCGGTCCTCTTCCTCAGACTGATGTCCTCCCTGCCCAAGACCCCCATTTTCCAAAGCAGCTGGAGGGCTGCTCAGAACGGAGTGGGATGCTCCTATTACATCCCTGGAGATCTCTTCCTCCTGCCTCACTTCCTCTCTGTGCTTCTCCAGGTCTGCTACCTTGGCTCCACGTTCCCTGAGAGCCAGGAGCTCACTGCAGCGAATGCACACCCAAGACTTCTGCCCAGCAGGCAGATAGTCATCCATGTGACACTCAATGTAAAACACTGGAAAGCCCCCCTCCCACTGCTGGCTGACTACCTCCATTTCTTGTTTATATGTTTTTATAATTTGACTCCCTTATTTTAGATAATTAGACTTTTTTTCCTTTTGGCATCCACCCCAGAGTTCTTAAGGAACTCAAGTGTGAAATTGCTGAAATTCTAGCCAAAATATATAACCTTTCTCTAAGATCAGGCACTGTACCCGAGGACTGGAGGGAGGCAAATGTAACTCCGATCTTCAAGAAAGGATCCAGGGTGATCCAGGAAATTATAGGCCAGTTAGTCTAACCTCAGTTCCAGGCAAAGTGATGGAAACCATTATTAAAGAAAAAAATTACTAAGCACATAGAAGAACAGGCATTGCTGAAGGAAAATCAACATGGTTTCTGCAAAGGCAAATTATGTCTTACTAACTTGTTAGAATTCTTTGAGGGTGTAAATAAACACATAGATAAAGGGGACCCAGTCGATATTGTTTACCTTGACTTTCAAAAGGCTTTTGACAAAGTCCCTCACCAAAGGCTCCTAAATAAGCTCTTCAGCCATGGAATCAGAGGACAGGTCTTGTCCTGGATTGGAACCTGGCTAAACTGTAGGAAACAAAGGGTGGTAATAAACGGACATTTCTCTGGGTGGAAAGAGGTGAGAAGTGGCGTACCCAAGGTTCAGTTTTGGGTCCGTTACTTTTTAATTTATTCATTAATGACCTGGATGTAGGAGTAAATTCTGAGGTAGCAAAGTTTGCAGACGACACTAAATTGTTCAGGGTAGTTAAAAATGAAACTGATTGTAAAGAGCTCCAGAAAGATCTCTCGAAATTGAGTGAATGGGCAACAAAGTGGCAAATGCATTTTAACCTAAACAAGTGTAAAGTCATGCACATCGGGGCAAGAACCCCAACTACACTTATCAACTGATGGGGTCAAAGCTTTCCGAGACAAACCAGGAAAGGGATCTTGGGGTCTTGGTGGACAGCTCAATGAAGATGTCAACCCAGTGCGCTGCAGCAGTGAAAAAGCAAATTCTATGCTAGGCATGATCAGAAGGAATCGAAAATAGGTCAGCAAATGTTGTATTACCTCTCTACAAATCTATGGTAAGGCCACATTTGGAGTACTGTGTACAATTCTGGTCTCCGCACCTTAAGAAGGATATAACGGAACTGGAAAAGGTACAGAAAAGGGCAACAAGAATGATCCAAGGGATGGAGCAGCTCCCTTATGAACTCAGGTTGCAACGCCTTGGTCTTTTCAGCCTTGAAAGACGGCGTTTAAGAGGTGACTTGATCGAAGTGTATAAAATCATGCATGGGATAGAAAAGGTGAATAAAGAAAAATATTTTCTTTGTCACAAAACACTAGGACTAGAGGGCACTCCTAAAGCTCCAAGGTAGGAAAGTTAGGACTAATAAAGGAAATATTTCTTCACCCAGAGGGTCATTGGGTTATGGAACTCACTTCCAGAGGAGGTTGTGACAGCTGTCAGCCTGGACAGCTTCAAGGCAGGATTAGACAGATTCATGGATACCAAGGGAATCAGTAGTTACTGAAATGGACATCCAAGTGCCACCTCTGTGTTGATGGAGGCAGGCAGGATTTCCCCGGGTACTGGTTGTGGGGGGTCGGGAGCAGGTGAGGGTTTTGCCCTCCCTTTCTGCTAGAGATCCCTGTGTACAACTAGTGGGCCACTGTGTGACACAGAATGCTGGACTAGATGGGCTGAGGCCCGATTCAGCATGGCTCTTCTTATGTCTTGTTTGGATTCAGTTTCAATTTGTTATCTCTCATCCAGTACAACACAGCAGTCAAGCATCGGTTCAAAGTCAAAACAGCCTCCTTGATAACAGGTGGGAAGGAGTGACAGATTTGGATGTCATCCTCATAGAGATAACATCGTATTCTAAAACTCCAGATGACCTCTCCCAGAAACTTCATTAAGATGTTAACACTGGGGACAGTATTGAACCCTGTGGGACTCCACAAAACAATGGCTGTGGAGTCGAACAGGTGTCACCCAGTAACAACTTCTGGAACTGTCTCTTGAGAAAGGACCAAAGCCACTGCAGAACAGTACCTCTGAGTCCCATGCCTGCGAGGTGTCCTAGAAGGATACCATGGTCAACTGTATCGAAGGCCACTGAGAGGTCCAGCAGAAGCAACAGGGACACACTCCCCCTGTCTAGCTCCCGGCAAAGATCATCTACCAAGGCGACCAAGGCTGTCTCAGTCCCATGTCCTGGCCTAAAGCCAGACTGTGCCGGATCTAGATAATCAGTGTCTACCAGGAAACCCTGGAGTTAGTTTATCTTTCCAATTCTTTTTCCCCTTTCCAGTTCCTAGCAATTCTTCTTCTTGCTGCTTCAAAACTGTATTGGGCTATTATCCTGATTGAAGCCTTCCCTAAATAAGCCCAGCAAGCACATCCCTGAATTTTTTTTGACCTAATTGCAAAACATTTTATTTCTTTCCTTAATTACTTTACTCCAAAATCCTTGAACATTTTCACATGACCACCACATATGAAAAAAAGTTCCTCTCTGCATTTTACATCTCCGGCACCTATCTGGATTGCGAGTAGGACCCGTGTTGTATAACTTCCATAAAAGTTGGATGAGACTAAATTCATCCATACAAGATTAATTGGTTGTGCAAAAGGGTGTTTTAATGAGCATGCTATGCTTTTATTCTTATTTGTGATCCCCAAGATCTTGCCTTGGATATGTAATTATGATATTGTAGCTATTTTTGTCATCTATCTAGCCCCCTAAAATCCACCTTAATATCCACTTCAGGCAGCCATACTGGGGACTGAGCTCTGTAGCACTGGGAAATGGAGGTGCTGAAAGATGAGACATCCATCCTTCTTCTTCCAGCATGTTGAGGTATGAAGAGCTGTGATAGGACCCCACTGGGATATCAGCTTCTGTCTGTCATACTTCCTATAGTTTTGTTCCCCAATTTTGCACTATTCCAAATTTAATAATCTTGTTTTCAGCAGGCAAAACATACTAAAAAGTAATGGGAAATGTGTATTTTGTCACAAAATATGTTTAAACACTATGCATACACACATATTTAAATCTGTTCTTTAAATAGATGCATTGATGTTTTTGAAACTTGTATAAAACCACATTTAAAGAGCCAGAGGTCTAGATCCAACCTTCTATGTTCAGATGAAATAACTTCCCCTTTGAGTATAAGATTGATTGTTCCTAAGAGAATCAAGTTTTTCTTATATGAGTTTGAAATGTTATTATGGATATGAATGGCAAATTAGTTTGATTAAGCACCCAAGTGTGTCCCTAAATTAATTTGACTGAAAACTTGCAGGAAAACTAAATCATTCTTGTGGCACTATTTTCAGATAACTAGCACTGAGCTTCAGAATTGTGATGGACATCCAAAATAGAAAAGGGTCATATTCTTTAAGATGAAATACTTCTTCATAGATTCCTACCTTTTTATGGTGTTTTATCTCTCAGTGCATGCCAAACTGGCAAAAGATAATGAGACATGATGATAACTTATCCTTTCTAGCTCACGCAGAGTGGGCTGGAAATCACATTGAGCAATCTAGATTTTGATTCATATAGTGGATACTTTGCACATTTTGTGGAGGGAGGTTTGTGAAGGTAGGAAGAGTCACCTTTTCACTCAAATGGAAATACTTCATGGGTGTCTTCCATTCTGTCAATTGACAGAATAGTTTCTGTACACAGAGGTAAAATAGTTCTACTGTAATCTCTTGAAGCAGCGGACAGTGGGAGAAACTAAAGAAAAGTTTCCTTAAGAAGAGAGCAACAAGGAAAGAAATATAAAGAGAACATACATGATTAAATATCAAGATGTTAGGAAATCCTAAACAAGATTCTTGACAGATTGTTTAGAGTAAAGCCCACACTTTGTGAGCTCTAAAATGTTACTTTTTAAGTGACCTTTCTGTAACTGTCTGAAATCATATGGATTTCCTTTCTTTTCATCTGTCAGCATACCCAATCGATGGTTAAATGCTTAGCTATCCCTGAATCATAATTTTACTGAAAACTACTGGTGAGAACTCCAATATCATTTTCAATGTCTAGAATTGAGTGACCCCACTTGAAGTCCTCTTCAAGTTGTTTCTTCCAAACGTTTTATCCCCCTACCGACCCCATGGAAAAAGATCAAGGAAATCCTCAGTGGCTCAGAACATTTACCACAACTTACCTGACCAGCCTTAGAAAACATGTTCCCCCTTTCCTTTCTTCTCATTGGACAGAGTAGCAGTCAAAGTAGTAGTACTACTAGTAGTAATTCATTATCTATATTCCTCTTTTCTTCCTGATGAGACCGAGAGTGACTTTCAACATATTAAAGTCATACTAACAACAATCGAAATACATAAATCCAAACCAATAAACCAATAGCAGAAGCTGTGGGGAATGAATGCATTAGTAAATTCCACTGAAAGAAATATATTTGCCCTGGTACAGCATCTTCTGTCATTAAAATAAGGTTATGGAGAGGGAAGGAGAAAGGAAGAAAAGGGGGAGCTTGTCTACACCAATGCTTTATTTCAAAGTGAACCAGAAGTTTAACTGGATGTCCAGACAATGTCCAATGATTTTCGGTCCTTAACACAGAGTAAACTGGGCTGAGCTGGTTTAATTGCACATTAAGCAAAGTTGTGCCCTACACCTTGGGGGTGAGTATGGACAATATGACAGACTCTAATGTAAACTGGTCCACCATCTGCATGGGCTGGCAGCACCATCTCCCTTTCCATGCACTGCGCAGGGGAAAAGGCAGTGTTGCTCCCATTGTCATGGCATCCTGTCAAAGATCTCCAGAAATCTTCTAGCAATTGCCTACATCATCAAAGGCACCCACCCAGTGAGGAGAAAGAGGGGAGACAGACCCAACAGGACAGGTAAGGATTGAACCAGTATGATTTGTTATAACTCAAGTATCTGATTCTGCCTCCATCACTGTCATGAGTTGGCTGCTGGAACATCTGAGCAGCTTCATGCCCCCTGGAACTAGTCTAGAGAATTTCCACTTTGGATTGACCCTGGATTTTTATGTGGGTGTAGACAAGTCCAAAAGAAGAGAGTGAAAAAGCAGCAAAGAAAGTCAATACTGCTTGTTCTTGGCAAAGATTACATTTTACTCAAAAAATGAGGTGAACAGGAACAGGAAATATTTTCTGGTTACTCTTTCTTGATAAAATGACATAGGGAGTCCATAAACATAATGCCCCCCCCCCCCCCCACACACACATGGAGGCATTTGGATGCAAAAATTATGTGTGAGGTTTTGGGGTAGAGGGCTACATCCCTCTAAGTTCTCCTGAAGTCTTTAGTATGCCTACCCTCATCTACCGCATTTGTCCACTCTTAATTCTCGATACACAAAGGAAACCCAAAGAGGAAAGAAAATATCTGGGCTTGGTTTGTTGGGAGTTCCAATGTGAAATTTTGAGCAATGATCACACCAACACTCTCTAGTCACATATTTTGGGGGAGGTGTTTCTGTTTATTGGACACTGAAATGAGTTCTATGTTATATTTGGGCTGTTTATCATCCATATTTTGTTTGTGGTCCCTCTGTCATTATAATTATTTCTTTTGAAACAACTACTATCTGTCCAGATAGAGCTTGTTTACTTACAGAGGTTGGTTGTGTGCATATTCATGGTTATATATTCCATTTAATTTTGGTCCATGCTTGTAGACACAATGAATTTTGAAATTTAAAGTTAGATTTTTGTATTTTCTTGCTATATATCTATTGTCCCATCTGGCTATGCTGAATATTTTCCATATTGAATGTACAAAATTATATTTAAATCGGTGTATATTTCCATTTCTCTCTCTCTCTCTCTCTCTCTCTCTCTCTCTCTCTCTCTCTCTCTCTGTATATATATAGATATATATAGAGAGAGATATATGATATGTTTTGTTTATGTGATAGCCCTAAATGGTTCTGGCCCAGCTTACCTGTCTGAACGTATCTCTCGTATCTCTCCTTATGAATCAACTAGGCCTCTAAGATCTTCTTGGGAGGCTCTGCTCTTGGTCCCGACTCCTTCACAGATGCATTTGGTGGGGACAAGAGACAGGGCCTTCTCAGCGGTGGCCCCTCGGCTGTGGAGCGTCCATCCCACAGACATTACATTGGTCCCCTCCCTTCTGACATTCCGTAAAAAGGTTACAGAAGCTTTAACTAATGCAGCATAATCAGATAAATATGAAATTACTGAATGACTTGGTGATGCCATAGGATAAAGATTCTAGTAAGGAGACACTGATGATTATGTTTTTATGGCTTTGTATGGTTTTATATTATATGCTAAATGTTTTAATTGTATTTATAATCTGTTTTAATTATATTTTATAATTGTGGAGGCATCAAATTGTGGCTGACTGTGAACTGCCCTGAGTCGCCTCCGGGCTGAGAAAGGCGGTATACAAATATGGCAAATAAATAAATAAATAAAATAGTCTTGCATGCCATTTGCAACTGAGAATCTGTCCTTTTGGTAAGGATGATTGAACCTTTCCAAGTCACTTGATGCTTTGTATTCAGGCAAATGTTGGTAGAAAACCCCCCGGCATCCTTCATGTTTAAAGCACAAAAGCCTACCATGTCTCCAGTACATTGGGACCCTTGGAATGAGATCTACTGTTTGCCCACAACTGTACCATGGATTTATGTACCCACCACATATTTTGGGAAGCATCTGAGAAGGATATTGCATCTTCATATAAAGGTTTATATTGCTGTTCAAGAATTCCAACTTGCTGATTTGTGTCTTGTGTAAATTTATTTGTTTAATGTCAGCATTAATTCAGAAAAGCAGTGACCTCTGCCTTTCTCAGAAATAAGCATATTCCTTGCGGCTTGCATAGGAATGTTCTTTCAAGAGAAGTTACCAGTTTGCTGAAACAATTATAATGGTAAGTAATTCAAAAAATATCAAGTGGCTTCTTAAATTTAAATTTTCACTACACACTAATAATGTGGTTAGGAAAATTTCAGAATGAAAATGAAAGTTTAACAAGTTGCTAATGAAAGTAAAAAGATACTGATAAAATTATTTAATGTGAAGTGGAGGAGGAGGAAGAAAGCAATATGGGGAATTCAGATGGCTATGCAATTTGAGTCTCAAAATAGGAGAAAATCTTAGAAAAGCTAGAGTACCATAAATCAGATACCCAATTCTTATGTTCTTGTTATGCATTTATTTATTTTGCTATCATAATTTTTATGGAAGGGTGAATGCTGCCTTACATAACATTTTTGCTGCAGGTATGTGGGTGAAACACTCTCTCCCAAAATGTGTGTTTATGTGTGGATTAATTTTCCTGAATGTACAAAACAGCCCAAGTTTTTTTCTGCCTCTTATTTTATATCATCTTTATCAAATCGCTTTCTGCCAGCAACATTTCCTGAATAGTCAATTACTCCCATAACACTTTGAGTAACACAGTGGGTAGGAAGCAGCATGAGACCTTGTGTCAGAATTTCCTGCTAGTAATATACCCCACAATGGTGAAGAAAAGAAGTATCAGAGATAGCTTTGCATTTTATATTTTAATATACAAAATATGAATGTAAAAGAAAGAAAAATAGCACTCATAAGGTTAAGTAAAATATATACCAACCCCCCCATTTCTGATGAATTCAATCCTCAAACGTCTGTAGTATATATGACCCTGATTTTGTTTGGTTTCTCTCTTAAGTGATGTGGTTGTATGAGAAGATGGAAATTTCATATTAAATGAATATGAAATTCAGACAATGGATTTACTACTATAGCACTACATAGATTGACCGATATCTTATATCAAGAAGTGCTTAATGTGTTGTTTGACTCTTAGATGCTTGATACATTCATTTGTCATGGTACAACACTTCCAAATGTTCATGTTTGAGGCATTTATAAATATTAATAAATGAATAAATAATAATAAGTAATAATTAAACCTTGGAGATTAAAGTCAGTATAGTTCTGAGCTTTGGTTGCTGGGGAGAAGGGTGGAAATGTTTCTTGCGCTCACTTTTTCATTGTTGACTTCCCTTAGGCTCCTGGTTAGCTGCTGTAGAAAACTAAAATTAATTGAATAGGCACTTGGTCCACCTCAGCAGGGCTTTTCATACCATGATTAATTAATGGGCTCTTATTCAGCCATTGAAGCTCAATAATTCTATAACCAGTCATCAGACAGGAAACTGAATGTAGAAAGCTAGTTATAGCTAAGACAGTGGTTCTCAACTTGGGGTCCCCAGATGTTTTAGACCTTCAACTCCCAGAAATCTCAACAGCTGGTAAACTAGCTGGGATTTCTGGGCATTTTATGTCAAAACATCTGGGGTCCCAAGGTTGAGAACCACTGATCTAAGAAAACTTAGTACGTGAGGGTTTGAATCCCTTTTCAACAATGGAAACCCATCTTGAGCAAGCAACACTTTCTCAGCCTTAAAAGAAGGCAAAGAAAACCATAAATCAAAAACAACATCAACAATCATCCAGTCAACAAGTGTTAATTCATTTAGATTTCAAGTAATTTTCAGGGGTCATCCACCTTAAGTGTATAATTGGGAAATTATCAGGACATGAACCTCCTCCCTGCTGTCCTATTTGCTTAGGTAAAGGTAAAGGTTTCACCTGACATTTACCCCTTGGGGGGTGGTGCTTATCTCAATTTCTAAGCTGAAGAGCTGGCATTGTCATAGACACCTCCAAGGTCATGTGGCCAGCATGACTGCACGGAGTACTATTACCTTCCCACAGAAACAGTACCTATTGATCTGCTAACACTTCCATGTTTTCGAACTGCTAGGTTGGCAGAAGCTGGGGCTAACAGCAGGAGCTCACCCTGCTCCCCATATGTGAACTTCCAACCTTTTGGTGAGCAAGTTCAGGAGCTTAGTGGTTTAATCTGCTGCACCATCAGGGGGGCCATAAAATTAAAACACCATTTTTACTCCTCTCAATACGGATCCAAATACAAATGCACAGTTTATTTGATAAAGCCTATTAAAAGCAGAAGGCATTAAACAGAACTATTTTAACCAGAATGTATATACCAGGAAGTGGTGCGGTCTGCATATTCACACTGCAGCTCATTGAAAAGGCAATGAACTATGCAACAAGATCGACAACAAAGAGAAAAATGATGAGGAAAATTGCCTTATTTATCTGCTATAGAGCTTTTGACTGCCAATAGTAATGTGATGTTCATTATATTAAAATGACATTAATGTTGCTCTTTATGTATCATAATCACACAAAGAATAAATACGTTTAATGATATGTGCCTTATTTTTAATCATAACATTGTAATTGTATATTTTTCAGGCATCATCACTTCCATCATTTTTACAGCGGCAAACCAACAAAACCTGTTGTTTCATTTTCTGTAAAGGTCAACTTGTGTGTGTGATGTGCCTTTATCACAACAGTTTGGATCTTAAACAAGGGTAGTGACATACTTTACATTTACTGGGAAAACACTTGATCCTTTAATGCAGTTCTTAAGCTTGTAATTCAAAGGCAGAGATTCACATTTATGATTTTCTGCTGCATTGGCTATTTTAAATACTGTGGCCTGGTTGTTAAAACTTACATCATTAAATGGCATGCATCAGATAGTGCTGTTCTACTGAATTTTCTTTGTCAGTTGAATCGAGAAATGCAGGGCTCAAGCCTCATTCATTGAGAATGCAGGGATAGGAGGCTCTTTCTCCTTACTTCTTTGAATAGTCTCACAGGCCCTTCAATTTTCCATGCACATTGATTCGAATCATAGACTTGACAATATTATCTCACATTTAAAATCAACCGTTTTAAGTTTTCCTGTACCAGTTAGCACTAGCATGATAGAGCTAAAGAGGAAACAGATTGAATGGGTGGAGATTTCTGTAATTAATATTTTCTATTCATATTTGAAGGAGGCAACACAATTATTTTCTAGCTTCCTTACTGACATTTTTGCTAAGGCTTACATTTTTCTATCCAACCTGCACTGTGCATGTTATGTGTAAAGAAAATTTGACAGCTGTCCTGTTCCCTCAAAGGGCTGGTCATTTGGTCTAATGTACAAACTCTCCAAGCTTTTCTACAGGCTGCCATCAGCCTGAACTTTTGGTTATATCCAGTGTATAATAATTCAACCTATCATATGAGATGGGTCATTTTCTTAGATAGGGTTTGATGCTAATTTACTTAATCCTCAATAATGTAGATCTTTCAAATCCACTATTCTACTTTCTTTCACTTGTGAAAGTTGTGTTTACTTTGTAAACTTTCCCTTGTGCATAACTAGCTACTTATAATAGACTGTTTGATTAATAGCAGTGCTGAGGTTTGAGGATCTAATTTTATTTATTTATTTATTTATTTATTTATTATTTCGATTTATATACCACCCTTCCCAAAAGGCTCAGAGTGGTTCACAAGAATAAAACAACATAATCATAACATAATTCAGTTGTTCTTGTGTTTATTTCCTTTTCTTACTTCTTTTTTATCCTTCCTTTTGTTGAAATAGTGCTGCTGCATGCCTTTCATTTTTGTGGCTGAAGAATGCTGTCTTGTTTGCTCCTGGTTTCTCTTTGACTCTAGTTTGCCTGTTTGCTCCAACTCACTGTTCTTAGCTCGTTGATTCTGACCTCAACAAGGGCTGCTCTGTCTGTGATCTCGTTGCTTCTCAATCCCGCTTTGATCATAACAAGCTTTTTCATGATCTCATCAGCCATCTTCTGCTCATGCCATGACTTCCTAATATATGGAACATATAGTCCTTCGGCAAAAAGTCTGTATAGTACTGTTAAAGTATTGCTTCTTTCTACTCAGTTTGAAGCAGCAGAAGATCTATATAGCACACTTGAAAATAAACACAGTATCTCAGCATCTGTTCTGACATAGCTGTAACATTTCCATTTGTGCATCATTTGTCTTACATAGGGATGTAATTATTTTGCTAATTTTCTTCTCAAATGAAGTAATTGAAGCATTTTTCTTTTCACAACAAGAAAAAACCTTCTTTTTGAGGACTGTTCACAGTCTGAGATTTATTCTGTGCAAAAAAATGCACATGGTTCTCTTTGTGCAGAAAACAGTATTTTCTACACAGAAACAGACTACATGCTCTATGCAGATTAGAATGCAAAGAAAAGAGATGCCCTGTGTTTTCAACTTTATTTTTTAACCTAATATTTGCCATACATAGAATCCTAGCTAATATTGAACATAATCCCCTCTTAACATGATTTACAAAGCATATATTGTGGCTGTTGCACCTATTGTATTTATGTATCTAAGTTATGATCTTATGTGTCTAATAACAATTAAAAAAACCCAGAGAACATAAATATATCAGGATAGTAATGCACATTTCACTTTTGTTCCAAGTCCCACGAATCATAAAATACAAAACCTGAGGCTATTTGTAAAATATTGCATCAAAGCAATCTTTTTACTGTGCAACTTGTTACTTTACTTGTTACACTGTCACTTAATGTAACTTTTCCCATTCTGTTTAAATTGTCATTACATTACATCCCTGAGGAATTGTATCTATCTTCTCGAGTTAGTATATGAGGTTGTTGTGCACCAGTGTGCTGTTTACAACATGTCTACCAATTTTTGAATTTTTTTGAATAAAAATACTTTGAAAAAAATTCTTCACATTCATCCTGAGAAAATTTGTCTTACTTCGTAGCCTAAAATAAATAAAGGCAGGAGATTATAATAAAGTCCCACACAAGTAGAACATTCACTCCAAAAACTTTGAAAACCCCACTACCTAGCTGCTACAGTCTTGCTTCACATTGCCATTTACTCAGTGGTGAACACTACAGAGAAGCATCCACCTATGCTCTTCTATCTGGACAATGACAAATATCCTCCACGAGCTCTTGATTCTCCAGAAATTCCAGAAGATGATATCATTGCTATGTGTCCAGGACCTAGATGCTTCTTCATGCCTCTTTCCTGAACTCCTCCAGTCAGCAAATACTGATGGTGAAGGATGGACCACAGCAACTAAAAGATGGGATGGGGGGACGGAAAGGGCTGAGTTATGGCATGCTTTATAAGGGATTCTAACATCCACAATGCATACATTATGAGCAACAGAGACATGAGTTAGATTAATTTTATATAGTTCCCCAAAATGTTACCAGACAATGTTTTTGATAAATGGAGGAATGGTTTTGACCATGCTAGTTATACAAGTATTATGGTTTGAGCATTGGTTTACAATACTGAAGACTAGAGTTCAGCTCCCCACTTAGTTCTGAAAAATCACTGCATGAATTTGACTAGTCTCAACACCAGAAAAGCACATGATAGGGTTGCCTTAGAATTGCCATAAGTCAGAAATAACTTAAAGGCACAAAACAGCACAACAAAGTGATAAAAGTTCTTTGCTGTAGATTAACTGCATTGTGTTATTTCCACCTTCTGCTTGTGCACTAGTGGGCTTCTTCGTGGCCAGTTTTCCCCTAATGTTTCCTGACAGTCCCATCCAGAACACTGCCTTCCCAATATTTCTCAGACGCTTCTTTTTCCATGAAGGAATAGAAATGGAAAATTCCAAGCTGAGGGGCTGAGATCCAAAAAGTTGGGCTTGGTCAGCATGTGTATATATTTGGGTTGTTAAGGGGTAGCATGACCTAAAATTGAGTGCTGGTTTCATTAAAGGATGATTTTTCTCCCCACCATATTTTGAAAGAGAAGCTTCAGTTCATTGGTGCATATCCTGTATTTCCCAACTACACTGAAAATAACTTTTCTCTACATTTTGAGGCACATGTTTACAATAAAAAAATAATGGTTAGAAAAAGTATATCTCATATTAAGATGGATGTTTTCAGTGTGATGAGAATTAAAATGGCATTCACTGTGGTACAAATATCTTCAATATTTTAAATCTGTTAAGCATTAATTAGGTTACAATTTAGTCAAATTTACATAATTTGAAGAACAATTGTTTTCAATGGAACAGATTAAATGTCTCACATTGTGTTTGATGGCATTTAAATATGCTTAACCTCTGTAGGATCATGCTTTTTGTGCTTAACAATCCTATAAAAACCCAGAATGGCTCCCTTTTAAGATATAGTACAAGTCATGTATCTTGTTTCTGTTCCAAAAAGAATTCACAACATAAATATTTCTTTTAAATTAACCTTGAAGGATTCAAACCACTAGAAGTATTTCTGCTGGGTAGCTTATATTACAGAAAATACATCATAAAAATGACAGTATTTTATTATATATTGTTATATATTATATAATACTTCATATGTACTACTGTAATATACTACCACTTCGGCACTGATTTGATGAAAGATTGTTTGGTAAAATAAAGTCAGCTGTTAAAGCCTCATTTCCAAGCTATAAGCTTGGAAAAGTTTTCTTGAGATACGAGTTCTTGTCTTTCCTAAAGAAAACATTTTTAAATTAATGAAAAGCAAGCAAATCCACTATGGGTTTTAGACTGAAATGTTAAAGGATCTACACATTCACTCAAATGTGTGAATACATATTTTCAAAATAATTTCAGTACATTGGATAACTTCTCTCAAATTTAGCCTAAAATCTGCAATGCTTCACTGACCTGGGTACAGTGTTCTCACATATGTCCTGACCAACCCCAGATGATGAATTGAATCCTAATGCACTGAATATAACCAACTTGGTAACTTTCCGCAAGGCATGCAAAACCCATTTGTTCCAGCAAACGTTTGTGATGTGATATTTTTTAAGCTTGGTTTTAAAGTTGTGTTTGTATTGTTGTCTCTGTAAACCACCCCGAGCCTTTGGGGAGTGGCAGTATATAAATTGGAATAATAAATAAATAAATGCTAAAACTCTTAACTAAATGAAATATAATATTTTAATGCTTGGAAGAGAATATCCACAAAGAGCAATTGAGTTGAGAATAAAGCTGCTTAAGTGCTGGAAAGAACTGTATTCTGGTCTGATTCATGGTTAAGGACTGATTCATGATATTGTATCAGGGAAACACCAACATGGGAGAGATGTAACTACAGCTTTAGCTAAGGATAGCATGTTTTCTCTGAATGAATGCCTGGAGATAGTAATGAGATGAATGAAGAAAAACAAATTGACACTGAATCCAAATAAGACAGAGGTGTTTGGCAGTAAGGGTCCTAAACTGGGGATGGAGGTGTGTCAACCTGTTCTGGATGGAATTACACTCCCCTGAAAAACTATGTTTTCCTCTTAGGACTGCTCCTGGATCCATCTCTTCAAATGGTAGTCCAGGAAAAATTCACTGGTCAGGAGTGCTTACTACAAGCTTTCACTCATATGCCAGCTGTACCTCTCCCTAGAACTGGAGGACCTAAAGAAGGTAGTGCATACATTGGTAACCTCAAGTTTGGACTCCTGCAATGTGGTCTGCATTGGGCTACCTCTGTACCAAGTTTGGAAACTCCAATTAGTTAAAATATTGCAGCCAAATTGGTTACAGAAACATATAGAAGTAATTAAATATAATAATATAATATAATATAATATAAATCACTCTAGTAGTTGCCAATTAGTTTTTGAGCAAAGTACAAACTTTTCTTTTTGACCTTGAAGTCCTAGATGGTTTGAGTCCAGATTACCTTACATGATCACCTTCTCCCATCCAATTCACCTAAGATTACTTTACATGATCACCTTCTCCCATCCAGTTCACCTGAGACACTCAGATCCTCTGGGGGGCATTGACCAGCCAAAACCCGACTGGACACTATCACCTAGGGAACCTTTTCATCATCACCAAGACTGTGGAATGACCTGCCAGAAGAGCTTCAACAAGTATATCAGCAGTCACAATTCAAGACACATCTGAACACACCTACTGTATCTCTTCTGGCAGGTCCACCCAGTCAATTTTAACTTGTGCATTTTAACCTACAGTACATCTGATTGTCTTGTGTGCACTTTGTTATATGTATTTTAATAGTTTTGGATTTTATTGCTCTGTTTTAACCATGCTGTATCTTAGTAAAATCGTCACCATAATCATCAGTGACGTTTTCCATGTGAATGCTTACTATGTATGATAGTAAAGATGGAGCCATGCCAGAGTACCTTATTTGGTTCTCAAATCTCATGGCTCTCAAAATAGATTAGAAAGTGTTTGTAGTTGACCCCATTAATGACAAAGCCATTTAAGGAAACAAGGTGTCTATTATTTTGCAAGGGCCCCCAAAGTGCCCAAAGGTAGGTACACGGGTCTCCTTTTATCCCCAGAATAGCCCATAGAGGTAGATTAGATGCAACACAGTTGCTTTATGTACACACCTTTGGATAGATAGTTGCATTAGGTATAAGCTATAGGGAAATCAGTTCTTATGTCTTGTGGAAAATAGGAAGCTATTGCAGATTTTAACCAATGGCCAATTTTGCTTTAAATGACCCACATGTCATGGGGCAGCTATTCTGTATTTCCAGCTGATGCTTTTGAACCTTAATTTGCATTAGAAAGGAATTATCATGCAACTATGACTGTCATTATGGCAATCAGCAGAACACCTGCATGTGTTGACAGGCTAAAGCACTAATTGCTGACATTGAAAGTCATAGTATTCTAGTATCACGGTTAAGCATTCAGGAGTTACAGAAATGGAGAGCTTTGGCAGAATAAGGACAGAATGAAGTGATTGACTTAAATAGCAACCTTAATGCCTTTTGGCTAGCATTAATCAAATTGTATCAGCCCAACTCTCTTGAAACACCCAAACCATCAATGGGAATGCAGCTGACAGGCTTCACAAATGAACTGACAAGGCCATCTTGCCTAAGACAGCTATTTTCTGAACAGTCAAAGCAATGAAAATATGAAATAGGTTTACAGCAAAAGTTGTATTTTTCTTCAGTCTTCTTGTGGTCTCTTCATATTGTGCCACAGGCTGCAAGAGCATTATACACTTTTTACTGGTTCCTGGATGGCTGATGAATTTTTAAATCTGAATCCTTAAACTCTTTACAAAAAATAATTACAAGATTCCTATATGAGCTTTTACATTGCATAACTTCATGCATTGTATAACTAGAGGAATCATGTAATCCCTTTACTGAATTTCAAAGATGCATAATGGAACATTGGCAAGAGAACCTTATGTGCATCAGAACAGATGAGCATCAATGCACAATGCATATAATTATACATTTGACACTGATGTACATTATAACACACTCAAGGTCACGAATAAAGTACACAATGAAGCATATAACAATGAACTTCTATTCAGTCATTGGCTAGCCACCTCCTCCACGTTTTTACTGCAGAGATGGGTCTTGTCTTATGTTTGTTATTGTTGTTATTTAGAATGTGTCTCCTGTGACGCGGCATTTGCCCGGCGATAAACAGCCGCCTGACGAAGCGATACAGCGAAACGGATCGTGGCCTCGCACTTCAACCGTTGCGGCCCCTCCGAGCGTCTCACCTTGGCTACACATTGCACTACCTCCCCCTTTTCTACAATTGGTATGCTCCAGGACTTTTGGCGAACTTTATGTTTTGCGTGTATGAGGATTTTCTCTAGCGGGTGTGTATGCTGCTCCCCGCTGATGCCTTATTGCTGATTCGCCTGGGTTCTCTCCATACCTCAGCATTTGCTTGTATATCATTTACTGTGTGTATATGGGGGTTGTTTTATGTGTTATCTCTGAGTTATGCATATTTTGTAACTTGATGCTTTGTTGCCAATGACTGAATAGAAGTTCATTGTTATATGCTTCATTGTGTACTTTATTCGTGACCTTGAGTGTGTTACAGTTTATACTCTGTATTCTCCATTGTATTGAACTGATGCACATTACCCACCAATAGACATCCGTTCTGCTGTGTATTAACATAACAGCAACCCTTGGTTGGATATGGACATTAGGTAGTTGTACAATTCTAATTTCTGCAGATGTATATCTACTTAGGAAGATGTAAGGTCCCAAATGGTTTTCAGTAAATATGATTGGCTTGATAGCCTTGGTAGCTTCCATCATAGTGGTAGTGACTGCTTATGGATTTTCATCCACAGTTTAAAGCAGGGCTGTCCAACTGGCGGCCCGGGGGCCGTACAAGGCCCCCCAGCCCCTTCCCTGCGGCCCCCTAAGCTTTTTAATTAAATAATAATATTTTTTAAAATTACCCACTCCGGAGCAAGTATCGCGAGACTACGGAAGCCACACGGGATTTCGCTCTCAACGCGAGATCACGCCTGCGTTGAGAGCGAAATCCCGTGTGGCTTCCGTAGTCTCGCGATACTCCTGTTGCCGAACTCTTGGCTACTTAATCCCTGCAGCCCACACAGACGCGATTTGGACTTTCTCGGCTGCTGCCTTGGTCGGTCGTCGCCTCTGCTCATGGTCCGGCTACTCCTGGATCCTGCGTGTTTGGGAAGGTAGGCTAACCTTTATGTTATTATTATGTAATTGTGTATGGATGCCCCTTATGTATTCCCTCCCTGCATTTCCCCTTAGTAAAAGATTATATTTGATTGTATGGATGCCTCTTATGAATTGTAAGTAAATTGGAGCCAGGGGAGGGGCGGGGGCGGAGCTGGGGTGGGGGCGGAGCCGGGGGCAGACCCTTCGGCCCCCCAGGTCATCAGTGACTGGAATTCAGGCCCCTGGGCCGGTAGAAGTTGGACAGCCCTAGTTTAAAGGAACTACCAATAGAGCTGTGCACAGATCTGTTTTTCAAAATGGGCTCCAACTATTCCGATTGTTTCAGCTCTTTTGTCCAGCCATAATGCCATGGACTCTGTCACCATTTTTTTTCCAGCCGCAACATACCACATGGCTTCTGAAAATGACTGTTTTCAATTCAGCTACAGTGGAGAGGCAACAGCGAGCATTAATCCTGTTATAGCAATGACATTTCCACTAACTACTTTAAAAACACTTTCAAAATGAATTGCCAGCATTTTCTAATTTTGTAATGACTTAAATTGACGTCACATACCTAATGTTAAGTGTACCAAACCATGTACCAACTAGGAGTGATACCTATGGGGTAATGTTGCAACACATTGGAGTATCTCTAATCACTGGCAGTGAAAGCTGTCTGTCTTTTAGAAGCTTTAAGCAGGGGAAGGATTGAAAGAAGACTACCTCATTATCTTCAAACATTCATGGAGCATACTGATGGGTAGTCATATTTATTTTTCTCCATTAATGCACTGCCAGTAGAAGCCAGGGCTATGAATTAGATGGCTTTAACTGAACAAAAACAAAAACTGAGATCTTGGGAAAATGTCAAAGATTTCTCAGAAAAAAACATGAAACATATGTGGTGACACTTTGAAAATCTGTCTGCAGAACATGTTAACAAGCCACATTTTATGCATGGTCTCTTTGCATCTTATTCATATGCCACATGTTGCTGTATAGAAGGTGTCAATGTGTTCTGAAGCTATTCTTTTTACACTGCTGTTTTGGGATCTGCTCATAGCTATATGTGTAACTAAATGTCCACTCAGGCAAATTCACCATATGATTTCCATCTTATATACCATCTATGATCATTCTGCATTTAATATTTATAATTAAGTATTTGCTCTGATGTATAAAAAAGAAAATAGTACAGTGTGTGTGTGTTGCTGTGTGCATGAGGGTGAATTCTATTTATTTGCGTTCATCAAAGTCCATGAATTCTGTCAGGAACTCAGTTCAATAATTTGAATTTGGCTCTGATTCAATTTGGACTGAATCAAATCTAATCTGACCTATTTTAGACATTAATCTCAACTGACTTCCAAAAATGATAATTTTGGAAATTTCAATTGATTTACACAAGGGATCCAAGATGAGTGAATGTTTTGCTCCCAAGTATAGGAAGGAAATGTAGGTATCATATTATCATGCCAAACTGAGGGCAAATACTGGTGAGTTTTTTTAATGTTAGTATTTTTGAAATAGGCTCAAGAGAAAAAAACTAAATCAAATATACTAAAGAAAAAACACAAGGTAAATCAAAGTCAAACCAAACTTAAGGAGGAGGAACTTATTTACTTCTGACTAGATAGTGATGGGATTCTTTTGAGAGGAAAGTGAAAAAAATATTGTTTAAATTGTTTTAAAAACTTTTCTAGAAGTAAATATCAGAAACAAAGATAAAGAAGCATGCTGAGGCATAAAATGACAGTTCAATCCTGCTTTGAAAGACATCCAGGTTAGAAATCAAACACAGGAACACAGAAAACTGTCTTACATCAATACTATATTGGTATTGTTTATACTAGCAAGTGCTCTCAAGGGTGTCAAATGGGCCCAGATCAGAAATAGTATTAGCTATTTAAGTTGGGGCCTTTAACATGAAAGGTATGTGTTCAGTTACATTTGGGAATTTCAGGAAGGAGGGGGAAGAGGAGGAGAAAAAGGAAGAGAAGAAAGAGGAGGAGGAGGAGAGGAGGTAGGAGGAGAACATATTGTAGTTGAATCTGGACATTTTCACAAACATAGTAAATATAATTTTCCAGTACATGTTCACTGTCAAATTCTTGACCACCAAGGGCTCGTCTACATGAGCAGTAGGGATGTGCAATTATTTCATTAGCCATTGTAAGTTGTATCAAATTAGCTAAATTCATACTTATGATGTGATATCCAGCAAGCAGGCATGACCCACGCCAAAACTTAATAATAAAAACTTATCCAATATTTTTGTTTGCATTTTGTAAATCTCAAAATCCCTTCAAAATTAGATTCATTTTCAGCACAAGGAAGCAAAGCAAAGACAAAACGGCTTCCCTTCATCTTTAAATTATTATTATTATTATTATTTATTTCGACTTGATAAACCGCCCTTCCCGAGGCTCAGGGCGGTTTACAACATATAAAAACAGCATATAAAAACAGCATATAAAAACAGCATATAAAAACAGCATATAAAAACAGCATATAAAACACCTAAGATTAAAACGCATAAAATTACATCTTAAAAATGATCATACAAAAACATAGCCAGACATAGCTGGTTTATACAGAGTAATAGTGGTACGGCAGAGTGGCAATATTAGTCATGCGCCGTCAGACATCACACGTCAAACGCCTGCCTAAATAACCAGGTCTTGCAGGACCTGCGGAAAGCCATCAGGTCCCGCAAGGCACGTGTCTCCGGTGGCAGAAAGTTCCATAAAACCAGCGCAGCCACTGAAAATGCTCTCTGCCGCGTGGTAGAGAGTCTGCAGAACTTCATACCCGGAACATCAAGTAAGTTGAGCCCCTCTGAATACAGTAATCTTCTGGGCACATATGGGGTAAGCCGCTCCTTCAAGTACACTAGCCCCAAACCATATAAGGCCTTGAAAGTCAAAACTAACACCTTGAAGGAGATCCGGAATTCAATGGGCAACCAGTGCAGTTTGTGCAGGAGTGGTGTTATATGGGCCGTTCTTGGGGCTCCCAGCATCAGGCGGGCTGCCGCATTCTGCACCAGTTTGAGTTTCCGGATCGCCGACAAAGGTAGGCCAATGTACAGCGCGTTACAGTAATCGAGCCTCGAGATGACCATGGCTTGGATCACCGTGGCCAGGTCGCAACGGGAGAGATAGGGAGCCAGACGTTTTGCTTGCCGTAGATGGTAAAAGGCTGTCTTGCAGACACAAGCAATCTGTGCCTCCATAGACAGCTGGGGGTCCAGCCGGACCCCCAAGCTCTTTACTGAGGACTGCGGGCATAGCGCCACGCCGTCAAACATCGGCAGCTGGATCTCCCCCCCCCCCCCGGGCGGCCCAGCCACAAGATCTCCGCCTTCGCTGGGTTCACCTTCAACTTACCGGCTCGCAGCCATCCAGTTACGGCTTCTAGGCAGAGTTGGAAATTAACGGGTACAGAACGAGCTGGGTGTCATCAGCGGACTGATGGCATTCCAGCCCGAAAATCCGTACCAACTGGCCGAGTGGTCGCATGTAAATGGTAAATAACAGCGGGGAGATGATGGCCCCCTGAGGGACCCCACAATGTAAGGCAGAGCCCTCAGAGACCACCCCTCCCCACTTCACTCGCTGCAGGCGGTTTTGGAGGAAGGAGGACAGCCAGTTGAGAGCTGTCCTCCTCACCCCAGTGACCGCCAGGCGGTGTGTCAAAAGTTGGTAATCGACAGTATCAAACGCTACCGTGAGGTCCAATAACACGAGCAGCGCCGATCCGCCTCGGTCCAGATGGCAACGGAGTAGGTCTGTGATGGAGACCAGGACGGTCTCCGTCCCATGCCCAGAACGGAAGCCGGACTGGAAGGGTTCTAGCCAGGTTGCATCATCCAGGAATGTCTGCAGCTGGTCCATTGCTGCCCTCTCAATTACCTTGCCCATGTACGGTAAATTAGACACTGGGCGGTAATTGGAGGGAGCCGCGGGGTCTAACCCTGGCTTCTTCAGCAATGGAGTTACCACCACCTCTTTTAACTCCTCTGGAAAGGCTCCTTGCTCAAGGGAGCAGTTGACTATATTCAGCAGTTGACTATATTCAACAAGATCGAATCAGCGTGGAGGGGCACGGGTCGAGGGAGCAGGTGGTAGGTCGAAGAGCTGCGACTATCTTGTCAACATCCTCTGTGTCCAATGGTCGAAAGTGGAACTTGTGGAGGGCCACGGAGTCTCAAGCTCCTGTACTGTATCAACTGTGGCGTTGCAATCTTGTCTGCAAAGTTACTCTGGAAAGCCTCAGGGGTACGAGCCCGATCATCATTATTTGGGATGGTAGGGACCATCGTGAGCTGCCAAATTATCTTGAACAATTGGGCCGGGCATGAGTCTGCAGACGCTATCAAGGAAGCATAATGGGAATTTTTCGCTTCCTTGGTAGCATGCTCATAAGCTTCCATAAAGAGCTTTTAAGTTGATTCCGAAGGTCCGTCATGGAGCTTCCTCCACACGTGCTTTAGCCGTCTCTTCTCCCGCTTCAGGTCTTCTGTGAACCACGGGGAGCAGCCCTTGTGGGGTCGGAGAGGGCGTTTAGGGGCAATCTCATCGAGAGCGGTGGATAACTTGCTGTTCCAGGTGGTAACTAGCTCCTCGAGCAAGACGCTGACAGGCTCCAGGTTCTTCAGGGCATTCAGGAACCTGGTTGGTTCCATAAGTCCCTTCAGGCGAACCCAAATCGGTTTGGCACCCTTGCCAGGGGGTGGTGGTAACTCAACCCGGACTCTTAGAGCACAGTGATTCGACCATGGCACCTCGATTACAGAGGCGACGGACACTTGGACACCCGCAGAGAAAATCAGATTGAGGGTGTGTCCAGCCCGATGTGTGGGGCCCGAGATTGTGAGGGAGAGGCCTAGTGCCGCCATGGTCGACACTAGGTCCCCTGCTGCAGATGGAAGGGAGGCTGTGTCAGCGTGGACATTGACATCCCCCAGCACCACAAGTCTAGGGAACCTCAATGCCCACTCAGCCACAGTCTCCAACAGCAGGGAGGGACTCCTCGCTGGTGCGCTAGGTGCTCGGTACACCACCAAGAAGGCTACACTCTCCGGGGCTGCCCACATCAGGCCAACACTTTCAATCCCACCTGTTTCCAGTGCAGAGGCCGCTCTAAGATGAATGGCCACTCCCCCCGCCTCCCGTTCCTATTCTGGCGAGTAACAACATAATCAGGGGATGCTAACTCGTGCAGGCAGGTTTCATCGCCATCGTTGATCCAGGTTTCAGTTATGCAGCAAAGATCGACTCGCTGTTCCAAGAAGAAATCCTTAAGAGTTGCGGTTTTATTCCTAACTGAGCATGCATTTACTAACAACAGAGAGGAAGGGGAGGACACTGGAAGCCTGTCACCAGTGTGCCTCGGGATAGGACGCAGGTCAGAGGCATGCCGAGTCTCACGTTGACTCGGCATACCTCTCGCTTTCAGCCTTTGCCTAATGCTGTACTTCCCCATCCCAGAGATCACTGCAATAGGGGCTTCCCAGACCCATTGATCACTGCAATTTGGGCACACCCCATGAAAAGGGATCGGGGGCGACAAACCATTGGACCACATGGTTGAGTTGTTGCCCTAAAGCCATCCGTTGGACAGGAGAAGCCGCCCATTAAGTTCTTGGGAGAAGCCTTGGCTTTGGTGTGAACTTTTACGGACCTTCTGGTGGAGAAGCCCACCCCCAAAAGGTCCTGGACTTATAGCACCGTTTTTCAGGGGGCCTTGTTGGCTCTTACTTGGAGGCTTGGTGTTTTTAGCAATAGTTTTTCATTGCCATGTCCTTATTGGCTGATGGTGAGTTCATTATACAACCATGGATCTCTATTGGGCACTGGGTGTTGTTCAGCCCTGGTTCGTTTGTTTACCTAAAGCCATCTGTTCAGATAGGAGAGGGCCTTTTGGCGGCTCCTGGATCCTCCCTTTGTTGTGCCAGATAGCCTTGGCTTTGATGTGAACTTTTACGGATGGTCAAGCCATTCCTTCTGGTGGAGGGACCACCCCCAAAGGGCCCTGGAGGGCTTATAGCACCGTTTGATGCCAGCGATGGCCTTGTTAGTCTATCTCAAGCCTGGTGTTTTTACCCATTAAATTTTTGAGTATCTTCCAACCCAGCTTATTGGCTGATGGTGAGTTCATTATACAACCATCAGGATCTCTATTCCAGAGCATTACAGTGGTAGATGTTAGTCCTGGCCCCAATGAGACCTGGTTGTGGTGATCTAAAACAACCATTCTGCTACTTAATGGCCTCTTTCCATTAGGAGAGGGAAGCAGCAGGGAGAGAGTTTGCTGGGAAAGAGACTGAGAAAGTACAGAATTCTGGGAAGGCGAAGAGCCCTATGCCAGATAATTTAAAAGATGCTGCCCTAAACTACATTTTCCAGAATTCTGCTCAGCATCAGAAAGTGCCAATCAGCTTAGGGGAGAGATTTGTTCTTCCATAGCAGCAGCCAGACAGAATTACAAAAAAAAGAAGTTGTGTCTGCAAAGTGGATCATTGACTGATACTTCTAGTGCTGAGCTACAAAGAAATCCCTAAATGGAAGTTCTATTAGTATTAACTAATAGAGAGATGAGAGATGTTGTGGCTTTTAAAAATAAACTTTTTAAATCATTTTTTAAAAAAAATCCTCTAAAATCTGCAGGTGTATGCATATTTCTGAAAGTTGCAGGAGGGGTCCCTTCTTATCTTGTGTCATTGTATAGAAAATTTAAGGAGATAGCTCTTGTATTTTTTTTATTTTTAAAAAACCCAATGTTGTTTATAAAGATTTTGAAATTTTCCTCAAAATTATGAATAAGTGAAACATTCTGAAACATGATAGGCGAACAGAGGTAAATGTGTTCTACTATTGTAGCAAGTTTGATCCCAATGAGGGAGAAAAGAGCCCCTGAGTTTTTATCACTTGTGCAATTACTATAATAAAAAGTAATGAAATTTACCTACTATCATTATAGTAACAAAAATTTTCACTAACAACACTTTAGAAACACTTTAGAAAATAAATGCATATGTTCTCTAATTTTGTAATGAGTTTTGAAACATTTTTTTCCATTGGTCATACAGCCCTAATGCTCAGAAGAAAGTTGGTCCACTTTCAATTGGCTCCTGGCTGTCCCCTTGAGTTTTCTCAATTTCTAATTAATATTGTGAATTGATTGAAATTAGACCCACCTTAATAAAAATTCTATGGATTTTGGGTAGTGTAAACAGAAGGATTCAGTCCAATTAGGACTGATCCACTAACCACAAAGGGGCATTATTTAATGCAGGGGACAGAGAATGGATTGTGCCCATTCTACTACAGCTGCAGATCCTGGCCAATGAGCTCTGTGTGAGCTATATATTATGTCAGCTCCTGGTTGACATGGGCAACCACAGCTGACATCAGTAGAAGTGACTGCATGCTCAGGAAAAAGGTGAGGAGATCGGCTTCCTCCTCCTTTTGGTCATGTGTATGTCTCTGCTGTCCCAGTATGGGGCAACTGTGATGACCAGGAGCTCACACAAAGCAGCTATCTGGGAGTGGCAATGACAACACAGACAGTGTAGCAGGGCCAATGTAGTCTTGACCTAAGTGGACTGTAGAGATTTCAATCTGTTGCTGCTGTTGGTTCAAGAGGGTTTGCGGAGGACCAGTCCAGAGTATTTCTGTTTTAGACCAGTCCTGGATTTACCTGTCAGCTTCACATTACACCAGGAGTCCTCAAACTAAGGCCCGAGGGCCGGATACAGCCCTCCAAGGTTATTCACCTGGCCCTCGCTCAGGGTCAACCTAAGTTTAAAACAAATTGAAAACAACAACAACAACAACAACAACAACAACAACAATCCTATCATCATCCAACAGCAGGCCCACACTTCCCATTGAAATACTAATAAGTTTATATGTGTTAAAATTGTTTTACATTTTAATTATTGTATTGTTTTAAGTGTTTTTGCACTACAAATAAGATATGTGCAGTGTACATAGGAATTCATTCATGTTTTTTTCAAATTATAATCCGGCCCTCCAACAGTTTGAGGGACTGTGAACTAGCCCTCTGTTTAAAAAGTTTGAGGAGCCCTGCATTACACCATTCTACAAATTTGTCAATGCCATGAAATACTTTTTTAAAGCTGTAGAAACAGGTTCCCTGATCTAGACAGAGTTCCTGGCATAGGGACAGGAGTCTTATGCCTTTGTCCATGCTCTAGCCAAAATCAGGACTTGCACCTACTGGAGCAAATTGAAGTTTTATTTCCTCAATTGCAAACAGGGAGGGTTGCAGACATAAGAAACGCATTTCAAAGTGAGGCCATAATTGGGAATGAGGAGTCAAATTCCTTTGGTGGTTTCCATGTCAGACCCACCACTACTTTGCCTTTAGTCAATATCTTACAGAACTATCCAAGATACTGTACTTTATCCCCCAAAATATGTATAGAACTTTAAGTATCTTACTTAAAGGTAAAACTAAAACTTGGATTGGATTCACTACCTCACTGACATGGAAGCTACTGGTCATCACTGGTTAAATCATATTTCCTATATTTCCCAGTCCAAATTGTGATCCATTATTGCAGTCTGGTCGTCTTTCATCCAAATGTGGGAAAAAACCCAGTATCTAGACCTTGTCATTTCCAAGTCAGGAGAGCTTGCAAAGGCAACTGCTTCTCTGTGGTGACTTATTAAACTATACCAAGTCTCAATAACAATGCAAAATTTGGTTGAACTTTACCACATACATACTTAGACAATTCATATACATGCAAAATGTTTTCTCTATTACCTTCTACTGAAAGCACATGATGAATGTTTCAGATTAATAGTCAATTGCTATCTAAATGCAACAATCATGTGGACTGCAGGAATGTAGAAATCCACTTAAAGTGCTTACTAAATGAATGGGATGGGATACAGATGTCATTGCTGGGTCATTTTCTAGTTGATAGATATATGAAGCAATAAAAAGGCATCTATCTGCCTGTCATCCTGCATCAGGAAAGGATGCATTTTTGTAGGTCTGTCCTACCATCTGTAAAACAAATGTTGACAAGAAGGATTGTTTGATAGAGGCCTTAAGAGCAGCAGTGGAAACCTCCATCCATCTGTCTGATGCAAATATGTATTGCTGGCTGGATTTCTTTTCAGACAGAGAGCTGAAGGCTGTCAACTGCTTTGTTCCCCTTCCTTCTCGTACTATTCCATGTGCAATGCAATATGTTTGCAATGAATATGTCCTGAGTGTTGACCAGAGGAAGGGATAGAGGGAAGGGATATATATACAGTACGTCTCTCTCTCTCTCTCTCTCTCTCTCTCTCTCTCTCTCTCTCTCTCTCTCTCTCTCTCTCTTTCTGTCTCAAGTAACTCCATCCTCTATCTCTAATTGAACACATGGGTAGCCTGCAGCACTTTTCATCTGAGCAGAAGAGACAGGTGTTTTGCTGTCAGATTTCATGGATATAATCAAAATGAAAATCATAAATTTTCAGTAAGAAAAAAATTATGCCAAAGTAAATAAAAGGCCCAGTCATGCTCCTATTGAATATTGTGAGATCTTTCCATTTGCTAGATAGCAATTTGGCTACAAGCCTAATATTCCCATTTTACAGATCTCGCTACCAGTACTAAAAAAAACTCTAAAAATGTAATAGTAAATAAAAAACAAAACTCAAACAGGGGGGAACTCCAGACAAAAAACAACCAGGAACACCTAATCACCTCTCAACAAAGGAATTTCCCAGGCAGTAACAAGCTACATCTTAAAAAACTGTCAGGCCATCAAATGCTAATCAAGGTGGCCAATTGCAACATTCACACCTACCTCCAACAGACAAGAGTTCTTTCTTTCACCCTGTACTTTCCACAGATATATAAACCCAATTTTCCTAGTTTCTAACAAACCTCACAACATCTGAGGATGCTTGACACAGATGCAGGCGAAACATCAGGAGAGAATGCTTCTACAACATGGCCATAAAGCCCGAAAAACCTACAACAACCCAGTGATCAAGGGCACTTTATGAGTTTCCATGGCTGAATTAGGATTCAAACCCTGGTCTTCATATTCCAATGTTCAAACTACGATATCACACCGGCTATTTTTATAGACAAATTTATTTTTCAATGACCCATAGCCTTGATATTTTTTCTCGTATTTCTACCTAAAGGCATTATTTTCAGTTATTAATTATCTGAAAATTGGATGACTGTGACATAGCATCTAATTCTATAGTAAACTTAGCTTTCCCCAATTATTACTTTACCAGTGTTCTGATTTGGGGCACTATCCCCCACCCCGCTTGCCTTCATTGTATGATCTTCAATGTATGACCTTGCCTTCTCACAGTGAATCGGAGCCACTGTTTAATAGAGTACTTCAAGAATATACAGCTTAACTCTAGTTAAGGTACACCAATCCATACATACTGGCTTAAGATATCTCCATTGATGTAATTGATCTTCTCAAATTTGGACTAAGCATTTGCTCCTCTCCTCACATTGGTTTTGAACCTCCCTCTGAGCAACTATATACAATTTGCAGGATTCTGGATTCCAGCTTCTATTTCTTTCTCCTCCACTGTTCCCACTGCAATCCAGTTTGAAGAATTACAACCACCAGCACACCATGTTGGACTTTAGAAGAACACTTCACATATGAAAGTCTCAAAGTTTATTGAGAAAATTCTGATAATTTGAATTAAAAGATATCAAAGTATTTAACAAAGCAATATTAAATATGGATGTATTGATGCTCATTGCTTTTTGAATATATCTAATTTGCTTTTGCTTTGTGTATGTGTTTGTACATACAAAAAATTTTAAGCCCGAGAGGGGGGAATTCACTTTTAAGTCCCATCTCACCCACAAACTATGTGCCCATGATCATGGCTATGTCTATTTGACATTCAGCTGCTGGCCAGAAAACAGATTTTTCAGCTTGTCCAAGAAATACAAACTGACCATCAATGATCATTAGTTGTCAGTTAGGTTTACAAATAACGAACCTTTCCTTGTTTGATAAATATCCATTGCAGCATGATCTTTTTCAACTTACAGTAAGTCTTGTGCCACTCTATTTATAACTCAAAAGTAGTAGAATAGGTATGTCAACGTTTTTTAATATTCACAGCAGGACAGAATCATTACAGTGATGTTCTACTGCTGTGGTAAATGCTCAAGTAGCAGCTAGTAGTAATGGCCTCAGTAGGATTGGTGAGTTTTTCCAGTTGAGTGGCCATCAATAAGAAGCTATTCTCGGAACAATTCAAATGATTGTTACCTTATAATGATGAAGTGTTATCTTTCTCAAAACAACTCCATTTGGGGCCATTTGTAGGTGAGGGTACATTGTGTATTTGGCAGATAGATTTGATGGTTTAACAGATTGCTATGTGCAAAGCACATTGCAAACACAATTTGCAGTCTTAGATATCTGACTTTTGTGCTAATATTCTGAAACTTAAATCATTTAAGTTTATATATAATCATGTTTCCACAAGCAACATGATTATATATAAACCTAAAAAACTGTTATTTTTGACAACATTGCTTCAGTCAGTTTTGTGAAATGACACTGTTTTCTGCTACATTAAATAAACAGAAGTCCAGTCTCAACCAGCTTCCTTCATATGTTTTATTTTTTACCTCCACTTCTCATGGTAGGAGTGGGCAAACTGGGAGAGGACAAAGGGCTGTGGTGACATCCCTGAATAAAACAGAGCTCATTTTGCACTCTTAACAGGGTTCACTCGTGGTTTGTGTGGGCATAGTAACAACTGTGGTTGCTGTGACAGCAAAAAGCAAGCAATGTTTGCCCTTTGAAATACCATGAGGTCTGATAGAATTTGTTTGGTTGCAAGTTTCATTGGACCAAGTCACTAATGAAGTATTCTAGTGGAATGGATATCACCCACAAAGATTCACCTCCTGAAATTAAATGTGGAACCTCCTGCTCACCATGCAGAAAGTAGCACAGAGTTGTGAATAGGGTTTTGGTCCACATACCAGTGATCAGTGAAAGGTGAGAGCAAGCAAATCTTGAGTGATGTGGAAGAGAATCTTTATCTTATCAGTGAAAATACAGAAGTAGTGCTTTTCTCACATTGAAAGTGAGGGAGGCAGTCTAGGAGGCTGAATCCCACTGTTATCTAATGTATTTGATCAGTATTCCCAACAGCCATTGGGAACAACAACAAGCATGGGGACTGGGGAAAGGGGGAAATAATTGTGGAAAGTGATGAGTATTTTTGTTGGCTCATTTGTGCATTCTTCAAACAATGTGATAGGTTATATGTTTCAGTTCTTCTGTATGTTAATGTGATATATATATATATATATATATATATATATATATATATATATAGTTTTTGTTTAATTCATTTAGTTTTTTAAAATGGTTTATCCCGTTTTCCCCTAACATGGGATTGAAGACAGCATACAACATTTTGAAAGCTCAATACAATTTTGAAAATTGTTAACACAAAAGTTAAAGGACAATTAAACTACATTTCCATTTTTAAAATATGCATTAAAACAGTTAAAAATAGAGACAAAAGCAATATAAGCAACATTAAAAGATGCTTGAAAGCATAAGAAAATAAAATATATTATACCTCGCACATAAAAATGTTATCTGACATACATACTAAAACCCAAAAGTTTCCTTAAATAAAAAGGTTATCTGATGGTAGAAAGACAATATTGAAGGGGCAAACTTGACCCCCATAACTTAGGAACAGCCATTGAGAAGGCATCTTTTTTGGATCATTACTAAGTGTAGATCTACACAGACTACAAACCTGGAGTCCATCCAAAATGCTGGATGTGGGATGGACCCTGGTGTCAGGATCCTATAATTAGGATCTACCAGATGCTTTACTTATAATTTTATTTATTTATTTATTATTCGGTCTTATATGCCGCCACTCCCCGAGGGCTCGTGGCGGCTCACAACACAGTAATATAGACAGCATAACAATGTAACTCTTGAATAACAAACAATTTTACAAGAATTTAAAATTCACATTCAAATGCCAGCGGGAACAGATGGGTTGTTTGGAGATTGTAGAGTGTCATATTGTGAATAAATAGCTAATGTTTTAATGTTGATGTTTTAATCTTGTTGTATTAGTGTTTTATATTGTGTATTGTTGCCGGCATCTAATTGTGCCTTGTAAGCCATCCTGAGTTGTTGCCCCCCCCCCCTTGGGGGGGTTTGAGAAGGGCGGGTTAGAAATACAGTAAATAAATAAATAAATGGTTGTACTTTTGACAAAGGTTTGAATTGCTAATGTGAATTGGAGTATGTTCTAGAAGCTGCTAGCTGAAGCTAATAGCTACTAGAGTTGGTACAGAATATCTCATTAACTAGACACCTGCAGATAAGAAGACAGGATGAGTTGTAGATTTATTTTGAGAACGGCTTTTTGCCCCAGGTCTTTCTCATGTGAAAGGTGGTAATATGGGAATGAGACAATGTTTTAATTGCTTGACCAACAAGGAAACACGAGGAAAATTAAAATGGACAAGGCATTTGAATGAATGCGAATAATGAGCAAGAAATGTTCAAACATACAATCTATAAATCTTGTCACTTTTCAGAAGCTGACAGTTCCAATGATTTCCTATGCACATACTTTTAAAATAAAACTTTTCTACTTCAACTGAGCTTATTTCTGAGATGGCAAAGGCTTGTAGCTATACAGTCCCCGCAGAGATTCGTCCAGTTGCTGTAGAGGTATGAAAGAGTCCCCACTTGCCAATAGTGCTCAGTGTGGTTCTGTGCCACTAGGCAGCCACCCTTACTGTCCCCATCACCATGTTGTAGTGGTCTCCAGTGGCAATGGGAGTCCTTCATGCTTTTCAGTGTTAGCGGTTATGTCAGCTGGGGTACAAAGGTGCTGAGGGTGGGGCAAGAGGAAGAAACCTCTCTCTCTTCCCATTGCTCCCCATCACCCCAGCCAATTTCACAGTATGTGACAAAGAACAGGCAGGACCCATGTCACATTTGGTATATGCTGAAAAAGGTATAGAATTATTTTCTCTTCAGTATGTTGAGGGCAAGGCAAACCAATAAACGTAGCTTGCCTATAGCTATTCTGCTCCCTGGAAGTCTATACAAGTTGACCTCCTTCTCAAGCCAGAGCCCTAAATTTAGTAAAGTATTGCACCAAAGATTATGCGTTTTTTTCCGCTCTAGAGACCGAAAACTCAAAATGGCAACTCAGAAAGCCATCTTTCACCAGAAAGTTCCAATGAGTGCTCACCAACAATGATTCAAGGATCTTTTTGCAATGCTTCTCTGTCAAGATGCGACCAATATATGTCAGTTAGTTCTATTCCACTAAATGCCAATTGACCCAGATCTATAAATAACCCAGCCACTTACTAATGAATTTAATAAACCCAGTTACATTAAAACATCACTCAAAACAATTGTCTCATAGGTACCATGGAGAGTCGGTACAGGGGAAACAAAGCATCTTCATCCAAAGTAGAAGTCCCACCCAGAAAGTGATCAATTATAGCCTGTACTTATTTCCAAGGAAGGTAGTGGGCAGATGAAAGGAGAAATTGGGGTTAAGCTCAACTATATACCTACTTGTTCTTCTCCTTCTTCAACTGTATTGTGACACCAGTATCTAGATGCTTTTGGTGTTCTCTCCTTCCTGCTGAAGTAAAATATGACATTTCAGCCATGCATCTACAGCTACCAATTTGTGATGTTGGAAATTAATGAGTGTCACTCCTGTGGATTGCTCCCAACTAAAGAGTTCAGTTCAAGACTTATTCCACTTAGAAATGTTGGGGGTTTTTTGGTACAAAAATGCAATTTTCTTTGCAGCAAAATTGTTCTGAACTGAAAAAATGTCCATCAATCTGGAGTTATCTGTGTCGGGGTTTTCTGACATTCCTAAAACCAACACCTTGACCACTTTCCAAATATGTTTGAATATTAATTCAGTCTTTAATAAGTAACATTGGTATGAGCTAAGCACAGTTTTTTCATTGCTATCTCTGGCAAAACAATATATGGAAATATCTTTGACATTTTAGTACTCCAAAACAACAGAAAATCCCCACTTACTGGTGCTGTCTGAATGACAGAAAATGTAAGTCAAGAGTAGGCAGCACAGATAAGTTGGAATTTTCTTTCGGACTTGCTGGGGGACAGGAAGGGACTGCCATCCCACCTTTCCAGGCTGCCTGATTCCAGGGATTCCTGCATTGGGATCTGGGATGGCTGTCCCCACTGTCCCAACACAGGGAAAGGTCTCAATCTTGATGCAGAATTCAGACTTCTGCTGGTGTTTGCTTAATCAGGGGTCCAGCTGCATCAAGAGGCTTACTCCAGGTTCAATTACATTAGCCTATGTGCATTATATGGACACACCAGGCTAATGTGACTCCACACTGTATAATATGGCACTGTATATGCAGCCTTGGAAACTATGCTTGATGCAGGCTAATACAGCACTCAACACACACAGTTGGTTCACGATCAACTTATAATCAATGAGTCCTTTTCAAATGTATATTGCTGACACCAGCATCCTTGATTCTATATATATTTGGTTTTCATGGACTGTATGTTGTATTCTGCATTTGTCTATTTAATTTAATTTAATTAATTTATGTACAATGTTCTAGTTTAACTAGGGCCTTTTGAATTATATTCCTATATCCTAAAGACACACCCATTTTATGTCATCAACAAACTTGACAACAATTTCCTCCACCATATCATCTAAGTCATTGGTAAAAAATTGAAGATTGACAACCCTAGGACAGAACCCGGCAGCAGTTTGAAGTGCAGCCATTCATTCATGATGACATTTAAACACAGTTTTCCAACCAATTTTGAATCCTTCTGATAGTGTGCTCATCTATTCCCCATTTAATCAGTTTGTCAATCAAAATATTATGAATGAACTTATGAAATGCTTTACTGAAATCCAGATAAGTGACATTCACAGTATCCCTATTATCGCCTTAATCAGTGACTTGATGAAAAAACTAAGATTAGGTTGACAAACCCATCTGGCTGCTATTAGTCACGACATTGTCATCAAGATACTGAATAATCCATTCTATTACTTTGTGTGTGTGTTTTAGATGAAAGGAAATATTATTTGCCCTTCTCCAGTACTCCAGTACCTCACTTGTTTTCTGTTATTTCTCAAAAATGGCATTGTTTCAGAAAATTCCTTCAGTATTTGGGGATGTATTTCATCTGGCTTTGAAGATCTAGACTCATTTAGGTGGATTTAGGTGACAGCTAGATTTGGTTCATTTCAGCCACATCCACTGTTCACATAGGCATCACTACTATCACCACCTGTGTCCTTTCCCTGTCCTCATGTCACTGTCACCACAAAGAAGGTCATAATAGGGCACCCACAAAATTGGCAAGAAGGCAGGAGTTGCTCTACCACCAACTTTGAAAGAACAATCTAGACAATCGAAACACTCAGGAGGACAATAGACTTTGGGATCATTTGTTTGCAGAGTTTGTGGAAATTTTGGAGAGGCTTGGGCATCTCGGCAACCTGTTATCTCTTTTAAAGACAACTCAGACTCTCTCAAGAGATAAAGACCTCGACTGGGATCTCTCTTGGGATTTCCCTAGGAAAGCTGAGAATATTGAGGACTCCTTCCCTGAGGACCCCCTCCCACTTGGCAGCTCTCTCCTATGCACTGACTTCCCCTCAAGGAAAGAGGGGATCCTACCTGAGGGGCTCCTACCCATCAGGTCTGGATGGCTTGGAGGTCGAGCCAGGGTTGTTAGAGTTGGTGGAACTATGGAGAAGTCGGCCGCTACTGGGAGCGAGGAGCATGGAGTTGCCACCCTTGACTGTGACATTGTCAGATCCCAGGAGATGGAAGGGCAACCAGCACTGCTTATTCGGGAGCTATTGTCCCCTGGACAAGGCCCTGGCCTGTCCCTGGTCCATGCAGCGGGGTTTGGATGCCCGCGGGGCCATTGCTGAGGCCTCTCCTGAAGCTCCAGCATTCCCTTTGGGGGTACCTGATGAGGAACCCGGCCTGCCATGTGAGGGGGGCCTGCTGCCGCCGGTGTCTGGACCTGGCCGAAAGGGAGGCATGGTAGGACCTCCTGAAGACTGGAGCACTGGAGAGATGATGTCGGGCCAGGAGAGATGATGGCGGATGGCCTTGAGGACGCCACCGGCCACACCACACCGTTGGACCTACCGCGCAGGCGCAGGAGAAGACATAGACATAGTCGCAGGAAGTCTGTACTAATGTCGTGAGAGTTGACTGGTGGTGCTTTCCCGGCTCTGGCTCAAGGTAACGTAACTTCCTCTGGAGCTGGAGCTAGGACTGTGCAGCCCACCCAACTGCCCCAACAGAGAAGAAATGTGGGGGTCAGTGCTATTGCTGCCAGCGGGGCCCCATTGGGGGCCATTCCATCCGGTCCTGGCCAACAGGGGAATTCGGGGCCAGCCAAGAGACAAAGGAGGTTTCAGCCTAGGACTTTCTGGAATGTTGGCTACAGGAGCTGGGTGAGATCTCAGAATGCCCCCCAGCTCCAGAGCATGTTATCTGGGATAGAAACAAGATGTGCCTTTCAGCCCTTAAAACCAGCAGGGCAGAGCAGGTCCTCTCCCTCTAAGGGTAGTATATGGATACCAGCAAGGGACTTAAGTTATACTCTGGCCCCACAGCTGGAGTGTAATAGGCCTTTCTGAGAACTATAGGCCATCAGATCTCTCCCAGTAGATCTCTATGTGGTGGATTAAGTTCTCAAATTGTTTAATTGTTTAAATTGTTTAATTTGTCTCCTGTATTAGTACTGTATGTTCTCTGTTTTTATATGTTATGCTTGTAAACTGCTTTGAGCCTCCAGGGAGTGCTGGTATAGAAGTTGAAATAATAAATAAATAAACTTTTAGGCCATTTTGATATCCCATTATGACCTTTGAATATGTGACTACAATGCCAAGGCAAACAAAGGAACTTCTTGCTTGGCAGGGATCAGCAATGATGACACAGTGGACAAAAGGGTGGTCAGCAGGGCCGATGCTGTCTTAGCCTATATGGTTCATCTTGAAAGCAGTACATTGATGCAGATGCAACTGGCTGCCACCACAGACAATGTGGTGCATATTGCTCCAGACTGACCATAGATTAAGCAGACACTATAGAGGTGGTTTAAGTGAATCTATCATTTTTCTGCTTTTTCCTAGGACCTCCTCAGACATAGTCTTTTCTCTATCTCATTTTTCTCTGCACTGCCAAAGTGGAGTTTCATGGAGACCATGACATGATGCAAGGCCACTTCCAGTGGTTGCCCATGGGACTCCATTGCAGAGGGAAGACTGCAGAGGGAAGGAGTCTGGGAAAGACAGGGAAAGCACATGGAATGGCTGCCATCCCTAAATATGTAAAGGTGCAGTAGGGAACAGAGGAAGACGATTCCCTCCACTTTTCCCCATCCTCCCCATCATTGATGCGATATCTAGATTTTCCATCCCTCCCTCTCCCTCATTCTTTTCTTTCATCGTTTTTCTTTTAGTATTTCTGAATCATCTGTTTTTCAAATGTAGGAATTACAAATATCATTTTGAATGTTTTCCTAATTCCCCACACATCTCCAATTCAATGATTCATAGCACCCTGAAGCAGGATTTGGAGCTCCATTTTTTGACTCTATGCTCTGCCTGTTACATTACATGGGATCTGAGCAGACTTCTAGCAGAATTCAGGAAAATTAGTATTTTTGCATAGCCCCTGGAAATTGTAATCTAAACAGTGACTTTTCCAAACCCTTGTTATCAAAGTATGTCTAAGGATTGGTGTATAAGAGACACTGTAAATTCCTAACAAAATGATTGCCTTATTGCATTATTTATAAGTAACCCTCTGACAGCAATTGGCAGAATATAATTAAACAGTTGAGTATTTTTCTCTTGTTTCAGTCTCTTTTCTTTATTACCTCTAATGAAACTGTGTATATGCACCCCAACACTTCAGATATATTATTCAATTCATGGTATGCTTAATGTTATTATCTGTCTTCTTCAGTTACATAAAGATGCCAAATATGTAATAGGAGAATATACTTTCTTGTCTAAAACCCATGATTTTTCTTTGGGAAGCAAAAAGATGATGAATGTCATGGGATTGTTTCATGACATTGGAGATATGGGGACAAATTCTTATCTTACTTATAAAGGCATCTATTAAATATAAATATTTTTCATCATATTTACACTATCATGAATGGCTTCGAAATGTATCCCAGAGGAACCTGTTAAAACTTAGAAAACTTTTCTAGTGATTATATTTCATGCCAATAAAAATAAAATATGCAAATGTATCCAATTAAAAGTATGTCCATTTTGAGATTAATTTGAAGACCTTAGCCAGAGTTTCTCTCTGGAGAGCTACCAAGATTTTAGTTTTTGCTGTCAAAAGCTATGACAAACCTCATTTCAGCAGGATCTGTGAATTATAGCATGTTTGGGGAAGCACACAGGACTGTTCCATGTTCAATGTTCCTTTTGACTACACCATGTTTGCTCCCTCTCTTTGCTAGTTGCTGCCTGCTTCATGTTGATCTTGGACCGGATTATCGTCGCTGCTGTTTCCTCCTTGTTTTTGACCTGGATTGGTTCCTCATTGCTGCCGCTTATGCTCGCCCCAACGCCGGACTGGTTTTGACTACGCTGTTGCTGTCTTCCCATTTCCAACCATGGAACGCGCTGACATTTCTTCGCTCTTCGCTTCTCCCGCCATTGATGACGACATTGCTGTGTTCTACATTGCGTGCCCTTTCCTTTGTTGTGCTGCATTTTGGAGTTATTGCAGGTTTAAAGGAGATATAATCCAAGGTTTGTGTTAAGAAATATTTTTGGCCAGTTTGGTAATTGTTTTATGTGCTTTTCATCCTCACACTGAAGTTTAAGTGTTTTTGGGGTCCTTTTGACCATCTTTTGTGTTTTTGAATAAAATTCACTTTACACTCTACTGGGCTTGGCACTTTAAGGCTCTCTGTGTTGCGGCATCTAGATCCATCTCATTCTAGTTTCAGGCATGGCTATGGAATAGACAGTTTTGTTCACCTTTCTAGATGACCTATGTAGGGAACTGGACAAGCAGAGTGTTTTCCTGTTATATGACAATGTTTCATGTAATACGGTCATATAAAATCCAGATTATATGTTTTGAACTATATTATATGGCAGTGTAAACTCATATAGCTAGTTCAAAGAAGATAATGTGAATTATCTTCTTTGTATTGAAGGTAATTCAGTAGAATTGCATATTCTCATGTGATTATTTCATATGATTGACATGTCAGGTAGGTATAGAAGGGTAGATATAGCCATTCTGTTGGGTTGTGGTTGCATCTGAGAGCATAAAACTATCTGTTGATGTCACAGCAAAAGGTCAGACTGTCAGCTTGGCTAAAACATTTTGTCAAATCTCCAGCATGGTGGAGTTTGTTTTTTTTGTACCAGATGACAAAAGTTTCCATCCTCGCAGCCTTGATCCAAGCAGCTCTGCCAGGTTCTTCTATAAACCCAAATCTCTTATGGGATCATTCAGCTCCACCTAAGATATTAAATGAGGAACATTGGATGTTGATGGCACAAAGTCAGGATCAGCATCAGCTTCCATTTGCATCTGATTGACATCATCACCTACCTTCTCATTCTCTAGTGTCCCCATGCCTCTAGTGGTTTTGGAACAGAAAAACTGTCATCATGTGGCACTGGTCTCATTGCCGATGCAAGGTTCAGGTATTCAGTAAGCTTCCTTTTTAAAAAAAAATGAATAACCTGATAAGTTTGTCATTCAGAAGTAACAACTAGTCACATGCTATTTCTGCTCCCTCCATATCATTGTAATGGCAAATGGTATAGATGGTCACACACTTTTCAGCCAAGATCGCAGACTACTGGCACAAGTTGCACAACATATATGAGGAGCCCATTCTTTGTCCTAGTCACTAATAAGTAGCTCTCTGATTAATAGTGTCATTGGAGAGTAAGTTATTCTTGGTCTTTGGCTGCATTCAAGGCTTTAAACATTTTGATAAAGAGATCTGCAATGGACAGGAATAGATTTTAAATTTTGGATTAAGTGAAAGCATATATCCAAGGCCAACTATTTTTAAAACACATGGGTCTTAAAAAGAGAGCCTAGCAGGTATACATTAGTGACTCATTTAGCCTAATAATCATGTTTCCATCAATGAATGTCTATAAAATGCTACAGGGATAGAATTGCAAAATAATACATTTCTCGTGATTTAGCACTCAAAAGACTAGGGAAATTAAAGACTGATGAAGCACAATCTGTCAATCACAGCTTGCAGTCATTGCTATTCCCATCCAATCATCTATGAATGAATCTATTCCTTTTCAGACTTATTCAGCTAGTCACAGAGTAACAAGCCACAAATACACCCTGCATTATTATTATTATTATTATTATTATTATTATTAAAAATGAACAGAGAGAAATGCTAAAGGTACAGGAAACCCTAACTATGGATTTTTATTATCTGTATCTTTAAAATGCCTCATCCTCTGAGCTATCTAATCTATCTGATGAAATCAGTCCACTAGAATAAATTAAAAAGAACAGATTGAGTATCCCTTATCCATAATTCCAAAATCCCAAATATCTGTTCATATGGGTGAATGAAATAGTGGCATCTTTGCTTTCTCATGCTTCAACAGACATAAACTTTGTTTCATGCACAAAATTAGTTACAATATTATATAAAATTACCTTCAGGCTATGTGTATAAGGTTTATATGAAATAGGGCTGTGCCAAAAATTTGTACTTTTTTCTGTTCTTTTTTCAGTTATCTCCTCCCCAGTCCATTTGCGCCAAATGAGAAAATTTAAAGGCTCATTTATCCATCATTTTTAGATCTATCAAGATGAAATTTTACTCACTTGTAGGCCACATGTATGACTGCAAGCCTGCCAAATTTCAGAACTTTTCACCAATCCACTGATTTATGGGAAATGTTTAAAAAGTTTTAATAACATTTTTATTTTTTTAAAACCACAAAAGGGAGTTCTGGGAATTGAAGTCCCAACCACTGCATGCCACAAGGGGTGGTGGGATGGACACAATCAACCAGGCTCTGAGAAAGGGGAAGCCTTTCCCACCTTTTTCTCTTTCTCTTTCCAGCCTTATTTGCATTAAGCAAGTACTCCACTGGGAGAAGGGGCTTCGGGAAGGGATGGAGGAGGCTTTTCACTCTTACCTGATTTGTGAAGCTGCCCCGGCTTCCACCTCAGGTAGAGTGCCGTTCAGCCCCATCATCCCAATTAGCCAAAATATCTGTCTGCTTGTGATCTTTTCTGGCTGAGCCTTTGCCTGCCTTTGTTTTAAATGGTATGGCTGTTGGATAGCTGAATTTCCCTGAATCCCATATTGTGAAATGGAATCATGCACCCCCTAATGAAATATCAATATATTTCATGTGTAGATGGGTCTCATCTCCCAAAAAAATTTCTTATGTGTGTATAGGTGCTGAAGAAATCTGAAATCCAAATGTTTCTGTTACAAAGCCCTTCAGATTGGGAATACTCAACTTGTTCTTCCATATATGCTAGCTACTACAATGAATAAACTAAAGCACAGATACTTAGACAAACATAGCCTTGTTTCACAACACCTTGCTTGAAGGTTAGGTAGGAAAAACATAGAACCTCAGTTACCATAGCAACAAAGAAATAGTCATACATGCAGGTAATGTTGGAATAGAAGCATCATGTTTTCTATGCAGCACGGGAGTATCTCCTGACCTACCAAGAGCAAGGATGGAAAAAAGAGGCTAACAGTTGTGGAGAATGTATCTTATGAGTAGGAAAGAACAGTGAATGAGGGCTACACCTCTCATGTCCTGCTGGAAGCCTTCCCATATACATCTGCTCAGATACCGTGAAGAAACAATACTGAAACAATTGAAACCAAAGCTGCTGGGCTTTGGTTTCAATTGGAAGGGCTCTCCTCATTGCGTGAAACCAGATCACAGGTGGTTTAATTGTGCCAAATGAGCCAGGAACAAGTGTTTTAGGGAGCCTGTAGATCCAAGTCATTGCAGCAGAGTTGAACACATAACTTTTTCTGTGTTGTTCATTTTCTATACTCTGATCAATCAAAAAAGCTTCTGTACAGTCTACCAGCCAGCAGGTGAACAGTAGCACAAGGGGGAAAGTAAGGGGTTTTAAAAGGACCATGGAGTATATTAAGGGAGGGGGGAGCTTTTCAATGAAAAAATAAAAAAATCCCTGGCTGAATCCACATGAGTCTTGTGTTTCAGCCTCAGCATACAGTCTCCTGCTGAAGTTTGACCCCATTAAATCCGCATGCACTTCTTTTAATCTAAACTAAATTGGTATTGAAAGCCACACAGGTACTGTAGAAGTCACCTTGATACAAAAGGGTGTTTCCAGCATGCCCATGTGTTCACTGCACTGGGTTATTTTAGGTGCTTTTTCTTTCTTTCCGGCATTTATAAAGCAATCAACCAATACACTTTATTGTCTTTCGGTCAATCTTGCCAACCACTTTGTACTCACTCCCTGTTCCATCCCATTGGTTTACCAGTTAAGATGCACAACTTACGTTTGGATGAGTGAAAGAGATAAACACACGTATCTCCCTTAGATGTATACGAGAACATAGAGATTTGATAGTAAAAGGGTATGTGTTCTTTCATGAATGCCTGTTAGATGTGTCTCTCTGCATTACTTCGCGAATGAAGGTTCTTTAGGAAGGACTCATCCCATGCTTTTTACAAGCGTGTTGATGATTAAAAAGGCCAATCTGAGATAGGCAAGTCCGGTTGCAGAAAGCACAGCAGAAAGTCTCCTTGGGTGATGTTGTTTCCAAGTTGCGGTTCTTCCTGCGTTGTCATTTCTCTTCGAGACCCGTTCGCCGTGTCTTCTTGAAAGAGGCCGCAGCATTTATTTATTTATTTATTTATTATTCAAACTTGTGAGTCGCCACTCCTGGGTGGCTCGGGGCGACTTACACAGAATTCAGACTAAAACATGTTAAAACACCATAAAAAAACCAAAAAACATTAGCACACTAAAACATTGTGGATAGTGCGTCTCCATGCCTCCCAATGTGCGGCCAGGGTGGACCATTTTTTGGTGATCAATCTGGCTGAGCCTGAGATGTTGTTTCAGGGAGTCATATGTCTTTTTGGGGGCGCCTCTCTTGCGCTGACCCGTGGCGAGTTCATCTGTTAGATGTATAACATATAGATACCTCTATTTATGATGTAGAGATAAATATATAGAGAAGATAACTATAGAGATGTATACTCTCTTTTATAAATGAGATGCAATGGAAATTCTGTGCCTAAACTGAGAACTCTGTCTTCTTTCTTGAGTAGTGTAAGTACTAATCTCCTCATTAATTAATTGGTATTACTGTCATTGAATCTAGAAACATCCATTTGTGGGTGTGTAATTTTGACTGGATCCAGGATCAAATTCAAGTTGAAATGACTAAAGCTGTTTGTAAAATATTCCCTGAAGACCCAAAGGGGTAACAACTGTGATTCCCAGTATATTGTTATAAACACATTGGTGTGCCCATTTTCCTTTGGGTTCTGCTTTTTCATTTTAAAGTTCATTCTGTTTCATTTCCACTATTTCTTAAAATAAGAATTTTTAGAAACACTTTGTCAAATATATACTTTAGTTCAAGTTTTTGTTTTATGGGGGGGGGCTGCTTTTTTTAAAGATACACAGGTTGCAACTTTTACTTCAAATATTCATATTTTTATGTGTACTTTTCCCGTGTGTGCATTGATATATGCATTTTCATTTTATGTTGTTTCAGAATGACTCCGTGAAAAGGAAGGATTTTGGTCAAATGATTTCTAATCTGGAGTAACAATTTAGCAAGGTAAAGTAGATGAGCTATTGACCTAACAGCATATGTTTACATATGAACAACTATTTAAAAAAAACATAAGAATCCAAGATGTTCATGTCACCTCACCCACAAGCAGATTTATAATATTACATCTAAAAGAAAGATACTGAACTCATGAGGTACACAACACAAAAAATTGCCAAGATATTGTCTACAGGGAACTAGGTCCTTGTTGCATATTGGCTTAGTGATGGTGAAATGGTGTTGCATTGGAAATCAAGGATTTATTTTTTTATTTTTTTATTTGTTTCATTTTTACTCCACCTTTCTCACCCTGCAGGGGACTCAAGGCGGCTTGCAAAAAAATTGCATGCGGACCTTTTGCTTTTTTAAAAAAAATTGTTCCATCTAACAGATTAAGAACAAATGCCTTCTGGGGCTGGGTTGTCATGTTAAACTTCAGAAGACTGACAATTCCCATTGCACTTTTTAATAAAGCGTGACATATAGCTTTTGAACAATCTGTCTTTGCTCAAGAGAAGCAATATTACACATTATGTCAAAAAAGCCTGAATGGTTTCTGTCAGCATAAAGATTTTGATTTCTGTGCTTCTTTTGCTGCTACCCCACAAACATTGAGCAATAAGAGCTAAGAGGGATTTTATATTAGAAGAGACATTACCACACTATTTTGTTACAAACTAGATAAGGCTTGCATTGAAATATATCTTTTTGTTTTTGTTTTAATGGTAGCCTTAAAATGACCAAACCTTCCCCAAATGTCACTGTTTTAAGCGCCTAGCAATTTCTATAAATTGTCCTTTTGGGTAGGATTTTAAAATAATCAAGAAGCAGACTGGTGACATTTTGTGAACACTTTGCTGAAGCCTGTTGTGAACATGTGAGAAGCTTTAAAGTATTAGAGGGAGAAAATGTGGAAACCTTTTAAAATTGCCATTACAATCCAACACTTAGGAAAGGAGAAGGAGTGTGCTTCTTTTAGCAAGGCATCATCACAGGCTTTTAGCTTGTGAAAGCCTCTGTGTGTGAGAGGGGGAGGAGGAGGGAGGGACAAGAAATAAACATTATTAAATAAAGAAAAAGTGTTACCAAATAAAGGGCATCTTTTCAAACAGTGAGAATGTGGGGTTTGCAAATGATTACGAAATTTAAGTATATCAAGCATGCCTGAGAGTGGGCATATGGATTAATCAAGCTATACAAGATTAGAGAAAGATTGGCTAAACCAAAAAGTGTTGGAACTCTAATTCTACACTGTAGTTACAAGAATGATGCCTGGTTGTGTAACAAAACAGGTGTTTACCGTGCATTTAGAATCTTCCCAACAAGATATCTTTAGTTCTTCCTGAAATAGAGCTTATATCCAAAGCCAAAGGTCAGCTACAATGGTGTTTCCTGCCTTTGTAGACAAAGAGCAGCATTGAAAAGAGACACAACCTCATTATAGTGCTGTGAAAATCTGTTTACAATTTCTTCTTCAGCCTGTTCCACCTTAAATGTTCTTAAAACCTGGGCATGGAGAATGCCCGATGGGCGTGATGATGTTTGACAATTCCAGTTGCACTTTTTAATAAAGTCTGACATGCAACTTTAGAGCAATCTCTCTCTGCTCCTCGGCAGTAATATTATGTGCTACATCAATGAGTTCTGAATGGTTCTTGTCACTGGAAAGATTTTCATCCTGACACCTGCACTCTTAGAAACACTTCTTGGGAATTGACTGATGTTGAGAAACATTTCCTGTGAGAAGAGAGTATTTATTAAGTGAAAACCTTTGTACTTCTGCAAAACTATTAATGAAAACGTTTTCTTTCTTTATTGACATCTTGAATTGATCTGTGAAGTACTGGCATTTTTTTTAACCCTGACTAAAGGGCAAAAATGTGTGTATATACATTTAAGGCCTGCTGCGGATACCTGAAACTGTACATAATAGTGAACTCTATACCTGAGTCAAAGGACCTAAAAAATCCCACAAACACTTCCAAATATTTTTTGAGTGTGGGTAAATGAACCATGAATTCCCCCCATAATCTTTTATTATGCTTTTTTAAAAAATGCACAAAGAAAAAGGAGAATGAAGAAGGGGTAAGGGTTGTGGAGCTCTGATTAGTAGATTAGGACTATTTAAATGTCTACTATAACACTGAGGAAGATGAAGGGGATTGAGAGAGAAGAGAACCTATGTTTGTTATAATTATTACATCTATATCTTCAACTCAAGTACTATTGTACATATTATCTAAAGTTTTGAAAGATCCAAATGTCCTCTATAAAACACTCTTGTTGTCAGTATCAAGACTGGTAGTCATGAAGCCATGGATATTGAATCCATAGTTATGGAGATCATACTGTATGTCCCTGTGTTAGTGTATATTTGTTTATGTATCAAGTTATATATCAATGTATCTTTTTCACTACTTCAAAACTAGCATAATATGTATATTGAGGGTAATATGCAATGCCATTGGAAATGTCTTCTAAAAACTGGAGGTCCAAGCTGTTCACCTACCTGGGAAGCATCATCTCTTCAGACGCCAAGATTGACAAAGAGATAGATCACAGATTATCAAAGGCATATAGTGCATTCGGAAGGCTTCACAAAAGAGTCTGGAGCAACAAGCACCTGAGACAAAGCACCAAAATCAGTGTGTACAGAGCTATCATACTGTCCATTCTCCTCTATGGGTCTGAAACATGGGTCACCTATCGCCAACACCTACGACTCCTCGAGCGCTTTCATCAGCGCTGTCTTCGCACAATCTTAAATATACACTGGACCGACTATGTGACGAATGTTGCTGTCCTTGAGCAAGCAGGGATCACCAGCATTGAGGCCATGCTATTGAGAACACAGCTGCGCTGGGCAGGGCACGTCTCTAGGATGGAGGACCACCGCCTCCCAAAGATACTACTCTACGGTGAACTCGCCACGGGTCAGGCGCAAGAGAGCGCCCCCAAAAGAGATATAAGGACTCCCTGAAACAACATCTCAGGCTTGGCCAGATTGATCACCAACAATGGTCCACCCTGGCCTCACATCGGGAGGCATGGAGAAGCACTATCCACAATGCTGCGGCCTCTTTCGAGAAGACACGCCGAATGGGTCTCGAAGAGAAACGACAACGCAGAAAGAACCGCAACTTGGAAAAAACATCACCCAAGGAGACTTTCTGCTGCGCTTTCTGCAACCGAACTTGCCTATCTCAGATTGGCCTTTTTAGTCATCAACGCGCCTGTAAAAAGCGTGGGATGAGTCCTTCCTGAATCTTCGTTCGCGAAGTAATGCCGAGAGAGAAGTTATATATCAATGTATCTTTTTCACTACTTCAAAACTAGCATAATATGTATATTGAGGGTAATATGCAATGCCATTGGAAATGTCTTCTAAAAACTGGAGGTCCAAGCTGAAAGGGAACAGCAGTGAAGAAAGAAATAAACGATCATATTCAATGTGTCATTACTGCTTTTCCAAGAGCACGTCTTTTTACAGCAGACATTTGGAAGCTTCTTTAAAGGGTTGTGAATATTATAATATGCTGAAGCTCTCTTTAACTAAGCAGTGGTAAAATAGTGCTCTAGATAACATCAGATGCATATTTTTTCAAGAAGTAACTCTGCACGCTATGTTATGTAGCACTGCACAGTAAACATAATGTGACTATTCCCGAATTAGGATGAAAAAAAATAAATGCACAAAAGTCTGTCTTTTAGTCATGCTTTTCCAACCTCACATATTTTTATGCACTATAGCCCACCAGAGATAGGTGTGAGAGTAATATAAAATAACAGTGACATGTCAAAAGATGAAGGGATGTATGTCAGTATATTAAAAATTCTTACATTCCCTTTGGTGTATAATTTAAGATTATTCTTTCTCTATTTCATATAGAATTGAATCTATTGTAACCTCCCTCAACCTTTGGTTACCTTTGTAAATTAAAATGACAGGTTAAATGCTAATGCAATTGATAGGGGTGAACAACTGGTCAAGGAACAACCTGAGCTGACTGCTTAATATATCTAAAGATTGTAGAAATATGCAGGTCAGGTCTCATTTTGACAGGAAACGGTTCATTGCAAGGGTTTATGTTTCCCTAGATAGCCATTAACTGACTTGTACTAGAGTAACTACCTCATTGCTTAGGGTAGAAAAATAAAGTTCATATTAATAGTGGAGTGGAGGAGGGCCAAGTATTTGATATCCTCATTTTTAAGTGTCATTTTTTCATTGAACCCAGGTTGAGGACATTATAGATTTATGAAAAAGAAATATGTCTAGCATTTCTGCATTTCTACACAAATGTAGTATGTATAAATGTAAAAATAATATGTTTATCCTGCTATTGTTGTACTTGTTGTTTTTAATGTATGAAGGGATCTATCTGAAAACTATTTCATGCCTGTATTTTCACCCTTATGAATTGAGTGAATAAATGAAAAGTCATAGACCAAAAGCCACTAACAAAATGATACATTCTGAGGGAAAAAACAAGGACCTGAAATGAAATACTGCAATGCACCAAACAGTATTCCTATTTGTGGTTCTAGACATGACTTTGAGAATTGCTTCCTTTCTCATTGTTCTGAACAGATTTCTTTTCCGCATTTCAATGGCTATACCTTGAGTTTGTGCTGACTAGAGGATTCCAGATGTTGTACTCCAAAAAAGTAGACCTTCCAGATAATGTTAGGGATGTATGTATTCAGTGCAACATGCTTTCAACTCTATTAAAGAACATCTGCAAGGATAATACAGATACCCCTCTGAGTAGTTGGTTCCCAGTGTGGGAATCTCAGCAGTCATGATCCAGTAATCAAGTTACTGAAATTAAAATCAACTAGAGTGATTAAAACAATAAAAATCAAGAAACAGACCAAAATAGCTGCATCTCTTTGGTATAATAAGGAGCCAGAAGGGAGAATCATTGCAATCCATTAATACATTAGAGATGGTGCCATAGCAGAAGGGGGAAAATTATCTGAATTAAAAACTTTGGAAAGAAGTGGTAATAACTACAAATTGCTCATAAATACTTTTGGAATGGAGAACAGGCAGTATCAGACTATTGAACAAACAAAGTTCAAGAAAAACTTTTTGAATCACAAGATCAAAGGGCTATGCCAATCTCAAAAGAGTATTGAAGAAATGAATAATGGAGGTGCCTCAGAACTATTAAACTGGCTGCACCAGGTTTTAAGAAATTACATTTAGAATGAATTACAGTTGGAATTGAAACCTTAAACCTGAATTATGGGGAAGGGGTAGAAAACTAGAGAAAACCTCATGGAACATTACTGTCTCCCTTGTATCAGAGGCAGATATTCCAAACCACTATAATTTGTATTCTGTCTCAACTGGTTAATCTCTACCTAGCATAGAATAACAACAGAGAATGACAACCCTGACTCATAATGTCAACCTTAAAATTTGTGTAGATAGCACAGTTATTAGAACTGAGCAAAAATATCATTAGTCCTCATAAGTTGGATCAAATTTGTTAAATTCATACTTACGACATGATACCTCACACATGGGCATGACCCACGCCAAAAACTTAAGAATTGAAACTTACCCAATACCCTTTCATTTGAATTTTATAAATATCAGAAGCCTCCCAAAATCAGTTTCATTTTCAGTGCAAGCAAGCAAAGCCAAGCCAAAAGTGCTGCTATTCCTCTTTAAATTAATGGCCTCTCACCATTAGGAGAGTGAATCAGCAGGGAGAAAGTCGAGTTTGCAGGGAAAGAGACTGAGAAAGTACAGAATTCTTGGAAATGTAGTTTGCGAAGGTGTGAAGAAACGCCTACCTTTTTAAGGCAGAGTAAGCTTGGGTAGAAGGTCCAGAAATTTCAGCAGCCATTTTAGGAGATTATTTATTATTTGTCACGTTTCTATACCGCCCCTCTCAGCCCGAAGGCGATTCGGGACGGTTTACACAAGCAGTCTCTGCCCTCAATACAACACAGCAACAAGTCAACCCCCCCCAAACATATAATAACAATTTAACAATTAAAAACATACAATTGGAGATGGTGAATGGAGGCATTCATCTTAAAAACCCATTTCCTGGAGGGGGTGGAGCTTAGGAGTAGCCTGATAGGAAATGTGGGGAGTTTAAAAATCTGACAGCTCAGTCAGGGTTGGTATGTCGAAGAGGAGAGAGGGTCTGTGTGACAAAGAGGAGAGTTGGGTGTTGAGGAGAGTTAGTGAATGCAGAAGTTGGTCAGTTAGTTGGAGTTTATAGTTAGCTATTAGGTAGAATAGCTGGTGGAGAGTGGAGACAGATCCAGGAGGAAAGGACTGTCTGTGTAGAGTTTAGGAATACTAGACAGAATATGCTAGTAGTTTCTGGAGGGAGATTGGAGTGTTTTTGGAACTAAGTGCTGAACTGTTTGTTTAAAGAAACCATACGCTTCTAGTCAATATTGCAACTACTAAGCTTATGTGCCTGTATTGTCAAAGTTCTCTCAAACAACATTGTTATTTGTTCACAACAACTGACTCAAGTGTGCTTCTTTAGAGAAGTTCCAAAGCAGTATAAAGTAGAACAGTGTTAAATGGTGGCAGTGTTTATTTAAAAAGGAATCTCAATATTTATACCTCAGAGTCCGAAGTGCGAATCCAGCACATTGTAGCCTAAATAAGCCAAAAGCCAAACCAGAAGCAGCAATCTTCTTTTAAGTGTGTTGGAAGCCAATGTTCATTTAAAGTTTGTATGCCAGAAGATCTTTTGAGTTGGCCTTTACATTTCAATTTGAATTAAAAGAAAGGTTTTCCTGCGAGAAGATAGTTTCAGATTTCAGCTTTTGATTTCAATTAAACAAACCCTGATCCTTTATAACTAGTGGCAAGCATTGGGATTGCTAATAAATTAGAATAACCTTTATATCTGGTGGCAGCGGTGGGATAGATTAGGAAAGGTCCACCCTGCCTGAGTCCTTTATAGAAGGCAAGGAACCCTATGCTAGAAAGTTCAAAAGGCCCTGCCCTAAACTACATTTCCCAGAATTTTGCTCAGCACCAGAAAGCTTCAATCACGATAGGGGGAGATTTGTCCCTCCATAGCAGCAGCTAGCCAGATTTCCAATGAATTGTTGAATCTTCAAAGTTGAGAATGGACTGATACTTCTAATAAGTAAATCTCTGTGTTGAGCTGGGGAAAATCCCCATTAATTCTATTGGTTAATATGAGAGACATTGCTGCTGTAGCTTTAAATATTTTGTCAAAATATAAAATGCCCTAAAATCAGTAGATGTATGGTTATCTCTGAAAGTTGTGAGGGGGGGTGTCCCCTATTGTCTTGTGTCATTGTGCAGAAAATTCAAGGAGATAGCTCTTGTAGTTTTTGTTTAAGAACAATGCTTATAAAAATGAAATTTCCCCAAAAATCCATAGATGAGTGAAATGTTCTGAAACTTGATGGGCTAATGGCAGTAAATGTGTTTTACCACTGTAGCAAGTTTTGCCCCAATAGCAGTAAAATTAGGGAGAAAGGAGCCTCAAAGGTTCTCTAGAATTACTATAACGAAAAAGTAATGACATTTTGTTATTCTTGTTATAGTAATGAAATTTACACTAACAACTCTTTAGAAACACTTTAGAAATGAAACACTAGCACCTACTACATTTCTAATGAGTTTTGAAATATTTTTTTCATTGATTGCACAGACCTAGCAGTTATCTCAATTATCCCTTCTACCCCACAAAATATGTGGCTGCTACTTCCTTTATGTTTAGAGGTATGAGTTTACAATCCAAAACACTGTTATTGCAATGGTCAATGGCAAAAGAAATGAAAAGGGGCTGACAGAAGAGTAATCTAGTAAAGTACAGGATTTGGGCACTTGCAGGCTTTGTAGGAGAGGAAATCATCAGGAACAAAATGAGGGCTTAGCATGGGGAAAAAGTCAGAATTATAGAGTTCAGAATTATCTACACCAATTTCTGGACAATGAAGAAAACTGATAACTAAAACATGCTTGAAATAGTCATTCAACCTTTGTTTTAAATTATCCAGTGAGAGAGTATACATAACTTTTTTAAATAAATAAATAAATAAGGGTCTCGCACCAATTTCAATACCTCTAAGAACAACAAAAATACATAAGAGATGATTCTAAGATGCATCCTATTTTTAGAGATGCTTAAACGGGGGAAAGGTGCATCTTAGAATAAAAGAAATCCAGCAATATTGCACCTCTGGACAGCCATGTTTTTTGTCCACCCTTCTCTCCTTGTCATGATAGTCTCTGGCTTTGCTACAGGTCCTACCTGTTGGCTGTTACTTTCAGTGATGTGGTCAGGGTAACAGGGTAATGACGTAGGGAGCAAGAGGGAAAAGAAGGACCTGGGTCACACTGGAGACTACCAGAAAATTCAGTGCCCTGCATGCTGCAAGAGGAATAGAGCCCGGGAAACATGGGATGTCAGTGGAGACAGTTGCAGTTGACTATGTTCCAGAAGCAGACCAACCATCCCTGCAGGTGCAAAGCTAGGGGATGGACTGGATTATGTGGCAGAATATGGCTAACATGAAGCAAAGCCACATGGATCGGTCCCATATAGCATTTGGCTGCTATGGAACTGATCTGACTCTACATCAATCTAGTTTCCAAGTTGAAAGAAATAACAGGCCTCATCCGAAGAACTATGGACAGTTCCAGGCATATCTTTGTAAGAAGGATATAGGCATAGTGGAGCTTGGCATTTTCAACCTGGTGAAACGAAAACAATAATATTAGAAGAATCTTCTTGACAGTAAGAGGAGTTTGGCAATGGGGCCAATTGTGTAGAAACCATTGTGTTTAAAAAGGGGCTAATCAGTTTCTTCATAGTTGATGCTTTAGCTGGAGACCTTGAACTGTGGAGGAAATTAGATTCAATGACTCATGATGCCCCTTTCATCTGTTTGAGTCTGTGATCCCAGATGTTTTAAAATATGTATGTTGAATAAAAAAGGAAGGTTATCTGGGCATGTTGGTTGAAGAGTTAATAATATGTTGATATTATTTAGCTCCATTACTACAGAGAGAACGTCAGATGAAGAGCTCTAAATCGTTCAATTTCCAAGTCTGCCTCCTCTCCCTCAAGCATGGGCTTTCAGTCAATATCCTGGGAAGCAACAATGTGAAACTGCTCAAAGATACAGAGTCTCTGGTGAATGAAAGTAATAAGACAATACAAATATACAATAATGAAACAATGGAACAGTCATCTGAAAGGAGATGAAATAAAATGATGAAATATATGTAAACAAACCAAAAACAATGCAATCACTATATAATGAGAAGTCTAATTGTGCACATTTATATTCACCTTGCATCATCATCAACATTGACATCACAATAATATCATAAACAAGATTATATTTATATCCCACTTTTTCTCCAGATGTGTAATTCTGTTGAATGTGTAATTCATGACACTCTGTTGAGTAGACTGAAAATGAGCCTATTGCCTGGGACCAAAGGGAAGCTGAATCTCTGTGACAAAAAGAGCTACAAGTCTAGAACATGAGTTAGGGAAAGAAATGTGTAACAGTGACATATGTGTAACAGAGATATTTTTTTAAAGAACAGGGATTCCATGGTAAGCTTATATAGGATCACTGAAGTGAGGACATGTGCTTAGAGGGAGAGATAAATTCTCCCTTATCAGTAAACAAAAAAGTTGCTGGGCTATGGCAGGCTATTGCAAAATTCAGAGAAAGAAGAAAGGGAGTGAGGGGGGGGGAGGGGAGAGAAGGAGAGAGATACAGTCAGGATTTATGAATTTTATAAATCCTCAGTCCGCTTCTTAAATTTGTGAACAGTCAATGCCTCAATCCATCACCAAACATATACACTTTACAACAAAAGTTATTAATGCTTGTCAAAGCATTCCTTAATTTGTTTGTTTGTTTAAATTTTACACCATCCAATTGCTAGAGTTCTCTGGCAAACGTACAGTGTTTTTAAATTTTTATACTTCATATTTAAATGTCCCATTATCTTATGGTGAATTGGTCCTATTGTATTTTATGCTTAATCATATACTCTTTGATTTATGGTTTGGTTTATGTATGTAAGACATTTAATTTTGCCATTATTTTTGTAAACGGCTTCAAGTCCCCCTAGGGATGAGAAAAGTGGTATATAAATAATGTAAGTAAATAAATACATAAATACTTAAGAGATCAGATGAAAACAAGAGAAAAGCTCCTACAAAAAATAAAAATAGTACAGCGTGGATCTACTTTAAGAGTCCTCCAACAGGGTTTAGGGTGCCATTTAAATCTAGTCCAGATTTCAGCCCCAAAATAAATAAAATGTATGTGAAAGTGAAGCTCATTTTTCCATCTCCAACGTCCTGTATCATATATTTTCTTCTCTTTGTTTCTATACTTATCCTGAAACATTTTAAAGCTACATAGTTCAGCAGAGAAAACAATGTTGGATGATAAACACTTGATTGTTATATTATGTGAGTGCAAATAAGCAGTAGGAATATACCACTGCAGATATAGCATATTAATAAATACAGTGTTCCCTCACTTGTTGCTGGGGTTAGGTTCCAGGACCTCCCACAATAAGTGAAAAACCGCGATGTAGAGATGCTCTATTTATTTTAATATTTATACATTATTTTAGTAGTTATACATTATTTTAAGTATTTATAAACTTAAAATAAAGTGAAGGGAAGGAAGGAGAAGCCCTTCAAGGCTGGAGGGAGGGAGGACTGAGAAGGGAAAGTGCCTTAGAGAGCAGCGGCAAAACCCCACAAAACATCTAAAATACCATGATATACTGTATATTTTAAATTAATATTTTTTGAAATCTGCGAAACAGCAAGTCCGCAATAAGCAAACTACGAATTAGCAAGGGAACACTGTATGCATGTATACTAGGCATGGATTAGAACCCAAAAATCGCAAATCGAAAAATCTAATGGGGGTTGATTAGTAATAGAAAGACTTACAAAAACATTTCCAAAAATTTCTAAAATGTAATTTAATTACTAACGAAATTCGTTAGTAGTTCGTATGCCAGCGCATGCGCATTCCAGATGGTTTTGGCCTACAATTCCCAGAAATCCTAAAAGCTGGTAAATTGGCTGGGATTTCTGGGAGTTGTAGGCCAAAACTTGAATAAATCACACTGAATTCTAGATGGGACTCTCCAAATAGGAAGGAGGGAGCAAAGGAGGGAGGGAGTATTCTATTCTTGGAAGCACCCAAAAAAAGGAGGAGGAGGCCCCCCCCTCGCTCCTCGCTGCCTCTCTCACCCCGATCCTGAGGGAGCGAGGGCCCAAGTTTGCCCAGGCTGAGAGGAAAAGGAAGAGGCTGAGGCTGTGAGGAATGGTGGGAGTTGAAGTCCAAAACACCTGGAGGGCTGAAGTTGGCCCCTCATGAAGCCTCTTCAAGGCTTTAGATCCTGTGAGAAACCAACCTAATGTATAATAGAATGAATGCTACTGTAAGTGCCTAATATTATAAGTAATCCAACTGGTCATACCTACATTCCATGCACATGCAATAATACAGCAGTAATAACAATAACAAGAGGTAAAATTCAAACCGAAGTATTCTGACTGGTCCCTCCTCATGCGGTGCAAACGGGCTCTTCTCTGTGAGCCGGAAAAGCCAGCGTTTGCTGTGGGTGCACACACATACATATTCTTTGGGGTTGCTGCAGAATCTTCTCTATGAGCCCGGATTCTGCAGCAAATCCCCCAAGAATATGTATGTGTGTGCACCCAAGCAGCAAACGGCTTTTCCGGGCTCATAGAGAAGAGCCCGTTTGCATCGCATCAGGAGGGACCAGTCAGAATACTTCGGTTTGAATTTTACCTCTTGTTCTTGTTATTACTGCTGTATTATTGCATGTGCATGGAATGTAGGTATGACCAGTTGGATTACTTATAATATTAGGCACTTACAGTAGCATTCATTCTATTATACATTAGGTTGGTTTCTCACCCCAATACTCTTTGATGCTTTAGATCCTGGCAGGCAGGAGAGGCAGGGAAGCCTGGAAAAATGTAAACAGAGAGGTTTACTCAGAAGTAAATCCACATAGGAGGGCACTTCATCCAAAGTGCCCTCCTTTGCAGATTTACTTCTGAGTAATCCTCTCTGTTTACATTTTTTCCAGGCTTCCAGCCGAAAGAAGGAGCGAGTTTAGGGCTTGCCTTGCCATAATACTTATTGGCAGGGAGGCGGGAGGGTGGTGAGAGAGAAGGAGGGTGCCCCCTTATGACCTAATAACGACACTTAAAAAATCCTGGCCCCGAAGTTCTATAAAGAAAGTCCACTTCCTGGTTGGCGTTCCAGATGCGGAAATACTCAAAAGTAGCATTTCTTACGAATTTCTTCCGAATCATTTCATTTTCATAACTTTTTTCTCATGCCTAATGTATACACTTCAACACTTTAATTCATGATTGCCTGAATTGGTGTGTGTGTGTGTGTGTGTGTGTGTGTGTGTGTATTGCAATAGGTAAAGATTTTCCCCTGACAATAATTCCAGTCATGTCTGACTCTGGGGGTTGGTGATCATCTCCATTTCTAAGCTGAAGAGCTGCCGTTGTCCATAGACACCTCCAAGTCATGTGGCCGGCATGACTGCATGGAGCATCATTACCTTTCAATAGTACCTATTGATCTACTCACATTTGCATGTTTTCAAACTGCTAGGTTGGCAAAAGCTGGGGCTGACAGCGGAAGCTCATGCCGCTCCCGGATTAGAAACTGTGACCTTTCAGTCAACAAGTTTAGCAGCTCAGCAGTTTAACCCACTGCACCACCAGGGGCTCAGTAATCACCCTATATTACCCTTTATAATTACCTTTCTGGGAAAGAGACTGGCAGTTGTATTTATTCATCTACAATGGTATTGATTGAATGTTTATAGCTTTGTGAAAATTTTAATAAACTATGAAAAATAATATCTTATTGCTAAATAGGAATTAAACTGAAAAAGCTGCCCTCCCTGCAGTCAATAAAATATCCTAACATATAATTTACAGCAATCTCTTGGGGGCTTTTTGCTGCTCCTTGTAAAAATATTTGTCTGTCTATGTTTCCTGGCTCTCCATTAAATTGAACTGCACTCAAGGCTGTCATCACAAAGCAACCTTTGAGGATGCTTGCCACAGATGCAAGTGAAACATCAGGAGATAATGCTTCTAGAACATGGTCATATAGCCCGAAAACCTACAACAGCCCAGTGATTCCAGCCATGAAAGCCTTCAACAATACATCAACCTTTGAGTGACTACAAAGCACTGTGTGAACATACCATTCACATGATTCCTGAAGGGGAGTATCTATGTATCTAATTTAGAAAAAAATGGTCCTTACTTTGATTGTCTTCATTCCACTTTAATACAGTGGCAGCTGGTGACTTCCCTATCTATGGGTTGTCAATTCAATCTGGAATTCAGTGTGAACTTTAAATGTGCTGTTCACAGTGCTGTTCCACTGACATGTCATCATCACATAGCCAAATCTGATCGAATATGTAATACAGTTCTAGCACTCCTCTTACAGTCTAAGTGTATCAAATAGCACATGAAGCATTTATAATTAAGGTGTATTAAGTTGAATTCCCACAGAAGTTGAGGAAACAAGAATCCATCTTGTTCCCTTCTGCTTCAAGTAAGCCTTGTCTTAGAGTGCACTAGGAATCTAAGTGAGTGTTTAAGATTAGTGGCTGAGTGCTTGTTTTGTTTGACACCCTCACTAACCCACACCTTTACCCCTGCATACAGAAAACAACATAAAACACCCACTAAAGGGGAGGTTATTAGCAGTCTGCAGATGGAACTAACACAAAATCTTCTTGCCTCATTCACAAGCTGTGGCATGTTCAACTTTTTCACACAACAATTACTCAATTATATCTGACCCAAGTGTAAACAGATCACTCACATGGGACAGAGGATCCAACAACTTGAGGGCCATATTAAGACCCTTAAGGACATTCAGGAACTCGAGCTGTTATTGGACTCCACACAGCACACTGTCCTAGAACACAACCCACATCACACCAACATTATGGGGAGGCTCATGAGGAGATCACCTCAGATATAGACAACACTCAGGCTTGGAGGAATGTCACCCTTATGAAGAGACATAGGACCAGGAACCCTCCTCAGAAGACTCCTGCTCAGCTGCAGTTACACAATAGATTCCAAATTCTCACACAACTAACACCAGACCAGGAAACAGAACATGTAGTGTACCTGTCAGTTGCAACAGTTTCTAAGGTGTTACTCCACATACCTGCAGGACCAGTGGGCCCCCCTGTTGGATGTAGCCGGATGTTGCTATAACAATTCGGACCATGCCTCCACGGGCATATCCCCATTCAAGGCCATGAGTGGCCAAGACTTTTCCCCATTCCCAGCCACAGCAGGGGCCCCCACGACTGAGTGGTCCCTTGAGGGCTAGGGGGCCAAGGTGGCAGCGGCCTGGCCAGAAATTCAAGAGACACTGGCCTCAGCCAAACTGGATTACAAAAAGTATGCAGACAAGAAGAGGGCCACGAAGCCTGACTATGTAGTGGGAGACCTAGTTTACTTGTCGACCAAATACCTTAAGACCACCCAACCTTCCCAGAAGTTCACGGAACGTTTTGTGGGGCCTTTCCGTGTGGTTGCTGTTATTAACCCAGTTGCAGTCAAGCTGAATCTTCCTCATAATTGGAGGAAGGTCCACCCGGTTTTCCATGTCAGCTTGCTGAAGAAGGCTTGTGCCAGCCACAAATGGACCACACCAGAATCGGCCCCTGTCCCCATCATGGTGAGGGCACACAACTATTTTGAGATCAGAGACATTTTGGACTCCAGATGGCGCCGGAGAAAGTTGTGCTACTTGGTGCAGTGGTCCTCCAGAGACTTGCACCCTGAATGGGTGTTGGCTGAGCATGTTCAGGACCCTAGATTAACTAAACGGTTCCATGCCTCCTTTCCTGGAAAACCTGGTCCTTAACCCATCATTTTGTTTCTTTCTTGCTCCTTTGTCTTCCTGCAGGGCAGTCGAGCCATGGGGGCGTGCGTTGACCACGCATTGTTAACCCACCGTCTGGCCATGGCAGGGGTCAGGGGGACTGCCCTTAAATGGGTGTCCTCCTTTCTCTTTGATCATGGCCAGCGAGTGGAGAGGGGAGGTATGGTTTCTGAGAGGCTCCCCTTAAGTTGTGGGGTGCCTCAGGGAGCCATTCTCTCCCCTTTATTATTCAACATCTACATGCGACCCCTTGCTAAGCTGGTGCGGAGTTTTGGGCTGGAGTGTCATCAGTACGCTGATGACACCCAGCTAGTGCTGAGGATGGACAGCCGACCAGACTCTGCACCCGATTGTTTCCAGCAATGCCTCGAAGCTGTGACTGGTTGGCTACGCACCAGTCAGTTGAGAGTGAACCCTTTGAAGACGGAGATCCTTTGGCTGGATCACCCGGGTGAGTGTGAGCTCCGGCTGCCTGCACTAGATGGCAAGGCATTATGCCCTTTGTCTCTAGTAAAGAGCTTGGGGGTCCAGTTGGACCCGCTGCTGACAATGGAGGCTCAGGTCTGCCTTTTACCACCTGCGGCAAGCGAGGTGGCTGGTGCCCTACCTCTCCGGTAATGACCTAGCCATGGTAATCCAGGCAACAGTCATCTTGAGTCTAGACTATTGTAACGTCCTTTACATTGGTCTTCCTTTGTTGGTTATCCGGAAGCTCAAACTGGTGCAGAACGCTGCAGTGAGACTCCTGGCTGGAGTACTGGCCAGGGCTCATATCACTCCAACCTTGCAGCATCTGGACTAGTTACCAATTGAGCACCGGGTCATCTTCAAAGTGTTGGTATTGACCATTAAGGCCTTGCATGGTCTGGGGCCAGTGTACTTAAGGGACCGTCTACTCCCATATGTTCCCCAGAGACCCTCCGTTCAGAGGACCTCAATCTCCTACAGATTCCGACCTCATGGACTATCCGTCTGTCGTCAACCAGACAGAGAATCTTATCTGTGGCTGCACCATGTTTGTGGAATAGCCTACCACCGGAAGTATGTTCAATTATCGAGCTGATGGCTTTCCGGAGAGCATGTAAAACCGCTTTGTTACGGGAAGCATTTAGCCTATAAATATCCTGTGAAGGTGGAATTGTCCTACATGGAATTGTTTTCAATTCATCTGTATCTATGCTTTTATGTGGTATCGTTTTAAATTCTATGTTCTATGCCTTTTGTTGGTAGTTCGATATACTGTAAACCATCCTGAGCCAGCTGGAAAGGACGATATACAAATCGAAATAATAAATAAATAAATAATGTCAGTTGCACCTAGAGCCAGTTGTATAAACAAACTATCTGGCCACAACTGGCATCTGATAAGAAACCATCTGGCCGGAAGAGGACTGGAAGATCAGAGCTGTGTATTCCAGGTTGTAAAGGACAAACGGTGGGAGGGAGAAAGAGGAGGGACCGAGGGGGATCTGAATGTGTGTTTGAGCAAGAACCCTCAGTTCTGTCTTTGCAAGCTGTGAGATAGGAGCAAATAAACTACTTATCCCAGGAAGAACCTGTGTGAGCGTGGTTTGTTCGAAGACTTTACCAGGAGCTGACAGTACCTGGATTTCAGTAAGGCCTTTGACAAGGTCCCCCATGACCTTCTAGCAAAGAAACTAGTCAAATATGGGCTAGGCAAAACTACAATTTGGTGGATCTGTAATTGGTTAAGTGGAAGAAACCCAGAGAGTGCTCACCAATGCTTCCTCTTCATCCTGGAAAGAAGTGACGAGTGGAGTGCCGCAAGGTTCCATCCTGGGCCCGGTCCTGTTCAACATCATCATTAATTACTTAGATGAAGGGTTAGAAGGCATGATCATCAAGTTTGCACATGACACCAAATTCGGAGGGATAGCCAATATTCCAGAAGACAGGAGCAGAATTCAAAATGATCTTGACAGATTAGAGAGATGGGCCAAAATTAATAAAATGAAGTTCAACAGTGACAAATGCAAGATACTCCACTTAGGCAGAAAAAATGAAATGCAAAGATAGAGACTGGGAGACGTGTGGCTCGAGAGCAGTACGTGTGAAAAAGATATTGCGGTCCTTGTGGACAACAAGTTAAACATTAGCCGACAATGTGATGTGGCGGCAAAAAAAGCCAATGGGATTTTGGCCTGCATCAATAGGAGTATAGTGTCTAGGTCCAGGGAAGTCATGCTACCCCTCTATTCTTCCTTGGTTAGACCACACCTGAAATATTGTGTCCAATTCTGGGCACTACAATTGAAGAGAGATATTGACAAGCTGGAATGTGTCCAGAGGAGGGTGATCTAAATCAGGGCTGTCCAACTGGCGGCCCCGGGGCCGGATCCGGCCCCATAGCCTGTTGGACACGGCCCCACCTATGCCCTCAGCCGCCATTTTTAATTTTTTTTTTTAAAAAAGCGATTTTTTAAAAAAAAATGGCGGCCGGGGGCCGGGGGGGAGAGGGAGGCAGGGCAGGGAGGAGGAAGAGCTAGCTCCTCCTCCTTTTCAGCGCCCCCCTCCCTACCTAGGGCGGGGGAGCCGCCGAAAAAGGGCAGAAGGCGGCGCCAAGAGCAGCGCGTCACAGGCCTGGCGTGACGCGCTGCCCCTTGGCGCCGCCTTCTTTTTTTTCGGCGCCCCCCCTTCCTAGGGTGGAGGGGGCCGAAAGGAGGAGTAGTAGGCGGTGCCAAGGGGCAGCGCGTCACGCCAGGCCTGTGACGCGCTGCTCTTGGCGCCGCCTTCTCTCCCTTTTGCCGTTTTACGAGGGGCGGGGCCTGGGGTTGGGGGCGGGGCCTGGGGGCCTGGGGCGGGGCCGAGCGGCCCCCTAGGTCATCAGTGACCGCTTATCCGGCCCTGGACCCCGTAGAAGTTGGACAGCACTGATCTAAATGATCAAGGGTCTGGAGAACAAGCCCTATGAGGAGCAGCTTAAAGAGCTGGGCATGTTTAGCCTGAGGAAGAGAAGGCTGAGAGGAGACATGATAGCCATGTATAAATATGTGAGGGGAGGTCATAGGGAGAAGGGAGCAACCTTGTTTTCTGCTGCCCTGGAGAATAGGATACAGAACAATGGCTTCAAACTACAAGAAAGGAGATTCCACCTGAACATTAGGAAGAACTTTCAGCCTTTCAGCTATGGAACTCTCTGCCCCAAAGTGTGGTGGATGCTCCTTCTTTGGAAGCTTTTAAACAGAGGCTGGATGGTCATCTGTCGGGGGTGCTTTGAATCCAATTTTCCTGCTTCTTGGCAGGGGGTTAGGCTGGATGGCCCATGAGGTCTCTTCCAACTCTATGATTCTCTGATTCTATATCCATAAAAATACAACAATAACCGAAAAATAAAAAGATGATACATCTCGACCTACAATAAGCCACCACAACATAAAACCAATAAAAATACACATTTAACTCTGCAGAAGAAAGAAAGAGAAAACATACATTTCTCATTTTTCTACTAGGGAAGTATAGTTTTAATTCTCTCCCCACCCCCTGACACATACACACTGTTTTTATATACTTTATGCATCCTTCCATTATTTAATTGTAATGGAGAGTTATTTTCAAAACACACAAAAGAAATGTTATTTCCACTCCCTCAAAAATATAAGTATTTATTTCTTTGGAAGCTGGTAAGATGTAGAGTAGTAATATTTTTCTTTGTTTTCAGTAAGTGTTTAGGATGGCAAAGGTTACTACTATCAGCTTAAAATTCAAATAACTAGGTAAAGTACTGGGTAGCTCATATCTTTAGCATAAATATTTGAGAAGAACAGAGAAACATTTAATATTGGGAAACAGAATGGGAAGTAATATCGCCAATGAACCAAATTTTACAGACAAGGCCAATTCCAAGCAACAGAAAGGGCACAGCAGGAAATAATTAAATTTAAGTGATCAAGGGGTTTAGGTCTAATTTGGTGGCAATATGTTGATTAGCTGGGAGCAGATTTGATGATATATCAGTCTGTAGCTTGCAGCCTGACTTAGATAGAGATTAGCCAAATTAGCAAGGCAAATGAATTCTTATGCTGCCCCATCCTGATAACATCACACAATTTTATATATCACCAGGGGGAAAGAGGAAAATATAAGGTGGGGTGTTTTATAGAATGAGAGAAGTCAACTAACACCACTGTTTTCAGGTAAAACTTGGATCCCAATATAGTCTATGCAATTAGAAGAACTGTAATGACAATATAGCATATAGTGACACCATGACCCCCACTACAAAGCTCAATACAATGAAATGAAAAATACAATGAAAAAGGAGCAACTGCTCTCAAACAGAAAGTATATCACTCTGATATCAATCCCAATGTATTGCTTCAGGGGTCCAAATCCAATGAAAAGATCTTCCAAAAGGAGTGTCACTACATGCCATATGGTCATTATAGTTCTCCTAATTGCACAGACTATATTGTGTTTGTTTGCAGATTTTTTTACCAGTATTCTGGCATATTATTTAGTAAAACTTGGATCTCCCAAAATTGTATAAATAAAGTTAAATAAAATTATTGAAACACTTGATTATTAAAAATATCCACCTTCAATTATGTCCTTTGGAAGTGGGGAGATAAGCAGCACCATTCAATGGCAATGATGCAATTTCCAGGATCTAAGCATTGAACCTAGAAGATGGCACTCCAGGGGTTAATAACATTTTCTTTTACATTGAAGCCATGTGATATCAAGGGTGTCTGGTCTGTAGATTCAGAGGTTTTCTGTCTGCTCAAGCACTAGCTGGATCATGGGGCTGATCTATTGGAAATATAGTTATGTTTAAAAGATGGTGTGCTTCAAAATTAAAGCATTTAGCAATAGGTTGTTTTATTGATTGGTTGACTGATTACTTTCTTGTGATTCCCAAATCTGATATGCAGATCAGTGGTGGTTTTTCCCATGTATTCAATATTTCATGCAAGATTTTACTCAGTCACATATGGATCTGGTTAAAATTCATTTCATACTAATTTAGTATGATAGATATTCATGTCTCTGTTTTTAAAAGTGATTGTTTCACACAGATATTCAGAAGTGATGTAATGACTGAAAGTGAAGGCCAAGATATGTTGTGCATATGTGTATATATGTGTGTGCGCGCACACAATTTTCTTTATATTCATTATTATCTTATAGTCTGTTCAGAATTATTTTTAAAATGTGTAAGGTGACAAAATGACTGTTTAGTCTCTATTTACACATATCTCATCCTTTTCCTATAACCAAAAGTTTTATAATATTTCTACCATGCAAAGTTTTCATTCTAAAGAATCTTTATCTCAGTGATGTCATATGTGTCACACAGAATTTAAAAACTTCCAAAATTTATAAAGAATTTGGTGTCAAGATTATTACTTCAGTTCACTTGGTCAGGCTGCAATCTTGAGTATTTTGTGAATGTCTGAAAGCATCCCAGCTTCCTCCATACAACACTCTTAACTATTGATGGCACACTTTAAAAGACAAAGAGTGGCACAAGCAGTTCTAAAATTATCACAACTTTTACAAGAGTCCCATTATGCTGGGTTAATGAGTACTATGGATGAGCCATGCATTACATAAATTGCCAGAAAAAGAAATATAACTGCAGGTTATAAAGTAATAAATTCAAATTCATTGTAGACAATTGAAAATAGGTTTATTTGTTAATTTTTTCCCCTATATGTTATTCTGATGCCCCTGGATGTTTCTGCATGCAGCTATGAAAGTCCCAATAAAATAACTTTCTTTTTTAAAATTTTCCGAACCATGAAAATTAATCAAGGAATTCCCTTAGTTCCTGTGATCCCTTTGGCCTCTAGATAAGTCACAGAAGCTCAAGGCAAAGTCAGATGAAGGCTTTTAAACATCTTTTTCAATTCACGTCCAGCACTTCCATTATATAGTGTCTATCGCTTCAGGTGCAGTTTCTGTCCTGGTACTAATTTTTGACTTTCCATTGTGGTCAGGGTCATTCACATGCAGTAACTTTCCTTAAGACTTTCTTCAAAAATTAAAGACATTTGAAAGGGCCTTGCCTCTTTCCTTTAGAATGGCCATATTTTCCAATCTATAATCTATTAATAAATAGTACCCAAAACAGAAAGCTCTGGATGGGATAACTATAAATAGAAAGTAAGACATATACAAATGTATAAATCAATTTAAATGTTTGAACATTGGTGGATTAATGGGTAGCAAAATAACTTGTAACATATTTTTCAACAGAAGTGGTGAAATATGACCAAATTCAATATTTTCAGACAAGCAATAATTCAGTATAATACACTGTGAGAAGTTGATGACAAAATAAATACCACAGAGGATTTCTGTATCGTACCTCTATTATTCCTCTGCTTAAAGATAAAAATTCAAAACTTCTCAAAACTGACTTATTATTGTACAATATCCAACTGCATAATTGATAGTATTTATTAATAAAAATTACCATCATGACACAAGACACAAACATGACTGGCCAAATTGGTTTATGAATCACAGAAGTTCCTTACCGTTAAATAGCTTTTGATTTAGCAACAAGAGAGAACAAATTACTGTTATTTTTATTATTTAAAGCACAATATTTTAAAACTATTGTTTAGTAAATTTAAATGAGGGGAAGAAGGGGAGAGATAATGAAAGAAAAGCCACCAAAATATTTATAAACAGAAGGTACCCTCTGTCTTTGTGTGTGTGCATGCATTCACACACAAGGGTTTTATACACATATCAAGATATAATAACAATATGACAATCCCAAATGGATAAAACAAGTAATTTATAGATATAAAAAGGTGACATGATTTGTTGGAATAAAGTTAATGTTCAATAAAGTACAAAACAGTATGAAAAGAGAAAGACTTCATTATAAGTGGATTGACTAAGTCAAGGAAGCCACAACCCTTAGTTTTCAATGACACCAGCTTGTAATAGAATTATTAGAGGGCTTTCTTTCAAAGGATTACCATAAATCAAAGCAACATCATGATAATTAACAAATAAAATAATGATTGTTTATTTGTTGTTAAGTGTGATTGGTGGAGACGAGGGAGAGAGCCTTCTTGGTGGTGGCCCCCTGGTTTTGGAATGCTCTCACCAGGGAGATTAGGCAGGCTCTCACACTGTCATCCTTTTGGAAGGAACTGAAGACTTTGATGTTTGAACAAGCCTTTACACATGTCTAATCCCAATGGCCCACAATTAATGACAGCACTGCTTTTTCATCCTATTTCCTAGTTCATGAGCTACAACTTGCACTATCCCATGCCCCTGCTCATGGTTACAGTTGGCCATGTTTTACGACAGCTCTCACCATAGGTTATTGGACCCTTTTAAAGTTTAAATAATTGATTTATATGCTTGTGGTTTTATGTTTTATTGTATTGTATGTTTATTTGTTGTGTTGTTTCAAGCACATTGTGTCTATAAGCTGCCCCAAGTTCCTTCGGGGAGATGGAGGCAGGGTACAAAAATAAAGTTGTTGTTGTTGTTATTATTATTATTATTATTATTAAACACTTGGCACAACAGCAATTGTGAAGGATCAGAGAAAAATGTATTTAAAATGCCAACCAAAGATGCTCAAGGAAGGAAATCTGTATTGGCGAAGTTTCTGTTTAATTTCCTTTCATTCAAAATCTATGACATAAACTTTTCTGAATTCACATGGCTCTGAAGTATTCCAGCTCTCAAACATGGGAATAACATGACTGGAAGACTGAACAGGGCCCACAAAAGACATATTGCTGCCTCATATGTTCGTATCCCACATATAAAAGGTCACTGGTCTTGCTTTACCGTTGGAATTCAACACTTGTGATGGAATAGTATCCTCCGTATTATCGGAGGACAACAGATTAGCTTAGCAGACCAAGGTCTGCTGTATAGCACTTTATAATATTTTCTCCCCTGCAGCATAATTAGCCTGAATTGATCCAGTAGATCTGTCTCTATCAACTAGTCCATTGTTCAACCAATGCTGTTGCAAAAAAAAAAGTAATCACTGAGCTTTTCTTTCAGGTCCTGCCTCTCCTTCCTCCTTCACCTGTGATAGTACAGAAAACAATCTCATAATTTAAGGGATTGAAACAACACCACAAATGATATGAGGGCATTATATATGGGTCCAAAGTTAAGTATAATTTTTTACAAGAAAGCAAATAAAGCTTCTGAAATATCTGTCACCATAATGAAGTGGAAGTAGATGGCTTTTCTGAATTGCTAACCTTCATCAAGTAAAGACAGATAGAGATCATTTGCAGCAAAGTCAGGAAAGAATTATAGAATGAACATTAACTGGAGTATATCAACACGAATCCCTGATAGTATTCAAAAAGGAAAACGAAAAACCTATTTTTTAATTTACTAAAGCAAACAGACAAACAAACAAAAGCTATATGATATCCATTTCTTTTCAAAATAAAAGTCAAAAATGGTTCCCTTTGCCCAATTATTCATGTACCAACTGTCTTCTATTTGTATATTTACTGTAAGGGAGAGAAATACAGAAATGTTGACTGCTTTTCATGATAGACATTATACTTGTTTTAATGCATATTTTTTTCTTTGCATTTTTGTCTTAATTTTTTCAAAGCAATTCCTGAATGTTATGAATGTTTCTATGAGGTTTTCCATAATATACAGTACATTTTATGGACACTTTCCTGATTTATGTTGTAACGACTTCAGATGCACCCAATATTCAAATCACTGCCACCAACCTAATTACTCTAATTAGGATTTTAAAAATTAAATCAGATGTTCAATTAGGCTCCTAACTAAATAATCAGCTATGAGGAAACTGTGAGGAAACACGATGGAGACTATGGTAAAAGTTAAATAGAACAAATTTATTAACTTTTACAAACAAACGAGGCACAAGCTTGATGGTTAACTAATAACGAGGCAACGAGCATACTGTTACCTACTTTGAGGTAACGAGCGTATGGTCAACAAATTAATTGCAAAAGCGTATGGTTTCTAAAAGATCCAAGTGTGCTTACAACACACTTACAACAGAGGTTCTCTAAATCTTAGATCTTAAAACAGCAATCCCAGTCAGTGCTGAGTCGTGACTGGAAAAGCCCTGTCCCACTAAACTGCAACCAGTGCGAACAGATAGTTTCAACCAGGAACGTCCTACACGACAGTTCCCTGAGTCTTGCTTCTGAATGGGACTAACAGACTCGTGCTAGCTCCCCCAGCTTAAGAGCCCACGTTTCTCTGTAACAAGAGACTCCAAGGTGTATACCGGCTCTACCCTTCCAAGTGGCCCCCTGAATCCTATGCTGTTCCTAAGAACTGTCGGCTTGGCTGACCCCTTAGTACAGACTAATTCCTAGGTGATCCACTAAAGAATAGACTGGTTCAGATTCACATCTGAGGCTTGGATGTTGCTTATCCAAAAGCCTCTTCAAGACTGCTAAGGCTTAGATGTTTCTCAATCACAGCCTAGCACAAGACTGACAAGGCTCAGATACTTCTCATCTAAAGCCTCTCACAAGACTGACTCTTCCTGTCAGGAATCCTCCTTCCTAGAAAGCTAGACTCCTCCCCCCATGGCTCTCAGCCAATCTGTTGGGAGTGTCTGTAACTATACAGAAGAGCAGCTAAACCACTCCCCCTTCCTCTGGCAACTCCCTCCCTCTAATGTCTGCTCTGCTGAACTCCCTTCCCAAGATGGATGCCAGCTATTTCCACCAGGGAGCCAAACTGCAAAACAGGCCCCGGCCTACCTAGAATGGGTGAGTCCTTACATATGTGCATTTCTGAACTAATTGCAAAATTCTGACAATTTGTATAATTGTATTCTAGTTTGTGGTTTTGGAAAATGCAAATTTGGAAAATTCACAGTAAAATATTGACAGAACCTTTCTTTCACATTGCATCGACAGATTTGCATGATACTTTCCCCACTCTCCTAATTAAGATATGAATCTCCAACCATTCATGGCAGTGCTGTTTCCATTCCAACAAATTTACACCTACTTATGAAATGCAGTTGCTTTGATTCCTTAAAGTTATTCAAATGCTAATATGTTTTAATTTATGCACAATAATTTTTATAGATAGGTCAGGCTGAAGATCTGATACAGTGTTAACTGTATTTTAATGCTGAATGTTTATGGTTTTATATTGTGTATTGTATATTGTGTATCGGCATCGAGTTGCTGCCTTTTGTCAAGCCGTTCTGAGTCCCCCCCTCAGGGGTTGAGAAGAGCGGGGTAGAAATAATGTAAATAAATAAATAAATTAAAAACCAGACTCTTATATATTGATAGTGGATATTTGCAGACACTCTAAAGTCAGATCCTGTAGGGTTCCAGCCTGGTGGACTTGGGGAGACCCCACGGGCTCCGGGCCAGATACCAGCTGACCAGGAAGAGCTAGAGGATGATGGGTGGCCTGATGCTTATGACTCTACAGAAGGGAGCCTGCAATGGGATAACACATGGCTGCAAGGTTATGGGACTCCAGATGGGTTTAGTGAAGATTCCATGGAAATAGACTCAGATGAATATGAAAGGCCAGGCGGCCTTGGGTCTCAAGAAAGAGTGGCTACTCCCTTCCCAGATGGTGAGATGGGAGCCGAGGACTTTCCCGGTTTCCATTCTGATAATGTTGTAGCTGGACACGCTAATGAGAAGGAATTCAACAGGAGAGACAGTATCTCGGCTTCAAGGAGAGATTGGAGAAAGGGGGTGTGTTGGATGTACAAGGGTTAGATTCCTATATCAATCCCGTCTGGGAAAGTTCTCGCCAGACTTGAAGCCACGTTTGGCTTGACCACATCTCTCGTTCCTGTCTCCAAGTTCTTGCTAACCACCGGGGCGGTTTGGATTCTGTTTCAAGATACCGCAGTTGCGGCCGAACTTTAGTGCCACGCTTGACCGCCAGTACGGTTGCCTTTGCTTTGGAACTTTGTTTGGGATTTCAACCTGTTTGGATTATAACTCAAGGACTAAGTTGAGCTTTGCTTTGAACTGCTTTATTTCAACCTCTTTGGACTATTCTATACCTTTATTCTAAATAAAAGAAAGTTTTTGCATCTACCTGTGTCGGTGTGATCTAGGATGGGTCTGTCCGGGGTCTGAGGTGCAACAGATCTGGCCACGGTGGTCCACACCTTAGTCACCTCCAGATTGGATTACTGTAATGCACTCTAGGTGGGGCTGTCCTTGAAGATGGCCCAGAAGTTTCAACTGGTCCAATGGGCGGGACCCAGATTGCTAACTGGAGCGACTTACAGGGAGCGGTCAACCCCCCTGTTTAAGGAGCTTCATTGGCTGCCATTTATCTTCTGGTCCCAATTCAAGGTACAGGTTCTTACCTATAAAGCCTGAACGGTTTGGGACCCCACTACCTACATGACCACATTTCAGTTTATGAACCCAGGCGATCTCTCCCTTCATCTGGAGAGACCCTACTCTCACTCCCACCGCTTTCGCAGGCACATTTGCTGGGGACAAGGGAGAGGGCTTTCTCTGTAGTGGCCCCCGATTCTGGAACACGCTCCCCAAGGATATTAGACAAGCCCCCACTTTGGCATTTTTAGGAGGAGCCTGAAGATGTGGCTGTTCCAAAGTGCCTTCCCTGAAAAAAGTAATTAACACCCTGCTGTGTTCAAGTCTCAGAAGCACTTTAATTCCCTGTTGGGTGTCAGCCCACATTGTCCTTGAAACCTTCCTGTTATATACAAGTTACCTCTGTCTGCTTCCAGTGTTTATTTATTTTACAATTTTAATATTCACATTTGGCTTGCCCAAAATGGTTGTAAACTGTTTGTTACTGCTTATGTTGAGTTTTTTTGATTGTATTGTTTTTATCATTGCTGTTGTGTTGTTATTATGTTTTATTGGGCTTGGCCTCATGTAAGCCGCCCCGAGTCCACTTGGGGAGATGGTGGCAGGGTATAAATGAAGTAAATAAATAAATAAAGGAGTGAGGGATGGAGAGAGGTCTATTCATAACACTATTTCTGAAAAGGACAATATACTGGGTATCAATAGTTGCCACAGAAATAAAAAGACTTATATTACATAATAAAATCAATATAAAGTATTAATACTCTATAATATTTGAAATTTGTCAACAGAATACTAGTGATCTGCACTAAGTGTACATTATTAATGGTAAAAACACAGTATTTTAAAGCAATTGATATGCAGATTGCATTAATAGATGTTAATTTTCTTGCCCTTTGTGCAATTTATACAGACAAATATTATTTGTATATTTGAATACATAAGCTAATTTTTGATTTGTGATAGTTGGTCATCTTCTCCTCTGGATGAGATCTGATCAACCTAATAAATGAAGACACGATGAATTCATGAACCATATCCTAAAGGAAATAGATAACCTCGAAAAAGAAGTGAAGTCCATCAATAACTTTCCTATGTGGACAAAAAAATAATACCATATTTTAAAACTAAATGGTGATTTATGACTGAAGTTTTCTCATCTCAAGATAAAAACATGACTTTTTGTCATTGTACATGACAGATCTGAAAGTTTACATTTGAATTCAAGATATACTGATGTGCTTGTCTCTGCTAATATTACAATCTGGCACTCTTGAATCTACCAGAAAGCATATTAATGAAAAAATAGCTATTCCTTGTAGATAATCTTCAGGCCTGGACAGCTGGAGGATTACACCATCTCGCTCATGATAAAACTGCTAAATTATACAGAAACAAAAACTTTTGACTTTAGTTACTAATATCCTTAGGAACACTGAAGTGTGAGATCCACAAAGACATCTATGGGAGAAGAAATCAGAGTAATCAAAAGAAAGCTTTTTTTCTACTAAAGTCAAAGACACCAAATGAGATTGATCTACAAAGCAATGCAAACAGTATATAAGTTGCAAGAAGGCTTCTAAGTGGAAAAGAATATTTTAATCCCTCAAGAAGTAATTAAAAGATACTCAGGATAAGGAGCATTTAAAAGATGTTTATAAGAATAGGATCTCTTTTTTTCATCTGTTTTCTTAATAGACTCATGCTTATGGCCTCATGTGTCTCTGTAAGGCAAATCAATCTGTCTGTGTCTTTCTGTCTATTATACAGAATAGATAGAATTATGGGGTCTTAAGCATATGGATGGATATATAATGATAATTTTAAACTTTATGCCACCTTTCTGTGGCATTGGGATTGCATGCTCCTGTGAGGCAAGAAGCAATACTGCCAACACTTGGCAACATCTCACATGTTAGAAAGGTTTTTGCTGAGGAGCCAGATTAAATGTGTCAAAGGGATACTGGGCAGCAGCAATGGTAGGGGGTGACACTGGCAGAGGATTTCTCAGAGGCAACAGCAGTGGCACCATAGCTAACACCTGTTATTATGGCACAAAAGGAGAAGTAGCAACCCCCCTTTGAATGTATTTTGCCATGAAAACCCTCTGATGAGATAACACAGAAAGAAACAAGAGATCGTGTAAAAAGATTAATCTCCTAGGTCAGATGGCACTCATTGAGCTTCAGGGGTATAGCAGAGGGCAACTACAGGATGTGGTGCTTGCTAATGGTGCAGCTGTTCTTAAGCTAAAAGCATGTTCAGATATTGATGTGCTCAGAGGTGAAAGGAACGTCAGAACCTCCACAAGACATACTGTACCAATATAACAATAACCTGTATTTGTGTCCTAACAATAGATGCAGAAAAAGAAGACACTGAAAGATTTGATTCTGGAATCCCAGAGGAAATTGATCACATACCCAAACAGAATGTTTTGTTAATCATAGGTGATTGGAAAGTAGAAACAAGAGCAGAATCAAAGATTATAGAAATATGTGACCAAAGATCAAGGAATGAAGCAGGAGAATGACTGATTGAAGGTTGTGATTCTAACAGTTTATTCATCACAAATGCAATCATTAAAAACACCTGAGGGCTAGGTGCGTGTACCTGTGATCCTCAGCTTCTCTTGGGTGAAACATCTCACCTTGAAGGCAATCCAATGCTGTGGGTTGTTTATGCCAGCTGGCCTTCTAATGGAAGGCAAACCTTGGTTCCTCTCTCCCAGCCACTGGACTTTATAAGAGAGAGGAAACACTTCAGTAGGTCAAACATATGTTAATAAGGGGAAAAATGTATATGGTGCCACAGTTCATTGCTTCGTTAAGGATTTTGTCACAAGTCTTAGTAAGGCCTTAGTGAATAAAAATAATTGAACATACACAAATCTCACCATTGGAAAAATAATACAAATGAAAACGAGGTTTGAAATGTTGATCCCATAGTCTAGAAACCATCTCATTAGTGAACTTTATAAGGTTAAGAAAAATCAATGATTTTTCCCAATATGATATATAGATCAATCTCACAAAATTAGTTTTGTTAAGAAGTAGAAACACACCCCCTCCCAAAATATCCATATTGAGAAAGGTAAGCTAGCACTTCCTTCCTTCTCGTTTATTTTCAAAGGTCATCATCTATTGTGTAGCATTTCAGTTTGATTTGTTCTGATTACCATGTGCAAGATTCTAAAAGGAGAAATTGCTTCATGTTCACTGAAACCGATCTCAAGGTTCATATTTGAAAACGGAAGAGCAGTAGCAAATATTCAATTTCAGGTTTGATTGGAGGCATTTCATGTTCATTTAGAAACAAACATTGCAGGTCCATTTACTTAATAGATTGACTTCTAAATTGTCCCACTGAGCTTTGCAATGTACCCAGGGCAAACCCTATGAACTCGTTTCCCATTGATTAGACTGAATGAGCTCAGCTTAAATCTCTGTTATGCCTTTGCAAGCACACTTTGGTTCCCCCTTGTATTTGCAACCACTTCTCCATCATGTCAGCTTCTATATCTGAATCCTTTGCAAAGCTCCACTATAAACTCTTTTTTCCCCTGTTCCCAATAGTGCTGTCCTTTTCCTGAAATTTGTTTTCCTGTCAACTGTGAGTAGACAACTACTGGTTTAGAAATGCCTTTGTGCACTGAGGTCTCATTCTAGTTAATGTACCATATGGCCCAAATCAAATTAACTTTACATGCATCAACTCAGAAAGTTTGTATACCACCATGAAAGTTTTAAGATACAATATGCCTGTAGTATACAGTAGCTGCCTGCTCCAAATGCTTGTGCTTTTGACAACTTGGTAATAAGTACAATTCAGTGTCGAGAGAAGTTACTTTTTAGACTACAACCTCCAGAAATCCATAGCTTATGTGGCCATTGGCCATGATGGCTAGAAAACATTTGTATTTATAATCCAAACAGAAGATTTCCCACACTGTGTTTTTTTAAAACACTTGTAGTGGATATATTTCAAATGTTTTGCTCTGTGATATAAATACCAAACTTTTAAAAAGGCAACATCTGGGTATGGATACATCAGGACAAATTTTATCCATGCCAGTTTTGCATAATACTTCAATTTATCCATTCTATTTCAACCAATGTGCACAGTTTAAAAAGAAATGAGAATCTTATAAATAAGATTCTCGAATAAGACAAGAGTTCAGAAACTTTTATCAACGGCTATACGCAGAAGAAAATATCTCGGAATGTAAAATAGGCGAGTATTTAAGCAATCTCAAATTAAATAAGCTAACAGAAGAACAATGACGTAAGCTTAACAAAGACATAACAGAGGAAGAAATCAAAAGAGCAAAAAAGAATATGAAAAACGATAAAGCGCCGGGACCAGATGGCTACTCGGCATGTTTCTACAAAGCAATGCAAGAAGAAATTATTCCTTTTTTTGAAGATTATATTGAATAAAGCACTACAAGAGAAAGCTCTGCCGGATTCATGGAGAGCAGCTGATATAGTGATGATTCACAAGGAGGGAGTAGATCCGGAAGACATAAAGAATTATCGCTCCATCTCATTGTTGAATACAGACTACAAGATCTTTGCGTCCATTTTAGCAAATAGGTTCAAAGAATTTCTCTCAGTTTGGATTGAGGAAGATCAAAATGGATTCCTACCAAATAGGAACATTAAGGACAATGTAAGAGTAATTGTGGATGTAATTGAATATTACGAGACTCACCATCAACAACAATTGGCCCTGTTTTCAATAGACGCAGAAAAAGCATTTGATAATTTGAACTGGAACTTCTTCAAATTACTTTTTAAGGAAATAGATGTAGGATTCCAATTTCAGAATGCAATAGACTCTATGTATCAGAAACAGAAAGCGACAATTTGGATAAATGGGACAGCGACGGAGGAGTTTAATATTGGGAAAGGAACTAGGCAAGGATGCCCCCTGTCTCCATTAATTTTCGTTTTCTCCTTGGAGGTCCTTTTGATGAAAATTAGAAGAGCAGAAGAATTAAGAGGCTTAAAGATTGACAAAGAAACATATCAAATAAGAGCCTTTGCAGATGATGTGATTTGTATTGTAGAGAATCCTAAAAAGAATATCCTTAAAAGGTTAGAGACAATCGAGGAATATGGAGAAGTAGCAGGATTTAAATTGAACAAAAAGAAGACAAAATTCTAACAAAGAATATTAGGAAACAGAACCAATTAGTTTTGTAAGGAATGACAGGAATAGAAATTACTTCCAAGATTAAATACTTAGGAATCTGGCTTACAGCAAGGAACTTACACTTGCTAAAAAAATAACTACTCAAATCAATGGATAAAGGTGAAAGGAGAACTTGAAAAATGGAAGAAGATGAATCTCTCGTTAATGGGAAGAATAGCAGCTATCAAGATGAATTTGCTACCGAAGATGCTTTATCTTTTTCAGAATTTACCGATAATTAGGAATATGGATTTATTTAAACAATGGAAAAAAGATATAATGAGCTTTGTATGGAAAGGGAAGAAGCCACGAATAAATTACAATGTAATGATTATGCAAAAAGAAAAGGGAGGCTTTGGCTTTATTATGAAGCCTGTGCTTTATCATGGGTTAAAGATTGGACTCTGTTAAGCAGAACCAAGATTCTAATGTTAGAAGGATTTGATCTACGTTAAAGGATGGCACTCCTACCTGTGGTATGGAGGAACCCAAAAAGAAAAGAATTTTGGAAACCATTTCATTCGCTCCTTGCTGATAAAAATCTGGAATAAATATAAAAGTAATCTTTATGACAAGACACCGACATAGCTTTCACCCTTGGAGGCGAATCAAAGACGGCTACTGGGCTGGACGGAGTGGCCTAAGTATAAGGATATAATAAAGAAAAAAGGAAATACCTTTGAATTAAAAACACAAGAGAAGATTGCAAGAAACTTTAGTAATGTAAGATGGCTCCATTACTTCCAACTCAGAGAGCAGTTTAACATTGATGGGGCTAAAGGGTTTAGTGTTACTGATAGACCCTGGGACACTATAATGAAGACAGAAAACAAAACAATATCAAAGATTTACTCCATGCTACTGAATTGGACAACCGAGGCAGAAGTAATCAAACATTCAATGATTAAGTGGGCACAAAATATTGGGAGACCAATCCAAATAAATGAATGGGAAAAGATCTGGTGTAAACAACTGAAAATTACATATGTGACCGATTTAAAGGAAAACTGGCTTAAAATGCTACACCGTTGGTATATCAACCCCCCCCCCCAAAATTAAGTATAATGTATAAAAATGTGAGTAATAACTGTTGGAAATGTAAGAATCAGGAAGGTACTTTTTATCATATGTGGTGGTCTTGCCTGAAAGTAAAAGAATATTGGCAAATGATACATGAAGAATGTAAAAAAATACTGCAATTAGAATTTAAGCTGAAACCGGAACTATACCTGATAGGGATTATAGAGGAAGAAACATTCCCAAATGACAATGTGGAAAAACTCTTTGTATTCCTCACAACAGCAGCTAGAATATTGTTTGCGAAGTTATGGAAACAAAACCTCCTACCCACTAAAGAGCAGTGGATAGTTAAAATCATGGAGATAAAGGATATGGATGAACTAACTTATTGGTTAAGACAGAATAATGGCAAAGGCATTACAAGGACAGATTGGACCTTGATACAAGAATATCGAAAAGCTGTGAATTAAAGAAAGGAACACTGCCAACAACGAAGGACAAGAAGAGCAATCGGGGATGTCCCGTATTTTATGAATGAATTTTGATAAACATGTATAATCAGTTCGGAATGAGAATGGAAGTCAACACACCCCCATGTTCCCTCTTCCCTCCCCACCCCTAATCCCTTCCCCTCCTCAATGTGATGATGTATGTCTTATAATTTTAAAACTTTTTAATAAAAACATTTATATATATTAAAAAATCTTATAAAGAACTATTAGTTTTACACTGTAGGCTGAAGATTGTATTTTGAGCACTATTCCTAGTTAGGATGGTGGTACTCATATCTTTTTCACTCTTTTTTGTCATAAAAGCTCCAGGAAATGAATGGTATATTGTGTGAATCGTTCTTCCACGGTGGACTTTATCAGGATGTGTCCATCCAAGATTAAATTAATAAACTGCCCATCCACTCCGTGGCAAAATGGGAGTAGAATACTGGAGTCTGATAAGGGCCATCTGGACTATGGGGAGAGATGCTGCATATTTTGTGGGAATGGTATGTAACCGTTAGAATAGATAAGGGGGGGAGGTCATGGGGTGGTTAGGTAAAATACTACCGCTTGGCAGGAACAGAGTTAGAACTAGCTTTAATAAATGTGTATCCAAGGAACCATCCTTGTGAGCTTGTTTTTATTCTAAAATCTGACAGGAGCTGACAGGTTTCTGGTCCAGCTTCAACCTGTGAAGCAGCTATCTTGGTTTCTAACTGTATCAAGAGGCCGATTGGTAGTAACAGCTGGAGAAAAGGTAGAAGAAAGGTGGACTCTTTGGATTCAGCTAGTGTGTCCATTACAAATAGAATAAAATAAAGGCCACATGCTCTAAAAATATTTTCATGGCTCTGGACTTTTTATAATAACATTTAAATCCTTCCCTATAGTTAAGAATTTTATTGTATGATTTAAAGCAATTTAAAACAATTTAATACATGAAAACATACAAATAATTGCAGTCTAAAATATATTAGGGACCTCAATTTATAGAAACATTTGACCTTGATCTTAGGTCACATGTTTCTATAAATTGCCCTCTGGCAATCACGGGCAAAACAGAAGGTGCACATGGCACCTCGCGGTGACCTGGCATGCTCTCCCTCCTTCCCCCATGACATGGGGGCATTGGGACAATGTCCATATCCCCATCAGATGGGGGAAAGGGTGGCAATGCACATCGTGCTTTTTCCCATCAGATGAGGGAAAGGGCCAAAACCATTGGACTTTCCCAAAAAAACAGCTTACTTTTTATTGTTGGTGAGGAAATGTCTTGAGATGCTTCCTCACCACTTTGGCTATGAATGGGATGGGGCCATGGCCTGCATCATGTGATGATGCTTGGTAGGCTCAGGAGCAAGGGGCCAAAAGCTCCTTGTGAGATGAGGTGGTGAAATAGCTAATAAATTAAAGCAAAAATAAACTATGTACATGCACGAATTGGAAAAATAATTAGAGCCCAAAGGATTTAATAAAACATGATTGGTCATGGTGCCAGGACTGTAAAAGTAGACATGTGAATCAGTAGAATTGGTGGAAATACTCATGTATAAGTCTAAAAATGCAGGTCAATATATATGCCCTCAAATCCTGGATTGATTTATTCACAGATCAATGTGAATTCTGTGCCTTTAACTCTTACAACAAAAGTAACAATCTATTTCTGTTAGTAGATTGCCAAATGGCAAGCGCTTGGTTACTCCTAGAAGAATCTAAAAGAAGCACTGACCTCCTCTATTGCTCACCACCATGGCATCAATTCTGGCTTTTAAAAAATGCCTTGATGAGAAAATGGCTGCAGCAGCCATGGGCAGCTAGCATCCTGAGGTGGTAGTGGCGCTTTTTACCATCCATGAAATAACCCTCAACGTACTCACAGGTCATATCAAAATTCATAATTTTAGCTTCAAAACCTACCTTCGACTTATACATGAGATTGGCTTATACGTTGATATATATTATAAATAAATTCCATTGATTCATTGAGTTTGTTCTAGTGGAAACTAACATTGAAACTGGGCCCTTGTGCTTACACATACTCATCAAAAAGATAGACCTAAGTTTATCATTCATAAAACACAACTGAAAATTTCCCTTGAAATGTAGCAAAGACCTTTTTTTCTGGGGAAAAGTTGCAAATAACCAATTGTGAAAGCACTCAAAATGACCTTCAGGCATTGCTAACGTTTAGGGACATTATATTAGGAATAGTAAATAACAAATGAGTTTGCCCAAAATCTGTTGATGTGGCTTTGCAATAGGTGTTTGTTGTCTCTTCAAAGTTAGACAAGGTCATGTGGCCACTGCTTGAGAGAGCTTGTCAAAAAAGGAACCTTCGGAAGCAATAGCTGCTAGTTTTCACTTATCTCTAAAAAGTGTCACTCAGGCTATCATAAAAGTGCTGCTTACTGCACACCAAATATCGATTCCACTATAACTGACTTTGGCAGAAAGTGTTTCTGTAAGCAATGTGCTTTTAAAACCAAACGTCAACATTGATTCATTTATCAGCAAACTGGATCCTTTGAAAAGGGGTGAGGGTGGGGAAGGAGGATCTAAACCATTATTTTATGAAGAGTTGAGTATTCATATCACAGAAGTGCTGATATCACAATACCTTTCTAATAGTTCCTATTATTTATATTCTTAGGAGGAGGATTCAACAGAGTTGTTGTGCTGATAGATCTGCTTTTGTCGCCAGCATCAGAAAGGAGGCAGCCAACCATGCATTCTGCAAACCTGCTCTGCAAGGCTGGGGAAACTTTCCGGTTTATTTCTTTCAACATTTTCAACAATAAATAAATAAATATACAGGTATTAGACATACAGACAGATATGACCTTGTGGGGAAAAAAGAATTACTTGTGGATTTTGCTGCACAATTCTTCTATTGCATGGCAGCATTGTACAACTGGCCCAAGATTGCAAGTTTGTGACCAAATGCACAAACAAGCATGCATTTACATCCATGCACTGTGAACAATGAGCATGCATGCATAGCAGGCAATTATTATCAGTGTGTAATACACATACATATGCAATGGTACTGCATGTGTGACTTCATCTCTGCAACTTTGAACTGAATGTGAACAAAAAAATATGTCCATCTGCTTCTGTAGGAGAAAGTACAAGATTCCAGGCTAAATTTCTGTGTTAATTTCTCTGAGTGTACCAAGTCCCTGAGTTTTATGTACCACTAGCTTGGGGGCCCGGCGGTGCCCGGGTCATTTGAGAAGTGCAGCAGGATGTAGAGTGGGTCATGGGGGCTCTGTGTGGCAAGTTTGGTCTTGATCCATCATTATTGGGAGTTGCAGTGGTATCATGAAATTACTGAAGGTGGTGCAAGTCCCATCATCTCTGGTCCACCCTCCCCCAAAGTGTAGTAGGATGTAGATTGGGTCATGGGGGCTCTGTGTGCTAAGTTTGGTCTGTATTGGTGAATGGATGAGGGTTGCATTGTTTTTAGGAAGTGAGTGAAGGTACTTCAAGTCCCATCATCTGTGGTCCGTCTCACACAAAACAGCACCAGGATGTAGAGTGGGTCATGTGTGCCAGGTTTGGTGTTAATCAGTCATTGGATTAGGTTTGTAGCAGGCTTGGAAAGTGAGGGAAGGTACTGCAAGTCCCATCATCCAAGTTCTGGCCCCCTCCAAATTTCAGTAGGATGTAGCAGGTCACTGGGGCTCTGTGTGCCAAGTGTGGTCTTTCTCGGTGTTTGTTGGGGCCGCAGTTGTCTGTGGGAACAGAGGGGTGTGAAAGTACTACAAATCCCATCATCCATTGTGAGTCCTCCCCCGAACCTCACCAGGATGTGAAGGCAGTCATGGGGGTTATGTGTGCCAAGTGTGGTCTCGATCAGTAATTGGATGAGGGTCGCAGCGGACTTGGGAAGTGTGTAGAGGTACTTCAACTCCCATCATCCATGGTCCACCCTCCTCCGATCTGTACCAGGATGTAGAGTGGGTCATGAGGGCTCTGTGTGGCAGGTTTCGTGTTGATCAGTCATAGGATTAGGTTTGTAGCAGTCTTGGAAAGTGAGGAAAGGTACTGCAAGTCCCATCATCCATGTTCTGGCCCCCTCCAAACTTCAGTAGTATGTAGAGTGGGTCACTGGGGCTCTGTGTGCCAAGTGTGGTCTTTATCAGTGTTTTTTGGGGGCCACAGTGGTCTGTGGGAACAGAGGGGTGTGAAAGTACTACAAATCCCATCATCCATTGTCAGTCCTTCCCCAAACCTCACCAGGACATGAAGGCAGTCATAGGGGTTATGTATGCCAAGTTTGGTCTCGATCAGTGATTGGATGAGGGTTGCAGCGAATTTGGGAAGTGAGTAGAGGTACTTCAAGTCCCATCATCCATGGTCCACCCTCCTCCAAACTGCACCAGGACATAGAGTGGGTCATGGGGGCTGTGTGTGCTAAGTGTGGTCTGTATTGGTCCCTTTTGGTGGCCTCAGTGGTCTGTGGGAACCAAAGTGTTTGAAAGTACTATAAATCCCATAATCCGTGGGTCATGTCCCCCCGAACTGCACCAGGATGTAAAGGGGGTTAGGGGGGTTATGTGTGCCAAGTTTGGTGCAGGTCCATCACCCGCGCTGGTCGCTGTGGCCTGTGAAAGTGGCTGCCACATGTCCGCCCTCCCGCCCTCCCGCCCTTCCGCCCTCCGCACACATACATACATACAAACATTCCGTTTTATAAAGGTATACAGATAAGCTGTCTAGTAGCACCACAATCTAAAAGCGATATTGAGAAGCTGGAAGATGTCCAGAGACAGGCTTGTTTTCTGCTGCCCTGGAGAAAAGACCACACCAAACTGGGTTTTTAAAAACATTTTTTAAAATTTTACACACACACACACACACACACACACACATGTACTGTACATAGAAACATACAATCTTTGAAATTCAACAATTAAAATACAAGTATTTTCCCCAGTCCCACCACCTCCCCATTAACTCACAAAAACCTTGGTTAGGAGGTTAGTACCCTAGGGGTTTTCAGGACTGATTCAGCCCAGAAAACCCAAGACAGCTGTGTGGACTGACCCCTCAGTAGTCCCAGGACTACTGAGAGATCATCTCCACAAGGTTCATACTGCATTAGACCTGGGTCATTCAGGAAGACCCATGTCAAATTAATTCAGGACAAAGCTTTGTCCCAGATTAATTCAGTTTTACTGGAGACCTCATTTATTTATTTATTAGGCATAAAAGGCGCCTCCATGCGCGCCCACCCCATTCCTTTGTTTTCCGCCACTTGGGCAACATCGGAAATACGGCTGGTTGTGTGAGCATAGTATGTCCACAACCAGTTTCAAAAAGTGTTCATCCTGCGGTAGCAAGATCCCGGATTGCGACGGTCACTCGAAGTGCCTTCGGTGTCTCGGAGAATGGCACGTTGTTCCTGCCTGCCGACACTGCCAGGCCTTCTCGTCGCACACCAGAAGAGCGAGAGCCCGCAGGCTTCAGGCCTACCTGACGGAGCGTGCTCTCTGCCCTCCAGAGATGGCGATGGCTGTCCCATCTACCTCCTTGGGGTCCGGGGCGGCTGCTCCGGCCCCTACCGTATCGACCGCTCACCCGGCTGGGAAGAAGCGTCTACGGAAGGAGAAGCACACGAAGTCTGTCTCCTCGAAGACTTCGTCATCGAAGAGGCCCTGCACCGTGACGACCGAGACGGTCCAGCTGCCTCCACCTCGCCGGTTGTCCACGAGCCCGATGGCGTCGGGCCTCTCCCAGAGGTCGGCCATCTCGAGGACTCCCTCCAACAAGGCTATGGAAATAGCATTCCGGAGGTCGAGCGAGGAAGCCCGTAGAGCCCAGACCAGAGGCCTGGTTCCTGTGACTCCGGCAAGTCTCTGGAGGCCGTTGCCTCGAGACCTCCTTCGCCGAAGAGGCGCAGGACTCTGACGTCATCGTCGTCGGTGTCGTGTCCGGACTCCTCGCCTGCCCCTGTTCTCGCTGTGGAGACAGGGGTGGAGCAAAACATCTCACCGAGAGACTCTGTCCAGACCGTCGTCAGACTCCCCTTGGGTCAGACCTCGGTCCGACAACTCTTTGTGACGTCGCCCGACAAGGGCAGACAAACCACGAGGCCCTAGCCCAGAGCCTGTGGGAGTGGTGCATTCGCCACCAGGTGACCCCCAGAGCCGTCCATCTCCCGGGAGTCGAGAACTTAAGGGCGGACTCGCTCAGCAGGACCAGCTGGTCGTCCCACGAATGGATGCTGCATCCGGAGGAGCTCCACCGTGTCTTTCAGCGGTGGGGATTCCCAGACAAAGATCTATTCGCATTGCCGGAAAACAGCCAACTGCCAGTTTTCGGTGCCCGGCTTGCCCTGGATGCTCACCGGGGATGCCTCGGGGACGCACTCCTGCTCGATTGGATGACGGGATTCTTCTACCTCTTCCCGCCATTCCCGCTTCTTCTCCGCATCGTCGAGAAGATCCAGTTATCAGGGACCGACTGCATCCTCATCGCTCCCTACTGGCCGAGACAGGTCTGGTTCCCGACCCTGCTCCACTTGGCCGACGGCGATCATGTGCTTCTCCCGCATCGACCAGATCTGTTGACCCGGGAGAACGGGTTGCTCCCTGCATCCGACCTGCCCTCCCTGCACTTGACGGCTTGAGGATCCACCGGCGCCGGACGTCTCACCGGCAGTAGCGGCGATCCTGGCGGCAGCCCACAAACCGACCACGACTAAGGCGTACTCGGCTTGCATCGCCCGCTTCACCACGTTCCAGGCCGCCCGTTCCAGCGCCGTCTTCCCGCTCTCGATTCCGGCGGTCCTTGACTTCCTGGCCGGATTGGTCGACAGAGGCTTGTCCATGTCCTCGGTGAAGACCCACCTAGCGGCCCTCACCTATGAGAATCAGCAACACCCGCCCCCCGGTGCATCCACCGACGCCGGGTTGGAGCCTGGACCTGGTGCTGTCCTGCCTCGCGACTCCACCGTTCGAGCCGTTGTCGTCCATCGATCTACGCCTCCTCTCCTGGAAGGTGGCGTTCCTGGTCGCCATTGCTTCGGGCGCGTCGGCCCTCCGAGCTGGCCGCGTTCCGTGTCGACGAGCCCTACCTGCTGTTCTTGGCGGACAGGGCCATCTTGCGAACGGACATCACCTTCCTGCCTAAGGTGGTGTCTCCGTTCCACGTAAACACCGACATTATACTGCCGGACCTGGGGTCCCCTCCGTCCGGGGACGGGGAGTCGACACTCAGAGCCCTCGATGTCAGACGAGCCCTCTGGGTCTACAGGGACAGGTCGGCGGACTACCGTCGGTCGAACAGACTCTTCGTCTCCTACGCCACCGACAAGCTGGGCTTGCCGGTGTCGTCACAGAGACTGTCTAATTGGGTGGCGTCCCTGGTTGAGCTGTGCTATCAGATAGCCCGTCAACCATGCCCCCCAAGGGTCAAGGGCCGCTCGACTAGAGCGGTGGCCACGTCGACTGCTTTTCTCCAGGGAATCCCCTTGGACCAAATTTGTAGGGCGGCCATCTGGGCCAACCCCTCCACCTTCATATCCCACTACCGGGTAGACACCCTATTTGGAAGGGAGGCGGCTTTTGGGCGGGCAATCCTCACCCCCAAGGGCCTTCAGGGTAGTGTCTAGTGGGCGACCCTGTCTCCCCCCTCTATCCAAGGGTTCTTCGACAGTTTAGGTCGATCGACCCCTGTTCTTTTCTACTTTGTTAAGTAACAAGTGTTGCCGTGCCCCGAATCGGGGCACAGTCTACCGGTTAAGCGCGCTTACCTAGAATCATTTCTAGGTTGCACCCGTTGTGCACTTATACTGTGAGGCCTGCGTGCCTGACATGAATGGTGCTTGTTGCACTTACTGTTATGAGGCCTGTGTGCCTGGCATGAATTGTGCTTGTTGCACTTTATACTGTGAGGCCTGTGTGCCTGACATGAATGGTGCTTGTTGCACTATGTTTACAAGTGGGAGCATGTCTTCCACTCTTATTTATTACATTGTTGTGATGTTATTTATTCAAATTGCTGGTTGCAATAAACCTGTTGGTTTTTTCTAAAATTGGCTGGTTTGTTCCCACCTCCTTCACCTTAGCTCGGTAAGTCTTCATAAGTGTGCATTCACAGAGCTCTCGAAGAAGAATGGTAGGTTACATAACTGTGACCATCTTTCTTCGAGTGAAGCTCTGTGAATCCACACGAAGCCGCCCGGCCGTCCCCTCTATCTCAAACCACCCTTTCCTAGTTGCAAATGTGGCGTAGGAATGGGGTGGGCGCGCATGGAGGCGCCTTTTATGCCCTCCGGGCCGGCTGGGCAGAGCTACCACCAAAACTTTTCAAACTGGGAAAGTTTCTTAAGCCCGCTGGCGCGCAAACTTCATAAGTGTGGATTCACAGAGCTTCACTCGAAGAAAGATGGTCACAGGTATGTAACCTACCATTCATTTAGACTCCTCCGGTAAAACCGCGGGGCCTCCCGCAATATCAGCCCTGTGTGGAAGGGCCCTAAGACTCAGAACAATGGGTTCAAATTACAGGAAAGGAGGTTCCATCTGAACATTAGGAAGAACTTCCTGACTGTAAAAATTGTTCAACGGTGGAATTCTCTGTCTGGAGTGCGGTGGAAGCTCCTTCCTCAGAGGCTTTTAAACAGAGACTGGATGTCCATCTGTCAGGGGTACGTTGTATGTACTTTTTCTGCATGGCAGGGGAGGGGGGGTTGGACTAGATGGTCCATGCATTATGTTCCAACTCTATAATTCTAAGAAATAAGAGGGTTAGAAAGTCTACATTTATTCTAAACATTCACATTAAGGGAAAATAAGCAATGAATATATTGGCATATAATTTCACCTATATAGCAAAATGAATAAATAAACAAAATCAGTAAGGCATAAGACAATCTCGCCATATACATAATTATGTTTTTCTTGCTCCCAGTATATCCTGAATTCATTCTCTCTCTCTCTCTCTCTCTCTCTCTCTCTCTCTCTCTCTCTCTCTATATATATATATATATATATATATATATATACTGTACCTCGCAAACTTTATGAAGATAACAGCCTTCCTCTAAGACTAAGAGAGTGTAATTTGCCCAAGGTCACCCAGTTGGCTTCCATGAACAGAGAGAGACAGTGGTGTTGGACTATCAGTAAGAAACTAGCACAACATTGACTTAGACCTCAGTACCAATAGATGCTTATAGTGGTTTCAGCAGAAATATCTTTTGTTCAATATCAGAGACAGCCCCAAACACTGTAAATTAATACAAAGAGATGGCTTGTGAGCTTGTGGAAAGCATACATAATCAGTTATTGGATTTTATGTAACAGCTCCTCAAATACTGAGATATTTAGTTCTGAAAGCAGGGATAGCCCTGTCACACTACAAGATTAAACATTTTGCCTTAAGTAGCAGCTTGAAAAAAATTCAGAATGGTGCACATGCCTTTTAAAGTCGGAGATAGGACATTGTGTAATTGTTGTGCCGCTTTAATTTTTCCTCTCACTTGCTGTGCTGTTTACATTGCATGCTTACAGATTATCAGTTCCAAGAGCAGGTATATATTCTTTAAAATACTTTTTTACATATTGTACAAGTGCTTTACAAAACTATAACTCCCATGACTCCATAACACTGAGCCATGGCAGCTAAAGTGGTGTCGAACTGCATTAATTTTACAAATAGATAGAAAGATAAATCACAAGGGTTGATTAGGGACTTACCTTCTGAAAAAACCTCAAAAGAGCAAATGTATAGATTTGTGAAAAATTAGGTCATGCTAACCTCTCAGTGACTGATGCTTCATAAGGAAACAGTTTTGAGAAAGAAGAACTCATATATGAGACAAAACCATTTTATTAAAGTCAGTCTTATCAGCTGTTTGCATTTCCTGGCTCAATGTTTGTGGGGTGATAACCAGCCGCTACTCAAACTCAAAGTTCCAGAAGAAGGAGAAAGCCTTTTGCAAGTAAGAAGGTTTTAACTTCAACTACTTGGGAGTGCCGGGCAGAAGGGTTTGAGAAGAGTCCCAGTCATCTACTATATTATAAATATTGTTTTGTATAAAGTCCTTTTCTACTACAAAGACAATTGGTGTATGTCTACTCCTTAAACCAGAGGGGGAGAGCTTCTACTGAAAAGAGGGTTGTTTCTTTTGCCTCATACAGAACCCTTCTAATTCCACGTGACAGTGCTGCAGGGCCTGCTACCCAGGTCTGCGATGGGTCTCCTTAGGAGAAACTCCAAAACCCCACTCCTCCGCAATCCTGCCAGGCATCCCACCCCACTACTCCCCAAGCCCACTCAATCCCATGAGGTATGGGGTGACTCCAGTGGAGCGCCATGGCTTGCCCTTGGGTCTCTCCCTCCACCCCAACTTGCTCTCCTCGCAAGGCCGCTCTCCAATCTCCGCTCCACTGTCCTCGTGAGAGGCACCTGTCCTTGCCATGAATCAGTATCAGGAGGAAGGATGGGGTAGATCAACCTTATTTAGACTCGAACCCACCTCTTCCATGTGATCAGGATTGGTGAAGCCAACTAGCCCTCCCCACTACAGACCTCCTTCAAGGAGGAAATCCAACTTCCCCCTTGAGCTTCACAGGCTTGCCCTTTCAGCTTCAGTTGAGGTGACTTAGTAGATCAACGCTCATATTTGTTGAATGGGTTTGTATTGCTTCATTTCTTTGAGCTGCTCCTATCACACCATGGAATATCTAGTCTGTGTCCCTTTCCCATATGAAAATTCCCATCTTTCTCAACTGCCAGATTATTCAGAAAAAATTCAAGAAAGTTGCTTCCACAACCCTTCAGGCCAGATGATTACAGACAATTTATAAGCATGTTTGGTCTTGGTTGTTTATGATGATTATGATGTGGTAGTTTCTGTGCACATTCTGTTTTTCTCCCTTGTCAGCCTGTGATTTACTCGCTTTTCTAAGAAAAAATAACAACACCTAATTTTTATCCATGGTGAATTTGCATATGTTAATTTTGATATGCATCAAAAGACATCTGGATGGCATTTTAATATCTAATTTACATTCAGACAAGGAGAAGCCACACAGATGGTGAAGAAAATTTGAAGAGCATTGTTTTAAGCAAATATGGCATCCTGGAAATCAAATATGATTCAAGGTAGGCATTAAAGGCTTAGTAGGTGTACGCATGTGTTTGAAAAGTTATAACAGAGAAGGCAAAGAATGGCATTGACTTCAACCACACTCTAATGCATTGATATCAGAAGAGGAGATGATTGGCCAAATGATATTAGTCTTTGGGTGATCAAATCTCCTTCATGCACAGCTATACTTTTTCCATCTTTGGCTCATACGGACTTATCTACACTACCCAGAGAGCCATGTGACCCCCACCATTGATGGATCTGGACTAAACTTGGCACACAGAAGTCAACTGGGGGTTGGGCTGGGGGCCTGTCTCATCATGGTGAGAGTTGTAGTTCATCCTACATCCAGATAACATTCTGAACCCAATCATGAGGGATTGACTCATGATTTTTTGGAACTGATCCAAACTTGGCACCCAGACCCCTCATGACCAACAAAATATACTAGAGGGGTTTGGGGGGACTGACCCAGCATGGTGGGATTTGTAGTTCACCCTGCATCCAGAAAACTGAAAACATTAAAAACTTGTGAGGTTGGGGGGGGGGGGGGGGGTTGACCTTTGAATTCTAGGGGTTGTAGTTTACTAGCATCCAGAGAGCACGGTGAACACAACTAATGATGGATCTGAATGAAACTTGGCACACAAACCCAAAATAATAATAATAGTAATCTTTATTTATACCCTGACAACTTTTCATACTTTTGAGTTTTGGGAGAACCTACCTTTACTGTTGGGAGTTGTAGTTCACCTACATCTAGAGAGCACTGTGAACCCAGCTAACAATGAATCTGGACCACGTGGCACACAGACCCAGCACGACCACCTTTAAATACTGGTGGGGTTCAGAGGGATTGTGACCTTGAATGTTGGGATATATAGTTCACCCAGATCCAGAGAGTACTATGAAACCAACCAATGGTGGATCTGGACCAAATATGGCACTTATACCCACCATGCTAGCAGGGGTTTCTTTTTTTGGGGGGAGGGATGTGGCGCAGCTGGCTGGGTGTCAGCTGCATAAGATCTCTACTGACCAGAAGGTCATGAGTTCGAGGCCTGTCTGGGTCAGGGTGAGTGCTCGACCAATTGTGTAGCTCCATGTTGACCTTTGCAACCTTGAAAGAGTTGCATCTGTCAAGTAGGAAATGTAGATACCACTTGAGTGGGGAGGCTTAATTTAACTGATTTACAAGGCCATAAAAATCTCCAGGAAATACACCAAAAGGAGTGAAGGAATGCGACAGCTCCTCCTGGTGGCCAGAAAAGCTGGAATGTTAAATTGCCTCTGTGTCTGTCTTATATGTTGTATGTCAAATGGCATTGAATGTTTGCCTGTATGTGTGCATTGTGATCCGCCCTGAGTCCCCTGCGGGGTGAGAAAGGTGGGATATAAATCATGTAACTAAATAAATAAATAAATAAACATTTTTTTGACTATTGTAGTTCACCCACAATCAAAGAGCACAGTGAATTTCACTGACAATTTATCTGGACCAAACGTGGCATATTTATTCAACATGGCGAACAGAGAATACTGGTGAGGTTTGGGGAAGGGATTGACTCATGATTTTTGGAACTGTAGTTCACCAGCAATCAAAAAAACACTGTGAACTCAACTGCAATGAAACTGTACCAAACTTAACAACCAGATCATATCATGTTGGTGTTGCTGTATTATAGTTCGCTGAAATGCATCCCAGATTGCTGCTGCTGTTTGCTTGCTTGTTTTTGTTACAATATGTTATATTGACTTAATGGGGGTGGGGAGCAGTAGACGTATTGGATTTCCTCTTGGTTGTTTTTTTTTCTCCCGTTTGTAATCCACCCACCCACCACCCAAAATATGTGGCTGAAATGTTACAGATTTGCTGAAGAAGTGTGTATATGTGCATGAATATGCACATCAATGCAAACTATTATGGCTTTTGTAACTGTCTCCAAACAACAGGCATCCCTTCACACTAAACTAAATAATTACAACGCTTTGATTTTACTTTAGCTGATGGGGCTGAATCCTGTGGGATCCTGTTTGGAAAAAAGATGTTGTGTGGGAATTATTTATTTATTTATTATTTCAATTTGCTAAACCGCCCTCCCTAAGGCTCAGGGCGGTTTCCAACATATAAAACACATCAAAATAAAACATCCTAAAAACACCCTAAAATACCATAAATCATGGTCAATTAGCGTCACGTAAAATCGCATAAAAACGTACTAATCAGAGCAGGGCTGATTCGAGTAAAACAGTGGCAACACGGCTAGGCGAGGGATTGACAGTTCAAGCACCGGTCAGGCCAAATGCTTGACTGAACAGCCAGGTCTTGCAAGACCTGTGGAAGGCCATCAGGTCCCGCAGGGCCCGCGTCTCGGCCGGCAGCGAGTTCCACAGAACCGGAGCAGTCACCGAGAATGCCCTCTGTCGTGTGCTGGAAAGCCTATAGGTTTTCAGTCCGGGGACTTCAAGCATGTTAATACCCTCTGAACACAGTGATCTTCTGGGCATGTATGGGGTAAGCCGCTCCCTCAAGTACACTGGCCCCAAACCATGTAAGGCCTTGAAAGTCAAAGCTAACACCTTAACCAGTGCAGTTCGCGCAGGAGAGGTGTTATATGGAATGTTCTAGTAGCTCCCTGAATCAGACGGGCTGCTGCGTTCTGCACCAGTTTGAGTTGCCTGATCGCCGACAAAGATAGGCCAATGTACAGTGCGTTACAGTAGTCGAGGCTCGAGATGACTGTGGCTTGGACCACCGTGGCCAGGTCGCAACGGGAGAGATAGGGAGCCAGGCGTTTTGCTTGCCGCAGGGGGTAAAAAGCTGCCTTGCAGGCACAAGCAATTTGTGTCTCCATAGACAGCTGGGGATCCAGTCAGACCCCAAGGCTCTTAACTAAAGACTGTGGGCACAATGCCACGCCGTCAAACGTTGGCAGCTGGATCTCCCCCCCCTCCTCGGGTGGCCCAGCCACAAGATCTCCATCTCCCCCTACAAATGCCAAATAACCATCTCTTTACTGCAAATTCTAGGAAACAACAGACAATTAAACTGGAATCATAGTGCTAAAAATGTACAGTGAAAAAGGGCTCAAGATTCAGCATATCTCTGGGAAAGATATTCCACCTGTAGAGCATTGTTACAAGATTTTTTATAAGACAAGGATGTCTTGTAGAACTTTACAATAGAATCATATAATATGGGCATATTTTTTATTTTTGAGTTTAAACAAACAACTATCTTCTTCAAGTCCTGTACTCAACTGGGGCTCTAACAATTACACAGCACTTATGTTTAAGAATTGTAAGACAGCTGGATTCAAAACCAAAAATAAGTACTATTTTTCTGGTACTCTTCCCCCCATCCTGTCATATTCTGAGGTGGGGGGAGAGAGGAGAAGGAGAGAGAGTGTCTATCTTATATCATTTGAATGTATGTCCCTCCCTACATAGATACCTGTAATGTAATGGCAATTATGATTATTTTTTTCCACTCCGTGTTCAGAATACTTGAGAAAAGGCTATATTTCCTGAATTAGCATCAACATTTCAAAAATTCTAGCATGTTCAGAACAGATCTCTAAGAAAGTGGTCCATGATTTTGACTGGTCTGTGGCATTGGTCTAGATCTGACCCACAGGGGCCTAGCCCACCTCCAGTCATGATGGAATTTCCCCTCCATGTTGCCTCAGGTCTCCTGAGACAGGTTGGAAACTCTGGGTCCCCAAAAAGACCCGTGTTAATACCTGCTGAAGTGGACTTTACTCCTGCCCTTTCAATTTGGAAGGGCATAGTTGACAGCCAGACCTCTTTGGCTCCATCTAGAGGGCTACTAAGTCCAACTCAATCCCCTTTTCAAGGGGTTTGTTGTAAATTGAGCCCTCAAAAACCATCTGTGAGGACCCAGAAATGAGAAGCCCTATTCCAGTGATCTCCGGGGAAAGCTTAAATGGTGGTAGGCACAAGCCGAACGAGAGAGTGGGTCTGAATCGCATTAAGACTCGAGCCCACTCTGACCTGCAGCCTATCCCAAGGCACACTGTTGGCAGGCCTCCAGCTTCCTCCCCTTCCTCCCTAGTGCTGGTGAATGCAAGATCTATTAGGAATAAAACAGTGACCATCAACAAATTCTTTTCGGATTTGGAGGCGGATCTATACTTCATCACTGAAACCCTTCTAGATGAAGGAGATGAGATCTTCCTACATGAACTAGCACCACTAGGCTATATTGTCACCCACCAGAATAGGAACGGGAGGCCGGGGGGGGGGGGTTTGCCATGCTCTCCCATGATCTGTTATCTCTCAGGGCGGTGCCAGCACCGAACACCGCCCAGTTTCGAATCTGTCATTTCTGGGCAAGGTAATTGAGAGGGCGGCAATGGAGCAGTTGCAGTCCTTCCTAGAGGACATGACTTGGTTAGACCCCTTCCAGTCTGGCTTCCGTTCGGGGCATGGGACGGAGATGGTCCTGGTCTCCATCACAGATGAGCTGCGGTGCCAGCTCGATCAGGGTGGATCGGCGCTGCTCGTGTTATTGGACCTCACGGCAGCATTCGATACTGTCGATTACGATCTTTTGACCCACCGTTTTGCCAGGACCGAGGTGAGGAGGACAATCTTAAATTGGCTGTCCTTCTTCCTCCGGAACTGCTCACAGCGTGTGAGGAGGGGCGGGGATGTCCCCAGGGGTTCCCCACTTTGCTGTGGGGTTCCCCATGGGGCAATCCTGTCCCCTCTATTATTTAACATCTATGTCCGACCACTTGTTCGGCCTGTCCGTAGTTTTGGGCTGATGACATGCTGATGACACCCAGCTCATTCTGGGGATGGAGGGCAGGCCCGGAACTGTGCCTGATAATTTCCATCTGTGCCTTGAAGCCGTTACTGGATGGCTGTGAGCCAGTAGGTTGAAGGTGAATCCAGCTAAGACGGAGATCCTGTGGTTGGGTCGTCCGGGTGGGGTGGAGATCCAGCTTCCTTCCCTGGAAGGCATGACATTATGTCAGTCATCGACAGTTAAAAGTCGTGGCGTCACTCTGGACTCTCGACTGATGATGGAGACGCAAATCTCCGCCGTCAGTCGAGTTGCTTTTCTTTCATCTCTGTCAGGCGAGGAAGCTGGTTCCCTACCTCTCCCGCCACAACCTAGCCACAGTGGTCCAAGCCACGGTTATCTCGAGACTGGACTACTGTAATGCTCTCTACGTTGGCCTTCCTTTCTCGGTGATCCGGAAACTGAAGCTGGTCCAGAATGCGGCAGCTAGACTGTTGGCTGGCGTCGTGACGACCAGCCACATAACACCTGTCTTGCGGGAGCTGCACTGGTTACCAGTGGAACACTGGATCACCTTCAAAGTGCCGCCTTATCCCATACTGTCCCGCTAGGCCAATACGTTCAGAGGTGGGCCAACTTGTAGAGGTGCCCAACGTTAAAATATACCATCTGACGGCCACAAGAAAGAGGGCCTTCTTAATAATTGCCCCCACCCTGTGGAACGTACTGCCTTCCAGAGTCCGTGTCCTTATGGACTTAGTGGCATTCCGGAAGGCATGCAAAACCCTCCTGTTTCGGCAGGCCTTTAGGTATTAATGCTGAGATTTGTAGGCTACTCCGCCTCCTTGCATTGCGTATGCCGATGTAGTTACACACACCTGTGCCACTGGCTTGCTGTGTATTGTACTTATGGTATTTTACTGTGTTTTTATGTGTTTTATGGTGTTTTTATTCTGTTTTTAATCCTGAATTCTGGTGTAAGTCGCCCCGAGCCACCCGGGAGTAGCGACTCACAAATTTGAATAATAAATAGAATAAATAAATAAACACCTTGGGGATAGAAAGTACTGGTTTGGTGTGGGATTCCCAGAAGAGTGTAGCCTTTCTTCTGGTGTACTAAGCGCCTAACGCACCAGCAGAAAGTCTATCCCTGCTGCTTGAGACAGTGTCGGACTGGGCATTGAGGTTCCCCAGACTTATTGTTCTGGGGTACTTCAATAACCACACCGACACAGCCTCCCTTTCACCAGCAGCAGTGGACCTAGTGTTGACCATGGCAACACTAGGACTCTCACTTTGTAACTCTGGGCCCACACACCAGGCTGGACATATCCTGGATTTAGTCTTCAGTGATCCTAACCTCTATTATGGAGGTTCCATGGTCGGACCACTGTGCCCTGAGAATCCGGCTGGAGCTGGCACCCCCTCTCGGCAAAGGCGCCGAACAGATTATGGTTTGCCCAAAGAGACTTATGGAACCCACTAGGTTCCTGAATGCTCTGAGGGATCTGGAGCCTGCTGGCGTCTCTGTTGAGGAGCTAGTAGACAACTGGAACATCAAATTGTCTAATGCTCTAGATGAGATTGCCCCTAGACACCCTCTCCGACCCCGCAGAAACAGGTCCCCTTGGTTCACTGAGGACTTCCGATCGATGAAGCGGGAGAAGAGACAGCTGGAAAGCGTGTGGAGGAAACTCCATGACGAAGGTTCGAAATCAGCTTATAAGCTTTTCATGGATGCTTATGAGCATGCTACCAAGGAAGCAAAAAATTCTTACTACGCTTCCTTGATAGCGTCCGCAAGCTCACGCCCAGCTCAATTATTTAAAGTGATTCGGTCCTTGACGATGGTCCTTACCATCCCAATAAATGATGATCAGGCCCTTACTGCTGAGGCTTTTCAGAGCGACTTTGTGGACAAGATTTCGACCCTCCGTCAGGACCTTCCCTCCACAATTGATACAGTTAGTGAACTTGAGACTCCATGGCCCTCCGCTGGGCCCATCTTTGACTGGTTCCACCCACTGGGTGCAGAAGCTGTTGACAGGATTGTCACTGCAGCTAGACCAACCACATGCTCCCTCGATCCGTGCCCTTCTTGGCTGGTGAAAGCCAGCCTGGAAGGGCTACGTGACCCTCTGTTGAAAATAATCAATACTTCCCTTGAGCAAGGAGTGTTTCCAGAGTGCTTAAAAGAGGCGGTGGTTTCTCCATTGCTGAAGAAACCGGGTTTAGATCCAGCGGTCCCTTCCAACTACCGCCCATTGTCAAATTTACCGTATCTGGGCAAGGTGGTTGAGAGGGCAGCAATGGAGCAGTTGCAGACTTTCCTGGATGACACAGCTTGATTTGACCCCTTCCAGTCTGGCATCCGTTCGGGGCATGGGACAGAGGCGGTCTTGTTCTCCATCATAGACCAGCTGCACTGCCACCTGGATCAAGGCGGATCGGTGCTGCTTGTGTTATTGGACCTCACAGCAGCATTTGATACAGTCAATTATGATCCTTTGACCCAAAGCCTTGCCGGGCCGGGGTGAGGGGGACAGTCTTGAGCTGACTGTCCTCCTTCCTCCGGAACAGGACACATCAAATGAGGAGGGGCGAAGTGGTCTCCGGGGGTTCCCCACTACTTTGTGGGGTTCCCCAGGGGGCCATTCTCTCCCGTCAAGAACAGGATAGGGAACAAAGAAATCAAGCAGTCATATCAAAATAGAATATATTCATAACAAGTTACATTTCATAGAAGCTTTTAGCATATGTAGCATTCAAATCATAAGCATACACATCATAAGCATATAGCAGCAGTCTTATAGTGAACAATGATACACAGAGCAATAAGATGGAAAACCTTCCACTAAGGTAGAGACACTCCTCCCCGATGTAGTAGGCATGTATGTCCAAGAATGGGGAATGGAGCTTGGCTCACAAAATCGCTAGGGTGGGGAGTGCTGGAGTGGAAGGAAGGAAAGGATGGTGGGAAGCCCAATATCGGCTGGCGATGTCTGACGATCCCGCTGAAGGCGCTGGGGACGCGCAAGTGGTGGCACCCAGCCACGCCCGAATGGCGTGTCGAAATAGACCTGTAGTATACAGTAGCTGGTGCGAGGCTAATGCCGGCGGGGAATCGTGGAGATGGCTGACGGGGGCTGTGTTGCAGGAAACACAGTCCTCCCTAGAGCGGAGCCTCGTGGGGGGCGTTCCGCAAGGGTTGCCTAACGGCGCGAGCTCTTCCCAGGCCGGCTAAGGGCCATTTCGTCGTAAGACTTCCTCAGAGGCTTTGTGTTCAGAAATAGAGTAACGTCCTCGCATTCAGTATAATTATCTAAACAAATATAAGCAAAAATCATACTATAGCAATCTCACACTATCAACGGTGTTGGGAGGGCAACAATACCCAATAATTACCATATCAAGTCTTCCAAAGATTAATCACCATATATTGGCCCCTGCTGCTCCCTATCCTTCACCATTTCACCTTGATGGAATGGTCCGTTCTCCACGATCTTTGGAAGACTTGATATGGTAATTATTGGGTATTGTTGCCCCCCCCCCTCCTGCATCCCAACACCGTTGATAGTGTGAGATTGCTATAGTATTATTTTTGCTTATATTTGTTTAGATAATTATACTGAATGCGAGGACGTTACTCTATTTCTGAACACAAAGCCTCTGAGGAAGTCTTACGACAAAACGGCCCTTAGCCGGCCTGGGAAGAGCTCGCGCCATTAGGCAACCCTTGCAGAACGCCCCCCACGAGGCTCCGCTCCAGGGAGGACTGTGTTTCCTGCAACACAGCCCCCGTCAGCCCTCTCCACGATTCCCCGCCGGCATTAGCCTCGCACCAGCTACTGTATACTACAGGTCTATTTCGACACGCCATTCGGCGCGGCTGGGTGCCACTCACTTGCGCTTCCCCAGCGCCTTCAGCGGGATCGTCAGACATCGCCAGCCGATATTGGGCTTCCCACCATCCTTCCCTTCCTTCCACTCCAGCACTCCCCACCCTAGCGATTTTGTGAGCCAAGCTCCATTCCCCATTCTTGGACATACATGCCTACTACATCGGGGAGGAGTGTCTCTACCTTAGTGGAAGGTTTTCCATCTTATTGCTCTGTGTATCATTGTTCACTATAAGACTGCTGCTATATGCTTATGATGTGTATGCTTATGATTTGAATGCTACATATGCTAAAAGCTTCTATGAAATGTAACTTGTTATGAATATATTCTATTTTGATATGACTGCTTGATTCCTTTGTTCCCTATCCTGTTCTTGACGGTTTACTACGGTGTAGCCCACTGTTTTTGTCTGGCCATTCTCTCCCCTCTATTATTTAACATCTATATGCGACCACTTGCCCAGCTGGTGCACAGCTTTGGGCTTGAGTGTCATCAGTATGCTGATGACACTCAGCTCATTCTGAGGATGGAGGGCCGGCCCGACTCTGTACCTGATAATTTCCATCTTTGCCTCGAGGCCGTTAATGGATGGCTGCGAGCCAGTAGGTTGAAGGTGAATCCAGCAAAGACGGAGATCCTTTGGCTAGGTCGCCCAGGCGGTGGGGAACTCCAGCTTCTGACCCTGGACGGTGCGGCATTATGCCCGTCATCAACAGTATAGAGCCTCGGAGTCCTCCTGGACACTCGGCTTTCCATGGAGACTCATGTCTCCATGGTTAGCCGAGTTGTGTTTTTCCACCTTCACCAGGCTCGGAAGCTGGCCCCCTACCTGTCCCGTCACGATCTGGCCTCGGTGATCCAAGCGACAGTCATCTCAAGGTTAGACTACTGTAACACTCTTTACATTGACCTACCTCTGTCGGTGACCCAGAAACTTAAACTGGTGCAGAACGCCGCGGCTCGACTACTCATGGGCCTGCCTGTGAGCCATCATATCACACCTATTCTGCAGGAACTGCACTGGCTACCTATTGAATTCTGGATCACCTTCAAAGTGTTAGTTTTGACTTTCAAGGCCTTGTATGGTCTGGGGCCAGTGTACCTGAGGGATCGCTTTACCCCATATTGTCCCGTGAGATCACTGAGATCAGATGACCAGGATCTTCTCTCTGTCCCGAGTGCCAAAGCCTACCACCTCACTTCGATGAGGAGAAGGGCATTTTCCCCCACGCTCTGGAACTCCTTAGCACCGGAGATTAGGTCACTCCGCAACCTCATGGCGTTTCGTAAGGCCTGTAAGACCTGGCTATTCCGACAGGCGTTTGAAACCTAAGTTGGTTTAGTTATAAAATATCCAGCTCTTAATCTCTTTTAATGTGTAATATGTGATGTTTAAGGTGTAATGTGTTAGTTGTTTTACTTGATTTGTGAACCGCCTCGAGCCACTTGGGAGTGGCGGCCAAGAAGTTGAAATAAATAAATAAATTAAATAAATTGCAAAATATACTGGACTTTTCCCAGCAACATTTGTTGCAAATGTGTAATAAACATGTAAAAATATACTTGTCTGAGATTTTAATTGCCTAATGCTTTGAATCTAAAAATAGACATTTGATCTCTTCACCCCAGTAATTCGTTAATTGCCCAACATATTTCCATTGTAATTTAAATCTAGCTGGACAGGGGTTTTTCAAGCAGAAGCTCAGATACATTTAGCATGGCCATCATTGAGATGAAGAAATTATAACTATTCCAGATGGATAGTGAGAAACTGGAATTTGTCCAAAGTAGAGCAAACAAGATTATCAAAGGTCTGGAAACAAAGCCCTAAGATCATTAAATAGGGAAGCTGGATATGTTTACCTTGGAGAAGAGAAGATTGAGATGTAATGTGACAGCAGTATTGAAATATCAGAAAGGATTTCATGTAGAAAATGAAGAAATCCTGTTTTGTGCTGCTTCAGAGACTATAACATGAACCAATGGATTCAAATTACAAGAAAATATTAGGAAGAATAACTTTACTTTAAAGTGGTTAGACAGTGGAACAGATGGCAACAGAAGCATTCTTAGAAGGCTTCTTAAACAGAGATTTGACCATGCTTTGGTAGGGGATTGAACCAGATGGGCCCTGTGGTCCTGTCTAACTCTATGATGCTATGTTTCAAATAAAGAAGCAGTGATCTTTGCCAACACCATGGAAAGTTCCTTTCAAAACTGTATGAAATCCCAGATATAATAAATGGATATAGAAGCCAGCAGTCACAAGTGAACTGGGGGAAATGTTGCTGCTGATATTCCCAAGGAAACAAGGGTGAGACTTTCCCTCATACGATAAATAGACTCAGCTCAAACCCACTGAAAGGGTAAAAGGGACTATATGCAATTAATTTCAGAGCTGCCAAAAGTTTTTGACTTTGTAAGATTTGATCTCAACTAGAAGCTTCAAGAAATCTATCTCTGTTTTTACAAAAGTTTTACACATTTTTGTTCTTTGCTAGAACACATTATTAGCTTCTGAAATGTATGGACTTCGGAAATAAGAGGTGTTTTGTTTCATTGACAATCTCAAGAAAAAAAATCAAGATGTGGAAACCTCAAGGATATTTTCTATCACTATCTACAATATAAAAGTACATTCTCTGGAAATGACACTAATAAGCTTACATGTCACAAGTGCCTTGTCAAAGAGGAAAATCAATAAAAATCAGAAAATAATTCTGGAAGTGGTATCAGCAGATCATTTTGGAAGAGAAAAGCAGAGCTGGGCTATCTTTGGCAGGATACTGTTTCTCAAATGCTTTGGAACAAATGCTGTACACACAACTTTGTTCCAAAGTTCAAACACAAATATATATGCTCCATATATTATAGACTTGTGATGTGGTTTTATCCATGTATTTGAAAGAAAAACACTAAGAAGTCTTACCCTTTCACATTTCATTTCTGGAAGTACTACTACAATTTGTGAATAATCATGCCAAACATGGTACATTTTGTTTACAAATCACATCTAAGCAGAAAATTAGCACAGATAGTGGAGAAGCTGACTCAAGAATTGGCCAACATTATTATTCTATTACAGGAATCACATTCATTTTGAGATAATTTTTTTCTCCAGAGTTTGTCCATTTTCCTTTAGCAACTAATATCTCTCCCTGCCTGTTCTTTATATGTAAGCCATCTGTCTATTATTTATTGGCACTTTCCATATATCTTCTGATAGAAAGCCATCTGCTTCCCTCCTTTAAACTACTATGTGCAACACAAACTCTTTAATCTACTTTACAAATCTTTGCATATGTCAACATTTTAATTACACAGTGGTGTAATACAATGTCATCAACTCAGGGGGTTACTCTGCACAATAGTGCCTGGGAAAGTTTAGGAAGAGCTCATAGTGATTTTATTGCTATTTGATATATTGTGTTTATGAAATTTACAACAACTTTGTCAAGAGAAGGAGCCAGGCGATGCATGAAGTCAATAATTTTGCTAAGTGATTGATGTATACAAAATTCCAAAAGCACTCTGCCTTTATTAAAATAAAATAGCAGCACTAATTTATATGAAAATTTGGCTCAGCCAACTGCTATTCTGTTTATTTTTTTATATTATAACAATAGAAATTTTCTGTTGAAAGTTTAAGAAAGGAAAATGTTATTGCTGACCAATCCATGAAATAATGGGACCACACACAAAAGCTTGGATTGAAATATGGGCCACATTATTTAAACTACCACCTAATTAGATTTATCCTTTGAGAAATGCAAAGGATGGGGGACAAATTATTGCAGAAGCAACTTGGGCAATTGGTCTTTCCCAAACTACAAAAGATGGGGCTGAGAAGGCAGCAAGGACATATAAATATTCGGAATTTTTTCTTGATTTTCTCAATCATAGTGCACAGTGCCACAATGGTATTTCACTGAAGGCCAGCAAATTACCCCCTCCCCCCAGTGACCACTGTAAGGCATTGGGGGTACTCATATTTCTGACAAACCTATAAAATGATAGTACTCAAGATATTAGTTTAGATAAAGTGGCCCATATTTTAATCTATCACCTACTTAGATTTATCGCCTGAGAAATACAAAAGCAGGGAGCCACCTAGTGCAGGAAAAGCTAATCAGTTGGTTTCTCCCAGACCCCCTCCCCAGTTTCCCTAGGTTGAACATCTGAGTCCCATAAAAAGGTCAACATCCAACTGGGAATCAGGGCTAAGACAACATTTGCCCTGTGTTTTGGGGGATGGGGGGTGGTGGTCTCAGACCCAAAGAAATAACAATTTCCCTGTTTTCAATAAGTCAAGCCCATCATCTTTGTAGAGCTCATCTGGGGATGTCAGGACATCTAAACCCTTTCCTATAACAATTTAGATTTTCCCATTAAGTTCACCCTGGCTATGTTAATACATCTGTATCACCCTTCCCTGGTCACATCTGTCTGCGCACAATTTCCATCCACACAATGGCTATACCATATGAAGGGATGGTTCAGTGCATTTGTTACATATATTTCTTTGAACCTTAGCACTACTTCATAATTACTACTGAAATAAATATTTACAAAAGCAAATTTAAAATGTCAGAAAAGAAACATATTTTTTGTTCAAAAACTTCTGCCAAATTATGATTTTCTTTCTGTGACTTTTAAGAAGAAACTGGAATTTTTAATCCAAATTTGGATTACAGGTGGGACATTTTACACATTGCATACATCCCAATAAATCTTGTAGATCAAGAAATATCTAATGGGGCTAATTCAGAATGTTGATGATACAAGCCAGATAAAGGAGACAATAATAGACAGACTTGAAAAAAGAATTTGCCAATTCTTTGATCTATTTTATGTTTCTTATAGATGAAAACATTTTAAACTTGTTTCTTGTCTTAAAATGTGAAATGACACTCATATAGTAAATAGGACTAATATTGAGACAGCATTGTGGAAATACATTCAATTGCATTGATTTCAGTATGGGACTTTACTAGGAGTAGATGTTCCTGTCAGTTCTGCTTCTATCCACATTTATTTTATTCAAATCTCAAGATCTTTCCAGTGTACTCATGAGGAAATATCTTGTATCTGCATCACCTAGAGCAGGGGTGCTCAGAACGGTGATCGCGATCACCAGGGTGATCTTCGGGCCTCATCCTGGTGATCTTCAGGCCCCTGACCAGTTTTTTTGCTGTTGGTCTACTTCACGCGCCCCTGCACGCTGCAAAGAAGTCCTCTGTCATTGCTCCTCCCTGCTCCCTGCTCACGCGCCCCTCCAAAAGCTCCAGAGTCCAAGAGGCAGAATGGGCCCCCTCTTTTGGATTCCTCCTCCTCCCTCTGTCCTTCTCCAGCCACTCAGAGTCGTAGGAGACCAAAGGGGGCGGGCCTGGATGACGCGATGCATGGCTGGCCCTGCGCGCATGCGCAGAAGCGCCCATTCTGCCTCTCGGACTTCTCGTGAGCTCTTGGAGGTGGCACGCATGCTGGCGGCATGGAAAAAGGAACAATGATGGAGGAGGAGAAGGAGGACGCTTTGGGGTCATTTCCTTACCGCATCTCAAAGGTCGGTCTTTTTACTTTGGGGTGGGTGCTTGATTGTTCTGTGGCATGTCTCTTTGTTTATTTTTAATGTTTTAAAATGGCCTTTTAGCTCCAAAGCCTCTCTACTTGCTTTGTTCCTTGAGAAATATATGTTGGGGAATATGGAAATGTGGGAGAAATTGGGTGGTTGGATGTATTTATGCATGCCCCTTTGTTTACCTTGCTGAGTATTAAATGGCCTTGCAGTTCAAAAGCCTCTCTTCTTACTTTCTGGCTGATAATATGTGTGGTAATATGGCAGTGTGGGAGAAATGGGGTGGTTGGATGTGTTTTTGCATGCCCCTTTGTTTACCTTGCTGAGTATTAAATGGCCTTGCAGTTCAAAAGCCTCTCTTCTTACTTTCTGGCTGATAATATGTGTGGTAATATGGCAGTGTGGGAGAAATGGGGTGGTTGGATGTATTTTTATGCTCTGTTTTATATTGTTGTTATTAAATTGAAATGTTGATGTTTTATAACTTCATTTTATGTAAGCTACCCTGAGCCTGCTGGAAGGAGCAGTACATAAAAAAGAATAATAAATATAAATAAATAAATAAGAAAATAGTTATATTACATTTCTGGGTAGGTGATCTTTGGGACTTGGTTTTTTAATCAGTAGCTCCCATGCTGAAAAAGTGTGAGCACCCCTGACCTAGAGTATATGTATCCCTACCATAAAAAGGGCAGAGTTGTGCCTGAGTATCTTGAAGCTGTTAAAGAAATCAGATATATGTAGAGAGAAGGGGAGGGGGGTGAGTTAATTATTCAAAAAGTAACTGGTTATGCAGGAATTTAAATTCAGGATTTTGGAAGATAAAACTCAAAAGGGTTTTTTCTGAATGGACTAATCAGTCAGCTTTAAACAATTGTTTTTAAACTAGAGATAATTCATTTTAGTGTTTATGTATATTTATAGATTATTTTATGTTCCGACATTGAATGTTTGCCATATATATGTTATGCTCCTTCGGGGTGAGAAGGGTGGAATATAAATGTTTTAAATAAATAAATAATAATACATTATCAACTGACCTTTTAATTTTTTATTTATGAAGCAATTACATGAAGAGGGTATATATACATTCCAAAAAATGAACCAAAAAACATTCTCACCCATCTCTGTTAAGTTCTCAGCTATTTAATCCTTATCTCGTTTGATAAAGAATAAGGACTTGTCTCTCTGTAGGGATAAGCATTTTGTAAATTCTATCTCAAAAATGGTGTATAGAAGCATTTAATACCATCTCATATTGAGCAAATTGGACTATCTAACTGTTTTGTCTTTAAGATAAATGCAGAATTTATATGTTAAAGATCATTTGCTGAAACAAAATCTAGCATGCCTCATAGAAAAAGTTGTTGATCAAAATTCTGTTTGTAACATATGAATTTGTAACTTTTCTTTGTATGTGTTCCTTAACCCATAGTGTCCCATCCAATACCACCACTATGAGCGACTGCTGGTTTTATTAGGCAGAAAAAGAAGGAGGAGATTACACAGATGGGAAAAAACATTGCTATGAAAAGAAGAGAAAGGAGGCTCCCACCACCTGAGAAAGGAGTTTTATCTCTTTGTTTCCCCTTGTAGCTAAGTCCATCTTTTTCACTCTTTGCATTTCCTCCTTTGCCATCCCATGCTGAGCCAGTAAATCACCATCCCACACTGTAGTAGTGACACCTAAGGATTGCTAGTTGCAAGAGCAAGAGAAGGTCAGAAAATCTGCTTGATCCAAGATCTCAGCTCAGATCTTCATTGACATGATGGAAAATACACTATACAGCCTGGGACTACATATTTTAAAGAAAGTAGTCCTGAACCTACTACCACAGTAAAATCTCAGTGAAGAACAAACCAGAAATAAGAGAAAGAAATGGAATAGCTTTCATCTGTACTCTAAGGGCAGTAACAGTAATAACTTCTATTATGTCAAAACATTGGAATATTTTGCAAGAGACTCTAAAAGACTCCCAAAGTAGTATAGAGTTGCCCTTTCTCCAGTTGCATTAGGCAGGGAAAAGAATAAAGTCCAGAAAGATTTTGCCTGAAAATCACTGTTTGGAGGGGGCACCATCTTGCAGCCAAAAAAGAAAAATGAACTTTGGAACATGGATCGTATGAACACTGTTAGACAACACAGACAGTGAATGCCTTGTGAATACAGAACTATTATTTTTCCATGGGAGTTGGGATGCTTTAACATCACCATAACAGCACTTCAAAGAGACCCAGAGAGCAGAAGAGGGACAGCTGAAGGAAGAAAAAGGAGTCTACACCTTGTTCTAGAAGGGACTGCCTGAAGAAGAATGAAAAATACATGGAGTCGGCTTTGCTATCAGAAATGACCCATTTATTTATTTATTTCATACATGTGTACCCAAGCCTCTCCCCCACTGCAAGGAGGTGCCAAGCTGATGGTAAAGGCAGGAGGCAAGGTGGAACTGCCTTCCCGGCCCCTTCTCTCTTCACTCTGGCCCAGAAAGAACCGCAACTTGGAAACAACATCACCCAAGGAGACTTTCTGCTGTGCTTTTTGCAACCGAACTTGCCTATCTCAGATTGGCTTTTTTAGTCATCAATGCACTTGTAAAAAGCATGGGATGAATCCTTCCTAAGAATCTTCGTTCGCGAAGTAATGCCGAGAGACATTTGTACCCCATCCTTCTCACACACCCCCCCCAAAGGGGGGGGGGGTCAGAGCGGCTTTACAAGAAACACTAATTCAAGTGCTAGCTACCATCTCATAGACACATTTTAAACAGATCATTAAAATACATTACATTAAAAACATTTGATTAAAATCACACCAGTTTAAAAATCATTGTCTGGGATTGTCCATTGTCATACATATCACATTGAGTCTTATCCCAATTGCTGCTACTACTGTTCAAATGCTCGATCCCATAACCAGGTCTTTAGTTGCTTTCTAAAGGATCTACTGAAGCATCTGTCTGAAGCACCCATCAGCATTAATGAATGACTCCCAATCTTCTGAATTAATTGTGCCAGAAACCAACAAGCAACCATCATAAGTGCCTATTTATTATATACACAATAAAATGATTAAGAGTCTAAATTATGGATATGAATCACCTCAGATCTAGCCCAATCCAGCTGTACATACTTAAATAAACTAAAGGACCAATCTATATTTTTCTTGGAGCTCTGGAGTAAATTCTGTTTCTGTATGTTCTGGATTAACAGCTGGAAGTGGTGCTTCCGTGAATATGTCTTGCCATAGCATGTAGCAATGATATGGGGTGGGAGATACTTTAAGCTTTAGTTTCCAGTGACGTGAAAAGAGAAATTAACGGATCTCATCTTTCTGAGAAAGACACATAAATAAATGGGAAAATGACCCATTCCAGGCAAATGAAAAATAAATTTACCAGTATTGAAGAAAAAGAAATGATGGTTCAATGAGAATTATGTTACATGATAAGAAAGTAGCTAGGTATTGAGAGAATTAATAAAGAAGTAAATAATGTTTAAGAATACCTAGAAAAGATGGCAAGAGCATCACTCTAAGCCAAGTTTACCACTAAGCTGAAAAACTAGTAGAAGGATGCTGACAGATTGCCTTGCCTGAACAAACCAAACTATATTACAATTGGTTTTTAAAGCTACACTAAGACAATGGTAGAAAATTGCATGGAATAGAAAGAACACTTAAGAGAAGAAAATTGCCTGACTCACTTAATATTGTCCTTTTAACTAACTGCCTTATTAGATCAAGCTAACACTAGCAAATTTTGAGGAAAGACTAGGCAAGAAAGAACCACAAGAACGGGAAGGAAGCAGAAGCATTTGGATTGTGGCAGAAGGAAAACTAGTTACAAGGCTGGAAGGGATGGGTTAAAAATGCCAAACAAATCTCTTCCTCTCATTTAGAGGTCATCATCACTGGGAGATGAAGGGTGCATCTACACTGTAGAATTACTACAGGTTGATACCACTTTAACTGTCATGCAGTTTTACAAGGTCTTTAGCCTTCTTAATTTATTTATTTACTTCGTTTCTATTCCACCCTTCTCACCCCGCAGGGGACTCAGGGCAGATTACAATGTACACATTACATTTAGACACACAAACACACAAGACAGACAGAGGCAATTTAACATCTGGCCACCAGGGGGAGCTATCGCACTCCTTCATTCCTCACCGTGTTTTCTGGAGATCTTTTTATGGCCTCGTAAATCAGTTAAATTTAGCCTCCCCACTAAGTGGTACCTTAATTTCTTACTTGATAGATGCAACTGTCTTTCGGGTTGTAAAGGTTGACAAATAGTGTTGACACCTGAACAAACTGCAGCTCCCATGATTCCACAGTATTGAGCCATGACATTGAAAGTGGTGTCAAAACCGCACTGATTCTACATTGTAGATGCACGCCAAATCCAAAAGGCTGTATTTCATTTCAGGTGCATCCATGGCAAAACTGCTATAGCTACTACATACTGATTTTAATATTAATTAGAGGAAGCAAAAACATATGAAGGCTGATAATGAATAGTAGGTGCATAATGCACTTTATTGGCATCCTCATATTAAGCATGAGGAGGCTTAATCCCAGAATTTGGAAAGTTTCCTTTTGGACTACAGTTCTTAGAATTACAAGGCAGCATCATGAATAAAATCATGAACAATTTATGGAGTGATATCACAAATTCATATTATATGCTAATAGCATTTTAAAATTACTATTCATATTCCTCCTCATATAGCATACATGTAAAATCAACGTAAACAGTTTAATAACCATTTACATTTTAAAACAAAAGTTAAATGGCAGAACATGTTCACATATAGAATGGGTTAAAAAGTTCTATACTTTGCATATGCATACGTTAGAAGAAATGAATTAGGTTTCAAGGGCTTTAGTGAAAAATAACCAGTTGGGTTTCATGGGTGAACAAAGTTTGTGGTGTGAGTAGAATCCCAAAGCCAAGTTTCAGTAGCATTATAGCATACACACTCATAGAAGCTCTCAAAAATGTTACCATGGCTATTGAAATTCTTGCACTGAGCAGGTACTCCCTGTGGTAGGGCGGGATTACTGACATGAAGAATGGAGAATGGCATCTTTTATTGAATCTGACAAATTCTATTTATTATTCACCCTTCGTAACTACCTCCTGTTCTGACACCAAACAAGAACCATGAATGATCAGGTATAAGAGCAACTGAAGTACAAGTCTGAGATGCTCTAAATGATCCATAGAAAGACTGTGAAAAATCAGTGTAGCAAGCAGCAGAACTGAGAAGTGAAACACACGCACAAAGGAAGATAGGAAAATTGAGCTAAATGAATACTGAAATCATATATGGCAGCACGACTGCCAGGCATGTAGTGGCAAATATTTAACAAATACAACAAATTACTGGTGGGAGGAGGACAACTAGTGTTCTGCTTGAGTCAAAGAGTCATTCCTATTTTAAAGTAAAGTGGAGGTGGCAATGAAAATCAGGTGTCTGAATAGATTTGGAAACTGATTGTTAAGTGATGGGACTGGTTATTTGCCATGTCTAATACTAGAGCAACTAGAGCTTGCTGTAGTTCAGTGTGCTATGTTCTATATGCAGAATATATCAGTTCAGCTTCTGCTAAATGACTTACAAAATATTAGGCTTGTGCATTTAAACTGAACCTTGATCTGTTTCTGCTGGCCAGATTCTGGTAGACCCATGTATCTGTTTTTGCGCACTTCTCAAAAATGGGTGGTTGGCCAATTAGTTGTTTTTGATCGGTAGCTGAAAAATACAGTTAGATCTTGCCCATTGGAACTTACAAGACTCCCCTTTCTGTTCCTGGGACCTGTCAGGCCCCAAGCCTCAGTTTCCCTAGCTTTCCCTGAACCACACTGCAGCCATGATGGCATCAAGAAATCCTCTAAGCCTGTCTGTCTTTCCCAAGTGAATCCAGCACCAGGCAGGCCGGTTCAAACATTCAAGGCCACGATTGTTATGCCTGGTGATAAGCAGCGACGCTGGAGACCAGAAGTTGGGTAAACTCCTTTTCCACAGATGTGGGCACTAATTGGCTCACATACCTTTGCAGCTGAGATCAGCTAAATAGCAGCTGCAGTCCATCATGGGAACCATGACACTCGACGTGACTACGTCGGAAGATCAAAGGGTTACAGAACTATAACCGTTTGGTGTTAGAAGGGCTTCCCATCTCGAGCCAACTATTGTATCTCAAGATCATGGATTCCTGAACGGGCCTTGCAGCCTCCCTGCTAAGGACTTGCCTGCCAGCTCCCTGGCTGCCTTGCTTGGATCTAGCCCACTTGGGCATCCACTTGCCTTGTTTGCTTTGTTCCTGGTTCCCAAGGAAAGACTTTGCCTTTTAAATCCTGCTTGAATCCTGGTTGCCACGGGACTATAATCAATTGCTGCTATTATTGAACATTGCTGCTATTTTACTGGTGCTGCTTTAAAGGCATCTTAGAGTGACTTCTAGCCTCTTTCCTATATCCAGCTATTCTAAATAAACCTGTTGTACCTCAGTTGAACGTGTGGTTTATCAAGGGAGGTTTCCAAGTGCCTGGAGGGCGACAGGACCCTTTCAATTTTTTCCCTTCAAGAGAGACTGGGTTTCAGCAATGAGGTTAAGGAAGCACCCTATCCAGCCCATTCTGGAGGGGACTTCCCAAGCTCCCCTTCCCATCATTTTAGGCATTTATTTTATTTTATTTATGGCATTTTACCCCGCTCTTCTCAACCCCCGAGGGGGGACTCAGAGCGGCTTCCAAAAGGCATAATTTGATGCCTACATCACACTTGCAGTATAAAACACAATATAAAACCCTCCAGCATTCGACACTAAAATACATTAAAATACAATTATATTCACACATCCTATGCATTCACCTATGTTAAAAACAGTGTTCCATCCATAAAAGCATTGAGCCCTATTCACCAACTTTCCATTAAAACTACTAAAGTGCTGTCCTGTGCTACTATGCGAACGCCTGGTCCCACATCCAGGCTTTCAATTTTTCCTAAATGTCAGGAGGGATGGAATTGATCGTATGTCGCTAGGGAGCGCATTCCACAGACGGGGAGCCACCACCGAGAAGGCCCTCTCCCTCGTCCCCACCAGCCGCACCTGGGAAGCCGGCGGGAGCGAGAGCAGGGCCTCCCCGGATGATCTTAGAGTACGAGGTGGGACGTAGCGGCAGATGCGTTCGGACAAGTAAGCTGGGCCAGAACCGTATAGAGCTTTAAAGGTCAACACCAGCACTTTGAATTGAGCCCGGAATTGGACCGGCAGCCAGTGGAGCTGACACAACAGGGGGGTGGTATGCTCCCTGTATGTAGCTCCAGTTAGTAGTGTGGCTGCCGCCTGTTGGACTAGTTGTAATTTCCGAACTGTCTTCAAAGGCAGCCCCGTGAGCGCGTTGCAGTAATCTATTCGGGATGTGACCAGAGCGTGGACGACCGTAGCCAGATCAGACTTCCCAAGGTACGGGCGCAACTGGCGCACGAGTCTTAACTGTGCAAAAGCTCTCCCGGCCACTGCTGAGACCTGGGGTTCCAGGCACAGCGATGAATCCAGGATCACTCCCAAGCTGCGAACCTGCGTCTTAAGGGGGAGTGTAACCCCGTCCAACACAGGCTGTAACCCTATGCCCTGTTCGGCCTTTCGACTGACCAGGAGGACCTCTGTCTTGTCTGGATTAAGTTTCAATTTGCTAGCCCTCATCCAGTCCGACACAGCAGCCAAGCACCGGTTCAAAGTCTGGACAGCCTCCTTGGTGACAGGTGGGAAGGAGTGACAGATCTGGACGTCATCTGCGTACAGATAACACCTTATCCGAAACTCCGAATGATCTCTCCCAGCGGTTTCATGTAGATGTTAAATAACATCGGGGACAGAACTGAACCCTGAGGGACTCCACAAGACAAAGGTTGCGGAGCCAAACAGGTGTCACCCAATAACACCTTCTGGGTGCGACCTTCCAGAAAGGATTGGAGCCACTGCAATGCAGTACCCCCAAGCCCCATATCTGCAAGGCGACCCAGAAGGTAACCGTGGTCTACGGTATCGAAAGCCGCTGAGAGGTCCAGCAGAACCAACAGGGACACACTCCCCCTGTCGAGTTCCCGGCGTAGATCATCTACCAAGGCGACCAAGGCTGTTTCAGTACCATGTCCCGGCCTAAAGCCAGACTGTGCCGGATCAAGATAATCAGTGTCTACCAAGAATCCCTGGAGTTGCGAAGCCACCACACGTTCCATGACTTTGCCCAAATAGGGGAGATTGGAAACTGGCCAATAGTTCACTAATTGAGTGGGATCCAGTGATGGTTTTTTTCAACAGCGGTTTTATCACAGCTTGCTTTAAGCTGGCTGGAATCTTGCCCTCCTGTAAGGAGGCATTAACCACCATCTTCACCCACTCTGCCAAACCGCCTCTGGCTTCCTTGATCAGCCAGGATGGGCAGGGGTCTAGGATGCATGTGGTAGGCCTCGCTTCCCCAAGGATCTTGTCCACATCCTCAAGCTGAACCAATTGAAACGAATCCATTAAAACCGGACAAGCAGATGCTCGTGTCACATCCCCAGAGACCGCTGTTAAAGTGGTATCGAAATCGGAACGGATCAGCGCCACTTTGTCTGCGAAGGCCCGAGCAAACTCCTCGCAGCGTACCGCCGAGCCTCTAACGACTCGGAACAGTTCTGCTGGACAGTTTTTAGCAGTGGCCACCTTGGCCGCAATGGATGTTTTTTGTGCAGCCTTCGTTGCTGCGTCATACATCCTCAAATAAGAGACCAGACGCGCATGGGCTGATCTGCTCCGCTTCCGACGCCACACGCACTCTAGCCTCCTCTTTTTTTCGCTTCATCGCTGCCCTTATATCCTTCATTAAGATCTGGATTAAAAGTATCAGAGTTAAGATGCCACACTTTCTGTGATCCTTTTTCTTCTGTCTGTAGATGAGATCAGGTTTAATGCTTCATTAAATCTGTTTCCACTCTAGAGGAGATAGGCACTACATGTGCTGCAGGTGTGTACACTTTCTCCCTGCATGCAGCTTTCCAAAGCATTTTGTCTGTGACTTGGGGCTTCCAGATTTCACTGTCCTGCCCATTGCCACTTATTGATCACCATGGGGCTTCTATTAGTTTTGGGGTTTTTTTCTCTGAAAACACCTGTGCGTGAGATTTTTTTAATGTGTGGAGGTCAGGGCACAACTGACCAACACACCTTCTTCACAGAATGAGCCATGGTTAACATGACGATGGTTGCTTCTCATCTGCTGCAGCCTTCTTCCACCTTCACAGCCATTGTGACATGTACCATGTTATCATGTGCCTGCTCTACTGTTGAGGTCTTTAGATTGTTCTTAGTCTGGATCATCCCTGAGGCCTCTCCTAGGAGTATATGATCAACAGTTATGCCTGCAGGTTCACTGGAACACACAAGCCCCCTCACCATGACAAGATGACAATCTGTTGATGGGAAACACTACTTTGCCAATACACGTACAACTACTAAATCAGGGGTTATTTCTGATAGTATTTCTCTATTGTATGATTTTTAGTGTTAGTTGATTAGGGTCTCCTTTGGGACAGAAGAAGTAGAATATAAATACTACTACTACTAATAATAATAATATAAAGAACTATATGGAGGCTCTCTTCTTCTAGCTGTCACTCTCCACAACTGGAGCATAATGAAAGAAGTGGGTGTGATTCATGCACTTTCCCTTCTCACACATTCACCTCAATCATATAATAAGCCAGTGGTTAAGTTTCCAGAGCATGCAGCAGTGACGGCAAATGTCTATCTATAATATAGGTAATGTTTGCCTTTTGAGACTAGGTTATAAGCATTTCTAGCACTACCCTTTTTGTTGAAAAATGATAACCCCTGAATCATTAAAATAGCGCTGTTGTTTTGTTTATGTCAAGCTTATTAATTACATGACTAATACTTCCTGTAAGCTTTAAATCTAGGTATAGCACCAAAATATTGTCATACAATTTAGAGGATTAACAAATAATCTCAGGTATTATTTGATGTGAACAATCTCAGGTATTATGTGATATGAACAACTTCACTGCATCTGGGTAATTAAAAAAATAGATATGAGTAAGAGGGGTGCGGGAGAGACTACCAAAAGGAATAAATTAGCTCAGAGGAAGTTTTAACGGATATTTCATTTCAATGTATTAGTGGTGCTTTGTCATTTTAATTTATCTGATTCATGTTAGATTATTATATGAAAAAATACCTTTGTGATCTACATTCCATGTAGAGTACAATAAAAATGAATGTCAGCACACCATTTCAGTCTTCTTTAAACACAAGTGACATTTTTCTGGGCATTTTCTCTTAGTATAAAGGTAGTGTAACTAAGTAAAGTACATCTAGATAATACAGAGGAGCAAGTATTACACTCAGGCCTACAATCTATGTCCACTTGAATGATCAAGCCAGGTTGTTCACTGGAGTGGCATACAGGAAGCATACAACTCCCTGTTACATCAGCTCCACTGGCTGCCAATTTGCTACCGAGCACAATTTGAAATGCTGGCTTTAGCCTATAAAGCCCTAAACAGTTCTGACTCAGTTTACCTGTCCAAATGTGTCTCCCCCTATGAACCAGCGAGGATGCTAAGAGCTTCTGGAGAAGCTCTGCTCTCAGTTCCACCTCTTTCACAGGTGCGACTAGTGGGGACGAAAGGCAGGCCCTTCTCCGTGGTGGCCCCTCAGCTATTTATTTATTACTTTGATTTTATATGGAACTTCCCCCCCCCCCCCCAGCAATATTAGATGAAGCTCCTCCCTCCTGGATTTCAGGAAGAAAGTTAAATCCTGGTTGTGAAACAAACATTTTGGGAGTAATGTATCAACAGTGCAATATACAACTACAAAGTAATACAAACAAATCAGCTTGGATATTGACTATGAGACTAGAGGCTATGATTTTAAATTAGTTATTTAAATGATTCTATATGGTTTTGATTATGTTTTTTTGTTAATGTGTTGTATATTTATTTGCTTGTATGTTATGCGACACTGAATGAGTCTCCATCAGGTTGATATTGAAGGCCGTTCCACACAGCCATATAACCCAGAATATCAAGGCAGAATAACTCACAATATCTGCTTTGAACTGGGTTATCTGAGTCCACACTGCCATATAACAAAGTGCAAAGCAGATAATGTGGGATTTTGTTCAGCTGTGTGGAAGGGGCCAGAGTGGAGTAGAAATGTAGTAAATAAATAAATAAATAAATAAATAAATAAATGATCAAGAACAAATCAGAAGGAACAGCAGAAACCTTGAGGTTGCCCATGAAAAATCAGCATCTGGATAGGAAACCCAGCAGGCAAATGAATCTTGTGAAAGTAATTTCTCCCATTACAAAATGAACTGTATTTCTATTAAATAAATTTACATCTCTAAAAGTAAATTAACTATCCCTTATCAGAGTATCTGGAACCAATGGTGTTTGGATTTCTGGAGGATTTTTTTTTAAAAAAACATTTTGGAATACCTGTATTATATATACATCTTATACATATACCCTGAAAGTAATTTTATACCGTATTTTAAATATTTATGTGCCTGAGACAAGTTTATGTATGCTAATTGCATATATCATTTTTTTAAACCTATGGGCTGCTCTCAAAGAAATGAATGTGCCATAACCTGTACTCAGGTAAGGAGACTGTTGTCAGGACAGAATATAGAGAAACAAGATGATTCTAATTTGCAAGGCAATTGGGCAAGGATGCATTTTATCATCCTATCGATTTAACTTGTATGCTGAATGCTTACAAGTTTGCTTAACTTGTAAATAAAGCAGGATTAGTCTTGGAGGAAGGAGGCATGAAAAGTAGAGGAACAAATTTAAGATATGCAGGTGATATAATCATACTACAACAAAGACTTGGAATAATGACTGAAAGAAGTCAAGGGAAAAAAGCATAGACAAGTTTACAGTTGGATATTAGGAAAACAAAAACAATGACCATAGATATTTTATATAACTTTAAGGAGACAAGAAATACATGGAAATAGTTCAAGATGTTCATTTATTTTCTCAGTCAGTAATTAGAATGGAGACTGCATTCAAGAAATCAGAAGACAATGAAGATTTGGAAGACAGAGCCACTTATCCATTAGACACTCTAAGCACTGTACCCAGGGCCTACAAAAACTTTCTAGTAATTCCTTCTGTAGATATGGGCTACAACAGGAATGACATTTTAAAGTACTGTATACCCCAATCACTATAAGGACCAGCCTTATCATCATATAGAATGAAACAGCAATCTCAGGCAGCTAATAATTTGAGGTGGGAATAACAAATCTTTTAGGGATTTTTTACATGGCTGTGAAATTGCTCCTTGATGTTTACATGACATCAATGAACTTCCAGTGCTTATTACAGATTAATCTGGTTTCATCGCATGCTAAAGAAAATCAGGTAATATTAGGCAAAGTTTTTCTCCCAGCTGTACTATGTAGAGTCGATCTTGCTATCATCATGGGCCATGCAGAGAATGTATGGCTGCCTACAGGGCATTATTGCTATGAACTGGAAACAGATTAAGTATAGACAGCAGGGTTGTGCATAATTTCAATTCTTCATCGTAATTCAGATCCCTGCACACAACACAATATCAAATAAGTGAGCATTGCCCACACCAAAAATTTAAAATTGATTCCTTGTGTTCAGTAGACCTTGTGACCCACTTAAAGTACACCAGTTTTCAGAAAATAAATATATTCTTAGTACCTGTAATCTATCTAGTTGTGTGTTAGGCCTGTAGTTGTTGGCCATAGTTCTGCTAGTGGACCTGGAGATTCCTAGGAAATACCTCTTGAGGAATCTCTTTTGGAATAACTCTATGGTCCACATTTGTTGTTCTTAGATAAGAAATGCATTTATTTTCCCACTTTCACATGGGTTCTGTGGAGATACCTTTGGGTTTCTTTTAAAGGAGATTATATTTGTAGAAACATTCAGAATTTCCTAAAAATCTGTGGATGATTCAAATGTTCTGACACTTGATGGGCTTGCTTGCAGTGGAAAATGCCTCTTGTTCTCCAAGTTTGGACCCCACCCCACTCCAGTCTAGCCAGTTAAAATCTATATATATTTGGCGGGGGGGGGGGGAAGCATTTTCCAAAAATCAGGAGATGTGGTAATCTTTCTGAAATTTGGGGGTGGGGAATGATGCCCCAGTTATGTGATGTAATTGTAGAGAAATTCAAGGACATAGCTCTACAAAAAAATCCTCAAAATTCAATAAATGAGCGAAATGTTCTGAATCTTTTGGGGGGGGATGGTAAATATGTTCTAGCATTGTAGCCAGTTTCACCCCCAATAGCTCTAAAAATGAGTGAGAAAGATCGGTAACTCTCATTATAGTAACGAAACAGACACGGTATTTTAGAAACACTTTAGAAATGGCTCACCAGTGCTCCCTAATTTGTAATGACTACTGAAACTTTTTTAATCAATCACACAGCCCTAATAGATAGGATTTTAGCATGCCAGTCTCTCAATGTTTACTCAGTAGTGTTGAAATATGATGCTATTGATACCTGACATGCTTCAGTAATGATGGGATAGCATCATCTCTGAACTTCATCTCTAAAAGAAAGTGCTGATGCAGCTCTGAGCTCCATTGATCATAACAAGGGAACAAGGGTACTGTTCCATTATTTGAGGGAACCCGAAAAGTGGGACTAGACAGAAAAGGGTAGTCCATTTTATGGGGAGGTTAGAATTAAAGGAGGAAAACAATTTTCCCAATTTTTGTCGGTTATCCCCCCCCCCCCTTTCCCATATTATAAATGGTGGTTGTTTCAATTACTGCACCAAGGGTAGGGGAAATAACAGAAAAACAGGGAAATGGTTTAACTCATTCAACCCCTCTCCCTCGTAAAATCCTTCTCTGTCTAGCACCCTCTTGTGTCCTCCACCCAGATATAGAACAGTACCATAACAGGTAACAGCTGATCTGTTAGATTTTATGGTAAACAGCCAATAGCTATTACAGTTTGAATGACAACAATCTCTTTGTTGTTCATACATATATACACATACATAGAGATAACATTTTATATGTACATGTGGCTCGCCTTGTTGTTTCTGTTTTAGATTTACCTATGTTGTTGTGTTTTCATAGATGTAATTTTGTATTGTGTTTATTGCTTTTATTGTGTTTATTGTTTTTTGATATTTGTGATATATTCTGTGATTTGTTGTTCGGGCACGGCCCCATGTAAACCACCCCGAGTCCCCTTTGGGGAGATGGATGCGGGTTATAAATAAATTATTATTATTATTAACATTATTATTATTATAGAGATAAAAAGAGAATGATAATTAAACCAGGAGGAAATCAACAAATGGTTGGTGTATGAGGAACCTTGAGGCTATCCTAGTCATTGATCAGTGTTTTAATTTCTCATTATATTAAACAGTTTGAAAGGATAGCTTATGAATAATCATAGTAATAGAGGGATGGGTGAGATCACAAAAATCAACCATCACTTTATTTGTAAAGTGTCACTTCTTTTTCCTAACAAACTGTTTTAGAGTTCAATTTCATTAAACTGATAGCAGTATAAAAACTCCCCAGGGAATAAACACCCCACCCCCTTTGAGTTACCGAATATACTTTCAAGCATAGCCATTATTTCTCAACAGAGTATTGTAAAATCAACTTTATATCTCAAATACTTTTATATTTATGTTATTTTCAAGATTTTCTTTGTTCCGTTTATTTGTTTTGGGTACACTTTCATGTATATTGAGTGCCACATAAAATAACTATATTGTGCCTGCATAGTGGAATCGAACATCAATAAAAGGTCACAGAAGCAAAAAGTAATTATATGTGTAATGTATTCTACTTCAACTGTCCTATATTTGGATCTGTTTATCAACAAATAAATACTAATGGCTTATGTCTTGGCCAACTGAACTATGCAAAAGAGCAATTCACAAATCCCATTCTCTGTATAATTGTAAGTTAACAGGCACAAATTTTAAGCCAATGGGCATTCAATTTACATCCTACATGGTAGTTTCTCCTCTGTGTATGCTGGAAATCTGCTAAGAAAGAGAGGTATTGTAAAGTATGGGGCAAAGCTGTAAAAGCATGGGGAACACTGTTCCAAGCATCTACAGAAAGCAAATAGGCAGACCCATGTTGTTGCTGACTTCTTCAAGCTTTTCTCTCCTAGCAGTCCCTTCCTCTGGAGATCTGCCAAAAATTTTGCCCAGATTTCTGTTGCTAATTGGCTGCTCTTGGCTAAGAAGTTTGTGAAAGATAGTATTCTTGGTACCTATAAAATAATCTGTTTTTTCTGTGAGGATGGGAGTAAAACTTAATTGCTAGGGAAATAAATAAATTCTTCATTGTACCCTGCACCAGCTCATTTGGACACTACAGGATTCAGCACATATTTGTACATGACACAATTTCTTAAATCACAAAATACGCATAGCCAGATACTGCTCGGTGTCTAAGTTTCTAAATAGTGCTTTTTTGCGCACATATTTAATAAAATATACTGTGGAGTATTGCCTTAAAAACAATGCTCTTTCTCTTTCCTATTGCAGATGGCTCTACATTGTATAATTAGTGTAGTTGGAGCACACTTTAACTGTCATGGCACAAAGCTATGGAATCCTGGGAGTTGTAGTTGAGTGAAATACAAACCCTCATTAGCAGAAAAGCTTAAAGAATTTGTAAAAGTGTATACTCCATAATTCCATAATATTAAGTCAAGGCACTTAAAGGGGATTCAAACTACATTAATTCTACAGGAATTTTTGGAGTTTTTAGGAGCTCTTCTAGCCAAGTTTATGTCAGCTTCTTTTGTATCTCCTTCAGGTGTCTAAGATGGATTTTCTCTCCCCTCCCCCTTTTAACCTTGCCAAGAGGATCAAGAGTCATTTCTCCTGTTTCTGTTCATTGTTGTTGTTGTTGCTGCTACTGCTACTGTATATGTATTTATACCCTGCTTTTTCTATCCAGAAGAAGACTTAAAGTGGTTGTTGCACTATTCCAGAGGCTGTCTGCTAACTACAGGCATCAAATATTCCTGAAGGTCTAATCTCATTTTAAAAACTTGAAGGAAAGCCCTTTTTAGGACAAAAGTCCAGCCTCTGCCTTCAATCATCAAAATTTATTGGAACTGGGGCTTCAATGCAATTATTTATATTAGAAAAAATGGAACCATTTGGAAAACTGGAGGCCAGAAATTAGTTGTTATTATTAGTGGCTGCCAACATATGAACCTAAACTTAGAAAACACTTGGAAACACCGCAAAGCCACTTTTTCATGCCTTATTTTAAAGCCAAGCCATGACTTTTAAAATTTCTAACTGTAAAAGAAGTTTCTCCTAGTGGGTTTTCGAAAAACTCTCTTTCAAGATATTAACATTGCTCAACAACTCAGAGATACATCAATATTTTTCCCTCCATGGAATGAAGACAACAATATGGAATTAAATCAGGCCACATCTTTATTGAATTAATTAAAACTGCATATTGAAAATGTAATCCCAAATAAATACAGGCTGCTAACAAATTGGAAAGTAATCTCTAGTCTCAAATTCAATAGCAGACTGAATTTTGTTTTGTGTAAATATCTTCAAAACAAAATGGGTGGGATCCAAGCAACAGCTTAGAAAGTTAGCCATTTCCTATCTTATCTCACTCTAAGATGGCTGCCTCTACAAATGTGTAAATGGTATAATTTCCATACCAAAAAGTGTTTTAGTGTGCTCATTAGGGTATGCTAATTTAAATTACCCTACCCTATTGCATTCCCTAGTTAGGATTTCGACTTCTTGTTCTTTTCAGTCTTGTATGGTGTAAAACTTGTGAAATCTCAGACTGATAGCTATTAGTTGGCAGTCCAAACCTCTCAATTCTACCAAATCTTCAAAGAACTTGTGTTTCAATATGGAACAACAAATCAATCTCACCATGGTTGGATACCAAGACAATCTGATCAATATGGAAAATAAAAATATTAGGCAAGAGGTCAATGTTCTTCAACTGGCGGATGCTGGGACATAATTATTCCCTGGCCATACTTCTCTTCTCCAGCTATAGTATTTAAATTATCTCACACACTTAAGCTCAACAAGATGTCAAAACTGGTGCTGCTGTCATGTTTCTGCCCCCAATAGATTATAGACTGCTCACCAATGCAGAAGTCAGGAATATTACAGATCAGTTTGTACCCAGCCAGAGTTCCAATACATTTGGGTTTTTTAAAAATAATATTTTTTATTTCAGGGGGGGGGGTTGTAAACATACAAACAATAAAAACACTCTATCTAAGGATATTGGGATAGGTAAAATAAGGAACTTTGGGGAAGGGGAAAGGAATTTGTGAGAAGGGAGGGTAAATATAGGAAATATCAGGGAAGGGCAAGGGGGTCTGTGACTTCCAAATCTTCTTTTTCTGCTTTTATCATTTATGCATGTGTTCATACACATACATATGTTTCCTTTATTAGTTTTTTTTAAACTTTCTAATGGCTTCTCCTATGTGTCCAATCTATCTAATATTCATATTGTAATCCAAGGGTATAAGGTGGGGGTTTTTTTGGTTTTTTTCTTAGTACTATTGATTGTCTTTAAACTCTTCATATAATTTCCAGTCTGTTCTTTTGATGGGTCTTCCATAAGAGACTTTTAGGGCAAAAGTCAGTTTGTCCATGTCTTTTATTTCATCCACTTTTCTCCGCCATTCTTCTACAGTTGGTAGGTCCTTTTGTTTCCATTTTTTTGCATATTCTATTCGTGCTGCCGTGGTCAAATACGTAAACAGAATGTCTTGATTTTGATCTAATTTCGCTTCCTCATCAATTATTCCTAATAAAAAGTATTCTGGTTTCATACTAATTTTTGTCTTTAAAATTTTTTCACATTCTTCTCTTATTTTCTTCCAAAATGTATTTGCCCTTGGGCAAGTCCACCAAGTGTGGTAGAAGGTTCCCACCTCTCTTTCACATTTCCAACAATTGTTGTTTACTGTTTTATACATAAGTCCAAGTTTTTGAGGTGTTAAATACCATCCGTAGAACATTTTATACCAATTTTCTTTGATATCAATGGCGTATGTATACTTAATTTTTTTCTTCCATATTTCTTCCCATTCTTTCAGTTTTATTGTTCTTCCAATGTTTCTTACTTTATCATACATTCTTTTATCAATTCTTTTTCGGTTGCCCATTCCAGTTAGTATGTTGTATATATTTGTAATATTCTTCTTTTCCTTTTTTATAATCTTATCATAAAAATCATCCTTGTCTGCAAAGCCTTTTTCCTTATCAGTTTTTAAAAAATCTTTTATTTGCATGTGATGTAGCCAGGAGAATGATTTATAATGATTGGTAATTTCCTCCTTTGTCTTAAGGCTGAATTTGTCTTTGTCTTTTTTTAATACATCCTTGTAGGATGGCCATTCAGACCATCCTAATAGTCTTCTCTGCCCCGCTTCAAGTGGGGATAGCCACAAAAGTGTTTTCATGTATAATTTTTCTTTGTATTTCTTCCATGGAAGAAGGAAGAAGGAAGCTCTTAGGAAATGATTATTAAAGTTTTTTCCCCTTTTTTTCTTGATCATACCAGAGGTATGCATGCCAGCTGACCCTTAGATCAAAGCCTTCCAAAGCCAAAACTTTTTCTCTTTTCAGCGATATCCAATCTTTTATCCAAGTTAGGCTCGAGGCTTCATACATTTGTTAATATTCTACACCAGGGGTGCTCATTAGGTAGCTCGCGAGCTACTAGTAGATCTTCAACCCTCTTCCAGGTGATCTTCGGGCCTCACCAGCCGGATGGGGCGCTCCTGCCATGCGAACGCACACCCTGCACGCACGCACGCTCCTGCTGCTAGCTTCTGCTCTTGCAGTGCTTCTTTCACCTGCAGGGCATTGCAGGAAGAAGGAAGCACGAGGCGAGGCCTCTGGAGGGAGCGCCCTGCCTCTCTCTCGTCCAGAAGCAGCTGTGCAGCCTTCGTTGCCGGCGAGACAGGCAGGGTGGAGTGCTCCCTCTGGATGCCCCGCCTCGTACTTTCTCCTTCCTGCAATGCCCCGCAGGCGGAAGAAGCTCTACGTGGGCAGACAACAGCAGCAGGAGCACGCGCGGTGGCAGGAGCGCACGGCGACGGGAGCGCACGGCGGCAGGGGCAGGTAGATCTTTTGGACTTGGTTGCTTTAAGAGTAGCTCACATGCTGAAAAAGTGTGAGCACCCCTGTTCTACACTATGATTTCTGTTCCTGGGTTATAAATGTCATTTTCTAATTGAATCTATCATAAAAACAAAGCTAATGCTTATTACACTTTGTCTTTGTTTGAGGGACATTTTGTTATAGAACATTTTGCTTCAGTATCTTCTTGGTAGAGTCTCCACCAATTTAACATAGTTAAACATAGTTAACATAGTTGCAAAAATAAAAATTTCAGGAGTACAACAATGGCTTTCAAAGTAATGGCTACACCATTAAACAGGAAATAACACTTTGAAACTAGGATCAGATTTTTTAATTATTAAAAATGTTGTTTATAAAAATTTTGAAAATTCCCCAAAAATCCATGGATATGTGAAATGTTCTGAAATTTGGTGGACTAATCGTGGTAAATATATTCTACTATTGTAGCAAGTTTCACCTTCATAGTTTTAAAAATGAGGGAGATAAGAGCCCCTGAATTTTCCAAAATTATAGTAATTTAATTATGTGCAATTATTGTAACAAAATAGTAACAAAATTTTGTTAGTCTTATTACAGTAAAGAAATGTTCACTAATTATACTTTAGAACACATTTTCAAATGAAGCAATGGCACACACACACCGGTTTCGTAAGGAATTTTGAAACATTTTTTATTGATCACACATCCCTAATACCTACATGGAAGCAGTTTTAAAATGAGCAAAATTATAGACCAGGGGTGCTCAGAAAGTCGATCGCGATCGACTGGTCAATCTTGGGACCCAGGGAGGTTGATCCCAGCTGGATGGGATGCTTCTGAGGGGGCGGAGCCATGTCACGCCAAGCCCCGCCCCCTCCGCCGGCTTCAGCATTTCCACTGCTTCTCCTGGGTAGAAGGGTATAAGTGGTGGATAATGCCACCCAGTGGTGGCTATCAGTGGAATGCAGGAAATGCTAAAGCCAGAGGGGAGGGAGGCGGGCTTGGTGGGGCTTAGCTCCGCCCCTTTCCTCTGGCTTTAGCATTTCCACTGCTTCGCCTGGGTAGAAGAGGATAATGCCAAGCCAGTGGTGGCATAGATAGCCACCCCAGGCTTGGCATAACCTTCCTGTACCCGGGAGAAGCTGTGGAAATGCTAAAGCCAGAGGAAAAGGGGGTGGAGCTAAGCCCAGCCAAGCTCCGCCCCTCCGCCAGCTTCAGCATTTCCACAGCTTCTCAAGAGTAGAAGGGGGTAATGCCAAGCCAGTGGTGGCTATCTATGCCACCACTGGCTTGGCATTACCATCTTCTACCCAGGAGAAGCAGTGGAAATGCTGAAGCCAGGAGGAGGGGCGGAGCCAAGCCCCGCCAAGCCCCCGTCCCTTCCCCAGCTCCTCCCTGTTATCTCTTGGTAGATCTTTCTGACTTGGTTTTAGTTTAAGTAGCTCGCATGCTGAAAAAGTGTGCGCCCCCCTGTTATAGACACTATAGTTCTACTTATAAGGGTGAACTAAGATAGCATAGAGCAGAGTTTATACCATTGAACTAATTCAAATTTCAGCTCAACCAATGAGTTCACACAACACTTACTTGTAAGAGAGGCACTACAAAATCCAAGTAGACTGTTAAGATGCCTTACTGGACATTATTTAATGCTCAATGCATTTATTCATATCATGAGCATTAGTACCATTATTATATGACATTAATGGGGCCATTGGGAATACAAAGTCTATTGAAAAAGTGTTCAATGCTATTTCTCCATGTGGTATGTACATATGAGCATTAGTACCATTATAGGTCTACGGAATTATGTTCAAGACATAAGTCCCATGCTGATTCCAGTCTTCATCCCTGTAAAACTCATTGTTAATTTTTCACAAAGAACAATCTAAATATATCAGCTCTTATAGTCATTCATCATTTTCCCCTCCCATCACCTGAATTTAAAACAGTAGCATGAGATTTATTTTCTAGTTGCGTTTTTTTCTAAATATGTTTCAAATGAAGTGCAAAAATGCACATTTTTACTGCTCTCCACTTTCACTTTCCATGCTGATATTTGTACACACAAGAACACATTTGACAAAGTAGCCAGGTTTGTGGACTGGAAAGGATCTGCAAGAATATATAGTACGGCAGGCTGGCTACAAAGCCTGCCTCTTAGTTTGCTGTCCTTTGGGTTCTTTTGAAAATGGCAATTCAGGCTGCATGCAATAATGAAGAATCACTGGCGCATGACCTAATTCCTCTGTCTGTAATTTTGTCCTGGCAAATTGGTGTTTAATTGTCTGTGTGAAAAGAGGAAAAAATAGCAGGAGTTATACTGTAGCTAAAGCTGAACTTGGTGATACTCATCAAAGACAACAATTAAATGTCATGTTTATTGTCCATGATGTATTGCATCTTGGTGTGCTGACTGAGTTAAAAAATGGTTTGGCGTGTGTGTGTGTGTGAATATTTTTAATTAAACCTATTTAATAGGGCTCTGTGATGTATTAAAAATGTTCCAAAGTCATGACAAAATTAGGGGGCACTGCCATTTTATTTCTAAAGTGTTTCTAAAATATTGTTAGTAAAACTTTTGTTACTGTTTTGTTAAAGTAATTGCGCACATGGGGGGATCATTTTTAGAGCTATTGGGGTGATACTAGCTACAATGGTAGAACATATTTATTTATTTATTTCTGGTATTTATATCCTGTCTCTTCTCTACCCCCAAAGGGGGGCTCAGGACAGCTTATATTGGCAGCAATTCGATGCTGTTACATATAAACAACTAAATACAATAACCGTTAGGTACAAAAGCCATTAAACCATTAATTAAAAACAGTACATAAACCATTAATTGAACAATAAAACATTTAACACTCTATTCCCCTTCCCAAGTTTCAGAACGTTTTACCCTCCTGAATTTTGTGGATTTTTTTTGAAAGTCAAGGAAAAAAATCTTTTCTAGCTATGGCAGGCTGGAGTGGGTGCGTTGGGGTGGGGAGGTGGACACATTTGGAGGACAGGACACATTTGCCACTTCAAGCAAGCTCATCAAGTGTCAGAACATTTGTCAAACTAATTTGCCTGATTTAAACAGGTGGTTGTGTTCTCTTTTTTTGCTGTATTATGTACACAGAGATTACATTAGCTCTAGAAAAAGCAGCTAAAGCAACTTGTGCCAGAGTTAAATAAATGGTTGTGTGCATTTTTTGCTTTGTTATGCATATAGAGATCATGCTAGCAGTAGAAAATGCAGTTATCCAAAGCAACTTGTGCCGGAGTTAAACAACAGATTGTGTGATTGTTTGAATCATTATGCACATAGAGATCACAGTAGCACTAGAAAATGCTGCCAAAGCAAGTTGTGGCTGGGTGAAAAATATGTTGTATGATTTTTGGCTTTGTGCAAACTAGGGATGTGCGATTGATTAAAAATGTTTCAAAAGTAATTTTATTTATTTACTGTATTTAAAAACTTTTATATCCTGATCTTCTCACCTCTGTAGAAAGACTCAGACTGGCTCACAGCAAGGATTCAATGCAATAATACAATCTAAAAACATCACACAATAACAAAAGTTTATAATGCATATAGAATAAAATTACAAATAAGCCAAATCACCAAGTCCTACTCAGTCCATATGTGTGGTCGGTAACTTTGTCCTGTGGCCGGCCTAAGCCATTATTCTGAGAATGCTTCATTCCATAGCCAGGTTTTCACTAACCTCCTGAAGGGCAGTTGGGAGGGGGCAGATCTAATCTCAATCAGGAGAGATTTCCATAGCTGAGGGGTCACCACAGAAAAGGCCCTGTCGCTCATTCCTACCAGGCGTGATTGCGAAAGTGGCGTGACTGAGAGCAGGGCCCCACCAGAATATCTTAATAGCCTTGAATGTTCAATTAAAAAACAGGGCCGCTGGCGCTTAATTACTAAAGTGTTTCTAAAGTATAGTTAGTGGAAATGTTGTTATTATAATGAGAGTAACAAAATTTCATTACTATTGCATTATAGTAATTGTGCATAATTACTATAATTGGGGAAACCTCAAGGGCTCCTTTCTCCTTCATTTTTACAGCTATTGGGTGAAACTTGCTACAATGGTAGAACACATTTACCACTGCTAGACCACCAAATTTCAGAATGTTTCACATAACCATGGAGTTTCAGGGAATTTGAATCATTTGGGGAATTTGAATCATTGTGATAAGCCAATCTCTAATATACAAATATTCTCAATATACATAATCAAATTCCATTACTTCCTTTTTATTCTTCTTTATTCTTTTTTCTCTTTCCCATATTAAATTGCTATTCCTTCTAGAAATCAAATTCTTCCTCTCTTCCCCTCCCTCCTCCGTGATGTGTGTGTGTGTGTGTGTGTGTGTAGAGAGAGAGGGGGGAGGGGAATCATTGCAAGTTTTAAAATACATTGAAAACTACAAAGATTAGAAACAAAAAAAATGATTTTGAAAACCCTGAAACACACTAAAATAAAAGTTCAGGAAACTCCATGCTGTCTTCACAAAGAAATCACACAATCTAACAGCATAGCCATTTGACCTAATTCTAATGTTTCTTTTTCTGAGCCAGCAAGTTTTCCTTTTTAACTGAATCTGATGGAGGAAGAGTCGCCTACCTAACAAATTATAACTACTTTAAAAATCTAGCTCACTCATCCATATTCTCAACTTCAGCATGTTTTGAAAGGCAAAATGAATTGAAATAATAATGAATCAATAAACTAACAAGTAAATGAATGAGGTTAATCCTAATCTCCGTGTTTACAAAGATTATTTTAATACATGAAAAGGAATTGTCAAAACACTGATATTTCATAAATTGTACTTACAAACCATCATTCTACAAAGTGGAGTAAAATGACTCTTGCCCCCATTAGATTTATTTATTTATTTATTTATTTATTTATTTATTTATTCATTTATTTACAGCATTTTTACCCCGCTCTTTTCACTGGCTAACAATGGCAACGATTCGATGCCGCAATAAAATTACAATTAAAATTTTAAAAATTGCCTTACATTTCTTCATAATGAAAGTTTAAGCAGTAAGAACTAAAACAAATAGCTATTCAAAATTTTGACAGTTTGATCAGTTGGCTCTGGATATGAATGATAATTCCAAAGGAATAATACCTAAATTATATGGCTGTCCAAATACCAGAGAAGGGTCTAAAATGAGCTAGAAATCAGACTTGCAAGAAACCTCACTAGACAGAACCTGGTCCAAAATTGCATACTGAGGATCACAATTTCTGGACACATCTTCCTCATTTCTTTTGTCTCGAGAATCCACATCATAAAAGGGATTTTTCTACAACAGATTTAGGATATACTGATTATGGGACATTTCAAAAGGGTATATCTAACATTATGCTCGTAGAAATTCACTGATGCATCAGGCCCTTTTCCTTCTCTTCTTCACAACTCTTTGTAGCCCTATCTTCTCTGGAGTAGTTCTGTAATGGACAGCATGATAAGCAAGGATAATGACATGCTGCTGGAAGGCTCGGGGTTGTGCTGGAGTCCAGCAGCTCCCTTAGCTAAGCTTTGAAGAACTACCCATGGGAGGATCTGCTACTTCTGATCCTGCTGAACAAGTGAAAACAAGTTCCTCTGAACAGGCTGAGGAAGAGTGAACTCTTCCAGCTTTCATAGACATGCAAAGAGAGAGGTCTCAGCTGCATGGGTCTTTGAGACTAGATGAGAAGAGAGACACCTGCACATTTAGGACTTAAGGAACTCAAGCCTGACACCTTGCTGCTGTCTGTAACATCACTTTTAGAAGTTACAACCTTGGATTCTTGCTATATCATGTTTCCTGAACCCTGGATTTATCTTGAACCTCAGCTATGGATTCTGATTCAACCTTGGATTTTAGACATGCTTGTATTTAGCTTAAGACCCTGGAACAGAGATTTAGCTTCTCTATTATATTATCCTGTTAATGTTTGCAGCTCTGTTGGACTATTGACTTGACCTTGGACTAATGGATTAATGATCTGCTAGTATTTGGGGTTGAAGAATCTGACAAGTTTCCACCCTTTGGATCACTTTTTAAAGGTTTCTGGGAGGCTTTTAAAGAGAAACTGTCTGAGAGGAGTGTTCTACCTGTCTTATATAACACAAAAAAATTGCTATGGATCCAGGTTTAAGATTTGGATGCAGGTGTATAAAATCTGAATCAATTTGGCACCTCACTATGTGAAAGAATGTCTTTTCCTTTATGACATTACCTCCCTGGAAATGCCACATGTTATAATCAGTGCCTGGTTAACAAGTTATTCGAAAGAAGTCACTAAGGGCCCTTACACACAGCTATATAACCAAGAATATCAAGGCAGGTAACCGACAAACTCTGCTTTGAACTGGATTATCTAAATCCACACTGCCATATAATCCAGTTCAATGTGGATTTTAAACAGCTGTCTGGAAAAGGTCTGAGTGTGCAACACTGGCCTATCAGATATTTGACAGCCACTTTCTATTCTTAACTATTGATGCATGTTAGAAATGTGTCTTAAGCATAGCTCCCCTGTTAGATCCAACTTGCTTTTCTTGGTCCTCATGTGGAGTGTATTTGTGAGAACATCACTTTGAAATTCTTGGATCTAAGTGGTGTCTAGTTATTTGTAAATCATCATCATTATTGTCCTGAAAACCATACTTAAATGTAAGGTTAAGGGCCTATGAAAGCAAAACATAACTTCATTCACAGCACTGTCCTATGCTTGTTTTCTTGGAAATAAGTGCTGCTGTTTTACATTGTGTAAGCATGCATATATTGCTACCTTAGGGTATAAATAATCCACAGTATTTGCACTGAGAATCACACATCTTCATATCTGCTTGATTTATTTCATCTTAGGGAAGATTTTGCATTGTTTAGATGCACATTTGTGTCTATTTTCCCCTTTTTGCTCTGGCTCTTTACTTTCCAATCTGAAAGGATTAATAATTAAAGTGATGGATGGTTCTAAAAGGAAGTGAAGGTGAATGATTGGAAAATTACACCCTCTGCTTTCCATTTGTATCCACTTTTGGAAACGCCAGAGAATACGACAATCCTTGTTAAATGGTTTGAAATGGTAAAAATATGAGGTAATATTGAAAATAAACCAAAATTCTATTACTGTCTCAAAACTCAAACCATCATTCATCTTGATGAAGAAAAACAAAATCAATGAAATGAAACTTCTGCCCCGCACCTTCATTTTGTTTTGGACTTTTAGTTTAAATCCATTAAAGAACATGCATTTTTAACCTATACATATGCCCATTAGGAATAAATGAGAAACATTTATCAAATCTGGATGATTAAGGTTGGACTCTAGTTTTGTGTTTGAGGCTAAACACTGCAAAATATTATTAATTTGTATGAGTTTTGTGAATAGTCCCTGTGAACATTTGTGCAGAAAATTAAGCTGTTTTTGTATACAGAAGGAGGGAAAGGGCAATGTTAAAACTCCATGCCTCACCAAATTACAAAGGGTGGTTATTCTCTTGCCCTACCTTTGTTTTAGGACTTTTTGTCAATTTTTATAGGTCAGATGAATTTTAGCTGCAAACTTCTCAGCCTGGGAATGCAACATTACATTTTATGTACCATTGAACAAAGCCATATAAAATGTAAAGCTTATAATTGGCATAATATGGAGCGTGAGGGGGTATCTACATTGTAGAATTAATGCAATTTGACATCACTTTTAACTGCTGTGGCTCAATGCTATGGAATCCCGCGAGTTGTAGCTGAGTGAAGCACCAGCACTCTTTGGCAGAAAAAGAACATTTGGATAATCTGAGGTTACACTGTGGGTTAGCATATTAGAAACATCTGACACCAGGTAGTAGGGTATACACTAGGAGGGTTGTATGCATCAGACTGAAAAATACTCAACAAAAAGGTATTGTGTAAACCACTGATTAGATAACTAAAACACTGAGTACAATGGTTACTTTAGAGCCACATAACCAGGCTGCTTAAGCAGGGTTTACGTTAGAAAGAAAAGTCTTCCCAAGAAAAGTTCACGAGAAGCCCTTACAATTTGCCCTAAAACGTCAATTATGGTAAGGCTAAGAGCTATATGCTTCTGTGTTATTAAGGCAGTTAAGACTTAAGAAGTGCTTAAGGTTTAAGCCTTGAATGTCTGTGTTACACAGAAGCCTGTTAGTGCTGTAAAATTTCTCAAACAGATGAAATTTGCATGGATGGTTGGGTAAGTATAAAATGATTGAGAATATTGTAAGAGACAAAATTTGTGAATACATAAAAATCTTTAGGAATGGTCTGTATAATGCTTTAATAGACACTATGAAAGTATGGAAGAATAAAAAAAGGATAATAATGTTTGTCCTAGATAATGTTAAGTGTTAAGATTAAAGGTTATGAAGAATATCTGGATGGCTATGTAATTGTGAGCTGTGGCCTTCCACTGCATAAACCAAAGTTTCAGGTTGCTCCAAATTCTCCCCCAGAACCCTGAGCAAATTGTGACTTTTGGCCCATGTAAATAGTTGGTTTGATTCTAAGACAGAACTGGCTACAACTCTTTACATGGCTATCCTGTGCCCCCCAATTTTGGGTGGTCTAGAAAAATGGGGTGGCATTACCCCCCCCCCCCCCACACACACACACACACACCCTCTTTGTCATGGCCAGTAGTTGCAAGATGGCCATGCTTGCCTGGAGTGATGCTAGCCAGAGTATCAAGATGATCGAAAAAGAGAGGGAGAATAAGGGGGCAGTTCAAATTCTCTTTCCCCGAATCACTCCAGGTGATGAGCGACCAACGCAACCCATATTGTGCCCACTGGCCACTGTAACAAAAGGAACAGGATGGGACATTGTGGGTAGCTGTCTGAGATCCCTGAACCAGGTTCAGAGCTGCTGGGTGGTCACTACTCCCTCCTGCCTCTACCGTAGTCGGTGGTGGCAGTTTAAACAACCCCAGTGCCAATCCAAAATTCACCATGTCAGATCCCCTCCAGAATATGAGATTAGTATGTGTCCTTCTTCTGACAACCTGTTTTTGATGAAGGGGAAATTACTTTGTATGTTATTGTCTCTGTCTTGGGGAAATCTAGAGTAAAATCTGTGTACTTGAACATGACTAAGGTTGTGGTCAATACTGCACTCTCACTATAGGGAGCTGTCTTAGCATCCCTAAGGTCCCATTGCATACTGACCATTTATTGGAATTTTAAAGTGGCATTGAAGAAAGTGGTTTCACTGTGCAGATGATTACATAGGAATCTAGCTGTACCCGTGCACGCGTTGCTGTGCCCTCTCTCTCCCTCTCTCCCCCCTCTCTCCCCCTCTCTCTCTGTCTATCTCTCTCTCTCTCTGTCTCTCTCTCTATCTCTCTGTCTCTCTGTCTATCTCTCTCTCTGTATCTCTGTATATCTCTCTCTGTATCTCTCTCTCTCTATTTCTCTCTATTTCTCTCTCTCTCTGTGTCTCTCTCTATTTCTTTCTCTATCTCTCTCACTCTGTCTCTCTCTCTGTCTCTCTCTCTCTCTATCTCTCTCTATCTCTCTCTCTCTATTTCTCTCTCACTGTCTCTCTCTGTATCTCTCTCTCTCTGTATCTCTCTATCTCTATCTCTCTCACTCTGTCTCTCTCTCAATCTGTCACTCTGTATCTCTCTCTCTCTCTTTCCCTCTCTCTCTCTTCCTCCCTCCCTCCCCGGCACTCCCCGCTGTTCCGGATCACGGCGATGGGGCGCTGGGGAGGAGGAAGGGAGGCAGCTCTGCCTGGGCCCTTCCCTCCCTCCCTGGCACCCCATCGCCGCAATTCGGAACGCGGCGATGGGGCACCGGGGAGGAGGAAAGGAGGCAGCTCCGCCTCCCTGCCCGGGCCCCTCCCTCCCCGGGTGCCCCATCATCGCGATACGGAATGCGGCGTTGGGGTGCCGGAGAGGAGGAAGGGAGGCAGCTCCGCCTCCCTGCCTGGGCCCCTCCCTCCCCGGGCACCCCATCACTGAGATCCAGAATGCGGCGATGGGGCGCCGGGGAGGAGGAAGGGAGGCAACTCTGCCTCCCTGCCCGGGCCCCTCCCCAGGCACCCCATTGCTGCGATCCGGAATGCGGCGATGGGGCGCCAGGGAGGAGGAAGGTAGGCAGCTCCGCCTCCCTGCCCAGGCCCCACCCTCCCTGGCGCCCCCCTGCTGTTCCAGATTGCAGCGATGGGGCGCCGGAAGGAGAAGCGGAGGAGGAGGAAGGGAGGCGGCTCCGCCTCCCTGCCTGGGCCCCTCCCTCCATCCCTCCCCTGTGCCCCGCCACTGTTCCTGAGGAGGAGGAGGCGAGGGTGAGTGTTGGCTGCTATGCGTGAACATTCTAAACGTTCGCACTGGCAGCGGAGAGGCCGGGATGGGAGTGCTGTTGCCCGTTTTCGGGGGCTGGTGTTTGGGGGTGTTGTGAGGTACCTAGGGCCGATTTTTTTGGCTCTGTAGGTACCTCGTGGTATGGTTCATTGTGTTGCTGAGTTTCGAGGTTTTGCGGCATATAGTTTTGCTGTCTATTTGCTCCGTTGCACGACGCGAAGATATATACACACACACACACACACACACCAGTTTGAGGCCCAGATGGTGATTCCACAAACCACAGAGCACTGATGCACATTAAGGGCTTTCTGTTGCACACTTTCATGGGAGTTTGTTGTCTCGCCATCACAGTTTGAAGCTAGCTTCAACCTGCATTAAATAATCAGTGTAGATGGGGCCTAAGGCACAAAATAGAACAGGAGACCCGACAACAGTTTAATTCAAAATGCCTAAATTATTTAGTATTGGCACAAATACCAGATGCTTGAGAGAGCATGTAGAAGCAGGATTGATGCAGCCCCAATCTGTATGTGTTTAACCCTCTAAACTTGTTTTCTCATATTTATTTGGACCAGACCTTTCAGTTATAAAGGTTGTGGCCTAGTCTTAACAGATGTAGTTACAACAAAAAGACTCCTATAGTAATATGTTTTCACGTCCCTGTTGGAAATGTTTGTGGAACATTTCTATAGAAATCAATGCTGGTAAGTGACTTGAGATACAGCTCATTAATGTGGATCAAGCAGGGAGGATTTAAAGAAAACAGGTCTCTTAAAACTGATTTTAGTATTTAATGCTCAGGAAAGCTAAGTTGTTGCTACCCGTTCCAGCAATAAGGATAACAGATTACCCTTGATGTGCTAAGAAATACATACATAGATACATCAGTTCATTAAGAAAGTGCATCCATCTTCACTTCCGTGAAGGAATTGAGAATAATTTCCCACCTCATTGAGTTAGTAAATGAAAGAACAGAGCGTTAACTCCATGTGGCTGGATTTGTTTAATTGATATAACTACACCACGGAGGCAGACTATGCCAAGAATACCAGGCAAAGGAATTTTCACCCATCAAATCAAGTAAACTTGAAAAAGCAAGAAGCTGACATTTTTACATTTCCATATAAAAATGATTGCAGCGTGTAAATATTTTCCATCATTTCACAGATGAAAACTGGGATGCCTATGACAAAGCAATATTAGAGTGTGATCCAGATAGCAAAAGTTATTAATGGGGAAGAGCAAATGAAGTAAGAGAGGCTACAACAGTTTGCTTTCTTCATAGCTTACTCTCCTCCCTCCTTTATACCTTCTGAGTTAATTTAGAATTAACTAGCAGACTTTTGCACTTTAAATTCAGTTTGCAGCAATGGACGTAATGCATGCATAAAGGAGAAAAATGGAAGAAGCAAACAAATTTGACTTAAGAACAAACCTACAGAGCCTATCTTGTTCATACCTTGGGGATTGCCGTTGTTCTTTTGATGCTCCAAGGACCACATCACACTGATGAATCCCCACCCTTCTCCTGTTTTTCTGGAAATCACTGGTGAAAGGGAAGGCGCACTGGTGAAAGGGAAGGCGCACAGTGAGCCACACACTCTCCTTCCTTCCCCTATCACATGGGGGAGGATGACATATTGGGTCAAGGCATGTTGGGGCCTTGTTATTTCCTCCATCAGACAGGGGAAAGTGTGGCAAGGTATGTTGGCACGTTGCTGTTTCCCACATCAGCTGGAGGGAAAGCATAAAAACTGCAGTAAGTTCTGTTGAAGCTGGCCAAAAGCTTCTTGCAACACTTCTTCACTACTTCACCCACTGATGGGGTGGTGCCTCAGCCTGCGTCATCGGATGGGGTCTGTCTGGATCTGTGCTGAAGAGGAGCCCCAACATGATAAGGGGGAAAAGCCCCCTGTGTGATGAGGTGGTCAAAGTGATGCAATGAAGGAATTCCGGAGTTCTTTATAGATTCTTATGGACCGAAAATGATCTACCAATGATCGATAGTATTAAGATATATGTGATAAAGAATAGCTTCTTCCATTTTTCTTTGATTTTTTAAATGAAAAGGTGTTTCTCTTGACTTGGCCATTCCTTTCCACATTCTGCCTAGCATTTGATACATTTCTTTCTATTTCTGCCATATAATTATTTCATGCCTTTAGGAGAGTATTAAGAATACAAAATAGAACTTGTTCTGAAATGCAGCAATGTGAAAGCATTTCCTGTTTGCGGTCTTTTTGCATTTTGTTTACTTCTCCTTTTTTTAGAAAATAAAAAATAAATGTGCCACAACTTTGGTTTAAAATGCAGATATGCTGACAGGAGCTTTAAGTATCTCTTTAAGGATTGCATTTCATTGTTTACAAAGCCTCAAAGCAAAGAGCAGCATAAATAAAATATTACCATGGGATGCTAATTTACCTCCCTTTCTTTAATTCATGAAATACAATGGCATGTAGCACATTATCCTCCAGCTAGAGATGGTAGCTGTAACCCTTTTGACTAATCAAATGGAAGAAAATTCCTGCCATCTATCTCGTGATTGGCTCAGAATCCTAACCTTGGATTATAATGACATGTAGTTACAAAAGCGACTTTCTCTCCAAACTCAGACGACAATAACAAACAATATCCATTTCATACAATGAAGCTGAAAGAACTCATTGATGCATTGAAGGCTTGAAGTGAAACATGTTGGTGTATCCTTGAAACATTCTGATGGGGTTCAGACATTCTTCTCACGAAACTGGATTCTGAATCCAGATTGATTCAAAATCTGGCGCACTTAAACAGACACATATCTCAACCTCACTACATAATATGCTAGAGAGACAAAATATTTTGATGGAATGAACGTGTACAGCTTTGATCACTGATCGCAATGTTAGCAAAGGAAACACAGAATATGGCATTGCCTTCTTCCCCAGTATATCTTTTCCAACCCCTACTAAATCAGGGGTATTGAGAGGGCAAAACAAGGATATTGTTCCACAAATAAGAATTCTTCTCTGATGTCCCACAGTCCCAAAATTTGTAGAATTGTAGTGCATGAAAATTTGAGCATTCAGAAACACGATGTGGACATCCAAAGAAAAGAGACAAGCAAAGGGCATGTAAACAGCAAAATGTTCTGGATGTGAATGATTTGGATATGAATGGTGCAGATTCAAACTTCTCTTGTGTTCAATTATTGCCGAAGGCTTTCATGGCTGGAATCACTGGGTTGTTGTAGGTTTTTTGGGCTATATGGCCATGTTCTAGAAGCATTCAAACAAGGGATCACCTAAGTAAAAATAAGGAGGAAGAGGAGGAAACTAATCTCATCTCCATCCTCCCTTCCCAGGCAAAAGGTAAGTGCCACTTAAACATTAGGAAGGACTTCCTGACATTAAGAGTTGTTTTGCAATGGAATATCTTGCCTTGCAGGATAGTAGTTTCCTTCTCTGGAGGTTTTTAAGTAAAGGATGTATGTGCCCTGATTGTGTTTTCCTGCATGTTTGGGTTTTGGATTGCATGGTCCTTATGATCTCTTCCAACTCTATGATTCTATCACTGGGGTGAAGAGTGGGGACTGCTATCCTGTGTCCCCAGGCCACTCCAGTTGGAACAACTGCTGCCAGTACAACTTTCCTCACTGGCAGATAGTTGGAGGGTGTTCTGAATTTTGGCCCAGAATTTGAATTATCCCTCGACATTTCATAACATGGGAGAAGGCCATTTTATGGTTACTTTGCCCCATGTTACTTTGGGTGAGCCCCATGCCACATGACAAAGCTGATTAAAGAAAAACTAGGTTTTGAAGACTAGAAAAATTAAAGAAGTAGAAGTATATATAATTTGCAAAGGTTAGAAGTTGTAGGACAAGTGAATCATTATTTCCATCAGTTGGGTAGTTGGAATTAATGTTCTTCCCCTCTGTCTGCATAGGTTTGTATTGTAGGATTGGGGTGTTTTGTGTTTGTTTTTTTGCAGGGTTTTTTTTGGTAATCTTTGTTGTTTGGTTTAATTCTATTTTTTGTGTTTATGCAGCTTTTGTACTGCTGTTTGTATGATTGTTTATATAATCATTCTATATTCTTTTATATTTGGGAAAACATTTTTTTATTTCCAGTAAAGACATTAAAAAAAAAGAAATTCTACCCAATTTTCTAGTTTCTCTGGATCCTTTTCAATTCTGTTCCAATCTTCCAATGTATTAGTCACCTCTTTTGTGTTTTCAGTTTCTTTCCTTGATGTCCCTTTCAACTCCATGATTCTTTGGATTGAGCTAAAGAGCTATTCAGAAGAGTGCAGAAGGGTTGAGGTGACAAAATCCAGGTGCCCCGAGACTATTTAATGAAGACTTTTAATTGTATTATGACAGGACTTTTGTAAAATAACATTAATAAAATAAAATCAATGGTAGCAATTACAGGCTAAACTTTTTTCTTTTTTCAGGTAGGAAATGTAACAACTTTTTTCTGGTTGTGCTCATTAAAATCAAAGTTTTATGGGCTGGCACAGCTTGTTTCGTGCCACATATGGCTGCATCTGTCATACTGTGTTAACAGTCATATAATAAAAAGAGACAGAGTCCTTGGTGCCCCTACAAGAAAAACATGTCTTGGGAAACATGAGTGAAAATTCACAAAGTGTACTAAAGTGAACCAACTATTTCTTTTTTTAGAAGTTCTACCTCTAAACAAGGAATGTGATTGCAGAGACCATTCCCTTTGCACAACTGATTGAAAGTAAGAAACTTTATACAAGAACATGGCTGTGTTGTTGTGAACCTTCCCTTCATTTAAGTTTGTCTTCTTAAAGATGTGTTCGCTATTCTGCACTCAAAATGATTTTTTAAATGGACAGGGAGAAGGAGCAACTGATTATGTCCCCTTCTCTTTCATCTCCTGTACCCCCTCCCATGCAAAATTTACCAGCTACAGATTTCAACATGATCATAAGAATGTCAAAACTGATTACACAGTTTTAAAAACTTAGAACTGATCTCCCTGGATGGATGCATTTCTTCTATGAATTCTTTCTCCTTCCAAATCAGCCCCTAATTGATGCACGTCGTAGTGAAAAATGTAAAACACTTCTCATTGTTCATTTAGAAACTCTGAGAATTAGAGATGTGCTTTTCCATCTTGGCTAGAAAAAAACAACAAGGTCTCATTTAGAATGTGTCTGTTTTCTCAGTGTTAAACATTGGCAGTATATACAACAGGCAATTATTTTATGGGGGAAATATGAAGGGAAAAGCAAAAAAGCAAGCAGGCAAATTTATTTATTTTAATATTTTTAAAGCCAGTAATATGCATAATGTGAAGCCTCAGTGAATATTTCTACTGCATATCTGTCCTATATTTCTTCTGTACTACAATTCTGAGTCTCACTAATTCTGTTGATACAATCAAGGATATTGTGAGCCCATGGCAGAAATGAATGATATGAATTAGTTGAGTGTTAAAATTTTCTTAGGGAACTTAAAAACCACTGAAACTTCAGAGAGATGAATAGAGTGGACTTACTTAGCATTTCTATATGTATTCTATGGATGGAATCTCTTTTGGTGGACCATGGTAGTAAATCTATTGGGAATATAGTAGAATATTGCTTATCCAACCTTTACTCATCCAACATTCTGTATTATCCAATGCAGTCTGCTTCCCACCTGGATACAGAGCTCTTTCAATACATTGCAATGTTTTGGTGCTAAATTTGGAAATACAGTAATTACTGCATAACGTTACTATGTACTGAACTGCTTTTTCTGTCAATTTGTTGTAAAACATGATGTTTTGGTGCTTAATTTGTAAAATCATAAAGTAATTTGATGTTTAATAGGCTTTTCCTTAATCCCTCCTTATTATCTAACATTTTTACTTATCCAACGTTCTACTGGCCCGTTTACCCGCCAACCCCTGGAATAAAGAGACAACACAACAGTAGATTGGGTTCAAATTGGGCAACTTTTATTTAAATGTTACCTATTTAAATTTTCTTAACTTAACTCAGGGGGTGTCAGGAATCAAGGTGTATCCAAGCCGAGGTAGCATCCCAACCTGGCTTATCATAGCAATTTGTAGGCGAAACACCTGGATTCCCTGATTATTTGACCAGGGCAACCTTCCTAGGGAAATGAGTAAGAGGTCTGTATATATTTTTTAAAAAAATTAAGAGGTCTGTTCTCAAGATATTGAGATCAGCCTCTTCCCATTCCAGGGCCATTTAACTTTACTTACCCATCAACTTGAACTTTAAGGTGAGTGTTTTACTTAATGGCCCTCACCCCTGAAGGAGGTGCCTTAGGTGCACACCGACTATGGGATTTCCCTAGCTATTTACCGCTAAGGCCTAATTAATTACAATCCACCACCCTTTCTAGCCCCTAAACAGTAAAGGGGTAGGCAAAAAAACTAAAAAAAAAACCTTACCCAAAATTCGGGTGAAAGGGGAAAAATTCCTACCTGAGTCCTGAAAGCACCCAAAAATCTCCACTGTTAATGGGTGGGAGTGGTGAGCTTAAAGGAGGGCTGACCTTCCCATAGGAAGGCCACGCCCCCTGTTTCTGGAAGGTTGCAAAGGAACCCAGCCTCTTTTCCCGTGGGAAGGGGCAAAGTCCTCTCCTTCCTGGTTTCACCAGATAGGAAAGGCTGTTATATTGAATAAGCAAGACTCTACTGTAATACTTTAAAAATATTCAACCAATGGATAAAAAGGGGGTTTCCTGAGAGTCAATTTCCTGAGTGAGAATTTCCGAAAGGCAAGAATATTTACAGTTGCAGACTTTTATGTGGCAGAAAACTCTACTGTTTTCTTGATGTAGGAAATGACATTTTCTGTGCAGGGTTGACATTGTCTACTCAGAAAGCATGATTTTCTATGCAGGAAATAGTACACCTACACAGAAAAAATGCACTTTCTATTAGAAACTCTCTACATTTTTCATTCAGAATAAATTCTAAAGTGTGCATAGTGAAAAAAACAACATAGTTTTAAAGTATATTCTGAGATTGCGGTATGAATGAATGAAGTTTAGGAAGATTTATACTCCTAATATTTGGCCGAATGGCAAGAGGGAGAAGGCCATAGATGGACTAGGCATAAAGGGCCAACAGAATGTTTAATTAATCATATCAAATTTTTCAAAATGCAAAATAGTGATAGTTGATGCTCACTGGGGCCAGTGGATTGAATCATATGGCAAGTACAGACCAGGGTGACAACAAAAGCTAGGGACAATTAGGCATTCATACATACTGTAGGTCATAAAATGAAGGCATCTCTAATATGAGGCTGCAAATTAAGACCGTTTCTTACTTTTATAATGGGCAGTTTTATCATTGAAAAAAGATGAAACCAACATCATTGTCAGGGCAGAGAATACAAAGATCAGAACCTGTAGGAATAAAAGAATAAATAGCTGCCAGGAATCATGGTTATTTATTGCCTACAATGTCACAATTTTGAGGGATGTAAATAGAAGTCATATGTTGCAATCATATCCCACTTTTAAAATTCTGATCAGTATCAGGTTGATGATTGTGAGACAATAGTGTGAGACTAAATAATGCTAATGAATCGTCTTTGAAACTTTTGGCCCTTTTGCATTAAACAATAATAGTACAGCAACGCTACTATTAGCACCATGTCCTTCGTGGAATCCTGGGATACCCTTTTTAGGCTAGAATATTTCGATATCTAAGGGTGGTTCTACACAGACACTAAAATCCAGTTCAAAGCCATTTCTAGGGCAAGGGTGTACACAAAAGATGCATCCCCAATGTACAGATTATGGTAGAAAACACATGTTAAAAATTAACCAGAAAGTCCAAAACAAACTAGAAAATGTATTGTTTCCAATCAGAGTATATCCCACATAGGGCCCAAAACTGGATTATCCCTAAGAGACATGGATATGCACATAAGCAAATCTTAGCAGACTGATTAAGAAAAAACGGGTGTATTTTCCGGGATTCAGTTCCAATTAACAATCAATGGGTACTGTGGCCAGTAGCTACTGTCCTAGCCTCAAACTAGATTCTAGGTTATTAGGTAGGCACTACACAGTGAAACTGGTTTGTTTTACTCCACTTCCAAACTGGGTTATAGAACCTCCTGTGTAGAACTTCCCTGAGCCACAAAGCTCTAGTGACACACCAACCTAAAAAACCTGTCATTCTAATGGATGCATCCATTTTAGTTAAAGTGGAATATAGTACTACAACAGTGCAGGGTGGAAGTCCCTAGATGCAGCCAAAACCTGAGCATCAGCTTGTAAAACAGATAACTTTCTTCAGCTGTGGGTAAAAGGTTGAAGTTCCTATTAGAAGGAAGTACTGAGTTTGCACTTACTATAACCCTGCAATACAACAATAATACTTCAGAAGTTTTCTTGGGAGATTCATTTTTTTTCTGCACCAGCACTTTTTATTTTTATGCTTATCTGTTTGTCTCATGGGCTGCACAATATGTAGCACCATTGAAAAGATTTTCTGCAGGAGTATTATAAGCTTCCAGGTATGAACTTGCTGAAAAATCGACTATTCCGATTACCCTCCAGAAAGAACATCTGTGAAAACTCAGATTGCATTTTATTTTTAAAGACTTGCCACTGTACCAATAAACTGAAATGATGGCTGGTTTGGTTTCCTTTAAGCACACTTTATTGGTTATCTGTAAAAATAGAAGATAGGGAAGGCTAGGTAATTTCTGAAGGATTCTTTTCAAATGACAACAAAGAGAAAATGCTTTCCATCTGCTGCAATGCCATTAAAGATGGAAATGTGGTTATTTCTATGTCTGAGTTTTCCCTGGAAATGTGTTAAGAACACACAGCAATAATTACAATTTAAATAATCCATCTAAATTACGATGTAGATATCTTTCCATGGATGGAAATCTAAAATTTGTGTGCAGAGGAAAGACATCATAACTCGAAATATTGAATTATTTTTTGTATAGTAACAAAACTCAATGGAAACCTTATTTGTTTGAAATATATTCAGTACAAAATAGTAGTTTCTTTTGAATAAAAAGGATGCATGCCCCTTGTGAATTAAGGTGGCTTCGAAATGGAATCCATTGTTTGTAGAAAGCAATGATATGAGGGCCCTAAGCATTTTATAATGTAATGTAATGGGGACATTTTGGCAGCACATTTGACATTTTATGACAAATCGTTAGCTTAAGGCTTTGTGTAACATACAAAGAAACCTACACAGCCTGCCATTATTTAATTTCACATTAAGGCCTTATGCGGCCTGGGGCCAATGTACCTGAGGGACCGACTTTTCCCACATTGCCCTACGAGATCGCTGCGGTCAGAAAATACCAACTTTCTGGCCATTCCATCTACAAAGTCAATCAGATTAACTGCAACCCATAGGAGAGCGTTCTCTGTGATTGCCCCAACGTTGTGGAACGCTCTCCTGGCTGAGACGCGGGCTCTCCAAGACCTCATGTCATTCAGGCGGTCTTGTAAGACATTCCTTTTCCAGCAGGCTTTCGGCCTATAAGATGTCCTCAGCGCCTGGTTCGCCTGTTATCGCTGTGTTACATTGCATTGTGCTGTGCCTTGTATCCTCTACAGCACATCGTTGTTTTAATCTTAACTCTGAGATTTTAAAGTTGTATTGTTTTTTAATTGTGTTTTTATTGTATCTCGTTTTACTGTGAGCCGCCCCGAGCCTCCCGGGAGTGGCAGCCTAGAAGTCCGAGAAATAAATAAATAAATAATAATAATAATTTTGTATCTATTCATTGCTAATATCCTTCTCAAAAATGATATTGATTTATGAAGTACTGTATATATTCATGTATAAGTCAATCTCTTCTATAAGATGAGGGCAGGTTTTGGGGAAAATATGGATTTTGATTTGCTAATGGATAAGTCAACGGTCATTCTATGGACAGTGGAAAGAAACTTCTGGTTGCTACCCTGCCCAAGCATTAGAAAAAGGATTTGTGGTACATATGGCATCACTAAGCAGCTGACTGGACCCTGAGGGGGCCTATCATGAATATTTCATCTGGACCAAAGTTGAATATCCCTTATCAAAAGTGCTTGGAAACAGAAGTGTTTTGGAATTTAGAAAAATTTTCTCCTTTTGAATTTCTGCTGCTCCAAGGCCAGTCCTATTTCCCCTCACCTTGGTTATCCAATAATCACAAGTGAGAATTCCTGTTCCTGGCCTTCACAATATGGGTGCCTTAGGTGCACACTGAGATGTGAAACCTATCCCTGTTTCCCACATTGAGGGAGACATAGTTTTAAAAGGGAATTCATCAGGGATGTTCCAAATGCCCATTTGTCCCGATTTACTGGCATATTGACCTGCTTATGCAGAGGGCCTTTGTTTGGAGAAAAATTCCGGTGGTTTGAAAAACATTGCTGCAGAGAGGAAGCTGCTTTTCAAGGATAAAAGTACATCAGGATAAAACTAGCTAGCTAGTGGCTAGTTAGTATTCCCCAAATTTCCCAGTCATTTTGGAGTTATGTTTGCAACAGAAGAACTGATTAGACTAATTCATTAAGACAGTCATGGTCAGAGAACAATAGACTATAGTTGTGTCATTGTTCTGGTCCCATGTGTGCTTTCATGCCTGTTAAAATCATAAAGAACCAATGAGCATCTGTATAGCCAGCTTAGACCAATGAAATGATTGATCTTTGAGTAAGAAATCCAACTTATGTGTTCCTTCTTGTATAGCTACATTGGGCTGTTGAGGGGACTCCTATGCTTGTGCATTTGGAGTGCTGGTGAGCCCCTTCATTAGCAAAGCCTGAACATATAGACTGAAAGCAAACAGATATCCTCCAAGATAATGGAAACTGTTGAACGCTTGATCATGAGACCTGAAACCAAATGGATAGCCCCCAAAATACTGGCAAAGACCTAAAGCCTGGTCATGAGGCCTGAAACCACATGAATACCCCTCAAAATACTGGCAAAGGTCTGAAGCCCGATCATGAGGCCTGAAAGCAAATGGATACCCTCAAATATATTGGCAAAGGATGAAAATCTGCTCATGAGGTGAAGCTAGCCAAGGAAATTCTCAGCCCTGAATAAAGGTCTCAGGATAGGGAGGAGGGGGAGAGGCTATAAATAGCTGAAATATTTAAAGGGTGATTCAAATCAGGGCAAACTTCCCTCCAATAACTGAAAGAAAGAGGCAAGCACCACAGACAGCCATGCTTATGGGGAGTTCTGCTGCCCCTTGTCCCATGACAGGGGAAAGAGGCCTCAAGGCAGCCTCCCCTATTGACCCAAATTCCCTCCCTTGGCTTAGGCTTAAATTTTGAGACTTCAGGTGCAGGTTGCACAACGTTTGATGTATTCAAAGTGGTGAATAGACTCAGACCCTTAGAATAGCTTTTCTAAAGGCTAGACCAGAGTTTCTCAAACTGTGCTTGTCGAGATGTCTTGGACTTCTGCTCCCACAATTCCTAACAGCTGGTAAACTGGCTGGGATTTCTGGGAGCTGAGGTCCAAAACACCTGGAGGAGCACTGTTTGAGAAACACTGGGCTAGGCTTTTAAAAAGCAGATAATTAGCACCACAGATATTGGATGCTATTTGCTTCCCTTTGACACCACTATAACTACTGGGGGCAGGGGTCAGCTTCTTGGAATGTACTGATTTTGTGTTCCTTTGACTACCATAATTGCTGGAAGGAACTGCTTAATGAAGTTCATGAATGCTTTGCAAGAGCTGTGCACTTCTTTAAGAGTCAATCACAAGAGACTTTCAGTGCCAGTGCATCAGTTGTGCCAGGAATGTTTTCAGTTTTGCCAGAAGCAAGAAGGACTGATTGAGGACCCCTGTGGTTTTATTAGCAACTGATGGAAACTCATTTTGTTAAGTACTAGTTGAATTTCTTTAATGTGTTACAGGACATTTTGATAAACGTAGTTGAGAGCTAAAGACATCTTGTATAGTGCTATTTTCCATGTACAAAAACCACCAAGTTGGCACATCTTTGTAACTTAAATGAAATAAAGATACTGTATGTATTTATGTTCTTTATTGAACATAGCATTGTTCAACAATTTCAATGAAAGAATGGAAATAAATCCACACAACCAAACCTCATATTTATCACCTGTTTCCCACCAATCTTAACTATTTTTGAATTATAATCCTCATTGATAAAAATTTCTAATAGCAATTAGTTAGCATTACTTAGATGTCGCTATAAGACAATGCTTTTGTTGGTCCTTTAGGACAACAAAACATGCAAAGAAATGTTAAGTTGTTCAAACCCAATATTTACTTATCTAATCTTTAGGCAGTGTTCTCTCTCTGTGTGAGGTTCTATACACCTTTGTTGAAGAAGTGTAACATAATCAATATTTGACAAAGTAAAGGTCTGTTGCTGAATGTTACTCTAATTAATTTGTATACTGTTACTTATTTGAAATGTTTTTTCTCTCTATGGAAGAAAAAATTGTCAAAACTGAAGATCAAATGGGAAAATAAAATGCATCGGGCAGGAAAGATTCACCTGCCCGAGGTAAACGTACTGTTGGTCATTGAAAAAGAGAAAATGTTTGTAGAATGCTTCTTTCCCTTTCATACTTCTCTGTCTTTTTCATTCAAAATCTAGAAGGTTTCCTCGATGCCTTGGCCAGATCAAAGAATGCAGATAAAAAGAATTTGTGAAAATCTCCCCATTTGTACTTTATAGTTGACAGATTTATAAGCAACATGTATACAATATCTAGAATAATCGAATAATGGAGACGGCAGAGGCTACAAGGCCATTTAGTCCAACCTCCTGTTATGCTAGAATACACAACCAAATTACCCCTGATAATTGGCCATCCAGGTACTGCTCAAATACCTCCAGAGAAGAAGACTCTAACACATTTGAAAGCAGCTTATCATACTGTTGAACAGCTTCGACCATCAGGGAGTTCTTTCTTATGCTTCGGTGGAATCTCTTTGCTTGTAGATTGGATCTGTTGCTCCACGTCTTAGATAGATGGTTCTCAACCTTCATCCTCTAGGTGTTTTGAATTTCAGTTCCTAAAAGTTGGTAAAGTGGATTCCTGAGAGCTGAAGGCCAAAAGAGCTTGAGGGCCAAAGTTTGGGAACCACTGCCTTATATAATTCGATCTAATTCGATCTTGCGTGGAGGGGTTATGTGGCCCTCTGTTGAATATAGTCAACTGCTCCCTTGAGCAAGGAGCTTTTCCAGAAGAGTTGAAAGAGGTAGTGGTAACTCCATTGCTGAAGAAGCCAGGGTTAGATCCCGCGGCTCCCTCCAATTACCGCCCAGTGTCCAACTTGCCATACCTGGGCAAGGTAATTGACAGGGCAGCAATGGAGCCGCTGCAGGCATTCCTGGATGATGCATCCTGGCTAGACCCCTTCCAGTCTGGCTTCCGTTCTGGGCATGGGACAGAGACCGTCCTGGTCTCCATCACAGACCTACTCCGTTGCCACTTGGACCGAGGTGGATCGGCACTGCTCGTGTTATTGGACCTCACGGCAGCGTTTGATACTGTTGATTACCAACTTTTGACACACCGCCTGGCGGTGGCGGGGGTGAGGGGGACAGCCCTCAACGGACTGTCCTCCTTCCTCCAAAACCACCTGCAGCGAGTGAAGTGGGGAGGGGTGGTCTCCGAGGGCTCCCCCTTACAATGTGGGGTCCCTCAGGGGGCCATCCTCTCCCCGCTGTTATTTAACATCGACATGCGACCACTTGCCCAACTGGTGCGGAGTTTCAGGCTGGAATGTCATCAGTATGCTGATGACACCCAGCTCGTTCTGAGGATGGACGCTGGGGTGGAATCTGTACCCGATAATTTCCAACTCTGCCTAGAAGCCGTAACTAGATGGCTGCGAGCCAGTAAATTGAAGGTGAACCCGGCAAAGATGGAGATCTTGTGGTTGGGTCGCGCGGGGAGGGGGGGGTGATCCAGCTGCCGACGTTTGACGGCGTGGCATTATGCCCGCAGTCTTTAGTTAAGAGCCTTGGGGTTCGGCTGGACCCCAGGCTGTCTATGGAGGCACAAATTGCTTGTGCCTGCAAAACAGCTTTTTACCACCTGCGGCAAGCAAAACACCAGGCTCCCTATCTCTTCCGTTGTGACCTGGCCATGGTGATCCAAGCCATGGTCATCTCAAGGCTCAATTACTGTAACGCGCTGTACATTGGCCTACCTTTGTCGGCGATCCAAAAACTCAAACTGGTGCAGAACGCGGCACCCCGCCTGCTGCTGGGAGCCACTAGAACATCCCATATAACACCTCTCCTGCATGAGCTGCACTGGTTGCCAATTGAATTCCGGGTCTCCTTCAAAGTGTTAGTTTTGACTTTCAAGGCTTTACATGGTTTGGGTCCAGTGTACCTGAGGGAGCAACTTACCCCATATGTGCCCAGAATATCACTGCGTTCAGATGGTCTTAACATGCTTGAGGTCCCAGGACTGAAAACCTACATGCTGTCCAGCACACGGCAGAGGGCGTTCTCGGTGGCTGCCCCAGTTCTGTGGAACTCGCTGCCGGCCAAGATGCGGGCCCTGCGGGACCTGATGGCCTTCCGTAGGTCATGCAAGACCTGGCTGTTCAGGCAAGCATTTGGCCTGACCGGTGCTTGAACTGCCAATCCCTTGCCTAGCCATGCTGTCTTGTTCTGATTAGTGTGTTTTTATCCGATTTTATGTGTCTGTAATTGACCATGATTGTTTATGGTATTTTAGACTGTTTTAGGATGTTTTATCTTGATGTGTTTTATATGCTTGGAAACTGCCCTGAGCCTCGGGAAGGGCGGTTTAGCAAATTGAAATAATAAATAAATAAATAAAATAAAACCCTAATGGATAAATATGTGCAACCTTTGACCCCCCACTAAATTGCCTATCCACTGTTGAAATTGAGAATCCCAAATCCTGAAAGTTTCAGTAAGGCAGAAAGATTTCTTGAAATAAATTAGGATTCACTGTCTTGAATTTGTTTAATGGAATTTAAGTCAACCTCTATTCATTCGGCAAATATTTCAAGGTACTAACTTAAACAGTTTATTCTTAAGATCCAGTTCTCATATGGTTATGACATTTCCTCCTCCTTTTATGACAATGAGAAGGCTTCACAGAAGTTATAAAATGCACATTACATAGATAATTTGCTGCATAAGTTAGATTGCACAAGTTATAATGATATACCTGTGTTTTGTCCAATAAGACAACAACAGGGGAAATGTGATTTTTCACTTCAAGTGGTGTTATCTGAGAGCAAAAGTTTGATTTAACTTTTTAAAAAATTGTTTGAGTCTGATGCCTTGGCTGTGAAGCTTTTGCACCCCTGCTGTGAAAATCTCTCTCTCTCCAGCAATATACTCTTGCAAACAGAAGCCATATCTTACAATTCCTAATGGCAACATACTTCAACCCCTACAGCTATTGTCAGCGGAGACAACTAAAAACATCCCCTATGGGTCTGCAGATGTACGGTTATTGGTATTCCTACAGAAGACTAGGTTTGCATGAAGATATCACTTCCCTTGTGTTTTTTTTTGTCTGCTTGAGATTTTTGTCTCAAAAACCTTCCTTGACTGGAACAAAATTTAACTAACTCCATTCAGGCTCAAGATTTGAACTTAACTTTACACATTTCTTTACACTGAGCAGTGTTTTTTTGCTTTTACTTCCAGGGCCATGAGTTTTAAAAGGTATAGGAACCATGGAATAAACACATAAAATATCATTTCACGAGTTTTGACCTTTCTGCACACGCATCATTTATCAGGAAGCAATTAAAAATGGATTTTCCAATTCAATCTACATGACCTTGTAGAGATTCTTTACCTCATTAAAGAGTTTTCAGGAAGATATCACATTTAGAAAGTTGATAACTTTGTGGTATTGCATGTTCTGTCTTAAGCTACAGGTTTTCTTTCCCTGTCTTTCTCAGTTTTTCTCCCTAGCAGTACTTATTGGGGAGGGAGGGAGTGTTAAATCTCTGTCCTTAGTGATACAATTGCCAAAATGTGATTACCATCATAAATTGGGTTTCATTAATAAGGGAAGATGATGGCCAATTAAGAAGATGAATGAGAGCCAGGTTTATTATTAAAATCAATTTATAAGAATTCCAGGAAGTATATGATTTTTAAAAAGCTAGTTACATGCAATTAAGTAATTTATTTTCCCCAATAACAATCGTATAAATACTTTACATTGTGATATAACTTCATGATGGATATATTCAGCCATTTCATGGTATAAATACAGAGTAGAGTGAGAGGATGGTAAAGGTGGCTGTACAGTAGTGCCAAACTGATTGATGCTGGTATAAGTGGTCAGTGTATATCTTCCCTCAGTCAGTTTGCTGGTTGATGGGCAAGGAAGCATCGATCTAGTAACCAATATTAGGTTTTGGTACATCTATCTGATAATTTCCAAGTGCTCCACAGGGTCACAACATTGATTTTCTACAGTAGCTGCCTGTTGCCTGTGTCATATAAGTGGGATGGTAGTCTATGCCCCATTCTTGCATTAAACTCAGACTAAAGCTTTAGCCTCGCCATAATCCTATGAGCTAAACTCATACCCAGATTGTGAGTTTCATAGATTTAGACTGTTATCTCTGGAGTAAGGATGGAAAGAAATTCATTTTAATATGAACGGGTCTAACTAATACGTCATGAGCTAATAACAAATGTCCTTGGGAGTCTGGCTTCTTGGATGTTGAGATGCAATTCTCCATTCAATGATTATGTGCAAAAAAGCATGTCCGTAGGGAAACGGCATGCAAATATTAGTACCGTGTTTCCCCGAAAGTATGACACCCCCGATTGTAAGACGTATCAGGGGTGTCAGAGGGGTCGGCTTATTTAAGCCGTACCCCGAAAGTAAGACGTACCTCGGTCGGCATGGTGTGGCTTCTTGGCTGGGCGACGAGAGGCTCCCAGAGGGGCTCAAAAGGGGCCCGGAATCCTCCTCCTCTTCCTCCTCTTCTTTCCAGCGGCACCTTCCATCCTCCTCCTCTTCCTCCCAGCAGTGCCTTCTCCCTCTCGTTGGTTCCGCCCCCTCCCTTCAGTGAAGGGAGGAGGGGTGGAGCCGCCGCCGGCGAGAGGGAAGAAAGCGCCGGCGGAAGTCCTGCCCACACGGCGGCTCAGGCGTCTTTCCCTGCTGCCGCCTCGCTCGTCTGCGCTCCAAACAAGAGCCGGGCGGCGAAAAGCGCCTGAGTCACCCTGGGGGCGGGATTTCCGCCGGCGCCTTCTCCCTCTCGCGGATCCCCCTCCCTTCACTGAAGGGAAGAGGGGCGAGCCGCCGCCGGCGAGAGGGAGAAGGGCGGCAGAGTCCCGCCAAGGCGGCTCAGGGCTTTCGCCGCCGCCCGGCTCGCCCGCTAACGCGAGCGGGGCGAGCGGGCGGTGGCGAAAGCGCCTGAGCCGCCCGGGCGGGTGGGACTCGCCGGCGCCTTCTCCCTCTTGCCCCTTTGAGCCCCTCTGGGAGCCTCTCGTCGCACAGCCAAGAAGCCATGCCATGCCGCCCGCGGTAAGTCTTACTTTCGCCTTACTTTCGGGGTACCGTTGGCTAATGTAAGCCGTACCCCGAAAGTAAGCCGTAGTGGGGATTTTGGGGGTCAAAAGAAAGTAAGACGCTGTCTTACTTTCGGGGAAACACGGTATGTAAGGAAAACTATGTAGCATGTTGTAGGTTACACAAACCTGCTTTGAAAAACATGCACTCCAGGGTAAAATGTATACAATTTGTATGTTAGTTCCTGTGTATATGAAAACACACATTTAAACATGTTAAACAAAATTCAGGAGAAATTCTTTTTTTTTAAGCAAAGTGATGTCAAAAGCTGGATAGAAATACTTGGATTAGAAAAAAATGTATACTTCATGGAAAACAAAACTGAATTATTTTCTCATTTGTATTTTGGAGCATCTCCTTTCATCTTTCATGACATTTGAAGTAGGATGCATGTTAGCCAAAGAGCCTTCTCAGTTATGCCAATGTGCTTGTAGGCATGTCCTTCAATTTTGCTATACCACATATTGATACAGATATATTATGCTTTTGGGGCTTTGAAGTTTGAATTAATTTTAACACTTCCTATAGGTTTTATTGTAATTTTTATTTTGTTTTCCCTAAATATAAAGAAAGCCTGTCTAAAAGCAGGATGCCATATCAATCCAATAAACAAAGTGTGCATGTTTTATTACTGATTTTCCTGTAGCAGGCTTGCATGAATCTACAAAACTGGCTTATATCTCTTAGAATCTTCACACATAATAAGGAGAGGATATTTAAGATTCAATTCATTCTCATACTGGATTAATGGGTTTAAGTAAAGGTAAAAGTTTTCCTCTGACATTAAGTCCAGTCGGTCCAACTCTGAGGGTTGGTGCTCATCTCCATTTCTATGCCGAAGATCCAGTGTTGTCCATAGACACATCCAAGGTCATGTGGCTGGCATGACTGCATGGAGCGCTGTTACCTTCCCACCTGAACAGTACCTATTGATCTACTCACATTTGCATCCTCTCCCCCAACATGTACATGCGCCCCCTGGCCCAGCTGGCCCGCGACTTTGGTCTGGAGTGTTATCAATACGCTGATGACACCCAGCTTCTGCTGAGAATGGACGGCAGGCCGGACACCGTACCCGATTGTTTCCATCAGTGCCTAGAGGCCGTGACTGGTTGGCTGCGGGCTAGCCGGCTGAAGGTGAACCCGTCGAAGACGGAGATCTTGTGGCCTGGTCGGCCTGGGCGGGATGAGTGCCGGTTGCCTACCCTGGATGGCGAGTGGCTTAATCCGTCGCCAGTTGTTAAGAGCCTAGGTGTCCAGTTAGACCCCCTGCTGACCATGGAGACCCAGGTCTCCGCGGCCAGCAGGGCGTTATTTTTTCACCTACGACAGGCTAGGCGACTGGCACCCTACCTTTCCAGGGACGACCTGGCCACGGTGATCCAAGCGACGGTCATCTCGAGACTAGACTACTGTAACGCCCTCTACGTCGGCCTTCCCTTGGCGACAGTTCAGAAACTCAAGCTAGTGCAGAATGCTGCTGCTCGCTTGCTGACGGGAGCGTCGGTAAGGGAGCACATCACGCCCATCCTTCGGCAGCTGCACTGGGTGCCTATTGAGTACCGAATTGCCTTCAAGGTGTTGGTGCTAACCTTTAAGGCTCTACACGGCCTAGGGCCTGCATACCTGAGGGACCGCCTTGTCCCATACATACCCCCGAGATCACTACGTTCAGAGGAGTCGAATCTGCTCCTGATTCCATCGGTCCGCGCCTGTCACCTATCTGCTACCAGGCAAAGGGCTTTCTCTGTGGCGGCTCCGGTTCTCTGGAACTCTCTCCCGGACGATGTCCGAGCCGCCACGGAGCTCATCCCGTTTCGCAGGGCCTGTAAGACCGCCCTGTTCAGACTGGCCTTCGGCTAGGCGAGCAAGCCGAACGTACTCATCTTCTCAATCAGCACCCTGGTTCAGGGAATGCTACGGCATGTACACAATGTTGTATTTTATGTTTGTATTTTATTGTACGGCGACATGGATGCTACATGCCAGCCGAGTTTTATGATGTTACCCGCCCCGAGCCTGCAGGGAGGAGCGGAATACAAGATGGAACAAATAAATAAATAAATAAATAAATGTTTTCGAACTGCTAGGTTGACAAAAGCTGGGGCTAACAGCGGGAACTCACATCGCTCCCAGGATTCGAACCTGCGACCTTTTAGTCAACAAGTACAGTAGCTCAGTGCTTTAACACACTGTGCCACCAGGGACTCTGTATAAGAAATAGGGATCTGTATAAGAAATGTATTATTAAGCCCAAAGTCATGCCCAGAAAGGTGTGTACTGATCATCAGAGATCTACCCATACATTCCAGAACTCAGCAAGACATCACATGCATCATAGAAAGAAGCTTATGGGTCTTTTTTTAAAAAAAATTACACACTTCGAATGTATTAAAAAACCCATACATGTTTCTTAATTCTTAATTATGGCAACTTTAAACAACACAAGAAGGTACTGTGCACTAGATCACTTCTCTATCTTTCTCAGCATGCTCTAATTGTCTCCATTACAGACCGACTTCGCTGCCAGCTGGACCAGGACGAGTCAGCACTGCTCGTGTTGTTAGATCTCACGGCAGCATTCGATACTGTAGACCATGCGCTGTTGACCCACCGTTTAGCCGTGACGTGAGTTAGGGGGACTGCCCTTAAATGGGTGGCCTCCTTCCTCCAAGAACGAGGACAATGAGTGGAGGTGGGAGGGATGGTGTCCGGGAGACTCCCATTAACATGTGGGGTCCCCCAGGGTGCCATCTTGTCCCCACTATTATTTAACATCTACATGCGCCCACTGGCCCAGCTGGTTCGCGATTTCGGTCTGGAGTGCTATCAGTACGCTGATGACACTCAGCTAATGCTGAGAATGGAGGGCAGGCCGGAGACCATACTCGATTGTTTCCATCAATGCCTCAAAGCCATGACTGGTTGGCTGCGGGCTAGCCGGCTGAAGGTGAACCCGTCGAAGACGGAGATCCTATGGCTGGGTCGCCCTGGATTGAGTGGATGCCGGCTACCTACCCTGGATGGCGAGCCTTTAAACCCGTCGTCCTCTTGGGGGTCCATTTGGACTCGTTGCTATCGAGGGAGCTGCAAATCTCCACGGTATGCAAGACCGTATTTTTCCACCTGCGACAGGCTAGGCAGCTGGCCCCTTACTTATCCAGAAGCGACCTGGCTATGGTGATCCTGGCAACGGTCATCTCGAGGCTGGATTACTGTAACGCCCTCTACATTGGCCTTCCCTTGACACCAATGCGGAAACTCAAGTTGGTGCAGAATGCTGCGGCTCGACTACTGGTGGGAGCATCGGTACGCGAGCACATAACACCTATATTACAGCAGCTGCACTGGCTACCAATTGAGTACCGGATCGTTTTCAAGGTGTTGGTGTTGACCTTTAAGGCCTTGCATGGTCTAGGGCCGGTGTACCTGAGGGACCGCCTTACCCCATATGTTCCCCCGAGATCACTGCGTTTGGAAGAGCAGAACCTCTTAGTAGTCCCCTCGATCCACTCCTGTCGGCTGTCGATGACACGATCGCGAGCCTTCTTTGTGGCAGCACCATCTGCATGGAATTCCATGCCGGAGGAGGCCCGCACTATCAGGGAGCTGGGCCCATTTTGGAGAGCTTGCAAAACAGCGTTGTTTAGGCAAGCCTTCAACTTTGCTGGCCTTTGAGTTAGTGCTCATGGAATGTAGTTGAAACTGTTATGTAGATTCCTGGCTAGTTGTAGTATGCTTTTAGATTCTTAGTTTTGCTGCTGTATTAAACTGTATTGTACTCTGTGTTTTTATGTAAACCGCGCCGAGCCCGCCGGAAGGGGCGGTATACAAGAGTGAATAATAATAAATAAATAAATAGATAAATTGACAGTGCTTCTCTACCCTATGCTATAAAGATATGGATTCTCTCCAAAATATATATGCTATATGTAACAACTCAATCATAACAATTCATGCAATACTGTTTTGAAATACTGTGCAAAATGGGCCACTCTGAATAAATGTAAAAATGTATGCTAAGGGAATTGAAAAAACAAACAAACATGGATATTCCCAAAGTACCCAGTACGTGGCATTTCTGCATCTAATGTATCATATGTACAAATATGATCTGTGAAAACGACTTAATGGAATAAGCCCAACATACACTTTTCACCACATTTTAAAGCTTCCATGTATTTCCTGAAGAGGATTGTCTATGTAAAAGAGACGATTTTAAAGGATATTTGAGTAAGTGAATCATTGAATGGAATTTCATAAATGTTGCATTTTCAGTGTTTTATTCTCTGGGCTATGTAAGACAGGATCATCTGACAATTATATTTTGACACTTTTCATAGACAAGCAGTCTGGGAGTGTCACTTGATTGATTGATAAATGGTGGCTCTTGGTTCTCTAAGAGTAATTCATTTTCTGAAATGTTTCTCTAGGAAGGGGATCTAAATATTCCCAACCTTACCTTTCATGCAGCATGTGTGGAGGAGAGTAAACCATCTAATGCAGAATCATAACAAGGCACAAATGGTCTTTCAGGGATACTAAGTGACCTGGAATGACTTCTGACATAGACCATTCTATTATTACTTGTGTCGACCAATTCCCTTCTAATTGTGGTCAGTAGTGTTTTGAACATGTACAAAACATGATCAAACTAGGCAACTATCATATAGTAGAAAAATTCCTTTGAAAAAATATTTACAAGTTTCAGAGGGATTACAATAAATATTCCTAATCCCTATCACTGGGAATAACGATGCAATTGGACTGCAATTCCCATTTTCCCTGATCATTTTATATGCTTAGTAAAGATAACAGATGTTTCAGTACAACAATATTTTCCCATTTTACATTTTAACTATGTTGCAACATTTCATGTGTAATATAAGTTGACCATCAGTTAATTGGAGTTCTGAAATCCAAAATACCCCGAAATCCAAAATTGTCCACGTGAGTGTCTGAGATAGTGGCACCTTTGCTTTCTAATAGCTCAACACACACAAATGTTCATGTACAAAAATATTTTTTAAAATTGTGTTTAAAATTAATCTTAGACTCTGTCTGAAGTACCTATGAAACATATTTTTCATGTTTAGAATGGATTCCAAAATATCTCATTATGTATATATGTGTAAATACAATTATGTCAAAATAAAACATCTAAATTTAAAACACTTCTGAATAAGGAATTTCAAATAAAGAATACTCAACTTGTACAGATATACTTTAAAAATGATGTGCTAGTTTTTGCATTATAACTAACCAACTGCAAAGACAACTATAACTAACCATCTGCAAAGGCAGATCATGTCTTACTAACTTGATAGAATTCTTTGAGGGTGTAAATAAACACATAGATAAAGGGGACCCAGTCGATATTGTTTACCTTGACTTTCAAAAGGCTTTTGACAAAGTCCCTCACCAAAGGCTCCTAAATAAGCTCTTCAGCCATGGAATCAGGGGACAGGTCTTGTCCTGGATTGGAACCTGGCTAAACTGTAGGAAACAAAGGGTGGTAATAAATGGACACTTCTCTGGATGGAAAGAGGTGAGAAGTGGCATACCCCAAGGTTCAGTTTTAGGACCGTTACTTTTTAATTTATTCATAAATGATCTGGATGTAGAAGTAAATTGTGAGGTAGCAAAGTTTGCAGATGATACTAAACTGTTCAGGGTAGTTAAAAATGAAACTGACTGTAAAGAGCTCCAGAAAGATCTCTCGAAATTGAGTGAATGGGCAACAAAGTGGCAAATGCATTTTAACCTAAACAAGTGTAAAGTCATGCACATCGGGGCAAAGAACCCCAAATACACTTATCAACTGATGGGATCAAAGCTTTCTGAGACAAACCAGGAAAGGGATCTTGGGGTTTTGGTGAACAGCTCAATGAAGATGTCAACCCAGTGCGCTGCAGCAGTGAAAAAAGCAAATTCTATGCTTGGCATGATCAGGAAGGGAATCGAAAATAGGTCGGCAAATGTTGTATTGCCTCTCTACAAATCTATGGTGAGGCCACATCTGAGTACTGTGTACAATTCTGGTCACCGCACCTCAAGAAGGATATAACGGAACTGGAAAAGGTACAAAGAAGGGCAACAAAAATGATCCAAGGGATGGAGCAGCTCCCTTATGAAACCAGGTTGCAACGTCTTTTCAGCCTTGAAAGACGGCGTTTAAGAGGTGACTTGATCGAAGTGTATAAAATCATGCATGGGGGCACTCCCTAAAGCTCCAAGGCAGGAAAGTTAGGACTAATAAAGGGAAATATTTCTTCACCCAGAGGGTCATTGGGTTATGGAACTCACTTCCAGAGGAGGTTGTGACAGCTGTCAGCCTGGACAGCTTCAAGGCAGGACTAGACAGATTCATGGATACCAAGGGAATCAGTAGTTACTGAAATGGACATCCAAGTGCCACCTCTGTGTTGATGGAGGCAGGCAGGATTTTCCCCGGGTACTGGTTGTGGGGGGTCGGGAGCAGGTGAGGGTCTTGCCCTCCTTTCTGCTAGAGATCCCTGCATACAACTAGTGGGCCACTGTGTGACACAGAATGCTGGACTAGATGGGCTGAGGCCCGATTCAGCATGGCTCTTCTTATGTTCTTATGTTCAATGTATTTTATGTGCATGCAAGCATTTTTTTGTGATCTTCTTTCCATTGGAAAGAAAACTCAATTGCAAAATTCTGAATTATGTGATTTTCCAAAGACAATTGAATAAAATATGACACAAAGTTTTTTGACCAATCCTAATAAGAAACCAGACATTCATATAGTCATGCAATCTTGAATTATCTATATTTATTAGAACTTTCACAATATTTAGGAGGACATTTTTAGAGTAAATATGACTAATAAGTGTACTTGCTTTTGATTATGATTCAATCCTAGTATTGGTTTCTTTTCAAGGCCTTTTTCTCTTCTTCCTTGGGCTGAATACAGAGTTGATATTCTGTGAACTGAGTTTCAGTCTAGAATAATGAACCGCTGAGATAATAAATCTGTTAAGGTTTATTAGTTCCATGAAGACTAACAAAAACAAAAAAGAAGATTGTGTTTATAACAAAAAACACATATTTATTTTCTAAAAAGAAGCCAATGAATTGGAATTTCTTTTATTGATACATTTTTGTTTTTCATTAGCAGCTGCTGAATTCACTGAAACTTCATTAACCTGGTGAGTTACAGTACAACAGAGACTATGCATATGTCAGAACATGTTGCAGGACCTGGCTGAGACTTGCATTTGTTTCTGGATCTCAAGTTTCAGCAGGAAATGTTAAATATTCCCCTGAAGATCAGTGAAATAGTACTTTTTTCCATCCTTCCATCCACAAATGATGGCAGTGAATATGTAATTTCCATAAGTACTGAAATCTGAGCTGAATAGATAGAGAACTGTTTGCTACTTGTACTCATGGGGAACATAAAAATATTTCATCAAAGGCAATAGTTAAACTATTTGCAGGCACATAGATGTTGAATAACTGCTGCACTTGTCAATATTGCTCTTCCAAAGCCTGGCACGTGTGTCACCCAAATAAGAAATATATAAAGTAATGTCAATAAGAGTTTAATTTTGGGAAAGTGGACATGTGGAGCATTCAGTTTAGTTGAACTGTGGGATATTTGAAGACTACAAGTACCTTGAGTAAAATTATTAGTAGTACTCTCTAGCACTTCTAAAATGAAGAGTCCTGTAGGAACAAACAGAACTATATAGAAATAAAAGGATATATTAGTACATAATGATTCCCCATATATGTGTGTGTGTGTGTGTGTGTGAAAATTGCCAGTTATTGTGCATTGTTATACAGTGGACAGTGTCAGATTTGATAATTGAGAGATTTAAAATCAGTTCAACTATTCAAAAGTGCCATTTTTGACTGCTCAAGTGCTTCAAAGATGGTTCAGGGTTTGGGTCATTTCTTTCTAAATGGACAGTAGGATGTTCTCCCCCTCCCCTCAACTTTAACAAACAGGATGAGCAAACCGTTGCTCTCTAGACGGTGAAGGAATTGAGATACAATTAGTATCAGCTAGCATGGACAATAGCAAGGGATGTGGCCTGGGTGAGCAAAAACAAGGTAGTGGTTTAAATGCTGAACTAGGAGCAAATTTGGAATTCCTACTCAGTCATGGATATTCACTTGGTGATCTTGGGCAATTTGCACTTCCTCAGTCTGAGCAGAAGTCAATGGCTAAGCTCCCATGAATAACCCCCCCCCCCCCCAAATGCACATACTCTATGTTCACCATAAGTCACTGTTAACTGAAAAGCACACCGCAACAAGAACCTCACTGGCAAAATGCCGGTTAGCTTGAAACAAGCCATTGGTGGCATCAATTTAAAAGAAAGGTCCTACCAACGACCCTGGGAACTATAGACCAATCAGTCTGCTCTCAATCATGGGAAAACTCTACGCACGATACTTGTGCAAGAGACTCTCCTCCTTTCTAGAATTAAACAACACAATTATAGAGCATCATAATCAACAAAACAGTAGCCACTAGGCATGGTTCCGAACCCAAAAATCGTGATTCTAAAATCGGGGGGGGGGGTTGATTAGTAATAGAAAGACTTACAAAAAAATTTCCAAAAATTTCTAAAATGTAACGTAATAACTAACAAAATTCGTTAGTAGTTCGTATGACAGCGCATGCGCATTCCAGATGGTTTTTGGCCTCCAACTCCCAGAAATCCTAACAGCTGGTAAATTGGCTGGGATTTCTGGGAGTTGTAGGCCAAAACTTGAATAAATCACACTGAATTCTAGATGGGACTCTCCAAATAGGAAGGAGGGAGGGAAGGAGGGAGGGAGGGAGCGGGTATTCTTTTCTTGGACGCAGCAAAAAAAAAGGAGGAGGAGCCCCCCCCCCCTCGCTCCTCGCTGCCTCTCTCTCACCCCGATCCTGAGGGAGTGAGGGCCCAAGTTTGCCCAGGCTGGTCATATACCTACATTCCATGCACATGCAATAATACAGCAGTAATAACAATGGGTATAAGAAGAGGTAAAATTCAAACCGAAGTATTCTGACTGTGGTCCCTCCTCAAGCGGTGCAAACTGCAAAAGGCTCTTCTCTATGAGCCCAGGAAAAGCCAAAAGCCCGGGCATTTGCTGCCTGGGTGCACACACCTACAAATTCTGTGTGTGGGGGGGGATTGCTACAGAATCTTCTCTATGAGCCCAGGATTCTGCAGCAAATCCCCCCCCAATAATATGTATGTGTGTGCACCCAGGCAGGAAACGCTGTGCCCGCTTTTCCCGGGCTCATAGAGAAGAGCCCGTTTGCACCGCTTGAGGAGGGACCAGTCAGAATACTTCGGTTTGAATTTTACCTCTTCTTATACCCATTGTTATTACTGCTGTATTATTGCATGTGCATGGAATGTAGGTATATGACCAGTTGGATTACTTATAATATTAGGCACTTACAGTAGCATTCATTCTATTATACATTAGGTTGGTTTCTCACCCCAATACTCTTTGATGCTTTAGATCCTGGCAGGCAGGAGAGGCAGGGAAGCCTGGAAAAAATGTAAACAGAGAGGTTTACTCAGAAGTAAATCCACAAAGGAGGGCACTTCATCCAAAGTGCCCTCCTTTGCAGATTTACTTCTGAGTAAACCTCTCTGTTTACATTTTTTCCAGGCTTCCAGCCGAAGGAAGGAGCAAGTTTAGGGCTTGCCTTGCCATAATACTTATTGGCAAGGGAGGCGGGAGGGTGGTGAGAGAGAAGGAGGGTGCCCCCCCCCTTACAACCTAATAACGACACTTAAGAAAATCCTGGCCCCCGAAGTTCTATAAAGAAAGTCCACTTCCTCGTTGGCGTTCCAGATGGGGAAATACTCAAAAGTAGCAATTCTTACGAATTTCTTCCGAATCATTTCATTTTCATAACTTTTTTCTCATGCCTAGTAGCCACGGATAGTCTTCCCCATTCGTCTTTTTGAAATTTTGACTTTTAAAAATGAATTATAGTGATATCTCTGATAATAGAAAGTGAATATCTTCACTATCCTAGAGTGGTTATTCTTTAATGGTATCTTGGGTGAATCAAAGATGGCTATGACATGAATTAATAACTATGGAGAATTCCTATTCAGATTAAATGTTAAAAGAAGTTGGAAATATTTCATGTCACAATCACCCTACAATCTGTTCTTCTTTAGAGGTGAAATTACATTCCATAGAACTAGCAGGAGCAGTGTTATCACACATTAGCAACTTAAAGTTAAATCCAAGAAATATCATGTTTATATTAACATATTCTCAAAATTATCACCACCACTATTACCATCAATGTGGTGGATATTGTTGTTATGTTACACAAATGTTTTGCTTTAGACAACTGAGTAAAACAAGTCAGTCGCTTTACATCCATTTCAGTTATGGGATTTGTGCATTGGCATACGGGATATAATCAAGTAAAAGTAGAGAATAGGCTTGTGAAAATTATTTATTTCTGAACATTTAGTGTTGGCTACATCTATGCATAAGAGGGTTTTAAACACCCATTTCCACCCCCCCTTTTTTGCAATTACAATTACATTAAGGCCTTGAACCTCATACTTCCTTTTAGCCCTTATATAAGTGAATCTTTTTCAGAAATTCAGTATCACTCTCCTTCTATTTTTTCTGTCCTAATAGATTTTGATAGTCTGAAATAGAAATAATCACATAATTCTGATAGACTTGTGCAATTCGGGTAAACTGTGATCATTTTTAGTGCCCCAGATTTTGCTGAGGGCACTGATCCATTTTTCGGGTACCTCCTGAATTCTGGAGGACTAAAATCGATTTTCAATCCAGGGATCTGAAAGATTTATTTTCAATTCAGCCCACTGGCAGCAATTGGGGGGGGGGGGGTTCCCTAGGTTTAAGGCAAGGTCTTAAGAAACTCCCCTTTCTGCTATCCTTTCCCTTCACCCTTTAGAGGAGACCCAGGTTTAAAGTAAAGACATAAGACTCCCCCCTTCCTGCTGTCCTTTCTCTTCTCCCTTTAGGGAGACCTTTAAGGGCTTAAGAAACAGACCTTCAGAGACCCAGGTTTAAAGTAAATACATAAGACTCCCCCCTTCCTGCTGTCCTTTCTCTTCTCCCTTTAGGGGAGACCCAGGTTTAAGTTAAGGGCTTAAGAAACACACCTTCCTACTATCCTTTCCCTTCTTCCTTTGGAGGACACCTAGGTTTAAGGTAAGGGCTTAAGATTCCCTCTTCTTGCTATTCTTTCTTGTCTCCCTTTAGAGGAGACCAAGGTTTAAGGTAAAAAAAAACCCTTCCTGCTATCCTTTCCCTTCTCTCTTTAGAACAGATCCAAGTTTAAGGCATTGGCTTAAGAAACCCCATTCCTGTGATTCTTTCTGGGATCCTTTTCCTTCTAGCAGCTGCCTTCTTCCCCACACTCCAAAGAAACCGAAAACAGCTGGTTTTAGACCACTGCTGTTCTGTTGCAGCTGGAAAAAAATAATTTGCTGTGGAGCCCATGTTGTTACAGGCCTCCAAACCAACCCAGGACTGGCCTGAGACTTTTTTTGGAAATGGATCCATGCACAAGCCTATGTTCTGACTTATCCAGAAGTTAGCCCTGTCAAACTCAGCTGCTCATCTATCTAAAGAGATATGCATAAAAAGAATCTGTAAATGCCTCTTAACTGTTGAAGATGTGCAGAACATTGAATTGCACAGGATCTGAAGGTGGATTCAAAACAATTGGATTTTACTCCTTTCAGATGCCTGGGAAGCATAAGCTCCCTTCCAATAGTCATCACCACAAATTCAATAAATGTCTCTAGAAAAGGAAACCAGTACCATAGTACAGGGCTGTCAACTGGCGGCCCCGGGGCCGAATCCGGCCCCGTAGCCTGTTGGACACGGCCCCACCTATGCCCTCAGCCGCCATTTTTAAATTTTAAAAAAATCGATTTTTTATTAAAAAATGGTGGCCGGGGGAAGGGGAGGCGGGGCAGGGAGGAGGAAGAGAGCTAGCTCCTCCTTTTTGGTGCCCCCCTCCCTACCTAGGGCGGGGAGCCGCAAAAAGGGCAGAAGGCGGCGCCAAGAGCAGCGCGTCACAGGCCTGGCGTGATGCGCTGCCCCTTGGCACCGCCTACTCCTTTCAGCGGCTCCCCGGCCTAGGAAGGAGGGGGGGCGCCGAAAAGGAGGATAGGCGGTGCCAGGGGCAGCGCATCACGCCAGGCCTGTGACGCGCTGCGTTGCGCCGCCTTCTGGCGCCGCGCCCCCTTCCTAGGGCTGCCCGAAAGGGCAGAAGGCAGCGCCAAGAGCAGCTCCCAGGCCTGGCGTGAGGCTCTTGGGCCTACTCCTCCTTTCGGCGGCTCCCCGGCCTAGGAAGGACGGGGGGTGCGAAAAGGAGGAGTAGGCGGTGCCAAGGGGGCGCGTCACGCCAGGCCTGTGATGTGCTGCAGCGCCGCCTTCTGCCCTTTTCAGCCCCGGCCTAGGAAGGGAGGGCGCCGAAAAGGAGGAGTAGGCTGCCAAGAGCTCTCACGCCAGGCCTGTGACGCGCTTCTCTGGGCGCCGCCTACTCCTCCTTTTTTGGCGGCTTTCGGCGGGGGTGGGGCCTGGGCTGGGGGCGAGGCCTGTGGTCGGGGCCTGGGGGCGAGGCCGAGCGGCCCCGCAGGTCATCAGTGACCTCTTATCCGGCCCTGGACCCGCCAGAAGTTGGACAGCACTGCCATAGTAGAAACAGGGAGATGGAAAAGAGAATGTAAGTCTGTTATCAGTGGTTTGTCTGTCAGTGGGACTGTGAATATATTCTTAGTTTTAATTTCAGCTTCAAAGAAGCCATCCAGGTTGCTACACTTGTTTTGAGGACTGTGTTTATGATCTGGCCTAAACAGTTCCTTCAACCTGAGTGCTAAAACCTGAACCAAATTAACTCCCTCACTGACATGGAAACCACTAGCCATCACTGCCCATTGTCTCACACTACAGAATTATATCGTTATTGTTTCATTTTAATGCACATAGTTTTATCTTATGGAATCCTGAAATCTATATTCTGGTGAAGCCCCTGAGCTCTCTGGCTATGAATTCTAAACACTCCTCCCCAAACCGCCAATCCCAGGATTCCAAAAGACAGACAGAAATATGACAATTAAAGAGGAATAATGCTGTTATAAATCTGTAATGTGGATGGCAGAGGTTATTTTCCAGTCATACGTACTCTTGTATAGGTTGATCTTATGTATAAATTGAGGGCAGGTTTAATTTTGATATGACCCACCAATATCAATGATTTTTATTAGATTTTCCTTATATAAACATGAAACAACTTTACAGCAACAAGTTGGATTTTTTTTGAATGATTTTTATTAGGGGGTAGGTATGAAGTGGGGGAGGGAAGTGGGGGGGGGAAGAGGAGGAGGGCCTGGGGGATTGTCACAGGGGGTACAAAATAGAACCGGAACTTCCCAAAAGATTACCCAGCTACTTTAACAATAAAGAAAACGTTGTCTCTTAACCTCTGGCGTCTTTTTCTTCCTGTGTGTCGATTTCTTAAAACTATCTATAAATCATTTAAATCCGTCATAAATTTGTTCCCTGTCTTTTGTAAGAAAGATGTGAAACCCGACCAGTCCGTTTTGTCCTTTTTATCACATAGCCTCTGCGATATAATGTCCATTTGCACCATGTCCAGTGACTTTAACTTCCATTCTTCCAAGGTGGGAATAGTCTTCTGTTTCCTGTGCCTAGCCAGTTCTAAAATCGGGGGGATTTTTTTTTGATTAGTATATCAAAGACTTACAAAAAAATTCCCAAAATTTTCGGAAATGTAACTAAAGTACTAACGAAATTCGTTAGAAATTCGTATGCCAGAGCATGCGCTTTCAGATGGTTTGGCCTACAACTCCCAGAAATCCTAACAGCTGGTAAATTGGCTGGGATTTCTGGGAGTTGTAGGCCAAAACTTGAATAAACCACACTGAATTCTAGATGGGACTCTCCAAATAGGAAGGAGGGAGGGAAAGAGGAAGGGAGGGAGGGAGGGGTTTTCTATTCTTGGAAGCAGCAAAGAAAAGGAGGAGGAGCCCCCTCGCTCCTCGCTGCCTCTCTCTCACCCCGATCCTGAGGAGCGAGGGCCCAAGTTTGCCCAGGCTGAGAGGAAAAGGAAGAGGCCTGAGGCTGTGAGGAATGGTGGGAGTTGAAGTCCAAAACACATACCTGGAGGGCTGCAGCTGGTCCCTGCGATGGGGCAAGGCAGAGCAACGGGAAGAGAAGCATCTGAGAGAGCCGGGAGAGAGAGGAAAAGAGGCGTGTGTGTGTGTGTGAAGCAGGCCCCTGCAATGGGGCATGCATGGCAGCAGAGCAACGGGGACGAGAAGGAGGGGGGAAGCCTGGAGAGAGGAGAAGCGTGCGCGTGTGTGTGTGTGTGTGTGAATCACTTTCCAGAATGCATTGCCTCTACCTAGCAGCAGCGTCACTTCCAGTTCCCCATATAAATGCGGGAAAAAGAAGAAGCTGAATGAAGGCGGGAAGGAAATGAGGGGAGAAGTGAGTAGTACAATAATTAATTAATTAATAATTAAGAATTTCTAACGATCCTAACGCAAATTGTTGGCCTCACGGACCGTAAAAGGAAGTCCACTTCCTGGTTCGGGGCAGCGATCCGTAAAACAACAAAAGTCTCATTAATTACGGATTTCTAACGAATCAATTAGATTTCCGTTTCAATTTTAGCATGCCTACTAGCCAGCACTATTCTAGCACACGCACCCAGGATAAATAGCATCCTGTCTTGGTTGTGATTCAGGGTATAGTTAGTGATTCCCAACAAATACTCCTGTGGGTCTAGTTTAAATTTGGTGCCTAGAATTTAACTGTGCATAAATTGATCCAAGTTTTTGTTGAATTTTAAATACACACACACATACACACACTCTTTAATCTGGGTTCCATTTTATTACTAATAACTAAGTAGGGGAGGCTCAATGGGTGGCAGATACCAACGTCCCATTCAAGAAGCTTGCACTTAGAAGTTCAGAAAGAGTATTTCTAAAAAAAAAAGAGGATACAGCTGACAAGTAGTTTTGATATTGACACTTTTGAAAGTTAACGAAGTTTGGCAGTGGAGGGAAACATAGAATTTAAGTTAAGATTAAAATGCTTAGCACAAGAAAATATTGATACGCGTATGAGTTATATTCCAATCTTAATTACACGTGTGGAAATTTAGCCTCATGGCAATCAATAGGATGTTCTTCAACATGAGGGTAGCAGTCCAGAGAAATTTAATTATAGCTGAGTTTCCTAAACTCAATAGAACTTAAGCATGTGTTCAAGCATTTATGTCCTTCGATTTCAATCAATGAAGTTCAGTGAAAGAACATCATTCTCAAATCCTATTCAGATCAAATGACTTACTGCTAATATCCATGAAAGAAATTTGAATTTTTAATTTCTTGATAATTATAATTAGATTTTCAAAAGTGTAAGATAAATCAAAACAATGAATTTTAAAAAACAACAACCAAAAAACAACAAATATAGAATATAAAGTTAAGAAATATAAACTTTCAAATGAACGAAATGCCCATATTTGAAATTTCCTTTCTCACCCAAATGCACATTTGTGTTAATTAATGGAGGAAAAAAAAGATATGTCTTTCTTTCTCACTTGGGTTAAATAGGGATGCCTTGAAGAATTGTGGGTAAGGGTCACTGCTGATGCAAAGAAAGGCCAAGATGTAGAAGATGTGGTAATGAGATATAACTTTCTGCAAAAAGTACAATGGAATGTGGAAAGGATAACATATATGTTGGGAAAGCTCTACAGCCATAAGAAGCATTCCAAGTGAACTGTCCTTCTAACTTCACTCTTAAGCTAATACTGGGAAAGAGAGTTTGAATGCATTGAGATAGTCCAATATATAAATCAGTATTCAGCTGCTTAAAGTGGACTGCAAAATACACTCAATTTCTTTTGACTTGATCCCCATATTTTCAGCACTAGGGCAGAATAAATTAGTTTGTGTGAGACTAGCAGTGGTGTGGAATGCTGGGAGGTGAACACCTACCACATCTGGAAGACCACAAGATTCTCATTTCTATTACAGACTGAGATTGAATATGTAATTATCTAGATTAGTCTCTTTTTATTGTTGTTGTTATTCAATTTCGAATCTGTATTACTTTAATCAGATAACAAATGAAGCCAAACACTCACTCTCAAAACAAATACAGTTGGGCCTCCATAATTGTGGGTTTCACATTTGTATATTTGATTAGTTGCATATTTGATTAATATGTTATCTTTAGGAATCCATAGATCCACCAGTGCAATTTCTGCTGAGGTCACATTGGAGGACATCGAATTTACAAAAGATAACATTTTTTCTAGCCAGTTGTTCAGCTGCAATGGTCAACTTCTATGGCTTGATGTTATCCAAAGAGTTCTGCTGGAGTAGCTAGAGATTCCAAGAGAAGCAATTTTCAGGTTTAAAAATCTTGTTTATTTTTTGTGGTTTTTTCACTTTTGTGGGGGTCCTCTACCACTAACTCTAGATATTGTGGAGTGGTGGTTCTCAACCTGTGTGTTCCCAGGTGTTTTGATCTACAACTCTCAGAAATCCCAGCCAGTTTACCAGCTGTTAGGATTTCTGAGAGTTGAAGGCCAAAGCATTCGGGGACCCACATCTTGAGAACCACTGGTGTGGAGGGGTGACTGTATTGAATGAAATGAAAATGCATTTTTGCAGCCCATCAGGAAAATATTGATATTGAAGCTTTTATGGACACCAAAAGGAAGACTTTTAAAATAAGAGGGCATAACACATAGGTTCCTTACATTCCTTTGCTATTAAAAATTGGCACACATAATAGCCAGGAATGTACCTTAATGTACTTAATGATCATGGCAGATTGCAAGACAGAAAGGAGCCTTTACATCTAGAAAAAGCACATGTTAGCTTATTCTATTTAAATATGATTCTTCCTATCCCCTTCATTGTCATTTCCAGATCAAAGGGAATTCCTTGTTCCAACCCATAACAAAGTGGTTATTAATATGTCATAAACCACTCTTTGTTGACAACTAAATGAAATTCATAATCTGGAGGAGCTTTCCCTTAAGACAAACATCTTTCCCCAGATATATTGCTTTGAATGAGATACAAGGATTGAATCTGAATACTAAAGACATTAATGTGAGCTGGGTGACCAAATTCATTTATTAAGATGAAAGACTGGTAGGTTATATCATATCAAGGTGCAATCACTCTGAAATTGTTTTGTAAGGGTGAAGGCATAATATTGTATCACAAGAATAATTTGTCCTTTGGCAAAGTGGGAAACAGTGATCTGACATCAGAAGGAGGAAATGCTACCTTGGAGGATTTGTGACCCTCTCCCTGAGGAAACTGGAGAAGGGGGAAAAGGGAGATGATCAGGAGGATGGACAGAGCAGACCATTTCAATTTTTAAATAATTTTTTTAAACCCTGTCAATTTGCACTTTTTTACTTTGAATGTGTGAGGATATAGCTGGCTATGTTATAAAAGATTTCTCTCACTCTCAAAAGAATTTGAAAAAATAATCTCTCTCTCTCTCTCTCTCTCTCTGTGTGTGTGTGTGTGTGTGTGTGTGTACACATGTGTAGAGGGCAATGGACAAAAATCTTCCCTCCCTCCACTCTTACTTTGTCAGAAGAGCTATGGCAGGGCAATTCAGAAATATCCCTTTACAATACAACCCTACTTCTATTTTAGCAGAAGCTGTCCTATGTTTTGAGGTCAGCATGGGTTGATAGCTAAGATGGATAATTCTCACCGAGGGGAATGCTGGAGGTGCAAGATGCACAAAGGCACCGTTTTCATGTTTGGTGAACTTGTACGATGGCACAAAACTTTTGGAAAACATGGTTAAGGAAGCAAATAAAATGATTGTCAAAAAGGTTAACGTTAAGAAAAACAAAGAAATGTGACTTTTAGGAATATTTAGGGAGGGAATTAGTAAAGGGGGTGAAGAAATTTGTCAATATAGCTTTGTTGCAGCCAAATCGTCAATAGCAAAATTGTGGAAAGGTGAACTATCTAAAAAGGACTGGGGAGAAAAGGTATTAGATTACATTTAACTGGCCAAGCTATCTAATGGTATCCTGGTAAGAAATATTAAAGGGTTTGCCAAAAAAGTAGGTTGGCATTTGAATATCTGGAAAGAAAGACAAATATTTATTCATTTATTTATTTACTTAATTACTACTAGTTTGGGGACCCGGCGGTGCCCAGATTATTTGAGAAAGACATTGTTTGTCTATACACCAAGTTTAATCTAGATCCAATGTTGACTGGGTTAATTGGGTGCAGCTGAACTATAGCTACCATATGCAAGTTCCATCATCCATGGTCCATCTTCCTCCAAATCACACCAAGATGTAGAATGGGTCATGGGGGCTCTGGGTACTAAGTTTGCTCTTGAGCAGTCAATCGATGAGGGTCACAGTGGTCTCAGAAAGTGACTGAAGGTACTGTGAGTCCCATCATCCATGGTCCATCCTCCTCCAAACTGGACCAGGATGTAGAGTGGGACATGGGAGTTCTGTGTGCCAAGTTTGGTCTTTATCCATCATTGGATGAGGGTCACAGCGCTCTCAGAATGTGAGTGAAGGTACTGCATGTCCCATCACTCATGGTCTGTCCTCCTTCAAACTGCACCAGGATGTAGAATGGGTCATCGGGGTTCTGTGTGCCAAGTTTGGTCTTGATCTGTCATTGGTGGGGCCCACAGTGGTCAGGCCACTCCAATGATCATTACACAGTCATCTATTGCATTGTATTAGGTGCTAAAGGCTTGGTCACAAAGCCATGTTTTCACCTTTTTTCTGAAAGTCAGGAGGGAAGGGCTGACCAAGGTGGGACCAAGAGCAGGGCCTCTCTCAATCTCTGAGATGGTTCATAGGGGGAGATATATTCAGGCAGGTAAGCTGGACTTTAATGTTAATTTCAAAGTAGCCGCAAGGGGAATTTATTAAATTATCTATAAGAGTAGGTTTTATTATTTATAAGATTAACAGTGAGTACATATGGAAGTAATAGGTGATGGGAAGGGTTTGTTAAAATGTTGAAATGTATATATTTTGCTACTTAATGCATTTTTTGTTTGTTATTTTGATCACTTTCTTTAAAGCATGGGTTATTTGGTTGAACTGCTTGGAGACTTGTGCTGGTATGTTTGATTTGTTTGTGGCATTTACCTTGCAATGTAGAAGATCAGACAGATTGAGCAATATATCAAAACCTTGGATATCCCACCCTGTCTACATAGAACATATATGTATGTACACATGACGCGATGAGGCGATATAAGGGAAGTGAGGAATCAAACCTCACAAGCTTGGAACACACTTTCTCTGTCTCTGTGGTGCCTTTATTAATATGTGTTTTGTTATAGGATGCAATTCTTTATATGTCTGTGCATATTTCTTCTATGTATAATCCAAACCTGGAGTTACTGTTAATATGTAGCTTCCAATTCTCACAGGTTACCTCAATGTAATCACAGACTGACTTCAAGCCATATAACTTTAGGCCTGTAACTTGACATGAGACTTCAATATATATGTTGAAACAAAGAAATGTTTATTCACGAATTCTTTGGCACATAAGCTTATCTGTTACAAAGTACTTTATGTCAGTTCCACTTGGATATTATTGCAACTGTCTTTCACTCCTTTGAATATATAAGATTGTTATTACATAACTTTCAAACAGTTAACTTGTTTCTACTCTGTTAGGCCACTTTCTTCTCCTTCAAAATATATTTTTCCTCAGCCTCCTGGCTGACTAATTTAAGACTTTTAGTCACTCTCTTCCGTCAATGTGATGATGCACATATCCATGTCCATTTGGGATCAGCACCGGACCATGGCTAGGCACAAGAAATGAGAACAAAGGGGCAGAAACTGATAGTCCCCTTAGGAACAATTTGGTTCCCCTCCTGGGAGAGAACTTATTAATCTTCTGGCGAGTTTTGGTGTTTTGTTTTGTTTTTGTGCTTGACAAGCACTACACATTTTGTTCTTGACAAGCACTACACATTTCCTGGTCCTGATTTTGTACTTTCTGGTAAGATTTAACTTTGTCTTTCTGGCTTAATGAGTACTATGTTTTGTGGACACCTTACCCTCAGATTGGCTTTGAATTGTATTATAGTGCCTGTGTAGAACTGCCTCTTAGTCTCTAGAACTCATGGACGTGATGGTTGTGGTTCTAAGATTGTTGGCTTGTTCAAAGGAATATTTCAATAGGGTCAATACTGACTCAACAAGATAAGCACAAAAAGCATGAACTTGAATATGGTTGTGAGTTTAAATACTTATCTCTGTGTAAGAATTCTTTTTTAAAATGTCAACCATTATTGATTCCTTTTAACTAGAATTAGCATTGCCTTGAAACCAGTGAAAGTGCATTTAACATGCTTGTAAAACATCTTCCCATTTTGAAAATATTTATTGTAATACAATTTTGCTTAATGCTTTTTCAAGAAAGATTGAATGGTTTTTTTGGTCCCTTCAGATATTAATAATATTAAGGTAACTGCGATCTGATCAAACATATTCTCATATCCGCTCCAACTTCTTATTAAGGAAACATTTTGGGATTTACACGACATGCAAAAAATGAAAAGGAAGAAAGATCTTTATTGATAACTATTTTCATGTTCAACCCTATTATTTTATTGGTTAATTTTGGTTAATTGAAAAACAATTGATAGAAGAATTCTTGCCAATCAGTTAACTAAATAAAGGCAATAATATTATGTACTTACCTTGTTGCTGAGATAATAAAATCTTAGCTTATTGCCATTCTTTCTCTTTGTCCTTAGCCAATGGAGAAGGTTTTTAAAAACAAAGCAAACAAACAAAAAGCCTGAATTCAATCAAGTGTACTGCCCATGGAGCCAATGCATAAGTTTGGGTAGGGAAGAAATTTGAATTATGCTAAACCTTATGTCAAAATTGTATATTTATCTACTTTATTGATGAAAAGGTTGCAATTTTTTGGGTAGGGAAGAAATTTGAATTATGCTAAACCTTATGTCAAAATTGTATATTTATCTACTTTATTGATGAAAAGGTTGCAATTTTATTGTCTACTTGTTGCCATTCAGTATTAATATTAGTGGTATTAAGAGCACTAGTAGTAATATTTAGATCTTACTTTTAGCCAAAAGGCCCTCTGGTAACAAGTTACTGTGATGTATTGCTTCATAAAATCAGTATATTAATTTGCATGGTAGTGATGTTCTCTTTTTTGCTAACTATTTTGTTTTCTGTTTACACTGTTTGTAGAGACACTTCTGCAAATTTGTATTGGTCTTTTTTTCCTGCATGGCTTGCCTTTCCTCTTTTTCATTTCAGACATTCACCTTGGTGGGTGCTGGATAAAAAGTATGCTGCTATGTGTTGGAATCACTTTATTATTTTTTTTCCTGGTGTAGCAACCTAGCCCTATTATTTCCATGTTATTTCTGCTTCTGGTGCCAATTTTTTTCTAAAGAAGTAATATCCAGGAACACATTCACTTCATTTACTGAGGTATGTCTGTACTATTATTTTTATACTGTTGAAACTATATTCCCTTGGGTATGCACAATTTGTAATGCTAAAGTAACATCAAATCAGTTTTTCTATGCCCAAAGATCTGTTTGAGCTTTGGATGATGATATACATCTAGGATGTGAATCTTCTGGCCTATTAGTCAAATGTGACCCAATGAGGCGGTGCTTTTTAAATTTTTACGCTATTTCTTGTCAGTGTTTGGAGATAAGAGACCAATTAAAGACCAGAAAGCTGTTGTTGATAATTTAGCTTTGATATGTATCCCAGGAAGCTGTTTTGTGGTTTTACTCTCCAGTTGACAATAGACATACCAAGATTTAAGCTGAGTTTTACAATTGAGGAAGCTGTTGCACTAGGGAATCTTCTAGAGAAGATATACATAACCATCTACCACCTGCATTTCCCTATTTAGCCCTTTAGTATTTAGTTTTGCTTTAAATGCTTAATGAGAAAACATCTATACTGACATACACATAGAGCCAAAGCAAGTTGACTCATATGTGTACAATGATTATTTTGTTATCATGTCCAACCTTAGAAACAACTACCATATTTTCCAGAAAATAAGACATTGTCTTTTATTTATTTTTCCTCAAAAAGACACAGTATGGCTTATTTTCAGGGGATGTCTCATTTTTATTAAGTATGGTACAACAATCTACATTTATTCAAATATAATTAAGTTGTGTTCTTCCTCCCCCTGAGGACACACAATACCTAAAGCAGAGTGTCCTGCTCCTCACTTCACTAAGGAGACTTACTTTCATTTTCTACTAGCTTGGGGACCCGGCCCTGCCCGGGTCATTTGAGAAGTGCAGCAGGATGTAGAGTGGGTCATGGGGGCTCTGTGTGCCAAGTTTAGTCTTCATCCATCATTATTGGGAGTTGCAGTGGTATCATGACATTACTGAAGGTAGTGCAAGTCCCATCATCTCTGTGTGTCCCGTCCCCCCCAAAGTGTAGTAGGATGTAGATTGGGTCATGGGGGCTCTGTGTGCTAAGTTTGGTCTGTATTGGTGAATGGATGAGAGATGCATTGTTTTTCGGAAGTGAGTGAAGGTACTTCAAGTCCCATCATCCGTGGTCCGTCTCACAGTAAACTGCACCAGGCTGTAGAGTGGGTCATGAGGGCTCTGTGTGCCAGATTTGGTGTTGATCAGTCATTGGATTAGGTTTGTATCAGGATTGGGAAGTGAGGGAAGGTACTGCAAGTCCCATCATCCATGTTCTGTCCCCCTCCAAACTTCAGTAGGATGTAGAGTGGGTCACTGGGGCTCTGTGTGCCAAGTGTGGACTTTCTAGGTGTTTGTTGGGGGCCACAGTGGTCTGTGGGAACAGAGGGGTGTAAAAGTACTACAAATCCCATCATCCATTGTCAGTCCTCCCCCAAACCTCACCAGGACGTGAAGGCAGTCATGGGGGTTATGTATGGCAAGTTTGGTCTCAATCAGTGATTGGATGAGGGTTGCAGCGGACTTTGGAAGTGAGTAGAGGCACTTCAAGTCCCATCATCCATGGCCCACCCTCCTCCGAACTGCACCAGGACGTAGAGTGGGTCATGGGGGCTGTGTGCTGAGTGTGGTCTGTATTGGTCCTTTTGGTGGCCTCAGTGGTCTGTGGGAACCAAAGTCTTGGAAAGTGCTACAAATCCCATAATACGTGGGTCATGCCATGGGGGGGGGTATGTGTACCAAGTTTGGTGCAGGTCCATCACCCGCGCTGGTCGCTGTGGCCTGTGAAAGTGGCTGCCACATATCCACCCAGGCCTGTGAAAGTGGCTGCCACATATCCGCCCTGGCCTGTGAAAGTATACCGGTGTAAAACAGAAAGGAGTTTAAAAAAATGGAAAAGGCCTGCATGGAATGGATTCTGGGTTGCTGGCTTTTTCCCCTCAGTGGGAAGAAATCCTGTTGTTTGAATGTAGAGGCCTGGACTCTGGGTTGCTGGCTTTTTTCCCTCAGTGGGAAGAAATCCTGTTGTTTGAATGTAGAGGCCTGGATTCTGGGATGCTGGCTTTTTCCCCTCAGTGGGAAGAAATCCTGTTGTTTGAATGTAAAGGCCTGGATTCTGGGATGCTGGCTTTTCTTCCCCTCAGTGGGAAGAAATCCTGTTGTTTGAATGTAAAGGCCTGGATTCTGGGTTGCTGGCTTTTTTCCCCTCAGTGGGAAGAAATCCTGTTGTTTGAATGTAAGTCGTTGTTGTTTGAATGTAAAGGCCTGGATTCTGGGTTGCTGGCTTTTTTCCCCTCAGTGGGAAGAAATCCTGTTGTTTGAATGTAAAGGCCTGGATTCTGGGTTGCTGGCTAATCAGTGGCTATCAATGCCCTCTGTCTGGTGCCTTAGAATTTTGGAGTGGCGAGGCTGTCCAATCAAAGGACTTTATGCAAATAGCTGCCACATATCCGCCCTTCCGCCCTTCCGCCCTCCGCATACACACACACATACACACATACACACATACACACATACAAACATTCTGTTTTATAAAGGTATACAGATTTCTCCCTCTATGCCTCAGCTTGCAGCACACACAGAATGACTGGGACCTGACATGGGAGCAGAACTTGTTGATGGGTCTGCTCTCCAGGCATCTCTGAGATAGCAGTTGTCACAATGGGGCAGATGATAAGAGCTGCCCATCTTCTTAGTGCTCCATGCCGGTACACTGCATAGCCACACCTATCACATGTCTTAGTTTCGAAATGTGGTTTATATTGTGCAAATGCTTAGAAATCTTGCTGCAGCTTATTTTATAGGTATGCCTATTTTTAGGAAAATACGATATTACACTTGATATAAAGAGACATCACTTAACTGGTTTGTAATGCCTTCACAGAAAATTTAGACCCTCAGTACTAGTGACTGCCATGTTGTGAATAAAGTTATCAAGTCATCTTGTACATTTGATGATACAATCCAAACATATTAAGGTTTCTTGTTTCACTTCTATGACATTCAAGCTTTGTATGTCCAATCAAATTGATGGGGAAGTGTTTAGTTCTCCTTATGATGTATGAGACATGAAATGAATTTCATGCACAATTAAAACCCTGCCGCTCTCTGATTTGTCATAATTTATAAGCCATTTTCAGAAGCTGTGCGGTAATTGCCTATACTAGTATTGTGTTAAAAAAACTCACTAGGGAAAAAGGGAAGGTTTATGTGATGTTGCATTAGACATATCAGTCCCTAAGTACTTTTTATTGATAACATTTATGTTTTTACAATGAATTAGATGCACCCCACATAGATACTTCACAAATTAAAATGTCATAAATAATTTGTAAAAGTCTATTAACCTAGCAAAATGTAATCCGTTGTCTCCATTTGGGGAACAGAGAGGTGTCAAAAGAGATCATTAAAATCTATTGGGGTACTGAATAAAGCAATGTCTCTATATATTTAAAAATCATTTGGAAACTGCAAGGGATTCTTAAATGTAGGTTCATGGATCACAGTTATTCCTGTTCAAAAGGATGGAATGGGGTGAGGGGAAGCTTGATTGACAATGAAATAATGGTGATATATTATTTTATATGCACAATCATAGTGGAGATGAATTTTGCTCTGAGAATGTATTTTAGTGCCATTAAGGGGCTCCTTTAAATTAAATTGTGTTGTAATAATATAGGACCTTGTCCTCTCCATTTATACTATTTGGTGGCAATTGGAAAGATATTAAGAGTGGAAAGACACAGCCATCTGGAATGAAATGACAACACAATAAATTTTAAAGCCCTTGCTTTCCCCTTTTTATGTTTATTCTTTCAGAGGCTCAGAAGAAAGCTCTGTGACAGAACTGCCATAAATTTTTTATATACTACATTGTATTTGAATTTTAATTTTACTATCATGGGCACTAGTCAACAAGTACTATTTTTCTGAGGGGAAAACAACAGTAAAACATCACAAGACTGGTTGCGCACAATGACAAGACAAGCAGTAACCATTGCTCTCTACAGAATCATTATTGCAGTAGCTAGGTTTTGCCCATCTTTGGATTTCGGCTTGAGGAAATAATGATTTTGCACTATAGTTTGGATTGTTAAATTTAAAATATTGGTGTAATTCTGCTGCAAATTAAGGAATACATATACTCCCTGGCTGAAAGAAGCCACACTTCAGGTTGAGCTGAGAGTGCTACATCTACCCAGCATTCTATCTATCCATCCGTCCATCCATCTATCTATTTATCTAGATAGATAGTAGATGTGTGCATCTCTGTTAGTCTCTGTAAGTCATATCCAATTAGTTAAGTTTGTACATATGAGGTGCTATTTGACATGTGGGCATGGCCCAAGCCAAAAATTTAAGAGTCAGAACTTACCCAATACTTTTTCGTTTAATGGCTTCTCACAAGAGGGAAACCATGGAGAAAGCAAAGTTCCCTGGGAAATACAGTACAGAATTTTGGGAAATGTAGTTTGGGAAGGCAAGGAGCCCTATGGCAGAGAATGCAAAAGTCCCTGCCCTAAACTATATTTCCCAGAATTCTGCTCACATCATAACGCTTCAATCAGGAGAGGAGAGTGATTTGTCCCTCTGTACCAGCAGCCAGACAGAGTCCCAATAAATTGTTGAATCTGCAAAGAGGAGGACTGACTGATACATCTAGTAAGTAAATCTCTGCACTGGGCTAAGAATAATTTCCTAAATGGGTGGCCCTTGGGAGTCCCTTCAAATTCAATAGGGGAACCATATTAATTAGTTTAGGGGATGGATGGCAATCTGTCAGGAGAGTTTTGATGGTGACCTTCTGCCTGGAAGAAGGGGCTAGACTAGATGGATCTTGGGAGTCACTTCCAACTCTAAAATTCTATGAAAATGTAGAATTGGTTAATATTGGTTTCTATTGATTAATATATGAAAGACATTCAATGAGATAGATGTGACTTAAAAAAACACTTTATGTTGTTGCATAGAAAATTCAAGGAGATAGCTCTTGTAGTTTTTAAAATGTTGTTTATAAAAACATTGAAAATTCTCCCAAAATCTGAGGATACATGAAACATTCTGGGACTTGATGGGCTAACAGCGATAAATGTGTTCTACCATTGTAGCACGTTTCACTCCAATAGCTGTAATAATGAGGGAGAAAGGAGCCCCTGAATTTTCCCCAATTATAATAATTATGCGGAATTACGATAATAAAAAGTAAAAAAATTTTCACTAACTATACTTTAGAAACACTTTAGAAATGAAATGTCAACACCCCCTAATTTTGTAATTACTTTTGAAACATTTTTATCTATTGAACATGCCATATAGAGAGAGGGGGGGGGGTTATGTTTGGAGTGGGACATTATACGTATATGATCTTCACATCTCTGCTTCCTACAGGTACAAAACCAATTCTGCACCTAGTTATATAAATGCCATTGGCTAATTGATTTTAGATAACACAGAAGGATGCTGGCGAAAGAACATTTTGTCTCTATCTAGTCAGAACATCTAAATATCTAGCTAGTAGGCATGGGCGATAAATTCAGAATTATATGAAAAATCGGATATGGACATACAAATTTCACTTTAAAAGCAAGTTTTGAACTATGCATGAAAGGTGGGGGGAGGGGAGGTTTAGAACTTGAACCATTGACCCATTTCCACCCGAAACATTCTGTAAAGTTCAGATGTCTCTCAAGATTACTTTAATTTTCAAAACCATTAAGCAACTTTGGTAAAGATAAGAGAACTTTAAAAATATTCTTTTGGCCAGCAATGCCAGAAGGGAAGTGGTGGCCATGGCTAATCACAGCCATCTTAACTGTAGTTGAGAAGGCCAGGCCCCCAATGGTAGAGATTGCAAAAGGCCCTGCTGTTAAACTACATTTCCCACAATGCATACCTGCTCAGCAACTAAATGATGGCTGAAGGACCCAAAAGTAGCAGTCGTCTAAATTTAAAATAAACTGATTGAATCTACAAAGAGGTCTAAATAAAGCAAGCAATATGCAACTTTTGCAAAGCCAAGCGAACATAAAATGCTTTAAAAAACAAATCCTTTTTACTTAGGCCTGATTGCCATGAGCAAAGTATTATCGAAGACAGCTACAGCCAGCCAGCCCTTTACAGTCTAGCTTATAAAGACCAACAAAATATTCCAGGTATTCTTATAGTTATCCAAGTCTATTGGGCACTTAAAGAATTCTATTCTGTTCTATGAAATACATGATCTCAATGTCACATGCCCCATTTTGAATGTGAAAGTTCCCAAACCACTTTTAATGCATTAAATGAAAGACCTGCATATCTGAGTTGAAAAGTTCTGATTCTTTTCAGCACAACCAATGGCTCACATAATCAGAGACCTTTTTCATAATGTAAAGTAGTTTTGAGCCATGATCTTATCTTTCTAATCTCACCATAAGGTACAATCTTGATTTCAAATATCTGTTAAGCTGCTTGTCCTTCTTTGCTGAATGGCTAATGTATTCTGAATCTATTTTTGAATTCCATTTCTATCTGTATTTAGCAGAGAAAGAGAAAATGTGTGATAGTCACCGTGAAAATATAGCCTCTCTCTTAAAGTTGGCATCTTCTACTACTTAAAGCAACATGGTCCACTGAAATCACTGTGTTGGAGGGTGCTTCCAGATAGCACCAAGTCACAGGTTTTATCATCATTATCTTTATTTGTATATTGCTCTATCTCTCCAAGAGGGCTCAGGGTGGTTTCCAGCATAGAGCAAAGCATTCCATTACCAATACAAAATCATATAAAATAACCACTATAAAACATAAACATAATACTATTAAGCAATCACACACATTTAAAAGCCAGTTCCATATTATTCCATTGGACAAGATTTGAACTACCAATGGCCACGATTTCAAAGTGGGCATAAACAGCTATGAGTGGGCTGGGCCGGGGCTAGTGCAACGAAGTAGCATTGGGCTGGGGAGGTGGATAAAGTGCAGAGCAGGGTCATAGCTGATGGCCAAGGTAGCGCCTGCGGCTACTCTTTTTCAAAGGCCTGCTGGAACCACCAGGTATCACATGCAAATAAATGTTCCCTTAGGGTCAAAAAACCTGGGACCCGAGAAGAGGGTGGGTCCCGGGATTTCTACCTCTGTCATCCACACTTGCTGCTTTTGTCCTGGGATTTTGCAACCCCCAAGATGATCGCCACAGGAAGTCTGCTGGAAATTTCGGTGTTTCTTTTTTTAAAGAAACTCACAATGCAAATATGTGAATATATGCATATAAGTTCCGTTCTTGAGTTATAGATGCTGCATAGCCATCTATGCAGACAACTTTGGCTGTGCACATGTGCCTGGAAACTACGAGGTAATGTTCCTGGGTTATATGTGTCTGTTCCTCATTGCTTTTGTCATATAAACATGGAGAAAGTTGATTACATGACAAAACCTTTGTGTGTCATAACCTTCATTAAATGTGTGGAAGACAAACTTTTTCTTGCCAGGATAAAATTTTCAACCTTTAGTCAACTGTTGTCGTGTTTGTAGGATACAACCAATCAGGAACTGACATGTATAACCTAGGAACAAAGCAATATAAAAAAACCCCATATTTTCTGAGTGTCATATAATGGGCTCTGTGAAACTTTGTCTTTAAACTGTTTATAAAGTGTGTAGAAATGGAGGGGACCCTGTGTCTGATGAAGTCCTTAGATAATATTCTTAGTGTTACATCTTTTGCAAATCACACCAACACAAATGGATTATTAAAGCACTTCCCTTTCTTCACCTTGTAAGAGTAATGAAGTAAGATGCATGAGGCCTGTAAGAGAATGCAACATGATTATTTGAATTTCTATCCAATAAAGAATCAGAGGTGGGTAACTTTTCATATTCGAGTATATCCATCAAACTGAAGGCCGGCCATGTCATTTGATGTGGCCCATTAGATGCTGAACTACAACTCCTTTATTCTTACTAGAGCTGATGAGAATTGTCATGCAATAACATCTGGAAGGCTGTAGTTTGCTCTGTTTCAGGAAAGTAGGATTTGAATTTAGATAGGCTTGTCAATATGATGTCTTTAACCTTTTCCGAACTTCAGAGTCACAAGTGCTAGTGTGTTCCAATTCCCATTATCTCCACTTCACATAGCAGATAATCAAAAGTGATGGAAGTTGTTATTCTGGGACCAAAACTGGGTAAAAACAAAAGAGCATAGGTCACTATGTAAAAAATATATATAGTTGGCACTCTAGCCACAGATTCTCCATTGATTCAGCGGTCCTTTGAAGGCAACCATAAGGACAAAGTAACTCTTGATGAAAAGAAGTTTGACATCCCTGCTGCAGATGTTTGTGTTACAGCTCCTACAATCTCTCTGCTCAGTGGAGCTAATGAGAATTGTGTAGGACTAAAGGTTCCCACTGATATGCGACATTATCACAGCCAAACACTAAAATGAAGTACCAATGTATCTATTGTACACATTTGTGAATTTAAACACCCAAATACTATCAGAAAAAGATGACTCTATAAATGCTACTCTTGCCATGTGTAATGGATTGGCCTACCTTACAGGGTTGGTCTAAAAGCATTAATAGGCCTGCCTGGTAAAAGCTAAGGAGAGCAGGAGGGTGACGCGATCAGGCAGTTTCATAGCTGGAAGTGCAGTCCGATTGGCTAATGAAATTGTAGGGAGTCGCTTAGCATCCGGAGATGGATGGAGCCAAAAGGGGGGAAGAAGAAGCTTAGGCAACCATAGTTTAGTCAGTTGAGAGTTTGGTGTTTAAAGAGTTTGTTAGGAATTTTGAAGGGGAAGGAAGGAAGAATTTTAGGAACTGTTTGTTAAGAAGATGCCACTTAGAGAAAAATAGTTAAAGCTTTGAAGGGAGAAGGAGGAAGACATATAGTTAGGCCTCTATAGCGTTAGAATGCTGGTGTGGAAAGAGGATTCAAAGGGTTCAGAATAACCTGTTCGTATTCCTGTATGTGGAACATTATTTTTAAGAAACTCAAGTGTTAAGATCTTTCTCTGTCAGAAGTAAAGCCTGATAGATTATTGGAACCACTGCACATCTTTACTGTTCAAGAACAAAATAAACAACATGTTCTTGTTTTATTTCACCTGAAGAGTTTGTGTGTCTTCTTAAACATTCTGGAAAGGAGGTGGCCTATGAAATAGAAGGTGGCAGCAAAAGAAACCTCAATAAATATTTGGTGGTAGCAAATAAATATCTAATATACAGTGGTGGCATCCCACTGTCCTGCCTTGTGTATGTGCCTGTATGTGTGACCCCTTGTCCCTCAAGGCCTTGGCTAGCCATACCTGTTGTATATCATTGCACCATGATATCATTGCACCATGTCTCCCAGGGTCTATAGCTTTTGCTTCTACTTTGTCCACCATCCTGGAGCTTGTACTGTGGTCTTAGGGGCAATATAGCAATCAAATGATTACAGTACATACATTGTTAGGTGTTTGCTTACTTTGGAAGTAAGACCAGAACATAAAAACCTATTATGATACTATTTTCTCTCTCTTATTATCCAAACCTTTTCTTTACAACACCAGTATTCATTACTGCAGTCTGAATCAAATGTGATAATTGAGCTGCCCCGAGCCACTGGGAGTGGTGGCGTATAAATTTGAATAAATAAATAAATAATCAGTTCTATATCATTTCTACATTTCAGTTTTATAAGAATTAAAGAAAAAAAATTATAAGAAAAGATGGCAAAAGGTAATGCATGAAAAATACTGTCAATGTATTGTCGAAGCCTTCTATGGCTGGAATCACTGGGTTATTGTAGGTTTTTTGGGCTATATGGCCATGTTCTAGAAGCATTCCTTCCTGATGTTTCACCTGCACCTATGGCAAGCATCCTTAGAGGTTGTGAAGTCTGACCTCACAACCTCTGAGGATGCTTGCCATAGATGCAGGTGAAACGTCAGGAGACAATGTTTCTAGAACATGGCCATATAGCCCAAAAAACCTACAACAACCCAGTACTGTCAATGTTAGTAAATTTTTTAGGTTGTCTATTAGATTTCAGCCAGAAGACCTTTATGGAAAAAATAATAAATTGTGGTGGTGGCTGTTTTCATGTGGTTCATGCAGGATTTTATGTTCCTGTCAAAAACTTCCCTTCATGCCATATAAGTCCTCCTTTCATGCCACAAAATAGAAGAAAGTGACAATGTAAAGGAAAACCAGTGGCAGTGAGCGGAATGCAGATGATGAAACAGCTATTGAAACTAAACTGAAGCGCATTGTTTGGCATAACCCTCCTCACCCATTCCCTAGGGTGAAAGGGTATTTCTCTTTGTAAACATAACCAAGTGTCTCTTTATTTTGACACAACAGAATGATCTAACATCTCTATACTCTTTCTCTGTATTTTTTAAAACAAAGTCTTCTGAGCAAAGTTAAAGATGTACTGTTCAAAGAAGTGTGGTTTCATTATGGGTCTGTTTCCATATATGAAAAGAAAGCACATCAGCTGGCACTAGAAGCAGGATTGTGTCTGGAGATAAGCCAACTGAATACACCCACCAAATTGAATATAACTCTCAAGTTATGGAGAGCAGCCTTCAGGCCCTTCACAAATCTTCTGTTTTTGATGCTGCCCTGTACCATAAGCAAAAGGTGAGGTGTTAAATTATCTAAAAGGAAATAATATGTGTTTGGGCAGGCCAAATTTCACTTCATCATTCATGAATTATGGAGGAAGAAATACAGCATGCCATAGCTTATCCTAAGGGAAAAATCAAACAGATCCTATATTGAGTATACTACTTTGACAGGTTAATACTCATTGGGATATTAATAAAAAAATATGCCTAGAAAGGAAATAAAGATCTCAAATCTCAAGAGGATGGGAGCGAAAGAACATCAAATAGCAACGGATATGTAAAATTTCATCTTCACTTAGAGTGCGTTGTTTTTAAATACGGTCAATGTGATTGCAGACTGGTAAAAAGAAAGATTAGAATCCAGTCTAGGGATAGAAAGAAGAATGACAAACATTAATTTTCTAAGCCATCTCCTAATTAAAACTATATATCTCTTTATCAACTAGCTATCCAAAGTTCAACAACGACAACAAATATCATATGTCGACTATATTAGTTATTCTCAAAAGTCTTTTAGAGACATGTTCTACTACTTACTGACTTGGGGGCAAATCATGCTGTTTAAGCTAACCTGTCATTCATTGTTGTTATAATGATAAATAGGTTTTTGTAAGGATTCTATACAGACATGACTTCTATGTAAAAAGACCCAAAATAAATCTAGTAACAAAGAAAGCAACAAAGCAATGTAGGAATGAAATATTTTAATGAATGCTCACACTATACAGTAGTTAATGTACATACGGTAAAATATATGACCTTCAGGAAGGATTAGTATAACATGGTCTGTAGAAACTAGATGAACATTTGATCTTCAGAAATGTCCTCCGCAGATCTTCCAATGAGAGACTGAGGGCTCAACTTCTTCCAAGAGGAGGCTCAAAGAGGTTTACAGTGTAAATTGAAACAAAACAGTTGAACCAGGTAAAAGAGTTTCATAGTAGGGACACTGTAAGGGATTCACAACAAAACAAACATGCCATCACCAACTGAAAAAAACAACAAAAGAAACATGCTTATTCAGCAAAGTTGGAAGAGCATTTGAGGAGCTTTATGGAGAGGCTAACAAGGTGAGGCATTCTCAGATCTAGATGGTAAAGTGAGATAGGTCCTTTGATGATAACACTATGTAACATGATTTTTGTTCCTGGGCTATAAATGTTATTTCCTAATTGGGTCTAATATACAAGCATGGGAAAAGTTTATTAAAGTGCAATTGCGGGACATTCTGCAGCACATTTTACTATTGTTTTTCAATGAATACCTCACTGAGTCTCAACAAATTAAATATTTATTTATTTATTTACCGTATTTATATACCACGTTTCTCAGCCCGAAGGTGTCTCAAGGCGGTTTACAGTTGGCACAAAAAACTATGTTTCTGGAGTATAACAACTACTTTCTTTCAAAGTACATACCACATGATTAAACAAGAATAACATTTTTAAACCAGGAATAGATTTTTTTCAATTTTTGTTACACAGTGTAATCTAATTGGTGGATTTTAAAGTTTTATTGCTTTTAGTGTTATGTATTGGTATCTTGTGCATTTTGTAAACCACCCTGAGCCAACTGGAAAGGGCGGTATATAAACTGAAATAATACAAAAATAAATTTCTTTTTTTCAGTCTGACCATCACTTAAACATCAGCGGATAATTTTTTTTAAAAAAATCTGATAATTCTGAAGGTTACTCAAACAACAGAGGGCAACACCATGTAATACTACACTAAAACCACAAGGGTTATAAATAGAATACAAAAGGCTTGAGTAAGTATCAAATTGTTATATATATTAGGCCAACACATTAAATTCTACACATTAAATATTATTTAGTAAGTACTACACATTGAGAGCAAGACATTGAGTTCTACACATACAGTTCATCTTATCTAGATGCAAGCAGGACCTGGATTCATATATGACAATGCAATCACTCATAGGTCATGATAACATTGGGAATTCCAAGTCAAGCAGGGACGCTTAGGCTCCAATCAAAAGAAAGTACCTTTGTAAATTGCATAGTTTGGAGGAACTAGATTTATTTATTTGTCACGTTTCTATACCGCCCCTCTCAGCCCGAAGGCGACTCGGGACGGTTTACACAGGCAGTCTCTGCCCTCAATACAACACAAGCAACAAGGCAACCCTCCCCAAAAAAATATAATAACAAATTAACAATTAAAAACATACAATTGCAGTCTCAGCGTCATGTTGAAATCAGTTTCCATCGCATCGTCGTCATTCCATATATCTCGTTAAGCCTTATATTTCATCAGCAAATGCCTGCTCAAATAGCCAGGTCTTGACTTTCTTGCGAAATGACAGGAGGGAGGGGCCCGATCTGATGTTTTTAGGGAGGGCCTTCCAAAGCCGAGGAGCCACCACTGAAAAGGCCCTGTCTCTTGTCCCCGCCAGTCGCGCCTGCGAAGAAGGCGGGACCGAGAGCAGGGCCTCTCCAGATGATCTTAAGCATCTCGATGGTTCATAGGGAGAGATGCGTTCGGACAGGTAAGTAGGACCCGAACCGTTTAGGGCTTTAAAGGCTAGAGCAAGCACTTTGAATTGTGCCCGGTAGCAAACTGGCAGCCAGTGGAGCTGGCACAACAGGGGAGTTGTACACTCTCTGAATGCTGCTCCTGTTATCAACCTGGCTGCTGTCCGTTGGACTAGTCCGTTGGACTAGTTGCAGCTTCCGAACAGTCCTCAAAGGCAACCCCACGTAGAGAGCGTTGCAGTAATCTATACGGGATGTAACCAGAGCATGGACCACCGTGGCCAAGTCAGACTTCCCAAGGGACGGGCGCAGCTGGCGCACAAGTTTTAACTGTGCAAATGCTCCCCTGGTCACCGCTGAAACCTGGGGTTCCAGGCTCAGCAATGAGTCCAGGATCACACCCAAACTGCAAACCTGCGTCTTCAGGGGGAGTGTAACCCCGTCCAACACAGGCTGTAACCCTATGCCCTGTTTGGCCTTTCGACTGACCAGGAGTGCCTCTGTCTTGTCTGGATTCAATTTCAGTTTGTTCTCCCTCATCCAGTCCGACACAGCAGCCAAGCACCGGTTCAGGACCTGAACAGCCTCCTTAGTAGCAGGTGGGAAGGAGTGACAGAGTTGGACATCATCTGCGTACAGATGGCACCGCACTCCGAAACTCCGGATGACCTCCCCCAGTGGCTTCATGTAGATGTTAAACAACATGGGAGATAGTATTGAACCCTGAGGAACCCCACAAGACAATGGTTGAGGGGTTGAGCAGGTATCTCCCAATAACACCATCTGAGATCGGCCCTCCAGAAAGGACCGGAGCCACTGCAAGACAGTACCTCCAAGGCCCATTTCTGCGAGGCGTCCCAGAAGGATACTGTGGTCAACGGTATTGAAGGCCGCTGAGAGGTCCAGCAGAACCAACAGGGACACACTCCTCCTGTCAAGCTCCCGGTGTAGATCATCCATGAAGGCAACCAAGGCTGTCTCGGTACCATGCCTCGGTCTAAAACCAGACTGCGCTGGATCCAGATAATCCATGTCTTCCAAGAATACCTGGAGTTGTGAGGCCACCACACATTCCAGGACTTTGCCCAAGAAGGGAAGATTGGAAACAGGCCGATAGTTGACGAATTGAGTGGGGTCCAGTGATGGTTTCTTCAACAGCGGTTTTATAACAGCTTGTTTTAAGCTTGCTGGAATGTTGCCTTCCCGAAGGGAGGCATTAACCACCACCTTCACCCACTCGGCCAATCCCCCTCTGGCCTCCTTTAGAAGCCAGGATGGGCAGGGGTGTAGGATGCATGTGGTCGCTCTCATTCCTCCAAGTATCTTGTCCACATCCTCGGGTTTCACCAATTGAAATTGATCCATCATAATCGGACAAGCAGGTGCTCCAGCGACATCCTCAGAGACTGCCGTTAACATGGTGTCCAGGCCAGAACGGATCAAAGCGACTTTATCCACAAAAAACTGAGCAAATGCTTCACAGCGGGCTGCCGAGTTGTCAGAGATCCCATCCTGGACGGCGGGATGCAATAGGCCTCTGACAACTCGAAACAGCTCTGCTGGACGGTTCTTTGCGGACGCAATATTGGCTGCCAGAAAGGATTTCTTTGCAGCCTTTATTGCCGCGCCATATGCCCTTAGATAGGCATCACCGCATGTTTGATTTGGCCCGCTCGGATCCGAACGCCACATGCTCTCTAGGTCCTTCTTCCTTCGCTTCATTGCTGCCAACTCCTCGTTAAACCAAGGAGCTGGTTTAGCTCGGCTACTTGAGAGGGGCCGTTCCGGAGAAATCGTGTCTATTGCCCTAGTCATCTCCCCGTTCCAGAGAGTGACCAGAGCATCGACAGAATCTACCGAGGTGGCGGGAAATTCCCCAAGAGCTGTCAGGAATCCGACAGGATCCATAAGCCTCCTAGGGCGGACCATCTTAATGGGTCCTCCACCCCTGCAGAGGTTGGAGGGTGCAGAAAGTCTAAACCTGATCAGATGATGGTCGGTCCATGGCAATAGAGCGATGGTCAGCTCCTCCACACCACCATCGTTCTTCCATCCCTGACAGAAAACCAAGTCTAAGGTGTGCCCAGCACAGTGGGTAGAGCCAGATACCTGTTGGGACAGCCCCATGGTCGCCATGGTAGACATGAAGTCCTGAGCCGCTCCTGAATGGGTGGACTCTGCATGAATGTTGAAGTCCCCCAACACTAGGAGCCGTTGGGACTCCAACACCAGGCTCGAGACCACCCCTGCTAGCTCAGGAAGGGAGACTGTAGTGCAGCGGGGTGGACGGTACACTAACAGAATCCCTATTCTGTCCCGGTCACCTACCCTCAGGAGGACACATTCGAAATTGGTTGACTGAGGAATGGGGCATCTGGTCAGGGAGATGGAATCCTTATAGACCACTGCAACCCCGCCTCCCCGCCCTCCGGATCTCGGCTGGTGCTGCACGGAGAAATCTGGTGGACAAAGCTGGGTCAGATTTACACCTCCAGCCTCATCCAGCCAGGTCTCCGTTATGCACGCCAGATCTGCCCGTTCATCCAGAATTAGGTCCTGGATGATAGCTGTTTTACCGTTGACAGTCACGGTAAAACAGCAGTCATGATGAAGAAGGTAAGTCTGTATAAATGGCAAATCTCAATGACGCGGTAAGTTCAAAGTAAAGAGTCCCAGGCGTGCCGTGTGGATGTAAACAATGATGCAAAGCGGATACGCTGTAGAGCGTTCCGTGAGAGGGGGTGTCGAAGTTTTCAGTAGTGAGTCCCAAACGCAGACAACAGGCACAAGTACAGGCAGTCCTGGAGATTCCAAGGATAATAAAAAAAAGCGTAGAAGTAAACAAGGATCCCAAGCAGCGGCGCCAAGGGTGTGCTGCGAGGGAGGTTGCCTACCGCAGGAGCTCTCTCCGGGGCCAGCTAGCGGGCCGTTTCAACTCTTTCCAAGTCTTCCCCAGGGCTCAAGTTCACAATAGAGTGTCGTCCTCAAGGATAAGCAATCTTAAAATAACATAAGCATAATCAGTATCACATAAACAACCACAAGGAACAGTGTACATATAATTGCAGGCATTATTTACCTTACGGAGAATTTCATTCAGCATGGAGGATGGACCATCCTAACTGATGGAAATGGTGAGGGTGTAACAAACTGGGAGCAAGTTTTAAAGGGGCAGCTTCCTAATTACCTATATAGGAGTGAATTGATACTTAACTGATCGTTAAGGCCACCATTGTTTTTTTTCTGTTGCTAGTTGAACGATCCGGCTGGTTTCTCTTTTCTTTAGGAGGCTGATGTAATCCATGTACCCTGAGCTTTTAACCTTTCAAGTATCTAAATCTTTATTTGGTCAAAAGAAGGCCCGTTAATCAAGAGAGATGCCTCTTGTTTGGAATAAATAGCTTCCACTGCATTCTTGAATTTCTAATAATTTTAGATAATCCCAATTCACTTTGTAAAAAGGCCTTCTCCGTGTCTATGAATAGTAAAGCTAACTGTTTCTCATTATGTTTTTCAAAATATCCAATTGTGTTAATCAAAATTCTAATATTATCCTTTATTTGTCTATTTGGTAAGAAACCGGTTTGATCCTGTGAAATCCAATCATTTAATTTTTAAAAAATCTATCTGCCATAATTATTGTAAATATTTTGTAGTCATTATTTAATAGAGATATAGGCTGGTAGTTTTTTTATTTCCGTCGGGTCTGAATTTTCTTTATGAATCAGAGTTATATTAGCTTTTCCCCATGATTTGGGTATTTCTTTTGTTTCTAATATGTTATTAAGTATATCTTTTAACAAGGGGCCGAGTTCATTTTTAAAGGTTTTGTAAAAAATCGATGTATATCCATCAGGTCCCAGGGCTTTATTATTCTTAAGTTTGTTGATTGCTTTATCTATTTCAGCCATTATTATTGGGTCATTCAGTAATTCTCTTTGCTTGTCGGTTAATTTAGGGATGTTTAAATTGCTTAAGTATTCCATTATTTGTTCTTTTGATACTTCCTCTTTACAGAGTAGATTTGAGTAGAATTTCTTGAATTGATTAGCTATTGTGTCTCTGTCTGTGTACCAGATTCCATCTTTATGAATCTTTGTGATATAGATCCTTTCTTTTTTTATCTTTTAATTTTCTGGCCAACCATTTGCCAATTTTAATTTTATTTTTAATAATGGCAACACTAGTGAGAGACATTAATGGAGATAAAAGGCTAGAAGGAATGAAAATCTTGAAACAACACTTTAAATTAAGAGTCTATGCAGATGATGTGGTCTGTATTATAAAAGATCCTCAATCATTGGCTACTCAAAATATGTAGAAACCTTCAGAAAACTTTCCGGTTTTAAGCTGAATAAACAGAAAGCTAAATTACTAACTAAAAATCTAGACAATACAACAAAGGAATTACTACAAGCCAAATCTGGAATAAAAATAAAAAGCAAAATTAAATATTTAGGGGTAACATTAACTTCAAACAACACAAAACTTCTTAAAAATAACTATAAACAAACTTGGAATAAGATCCAAAAGGATCTTGAAAAGTGGAACAACCAAAAAAATTCTATTTTAGGAGAAATAGCAACTATAAAAATGTCGATCTTACCTCAGTTATTATTTCTTTTTCAGGCACTCCCCATAATTAGAAATTGCTATTTATTATTACAATTTATTCAAAAAATGGAATTTGGCTCTAATTAAATTCATCTGGAATAACAAAAAACCTAGGATAAAATTAAAATTATTAACAGATAGTAGGAAAAGAAGCGCTCTAGGCTTGCCAGATATAAAATTATACTATGCAGCTTACAACCTGATAGGATTAAAAGAATGGACTATTTTTAAAAATGCTAATCTACTGACACTATCTCCGGTTCAGGTGGCATGGTTATTTATGGTATAACAAAAGAAAGATTGAAAGAAAATAGTAATCATTTTATTAGGGCATCCTTAATCAAGACCTGGGAAAAATATAAAGCAAGGTTATTTGACAAAATCCCACTTTGGATTTCTCCACTGGAAGCTAGGCTTAAAAGAGAACTGGCTGAAGAGAAATGGCTAACATACAAACAAGTTCTTCATAAAGTTGATAACTCAAGGTTCAAAATTAAGACATTTGAAGAAATAAAACAGATAAATCAAAAGACAACCTGGCTCCAATATCATCAAATCTATCAAAGTTACATAGAGGACGCAAAAATTGGATTCCAAAAGAAGAAGGTATTTGGGAACTAATATTGAAAAAAGAGAAAAAATAATTAGCTTATTATACCAGCAACTATTAATTTGGTCAACTGAGGAAGAACAAATAAAATAATGCCAAATAAAATGGGCAAAAGATTTAGGACATAATATTTGCATGTACCAATGGGAGGAAATCTGGAAAAATAAATTAAAATATTCAGTAGCCACAGAGATTCAATAGAATTGGTATAAAATGTAATTTAAGTGGCACTATACTCCAGTACAATTGGCCAAATTTAACAAGCAAATCTCAAATAAATGTTGGAAGTGCGAAAAAGAAAAAAGGCTCCTTTTTCCATCAATGGTGGGCCAGTAAAAATGTCAAAAAATATACACTCTATAACCCCCCAAAATCAAATTCCCCTTACTACCAGAGATGTATTTATTAGATATAATAAAAGCTAAAGTAAACCCAAATTAAGATAAAATGTTTTTTCTCATGAGTTGTGCTGTAAGACAAATACTAGCCAGAAGATGGAAACAAAAAAAACACACAACGCAGATGATTGGATCATCAAATTATTTGACATGATACAAATGGATTGGTTATCACAAAGACTAAAAGATGACAAAAAAAAGACAGACTGGTCAGGCTTTAAAAATTTTATTCATAATTATGGAATCAGACTAATTATAGACATAACTGATGTCTAAAAGAAGAACTCAAAAGAATCCATGCCGCTGGAAAAAGATGTAAAAATGACTATCTTCTTTTTCAACAAGAATTTTATTCCTTGAGAGGACATTGGGAAGTCAATTTTATATAACTCTTCTTATTGCCTTTTTTCCTTTTCTTTTTCACCTTCTTTTTTTTTGCTCTGTAACCTGTTATAAATAACTTGCAATAAAAATATTTTTAAAAAATTCTGAAGGTTAGTCTAATTCAGCATCTTCCCCTTCCCATAGCGGCCAAACAATACCATGGGGAAAATCTCACTTCAGATTGCAAATGTTCTTTGTTCTTGAATGGTAGATGGCGTAATTATCTGAAATGATCCTAAGAATGCTATGTATTATAAACTGACACTATCACACAGTGCCACACTCATCATCACCTTAGCAGATTTGTCTTTGTGCCCTTCTGTCACTCCATGACACAGAAGTCAATGCTCCAGGAGCTCCACACTTGCCACCTAGACTTTCATAGCATCTACCCCAACTTATCTGGAAAATGTCACCTATTTATCATGCTCACTTCTAGGATTGTGCTTCTATTTCTGTAGTTGCAATTCACATTCAGCAATCTGGTTCCATTTTCAACTCACTGAGCTGGCAATCAATTTCCTGCTGTTATTTGGGTCGAAAGCTAAAATCTAAAAAATTGAACTATTAATATATTACAAGTAAGTACTAAATCTGTTAAGTAGGGGCTGACAGATCACATTAAAACATGTGCCCTTAAGCATATTGGAGCACTGCAAGTGACTTGTGATACATGATGCCATTATTGACCTCTGAGTTGTGCAATTTGTCAGAGACAGAGCAAAAATGGGTTTTCTTGGCTTTTTTCTCCCAATCCCCACATATTTGTACCAGAACTAACACATACTTCAAAGGAAGAAGCTTCCAAAAAATAAAAATAGGAGCACTGTACTATACACAATTAATTAAACACTGAAACGGAGCTCTGAATGAACAAACAGTACTACTACACAAGATCCCTTCATAAATAGTAGGAAGGGAATTAAAAAAGAATGACAAATCACAGAAACCATTTCATACAGTCTCTTCTGAAATATGTTCTACTTTTTCTCAAACAACAATTCTCATACATCAACCTCTAAAGAAACTAACAAGTTAGATATTGTATCTTATTCTTCCAGTAGAAAGCATTTCAAGAATGAATAGGCAAAGTTTAAGAATTAGGACCATAAAACCTGTTATATTGGTTGCATTGCTGGGAGTGTGCAACTTAGTTTTGATTGCCAAGCATGATTTCAAAACTCTGGTCTCTTCAAAGGTGTAGTCCAACGGTCAAACCACTACACCACGTTGGCTCTTATTTTAACCAAATTTTTGTGGACAATAAATTGGTTCCAGAATCTATCTTACATGGAGAACATGGTATAGACTGCAACTCAATTTCCCAGATTGCACATTCATACTTCATACCACTTTCACTGATCATATTGTTTTCTATGTAGTATCTTCCTTACCAAAGCCGGGGGAGCATACTGGGTGAAAAGGAATGAGAAACTCTGTATCTGCTATCATAATAATAGGTGAATAGAGCATTTTCATTTCAAAACTTTCATATGTGCTGCAATTGCTAAAAACAAAAGGGAGGCTTGGCCCGTGTTTCAGAGTCAGTGCTTCAGTTGGGAACTGTTTTCTCTACCTATTTATTTTCTGACCACTGATGTTAATGCTTGCTACAGTGCTGTATCTTGCCTTCATTATCCCCTTGCTATAGACAAGTCATATATCTTCACTTCCTGAATTCTTCTTGCCCCATAACATTGACAGCTTTGTTGCCCCTATGCTTAAGGAAGTGTCATGTTTCTGAAATAAGGTATCTCTTTACTGTTGCAGTAGATGTGGGGAATCAAAGCTGAATGAGAAGAGAATGTAAGCATCACATACTCATTATTTGCTGATTTTTCTAAATAGTATACACAATCTTTACACTGAAGGTGTCATCCTCCTTTAAAAACCTATACCCAAATTGTCTCATCATAAATGTAAGCCTTTCCTTGCATCATTTCTGGTCCTTCATTTCCCTACTCAGAATTCACATTTTCTATATGGATTTCAGCCTAGGTTTGTAAGTATTATTTCCAGATTCTAGGCATATATAGCAGATTCAAATTCAGAACTACAAATTTTGTCTGTGTAAATCTGTAAATCGTCCCATTGGATTGTTTCATTGTCTTCTTCAAATAATGGTTATCATTGTTATAATCAATTACCAGTGATATCAACAATGAATAACACCGTTGAACACATACTTCATTTTGCTATGATCATCACAGATGGTAAATTATACTCTCATCTCCGTTCAAACAGAGGTCACACTGGAAGATGCCCAAAATTTCTGTTGTTGAACAATGTGATAGATTCTAATAATTCTTACTTTTGCTTTATTAAGGTGAAATTGCTCATATATACCTCTTCCTTAGCTCAGGAAGGCATACAAAGAAGGCATGTTTAAAACTTATAAGGACACAGTGAAAACCAATTAAAAGTCATGTAATCAAAACAGTGGCCATTACACGGTTCAATTACTCGTATATACTCGAGTATAAGCTGACCCAAATATAAGCCAAGGCACCTAATTTTACCAAAACAAAAACAAAAAAACCTGAGAAAACTTACTGACTCAAGTTTAAGCCGAGGGTGGAAAATGCAGCAACTACTGGTAAATTTCCAAATAAAAAATGATATCAATAAAATTACATTGATCAGTAGGTTAAATGTTTCTTTAAATGTTTACCGTATTTCAAAGGAAAACAGTAAAATAACTCTGTAACTGTAAAAGGGGGTATCAAAAAAACCAATATAGCATCAGCAATAACATAATAATAATAATAAGGGGAAATTCATGTATAGAAATAATGTATACATATAGATACAGATATGCAGGTACATGGAAAGCTCTAGATAGATAGCTATCTATATATACAGTATAGGATTTCCAAAGACCTGCAAACATATTAGGGGAAATTCAAATATAAAATAAATGTATATAGCTATATATACATAGGGATTGCAAACACTTACAGGGGAAAATGCCTATATATCTGTAATATTATTATTAATAATAATCTTTATACCCCGCCACCATCTCCCCAACGGGGACTTGGGGAGGCCTACATGAGGCCAAGCCCAACAACGCAATACAATAAATGAAGTCAAAAGAAATGGTAGCTGCTGTGACCAATCAATACAAGAGGAAAAGAACACCGAAATATCAATTATAAAACACAATAAATTGTTGGTTATGCAATGTTTAGTCACATCCAAGTTCAAACAATCAATAGTGTATCAACTTACTCACGCATGAATACAAATAAAGTGGAATGGAAGGACCAGGAGGGTCAAATCAAAGTCCATAATAGTCACAGGGTTATATCCCAATGTTCATAGTAGCAACGTGCAGTGGAGCCGAATTTGAGTGCGTAGTTGGGGCCGGGTTGACGGAAGTCATAGGGTTGAAAGAGACCGTTTCGTGCTTCAAGGCACTTTTTCAAAACCCAAAAATTATAGTCAGGCTTCAAGGGCATCCACATGTCTAGAATAACAATAGAAGTTTAAAAGACATAGATGTATCTGAGAGACTAAAACCTTGCCAAAGTATAATGGCCTCATTATTAATATTTGACCCCCAAAAGAAGAAAAAAATGAAATAGATATTTTAGTTATTTACATTCAAATAAGTGTTTCACCTGAATGGGAGCTCTGAATAATCGAGAGGTCACAGTTCCATGGAACATCTATGCATATTTAACTGAAAGGTTGCAAAAATCCACATTATGAATAGAAACTAAATTTATTGGGTTCATCGGGAAATGCTTTGAAGACTGGAAAAAGTAGGTAGCATATTTCCTGTGAAATTCAATCTCCCTGAGCATTGTGGTCTAATTCGAGGAGGAAATATGCGTTGAAAGTATACATATTTCAAAAATGGACATGAGTAAAAATATGTACATGCTTTAATGCATAGGGGAAAAAATGTAATGATAGAAACAATTTGGAAAACCTGTAGGTTCAGAAGAGTAATCCATGGGATGTCTTGCTATATCATGATGATCAGGATAATCAAAAGCTGCAAGATACTTTAACTTTCTAAATTGACTCTATTGTCATGAGTCTATTTCCTAAAACATTAAGATGATCTTGCCGGACAGTTCAATTCTGATTCAACTTGCTCTTGTTTATCCAGAGAACTTGATGTTGGTGATTAGTTGAACTTTTTGTAAGGAATGTTTCTAAGGATTTTTTTGTAAGGAATGTTAAAGTATGAATTTTAAAGTAAAGAAGCATAATGAAATATAAGCAGACTCAATCCTAAATAATCAACCACTAATTATCAAGATCATCTGAACAACCTTTGTCAAGAAAAAATTCTAGAGGTAATCTTTTTTTTAATCTACCCGACTATAATAGTAGAGAAATAAGTATATTTATCAGCTTTTAAAATGTAGAGTATATCTATGAGATTCAGTGTAACCTAATCATTGAAATGTGTACTTGTAGTTTCATTTTAAGATGTATTTGTATCTGTTTATTTAAAAGTAGTTATTGTCCCTGTGCTAAAAACCAAAGCTTTCAGAACGTTAAGAGTACCTCAACATGCTATTATTTTTACTATTCATTTCAACCACAGACCCAAGGGAAGAATATGTCTCTACCTTAAGTAGTTGTGAAGCTCTATAAATCTTCTTTTATTCGGTAGCCAATTCTCACTACCTTTAAGTAGTAGCATAACAAGTGAAAATTGCTTTTGGACCACATTCAGGAAAGAGAAATTAGACTGAAGTTTCCTGCTGGATGGAGTTTAGAGAGGATGTGATTTAGGGTTACAAGTCTCACAGTGCCCATTGATGTCTCATGGTGCCCATTGATGTTTCAGAGAGACACTGTGATTTCCAAAACTGCAGGTAGGAAGAAAAAAAATCAAAATGGATGGGGCTGGCCAAATTAAAAGCTTGATTTTTGTATGTAACACCTTGTAATCAGTTTCTATACAACCCCAACTGGTCACAAGTCTTTCTCACTCAGGCTCCTTCCAGGCAGACTCTATATCCCAGGATCTGATCCAAGGTTTTCTGCTTTAAGCTGGATTATATGAGTCCGCACTGCCAGATAGTCTGGGAGAAACAGATAACCTGGAATTAGATCCTGGGATATAGGCCCCTCAGTTTAAAAAGTTTGTATATCAGTTCTGTCTCTACAACATGAGCCTGCCAAAATCCAGGAGCGAGATGAGCCGACTGACAAAGATAAATTATGGAGATACAAACTTGGGCCTATTGTATATGTTTTGTTTTATTCTATGTATGTATATGTGACATTGTATTGCACCTTTTTGTGAGTCATTCTGGGTCCCCTTCTGGTGAGAAGGGAGGGATATAAATACAGTAAATAAATTAAAAAATAATAAATATCTTATTTTTGGGACCAAGGCAGGAAGTAGATTGCAAGTGCTTACTCATAAGCCTTTTTGTACAAGCTCTTGCTATAGTAGTACAAATAATTGAGAACCAATTTCAAACTTTCCAGAAGGCCAGCAATAACAGCATGTTTGAAGGAAAAATTCTAAATATTCCATGAATGCTATTTTTAGACTTGCCAAACCTCCAATGTGACCAGATTTTATCTGTGTGCTAGATACTGTACTCAATCAAACCATGAGCTGGTTCAGATTTTAAGCTCCCCCCCCCCCCCAAAGTGTCTGGGCTTTTCTGTGAGCTGAGACAGAAGGGGAAATATAGCACTATTGTTTTATGAGAAATGACCCTGTATCTGCCTTTTAGGACTTCATCAGAAGAAGCTGTGGAAAGTGGGGGAAATCGTCTTCTTTGCATGGTGTTTCGTGTAATTCTATCTTTTAAGTGGATGAAGAATTTACTCATCTCCATCACACAAGATTTCATCCTCTGGCTTCTAACTCAGCTGTTCTCTTAATTCCCATCACACAAGCAGGTGATGTTCCATCCCATTTCAAGAATACCAATACACTTTTTAAAACAGGTATCCATTTGGGGCTCACTTTCCCTTGGGTAATTTTTCCCAAGAACCTTCCACTGAAGCAGAGGTAAGGTGCCTTTCTTAAGGCACCACTTTCTCTGGGGTCCTTTTCCCTCAAGATCCTCCCACTGAAGGAAAGTTAAGACTTCCTTTCTAAAAACCTATTTCGGTGGGACTCACACCATCTGAGGAGCATTAACCCAGTTCACTGAACTGAAACAACTTGAGCCCCCGACAGATCTCATCCCATGTTTTTCCTCCTCTTTCTCCCCTTTTCACCCACACTGGAAGCTAGAAGACAATTTCTCCCTGTCTCCTTTATTCCCCATTTTTCTACATTTCAATTACATTTCAGGGACAAAAGGCAATGGATGACAACTGGAAGTATGTTTTACATTGTGTGGAGGGTTCTGTGGCACTTCATCCCCGAAGTGTCTTAAAATTGTGTGGAAACAGGAGAAGACTTGTCTGATGAGGTCCTTAGTCCTTTGGCTCATAATGAAGTATCCCGTCATCACTGAGATTTAATTTGACTCTTTTCCAGACAATTGATAGGATGAGAAAATAATTTTGCTTGCAGACAGCAGAGCAGAGCCTTGACTTATCCTTCCTAATAGAATAAAAGGGAGAGATTCTGCAGTTAGAGGTTTACCTTTTTAAGAGTTTGTTGAAAATGCTTTCTTTGTTCTGCAAAGAAGAGTTCTGCTTCAAGGGTTCACCTTAGAATTAGAGCAAGCCCAGAACAGTTCACTGTCACACCCAGATTCCCCTCTCCTAGATGGATTTCAAACTTCCCTTCCATCTACTTTAAACAGGATCAGTATGGCAAAGAATGATTTCAGTTTAAAGTAATTGTAGCAGTCCTGAATTTTATAGCAGCTGCAAACCATTATTTAAAAGACAAAAAAGGACATGGGATTGAGAGACAGGGAATAGCTACATTTCAGTCCTGGTGATTCAAAAACTGGTGCTGGAGCCAGAAATGTTTACATGGCCCCCTTCTATACTGACCATTTAATGTCGTTTGAAGCTAGCTAGCTTCAAACTGTGGTGGTCAGACAACAAACTCACATGAAAGCACATGAAAGAAAGTACTTAAAGCACATAAATGCTCAAACTGGTTCCAGGATTTCCTCTGTAATTTGCACAGCAAAACCATTTTCTTCAATGCCAGTTTGAAAGTATATTAAATGGTCAGTGTAAATGACCCCATAATGCATCTCTCTCTAAAGTATGCCTGTGAATAAATAAGATATGTATATATTCGGATTAAAAGAGTTCTATGGCTCTTCATCACTTTCACTACTTCACATAATAGCAAATATAAGCATACAAATGCAACATTTACTGTGTTTTCCATATGGCACAATATTGATGTTCAGCTTTCTGCTTCCTAGTGGCATCACTAGGGTTGGTGTCATTCCCATGGATCTCTTCCCATACCAGACCATACAAAATTCTTAATAAGGGGGGTTGTATTAGTGATACTCAGAAATAATTATTCTTGTATATCACTGAATTTAATGGCAATAGTAATGACATAATTCTACTGAATCTCTTTAATCCACTAAATGATACACCAATTTAATTATACTTTCATGTTTTTGTATATTTTTTATGTTTGCATATTTACTGATGACAAAAAGTAATGCCATTGCTAACACTCACAGACTAATTTCCTCATGCTCTGTTTCAAACAAAACAACAATCTGCCATCCCAATTTTTCCCTATCACACACTGCCAGACAATGGATGAATGGTCATCTCTCCATCACATCACTGGAGACCTTGGATTGGCACCAGAAACTTCATTCCAAGGGGATCTGAGATACATCCATGCTCTACGCTACTTCTATGCAGATTATAACTTTGGACTCAGATTTGGATTTATTTAATATTTTTAATGGATGTTTATAATTTGTTGTATTAGCTAATGTTTAATTGTCATTTTATTGCTACTGTTGGTTTGGCATCTAATGGTTCCTGGTTGTAAGCTGTCCTGATCCCCCACACCCCAGTGGTAAGAAGGATGGGATATAAATGATTGAAATAAATAAGTAAAGAAATAGAGAATGAATGCACTTTGACACTCCTTTAACTGTCATGGCTCTAGCTAAGGAAAGTGTGGGTGCATCTACATAGCGTGAAAAGCACAACGATGTCCCAAACAAAAACAAATTAATTCATGACAAAGCAGGAAAAACCTGCTTTGTCCCAAATTAATTAGATAGTGGGTTCCACCGTGCCTTCTTAAAAGGTGTGGGTCAGGCCCACTATGGCAGCTGTCTGGACTGCCCTCTCTTGCATTTTTCTGGGCTGAATCAGCTTGGAAATCTGAAAGCGCTCACACACACACACACACACCCAAACCCTTTTAAAATAAAATAACTTACCAGACCTCCATTAGGCCTTGCAGCACACTTCCTGGAATGCACCAAGTAAGCACAAGGAAGAGAGGGGATGACATAAGAGAGGGGATGATCGCCTCCTCACATGCAATTTATGAGTCTAGGTGCCCTGCTGGAAGGCCTGGCATGGCATCTAGACACCCCCCTACACACACACACACACACACACACACACACACACAGAGGCAAGTGCAGGTATTAAAGGGTGGTGTGTAGGCTTTAACCATTGCCCAATCAAGTTTTTTAAACCCAATTGGACATGTCTTAAAAGGCTATATGGAACAACCCTGTATCTCCTCTGAATGAATGCTTGGAGGCGGTAATGGGTGGCACGAGGAAAAACAAATTGGAATTGAATCACATTAAAACAGAAGTGGTTTCCATTAAGGATCTTAACCTGGGGATGGAGTTATGTCAACCTGTTTTGGATGGGGTTACACTCCCCCAAAAGACTGTGTTGAAAGCTTGGGAGTTTTCCTAGATCCATCTCTCCAAGTGTCAGCCCAGGTAGGTATGATAATCAGGAGTGTCACAATTTAAAAGGCAACTGAAGGCCTATCTCTTCTGGTGTGCGAAATTTAACCTGAATTTTATCTGCAAATTTTAATCTGCATTTTACCTGTGTCTATTTGTTTATATGTATTTCATTAGTGTTTTATTTTGCTGTTTCACTCTGCCTCAAAACATAAGGAGAGGTGGGTAATAAATTAATTACATGATGATGATGATGATGATGATGATGATGATGATGTAGGTTTTCGGGGGGTGGTGGTGGTGGTGGTTGTAATGCTAGATTCAGGAAGTCAAAGGGACGGATGGTTGGAGAATCCATGAGATCTTATCATGTAATGATGGCAAATCTTGACTAGAGTCTCAGCATTGCAAAGACTTCTTCATAGTTCTAGTTCTCACCACCAAATTAGACACTAATTACGTCGTTTCTCCACTCTGCCACACTGTGTAACTGTATTAGCTAACATTGGATTCATTTAATATTTGTCATGCATGATTCCCTCAAGGCTTAAATGAAATAGGCTCAGAATGAAGCAAGCCACACCTTCCTCCCCCTTACAGAATCGGGCCATAGTTATTTCTAAGCCAATCTGAACTGAAATTGGATTTACCGATTGAAATTACACCCAGGGAAAATATTACATAACTTAATTTTCTGGATGGTTTTAATTTGTTCTTAATTCTCTGTGGACAGCTTTACCTGCTGTATAGTGGAACGGAAGGCCATGAATCTCTTTGTAAATACACAAAGCAAACAAAAAAAATTAAGATGAGCATCCTAGACTCACATTGCTTGTGTTCTGAGGCAGGGTTATTTGTAAAGATTTGACTTTGTAATGTAGGCATTGATAAGCATGCATTCATATTCAGCTGCCTCTGAGAGTACAAATAAGGAAAAATATAAGACAACTTGTAAGTAGGGATGGAAAGGAAATTTGTTAGCAACAGAATAGACGGCATTATGTCTTGGAACCCCATATAGAAGTTGGGATCCTTTTCGTAATGTATTTTCAATTGTGCAGATACATAGTTTAATCTGTAGAAAGTATATGTGAAAAGTTATCCAAAATGGGTGTAATATATAAGAAAATACATAGAAAATTCCAATAAGTTTTCAATTCTGATTGCAGATTCAGGGTCAAATGAAAAGTTTAGTGGAATGCGAAAGAAATTAATAAGAATGAGACAGATTTTCATACATCTTTCTATGAATGGTGTTCATGGGGATACTTGAAGGAATATTATATTAATATACAGGATATATTCTGTGCTTTAAAAAGGCTCTGTAAATTAAATATGTGGATCACTGATAATCATATTCTGGGGAATGAGCAGATCATCTGGAAAGCAAGCCTTTCTACTTGCAATCACTGCCAGATATTGGTCCATTTGGCACACAAATATTCTGTGCTGAATACAGCAGGCCAATTCTCCCTGATATTTACAATTTAAATTCTACTTTTGATTTCATATCTTGAGATTGAAACAGTATTCTGTTAGGCTTTTGTAATGAATGTAGTCAGTACAACATAAATACATCTGTCCACAGTCATTGAGGATATGGTGACATGGTTTCCTCTTATGATGGACAATATGGGTGTACCCTTACCCTTATTTTATGTATATTTGACAGGTCCCCTTGGTCTGGAAATGTCACTGTCTGGCCCATCCATGATTGTTTCAACAAGAATTTCCATTCTTCATGTTGATGGTGATGCTATTGTGGTAGTGGGGATGCTGTTGTGATTTCTGTGACTCATTTATGTTGTAAGAAGCTACTGAATGGTTTTACTAATTACCATAAAATAATGTTTAATCAATTTATCAGGAGCAAAAATGCTTGCATTTGTAAACAGAAAAGCCAGATATTTTCTGTATTTCTACAATGTAAAAATAAAACTTTGACACTATTTTAATTGCCATAGCTCAGTGATATGATATGGGATTTTGGTTTCGCAAGGCCAAAGATTGCAATCTTTGGCCTTGCACCTGCAATCTACCAAAGATTGCAGGTGCATCATCAAACTGCAACTCCCAAGTTTCGATTACATTGAGCCATGACAGTTAGGATCTCATCACATTGATAAGCGCTCCCCTCCCCCTGACCCCATTTCACTGGCAATCACTGGAGAAACAGAAAGCACACGTGGTGACTTGTGGGAAGCCATGCATCCTTCCCCTATCACATGGGGGAAGGGTAGCAGAATCCAGGCAAGGCACATTGGTGCCCTGTCGCTTCCCCATTAGACAAGGGGAAGTGTAAAAACTGTGCTAGCTCAGCTGGAGCTAGCCAAAAGACAGGAGACTCACCGTGGTGGTGTGACGCCCCTAGAGGGGCTGTTTTTATCTGTGTTTGGGGTTTTCATTTACTTGTATTGGTTCTTTGTTCTCTGCTTGCCATGTGGTCTTTGGTCATGTGACTTTTGACCTTATCATGTGGTCACTTAGCGTGAGCTACCTCATAGCCCTTACCTGGTGACCTGCCTTCAACCCCACCCCCTTTCCGGAGTCTATTTAAGGGGTCGCTCGGCCCCTCCTCTTCCTCTTTGCCAGCAACACCAGGACAGAGCAAGTCTAAGACCCATGCGGCTGCAGAAAAGGCAATCGTTTTTACCTGCTAGTTTTACCCACATCTTCAACCAGAATCCTCAGTATAGAGGAAGATCCGAGACTGAGATTTTGGGGCTTGCTACAGGACCCTGTGAGCTTGCACGCCAGAGGACAACAGGACGCTTTGGACTTTAAATAGAGGTACCATCACATTGCTTTTGGGCTTTGTGATAGACTCCCTTTCCTACAAGGACTTTGCAACCAACCCAAGCCTTTAAGCCATCAGTTTCTTTTCTCTGATTGTACCCAATAAATTTGTTTGGTCCCCTTACTTTGAGTTAAGCATCCTTTTATAGAGGTCCAAGGTTTCTTGTATGTGGGAAACTTTAATTCCGACTCCCAGGTCAGAGCTTGTTTTGTCCTATCTCTAGAGCTTCCTTTTGGATTCTTGGGAAGACAGAAGAAGTGGTGAGGGAGCTTCTTTCAATGCTTCCTAGCCACTTCTGCTGATGGGGCAAGGCCGTGACCTGTGCCTACTGCATGGTAAGGGGCAAATAAACCTCCATGTGTGATGAGATGGTTAGACTAGTGTGAAACTGCATTATTTTTATAGTGTAAATGCACCCTTCCTTATATGGAATAAGATTATGGAGGAGTGGATTCATTTAAATTCCTTAACATCTCAACACAATTTTGATGGATTCATTTCTAGCTTTATCACTGTCTTGCGTTTACTTTATTATCCTTGATTTCCTCAGGGTAGACGTTGATGGATAGACTTACCTTTGCAGTTATTTACCTGTTATGCTTTACCTGTATACCAAGATGATGATAAGCTAGGCAGGTGCAAACTTTGGCCCTCCAGGTATTTTTGACTTCAGCTCCTACAATTCCTAACAGCTGATAAGCTGGCTGGGATTTCTGAGAGTTGAAGTCTAAAATATCTGCAGGGTCAAAGTTCATTCATGCCTGCGCTAAATTAATTGACATAGAAATAGAAGGGAAATAGAAACAGAATAACTTTATTGTCATTGTACATTATACAATGAAATTAAATGGTTTCCCCAGTATACGTCATAAAAGCAACACACCCATCCCTCCACACTCCAACCACCAACACAGAGTCTCCAATTCCACATCAATTTTAAAAAACCATGGTGTTCAATATAGTTACAGTGCTAGGATAAAAGCTATATCTCAGTCTGTTTGCTCTTGTCTTTGTCATACTGTATCATCTGCCAAATGGTAATAATTCAAAAAGAAAAAAGAATGTGCTGGGTGAGATGAATTCTTAAGACGGTTCTGAGCTTTCTTAAGGCTGTGGGTATCAGGACCTGGAAGTTCTTGGAACAAAAACATGCTCACAAAGGCCAATCCTTGGATAAAGTTTTATTCTGTCTTACCACAGTCATAAGAAGACTGTTCTGAAGGTTTCCTGCCAAACCCCTGTATACAGTTTTCCCACACTTATTGCTGGCATTAAGTTCCATGACCTCCCGCAATAAGTGAAAAACCGTGATGTAGGGATACTCTATTTTATTATTTATACATTATTTTAGTATTTATACACTATTTTAAATCTTTATAAACTTAAAATAAAGTGAAGGAAAGGAAAGGCACTTCAAGGCTGGAGGGAGGGAGGACTTAGAAGGGAAAGCGCCTTGGAGAGCGGTGACGGCAAAACCCCACTAAACAGCAAAAATACTATGATATATATTTTAAATTAATATTTCTTTAAATCTGCGAAACAGCGAGTCCGCAATAAGCGAACCGCAAAGTAGCAAGGGAACACTGTATATCATTCACTCATTCCATCCCCCTCTACTGGCTACATTCCACTCCCACAGTTGCCATCCTACAGTTTTGTTTTCTCCTAAGACCAGGTGGCCTTTTTATTGTTGTTGTTCTGAAGAGGGAAAAATACAGGTTTATTTAGCCAGCCGAGACTCCGGGTTGGATCATTCCAAAAAATCCCAGAGACCCAGAATGGTCTTTGAATATAGCATTTATACCTTTGGCATACATTCAAAGCATTTTAAGGTACTACATAGTTTCATTGGTGCAAAAGGATCAGTCGAGGTGACATGTACAAAACTGTGACCAGTCGGCCTTATCTGTGATGTATCCCCTTCCATCCTCTCAACATCCCCCTCTTCACATCATGTCATGGGAGGGAGAGGGGTGGAGCAGCTTGTTCTAAGCTAGTACAGACATCCTGACAGCGGGACCTTAAGAATTAGATTATTAGAGGTCGTGTCCCCCTCCCCCACAAGTAATTCATTTTATGATGCCCCCCTTTAAGACAAAATGCCTTATTTAAGATGCTTAACTCTTCTAAAATAAAGGAGGCTTTCTCTTTGGCAAGGTTCAATCTTTTCTCATTTAATTTATCAGATGGTAGATGTAAAAGCGTCACTGAATAATAAATACTCTATCACTAATATTAGCAAGTTGGAATCTATTTTACAGGTTTTCTTCCACTGTAGTTAGCATCAAGAGGTTAGAAAAGATCTAATATATCCTATTATGCAGTTTTCCAGGCTGCTCTACTGAGTCTCTTGGCATCATTTTGGTCTAAGATATTCAGGAGCAAGTTGGTTAATTTGAATTTGGCTGTTTTCACCAGATTATTTATGACTGCTTCATGGCCATTAATGTAGATCAATGTCCCCTAACCTTTCAGATGCAACCCCAATCGAGGCCAACCATTAAGGTCACTAATGACAGACCTGTAGTCTGAAACACATGCTGGACACCTGGTATGAAAAAAGATTGAACACCTTAAACATCGTGTTGATAGACAGAACTTTCAATAACTATTGGTTGTCATGAGTAAATAGATAATCTAGTGAAATATACCACAGATTTGATCTGAAGTCCCACCATGAAATAAGGAGGCCAGACTCAGATGTATGGATGAATAATTGAACATTTTATTGACCTAACTTGCAAACTGATCATACCTGGAAAACTACCAATGATTTGAGGGGGAGCACAATAATTTGGGTCTTCTGCTAGGAGACAGATGTCAAATGCAATGACCACCTCCTCTGCACTCTGGGAGAATCACCAGATCCCAAGTGTAAACACCATGGTCATACTAGAAGGCCATTCCAGAGGAGTTCCTTCCATATGCCCCAGAACCTTGGGAAAGAGAGCCACTCACCCATTCAAGTCCCAAGGACACATCTTTCACCCCAAACTGGACACCAGGCAATACTCCCCCCCTCATATTTAAGTCGAAGGGAACCTAACTATGAGCCTCCTCCCTCATAAATTCTCCTTTCTCCGGCAGATGTACAATGATGTTGGATGACCTCCCCCTTTATTTTCCTTTTAAGGGGAAAAAATTTCTACCCAGCCCCCAAGACCACATAGTAATAAAGAGGCTGTTTAGAAGGACAGGTTGCCTTAAATAGGCTAAGCCATGCCCATCTCTCAAGCTGAGGCTGGCAAGCACGCCAATCTCACACTGTTCCCATAGAGACCTCTTTTCATGAAGGCTTCAAAAGCTCCCCTTGATTAGGCTTTGCCTTTTGTCTTGGGGGAGCCTTATTAGTAAGTGGGTGCACATCATCTTGTAGCAATTTTTCAATTTCTCCCGTCATCCACTCTCCTAACCCCCCATGCACTGACTCATTTGTTTCTTCTAATACTAAGGGATAAGGTGGGTCACATCTTATTAAAACATTTAATAAAGTGCTATAAATAAGAAACCTAAAAAGAGGAACTTAACATATCAATTTAGACATAATTAACATATCTATTTAGACACTCCGCCGGGACATCCCTGCCACTCTTGATACAGTTAGCGAACTCGAGACTCTGCCGCCACTCGGCGGGCCCTCCTTCACCCGTTTCCAACTGCTGGATGCAGCAGCTGTCGATAAGTTACTCGCTGCAGCTAGACCAACTACTTGCTCCCTCGACCCGTGCACCTCCTGGCTAATTAGATCTTGCCGGGAGGGGCTACAAGGTCCCCTGGGCACGATCATAAATAGCTCCCTTGAGCAAGGAGTCTTCCCAGGGGGATTGAAAGAGGCTTTGGTAAGACCGCTGCTGAAGAAGCCGAATTTAGATTCTTCGGCTCTCTCCAATTACAGGCCTGTTTCCAACTTGCCTTTCTGGGGGACTGCCCTTAAATGGGTGGCCTCCTTCCTCTAGGACTGGGGACAGCGTGTGGGGGGGGGGTCTCCAGGAGGCTCCCACTTAACTGTGGGGTCCCCCAGGGGGCCATCCTCTCCCCCTTATTATTCAACATTTATATGCGCCCCCTGGCCCAGCTGGCCCGCGACTTTGGTCTGGAGTGTTATCAGTACGCTGATGACACCCAGCTTCTGCTGAGAATGGACGGCAGGCCGGACTCCGTACCCGATTGTTTCCATCGCTGCCTTGAAGCCGTGACTGGTTGGCTGCGTGCCAGCCGGCTGAAGGTGAACCCGTCGAAGACGGAGATCGTGTGGCCGGTCGCCCTGGGCTGGATGAGTGCCGGTTGCCTACCCTGGATGGCGAGCAGCTTAGCCCGTCATCCTTGGTTAAGAGCTTAGGTGTTCAATTGGACCCCTCGCTGACCATGGAGATTCAGGTCTCCGTGGTCAGCAGGACGGCGTTCTTCCACCTACGACAGGCTAGGCGACTGGCACCCTACCTGTCCAGGCATGATTTGGCCACAGTGATCCAAGCGACGGTCATCATCATCTCTAGGCTGGACTACTGTAACGCCCTCTACGTAGGTCTTCCCTTGGCGACAATCCGGAAGCTCAAGCTAGTGTAGAATGCCGCTGCTCGCTTGCTGGCGGGAACGCCGGCAAGGGAGCACATTACGCCCACTCTCCGGCAACTGCACTGGCTTCCCATGGAGCACCGAATTGTCTTCAAGGTGTTGGTGTTAACCTTTAAGGCCCTGTACGGCCTAGGGCCTGCGCACCTGAGGGACCGCTTTGCCCCATACATTCCCCCGAGATCAATACGTTCAGAGGAACAAAATCTGTTGTTGGTGCCAACAATCCGCTCCTGCCATCTGTCCACAACTAGGCAGAGAGCGTTCTCCGTAGCAGCCCCGGTGCTATGGAACTCCCTGCCAAGTGACATCCGGACCATACAAGACCTAATCCCCTTTCGAGGGCGGTTAAGACCACGCTGTTCAAATTGGCCTTTGACTTGACACCCGGAGTGGGCGACTGACTTACAGCTGTCTAATACACTGGTGTCTCGGGCCTTTGGAAATGTATGTGTTTCTCAACACCTTGTGATGTGATTCGTACTGTTGTTTTAATGTTTTAATATTTCACTGTTTTATTGTACGGCTGCATGGCCACTAAAGCCGCCGGTTTTATATGTTGTGACCCGCCCCGAGCCTGCAGGGAGGAGCGGAATACAAAACCAAATAATAAATAAATAAATAAATAAATAAATAAATAATTGGTGATTAGCCCTGAATAAAATGGTCTCTGCTTGATGGAAGGACTACATGGAAAGAGATACTCTAATCTCCCTGGAAAGCATATTATTTATTTTGAGAATGGGTTTCCCCTGAAACAGACCCTCTTGTCCCCTCCACATTGCTTTAGAAGGAATTGAAGGTTGTTTGTCATTTGTCAACTAATCTGTATCTGTCCAGAGGTCCCTTTTATCACCCTCTGGTCACCTGAAGAATTGAACTCTCAGGATGTTTATATGGAAGATTGAGCAGAATGTTTGTTAGTCTTGAGGCGATTTATTATATGCAGTCATGCATACACAAACATACATATTCCCCTTAGGGAACACCATAGACATTTCAATGTCTAAGCGCATTGCTTTCATTACATCATACAGCATGAAAGGCATCACACATTCATTGCATTACAATATATGACAGCTAAGAAGTTATACTTTCATTGGGACTGAACTTTTATACCATCTGCATTTCCTTAGTGGGCTTCTCTTTAACTACACAGAGAGGAACATGGCTGATATATCTTGTTCAATAAGATTAAATATGACCCAGGTCCCCATTTAAATAAATAATTAAAAGTGATATAACACATTGAGTACACATGATTTTGGGTTGCTTTTCACCAGATTTCATGGCCATCTCAGAGTATCAGCCAAAAATATTTACTGCAGCAACTGTCTTTTGATTATATGTCAATTCAGCTTTTACTTAAATTTCACAACTACAACCCAGTATTGGTTATAGTATGCATCCTGTATTTCTCTCAAGTCCGAACTATACACATATCTGAAAAGGAGCCTATCTTACAGATTCTGAAACCCAGGCAAACATATAGAGATCTAGCCCTGCAAATAACCTAGACCCAGAGCATACAGGACATTATAGATCATATCAGCACTTTGAATTCTGCCTGGAAACAGGCTTGTAGACATCTCACCTTATTTATTTATTTATTTATTTATTAACTGAGTCTTCTTTATTTATACCCTGCCATCATCTCCCCAAGGGGACTCAGGGCGGCATACATGAGGCCACGCCCATCCATACAAAAAACACAGTATAACACAAAAGAAAATAAAAAACAATACAACTTAAATACAAAACCAATAAATAAACAAATACAACATGAAATTAATAAAAAAAATTAAGACACTAAAAACAATCATTGTGGGCAGGGCCAATTTAAAGATTAAAAGTTTTAAATTTTAAAACACTTGGAGATAGGGCAATATAGAGTATCAGGAAGGGGATCCGGGGGATGAGGTAGGATTTAATTGCACAACCAAAAAATAAAGTGCTTCTGAGGGCATATTATGAAAAATTTGGTTGGGATTATCATAGATTCCCTCCACTTCTCACTCATCTTATTGTGTCTATTTAAAGTTCTAAAATTATGGAAAGTTAATTTTCTTATACTCGCTAGCTCTGAGATTTCAGCAAAAAAAAATCTGAAATACTCTAAGGGCCCATCCAGACAGCCCCTTTAATGCAGGAGTTCCTGCAATTAAAAGGGGGCTGTCCAGATGGCATCCCTGAGAAACCCTGGTTTGTAGTGAATAAATTTGTTAGTGGGTTTATTACATGCCTTCTTGGAAGGCATGGGATAAACCCACTACTTCCACAGTCTGGACTGCTCTCGCAATAGTTCTTGGCTTTTGAGGGGGCAGTCCAGACACTAGTCCTATGGTGTTCTGGGCTAAATTATCTCAGAAAACTGTGAGAACACAAACACTCTCCCCAAAAGCCTTTTTGAAATAAAATAACTTATCTAGCCTCCATTTGCATGGTGCTAGAGCTCTCCTGGCACGTAGGAATGATGCACCGGGAGAAAGGGAGGAAGGAGGAAAAACGTTCCTCCCTCCGCTTTCTCTTGGCACATCATTCCTATGCACCAGAAGAGCTCCAGCACCACACAAATGGATGCCAGGTTAAAAAAATTTAAAGCACTTTTGGGGGCTTTTGGGGAGGGGCTTAGAGTGTCCAGATATTCTGGGTGGGGGGTGTCTGGAAGTGCACTAAGAAAGTGAAAGTATGCATGCATATATTTTTAAAAAAACTTGTTACCTCTCAATCTGAAGAACCCAATGAGGATCATCTATTATTGTCGCCCCCCTTGGGCCCCCCTTGGGCCCTTGGCACTTGACCTCCCTGGACAAAACACAAGGCAGCTGAGGTACAACAAGCTTTATTGATTATAAGGTAGCAGGGTAGGTAAAGAGTCCTGGAAGCCTTCAGTATGCAGCCTCCGTTTAGCAGCAATTGCTGGAATCAGCAGGACTTGAGAATCCACAACAGCAGGATCTCAAGCGGAGGAAATTCAGGAACAAATGCGCGATGCGATAGATAGTCTCTGAGCCCCCAACCGGTGCAAGAAGGCTGGGCGGCTTGAGGTACTGCAGGCAGGTTTAATGCGGAGGGTTCACGGCTCCTCCACAGGGTTCAACGATGAGCAGGAACAAGGCTTGATGCTGGAACGAGGCAGCTGAGAGAGGCTGGCTGGCAGGACCTTGGTAGCTGGCCGAGCGGCCCGGTTCACATTAGCATCATGGCAATAGCGGTCGTTGGTATGAGATACTGGTGTGCAGGATCTCACAGCCTTTATAGGATTTCTCTCTATAGAGCCTGGTGCGTCGAACATCAAAACGGGTGATGGATGGGCCTCGGGTTGTTTTGAGAACCTCAGCCCTGAAGAATGCAGCGCCTCATTAGCGAGCACCACCTGGGCTAGGGAGTTGCGCTTGGTGCTCCGAGTACCCGCTTCTGCTATCAGCCTGGTGGGCCTAGCCTGGCCTTGACATGCCTTTACTATAGCATCTTCCCTGGGAGGCACATGAGAGCAGCAAAGAGGCCCACGGCAGGGCCCGGGAGTTAACCCAGCTGTGCTGGAAGGTTTCTTGGAGCCAGGCGGGCAAAAGGCAGATCCTAGCAAAAACGCTGCCTGAAGCCCTTGGGGTGCGACAATTATCTAAAGATCTTAATGTTAACATTTCTTTTTTCCCCTGTTAATCTGAAAATTGGATAAGTTTTTGATCGAGTTCTATGGGAGTATGGCATGAATGAAGCCACATGGAGAAAAAAAGATTTCTCTACAGAGAAAAAAGCTTCATGCAACCTAAGGCACATCTAACATATAATCCAGTAAAAAGTAGCTTCAAACTGCAGCGGCTAAAAAATGCATGCCACAATGGTACGCAGTAAAGCACACTAAGCAAAGTTGGGGAAAGGCCAAGGTAAGCCCCTTAATGCACTTTAGTGGGCTTGAAATCCAAACCACATTGCACAGTGAAATTAGCTTAATGAACGCGAAGTGATTTATAGATACCCCTGGCCCATTTTATATAACTTTAAACAGGAGTGGGGGCAGAGAGCTGTCAAAAAGCACACCAAGAGCATAGATGGTTTGCATCTTGACCAAAAATTGTGTGAGGAAGGGGTACCTACATTCTCTGGTGGCTGTCAAGTCGTGGATACTGTGGATTCTGATTCCAGTTTGAGGCCGCTTTCCATAGTATATGTACTCATTTTCCCGGCCTCAAATCTCCTCCAGACATATCAATCTACTCATCATGCACAGAACAAAAACAGTTTCTTCCAAACTATTTCTAAACTGACATAGGTCATCAGTGTAGAGCAGTCCATGGGGACTCCCAGATTCCTTGGATTTCAGGCCTCATCATATTGTGCCAACATGGGAAATGGCTAAGGATGCTAAGTGTTGTATCTGAATAAATTTGACAAAGACTAACATTTTGGGAAGGGGCCACAGTGGCAAGTGGATTAAGCTGCTTAGCTGCTGAACTTGCTGACTGGAAGGTTGGCAGTTCAAATCCGCAGGACAGCGTGAGCTCCTACTGTTAGCCTCAGCTTCTGCCAACCTAGCAGTTTGAAAACATGCAAATGTGAGTAGATCAATAGGTACTGTTTCAGAGGGAAAAGAACAGTGCTCTATGCAGTCAAGCTGGCCACAGGACCCAGGAGGCATCTATGGACAATGCTGACTCTTTGACTTAGAAATGGAGATAAGTACCACCCCCCAGAGTCGGACACAACTAGACTTAATGTCAGGATGAAGCCTTTACTTTTAATAACATTGTGGGAAGGCTTTTTTTAAACACCAATTATTAATTATCCAGCCACCTTTCATTCCTTGTGGTTACTCCCAGGGCCCAGAAGTATGTCTAGGAATGTGGGTGCCCTGATTCACCAAAATAATTTTTGCAGGACTATGTTTGCTATGCTGGTCTCTATTGCTAGCATATTTTTAAAAGTATCTTCAAAAGATTTAAAAGCTAGAAATATATTTGAGGAAAGAAAGAAAAAGGAACATAAATGGAAAGCCAAAGCAAAAAAGATGGAAAAAAGAAGAAAGAACAAAGAAAGAAGGGGAGAAAAAGAAAGAAAAGATTCTCAAGCTTCTGAATTCTACACTCAATGTGAATGTCTATGTGAGTACAATGAAATTTAAAACATAGCGGGATGTTAAGACATAAAGAGGGAAAAACTGAAGGAAAGGCCATTGTGTGGGCTGAACTAAAATTTGCAAGCAACTATTAACAAAACTCTCCCTCTCTTCATCCCCATCCCCTCTCTCTATATATAACAGCATGGGATTTTCTGTGCTTTTCTTTTTAATAAAACTGTCAAAACTCACATATCACAAATATGAATGCCCTTGCTAGATAATTATCTGGCTATGCAGTTCTGACTAATCTGTACATCATGCAGGGCGAATGGCTGCAGAGAAGGCAGCATGCATACAAACAACAATAGAACAGTGTCTAGGTTGGCTGATAGCTAGGCAGAGAGATAGATAGGTGGATGTATTTATTTTTATTTTTTCCCTTTCTTTTATTTTATTACAAGGGCAACTTCCATAAAGGCAAGGTCTCAGTACCAGAGGAATTCACCCAATCCAAGGGCTTACTCCCTGCCATGAAGACATAATTCTCTCTCATCTACATTGCCACCACCATCATCGCTACAGCTGACGAAAATGTAACAGACAGAGGATTATGTCTTCACATTAGGAATAAGCATCTGGAATCAGTGGATCCCTAAGGATTTGCTTTCATGCAAATATCTGAAGTAATAATAATGCAAGACAAAAAACATAAAAATACTCTTGAAAAGGCTGCATGATATATTACCAAGAAATTTCCAATTTTTTCATTGGTGTGAGTACAACAGGAATTCATATTACATAAAGCCTTCTGAAGAAATACACTTTTATGATCCTTTGGATAGTTCACTTGAATGGGCAGATTGTCTAGTACGAAGAACTTGTTTGACAACCTCACATGTTAGCCAATATCAGTGTTTTATTTATAAATTGTATGAATACATCAATATATTTTTCTGTTGTGTTTTACCATTGCACATCCATGGTTCCACTACATCACAAAAACTCAGGTGGAAGGGGGAAGGGGAGAGAAATAAATCTTATTCTCAGCTAGTGTTTAAAGATGGTTTCAAAATGAATACGTTTTTTAAAATAAAATAAATAAAGTGTTTAAAAGCCACAGGGCATATAAACATGAAAGTATAATTAAAATAAAAACCAAAAGTGCAATCTTCATGCAATCAAACTGACTTGTTTTATTTGTTTGCTTGCTTTGGCAGCTTGCTTTTGAGTCCAAACACATTAGGTAGTGAGTTCAAGACTCATAATGAATTACTACTGGTTGGTCCATTCTAGAAAACATTATGTTAACTTGCTCACAGATAAAATGAAACAAACCTGAAGAAATTAATAAATATTCCCAATAAATTCTTCCTCATTGAAGCCAATTCCCTAGTAAATAATCAGGAGCTATAATCTGAAATTCTTTGTTGTGCTCCATTATCCAGTGTATGCAATATAACCCCCAGTGCCGTTTCCTTTCTCAAACCTAGTTTGGACATCTAACGTTTTTCATTCCATGTAGGATAACAGTCTTTGTGGTTGAAATTTAATCATTTCTTTTCTTGCATGGAAAATTAATGTAATGGTCTAGTAGTTATTGTAATCTATCCCCTTTCTTGGGCATTGGAATATAGATCAAAAATTTCTAAACTATGGGTTATTCTTTTGAATTTTCATTCAGTTTTTAAAAATAAATGTATAGTATATTTGATCTCTGTAGCTTGAAGCAGTTCTATTTGTATGCCATCTGTTACTGGTTATTTCTCCCAAATGCTTGCAATTAGCTTCTACTACACTTTTTGAAATTGGAGGTTCATCTTCACATAGTTTTTCTTTGAATCAATCTGCCACAATTGCATGTCTTATAGTCATTTCCTATCTTTTATGTATATAAAAATATGTGGTACTTACTCTGTTTTTTCATTATTTATTTAATAATGGATGTGCGCCACCACATCAAATGTGTTTGTTGTTTCTACTGTGTTGCTCTGTTTTTATTCTGTATTTTACTGTTTTTTCATTATTTATTTAATTTATAACCCACCTTTTCCCCAATATGAGATTGAAGGGGATGTACTAATTTATTTGTTATTAGTAGTTTATATACTGTGCCACAATCCACTGCTGGTATTGTTTTTGCAGAAAGGATGGACCTTCTCCATTTTCTGCTTCTAATTATATAGTCTATTCCATTTTATATTGCCCATCAGCTGAGATCCATGCATATAATCACTTCTTTGGTTACTTTAGAATGTCTTTGTGATTGACAAACCTTTAGCCTCGCAAAATCCAATTATTCACTCTACGGCTTCATTTATTGATCAAAGGCCTAATGTTTAAATAATCATTTTACCTATGCTGAATGATGTGATTTTTGGGCTAATTTTTGAAAGCACATTTGCCAGCTTCAGATGGATGTTTGCGAGCAAAATCATAAGAGAAAACAGGTACAATACCTTCATCCATCATGACTCCTTTCTCCTTCCAGCAAATTATTTAGCATTTTCCATTGTTAAATTTGATGTCTAAGATGATAAGCAGCGCAATCTTAAATAAAAAATGAATAGGGATATACAGAGCTAGAAATAAGCATAAATATTAGGCTTTGTTCATAAAAAATAGTTCAAAACTCATTTCGGATCTAGGGGGCACTGGTGGTTTGATTTGGAAGTCACTTCTGAATGTTTCCTAAAAAACTCAGAACTTTCCGAAACTTCCGAATTGCTTCGTTAATGGCAGATGCTTGAAAGAGTGGGAAATGTAGTTTTTGGTGCCAATAAAACACACACACCCTGCAGAGAGTAAGGGAACAACACACCACAATGTCCCAGTGCCTTTCCTATATGTAGAAATCAGTGTTTGGGATCCAAGAGGGCCTTGAAGAAATGGGAAATGCAGTCTTTGGTGCCAATAATACACACGCACACACACACACACACACACCTTTTAGGTTTCTCTTCCCTGGCTCATGGCTCCAAACTAACAAACAAACCCTCCCCTTTTCCCTTCCTCCATGCTTTTCTTTCCTCACTTTACCTGCCCCCAAATGCCTGCTCAACAACAGAACCCAACCATTCCACCCCACACTGCAAGGCCCATGCCCCACCCTAACCCCAACAGCAAGAAGCGGCAAGGCAACAACAATGCTAAGTCACCTCTCCTTTTCATTTGGCATTGGTTTCCCTGCAACCCTTCTTCCAACCCACACCCAAGAGAGGCAAGGCAAGAGCTCAACCTCAGCCTCCCCTCTCCCTTCTCTGGCTCACAATGAGCCTCCCAGCCACGTGCTTTGCTTTATATAGAGCAACTAGCTGTACCCGGCACGCGTTGATGTGCCCTATTTAGGAGATGCGAGAAAGTCTGAGTATGTAAGGGTTGGAAATGATGTTACTTACGGTCTTGGTGGGGTCATGGCTGTGTCGTTGTGGGTTGTTCTGGTGGGTGGGATGTTGAAGTCCTGTGGAGTTGGTGGTGTGTGGTTGGGATGGTGCTTGGAGAAGAGTTTGTGGTGTTGAGTGTGTAGTTTGTTGTTGTGAGTGTGCAGTGGTAGTGTGTTGTGGATATACGGTGTGTATGTGGGGAGTGTGAGTTGGTTGTACTGTGCTGGTTTCTGTTTAGCAGTGGTATGTATGCATTGTGTGTGAGTTGTGTAGTGGGTCTGTAAAGGTAGGCATCGCGAGTTGTGTGGCTGTCATGTTGTGGGTGTGGTGTTTGTTAAGTGAGTGTCTTTTATTGTGGGTGTCTTTTGTCCTGTGAGTGGTATGTATGTGCTCTGTGTACATAGTTGTGTATCTTCTGCATATTGCCGTTGTGTGGTATTTTGTGCTGGCTTGGTCTTTTGGATTGTGTTTCTCGAGTGTGGTTGTGAGAGTTGTAGTGTCTGGAGGAGTGTGTGGTGTTTTTGTTGATTTTGTTGTTTTGATTGTGTGGCTGGTCGCCGTGGTCGTGGTCAGTGGTTTGTGGTGATTACCAGTGGTTAGTTTTCGTGGTTTGGCCAGTGTGGGCAAGGCTGAAGGAGCATGTCCTTTTGGCACTGCGTGTCCTCGGCAGTCTTACTGGCTGTGGTGTGTGGGATGCTGTCCTGAGGTGATTTGATTGGCGGCAGTTATTTTGGAGAAATTGTTGCGAGGGGGCGCCAGGTCAGGGGAGGGGTGGGGGCAGGGCCAGGCCTGGGGGAAGGGGGTGGAGTGATTTTGGGGGGATGGCAGTGGGTGGGGGCCTGGCCAGGGAAGGGTGGAGATTTGATTGTGGGGATGGCAGGGGCGGGGGCCAGGCCGGGAAGGGGTGGAGTGGGGAAGGGGGGGGTGGAGGGGTGGTTCTGGGGATGGTGGAGTGGTTGTGAGGATGGGGGCGTGGCCTCCGCTGGGAAGCAGCGCCGGCATTTTGTGTGGGCCGATGTCGACCAATGGGATTTACTGGCAGCCGCGGAGGATGCTGGGAAATGTAGGTTTTTTTCTTCGTTGTTTTGGGGGCCTTCTAGGTTTTGGGGGGTAAAGTTTCTTTGCTAAAAACCTTCCTTGCCTGAGGCCTATTTTTGTTGCGAAGTTTGGTGTCTCTGCCTTGGAACGTTTCTCTGCCTATGGCAGTCTTTTGATGAAGGGTCCTCCTTTATATATATAGATGGCTGCTGGACACTGCAAACCCCACCACACCCCTAAACATAACCCCTGATTGGCTGGGAGGTAAGCACCTTAGGCTTTGCCTCCCAGCAAGCTTGGTTGAATAAAAAATGTTTATCATTCTTCCAAATCACTTCCACATTCTGAAAACAAATAGCGCAACCTGGTTCAAAACTATTTGGGGACTTCAGGCTTCAAACAAAGTGTCAGAACTCCCTTCAGAAAGCAAAAATTTCTGACTTTATTCCAATTTATGCCACATCCAATTGAATCTATCCAACCCTAATAAATATCTATACAGAATTAGAAACACGCTTCTGCCAGAAGTATCTCTTTCTGTTGTTAGATTTCCGAGATCTGCAAACAGAGCAACTGACCAGCACAACCGCTCTGCTGGGTAAAACCTGGACAGAAAAGCCAAAATTGAAAGGGATGTGGAGGATTGGGGACAGGAGTAGGATAACCCATAGCAATTTTTTAGTTATGTTTGAGCTCTTACATGTAAATCAGTTTATTAGTTCCAACCCTTTAAAGAAATGCAATGTATCTAAGATTCTTCGAGTTTCTATTGATTCAGTGAATCTACTCTAGTATGGACGAAAAATTGGATTCAGGCCACATTATTTGGGATGGTGCTGATTCTGACACAATGTCCTTTTAGTGACTATGTCAGCACTTAAATGAAAGGAATTAACAATTTATCTCTGCTGAAAAGGCTGACTGAAGAACAATCCATGTAAGCAATTTTACAAGCTTTTATTCCCTGTTTACCACCCTGCAAATGCATGTTTCTTTTCTTTATAATCATACTATTTGCCTCGGGAAAATGTTTATAATGCCGCTGTCTTTTCTCACTCTGGCATTTCCTCATTAACTGCCCACTCCCCTCCCTATAACATATTTATAGGTGGCTTTAACATCATCAGCATACTCTCATGAACGAAAATAAGATCATGTTGTTCTGCAAAATTTGAAATAAATACTATTAGTGCCAAGGGAAATAATAATTTGAAAATGAATCAAGCATTTCTTGGTTTTCATCCCAAGCAAAATTGAATTAGGAGTGCAATGTGCATTGGGATATATAATCACAAGAATTAAATCATAAATATAAATACTAAGACTATACTGTCTTCTCTATATGATTGTTTTGAATGAGAGTCTGATTGGAATCAATTTTAGATCTGTCAGGATAAAATCCCCCAACTCCCTATCTTTAACATTCCAACACACTGTCATGACAATTGCTATGTGTATAGAGATTGAGGGAACAATAGTCAATCTGAATGTGTTTGACCAAAAGAGACAGCTAAACAATCTGTACTTAATGCCTTTTTCAGATCTCTTATCCATCCCTTTTATAATTTGTTTAGTTCTGATCCTTTTCTAAAGAAGGTTTTGACACCAAATAACGTCATGGGCTTGTGCTGATAGAATCTGATGAGTCCAGTAATTGCTGGAGAACAACAAAAAACTGTTTGAAGAGCCCCGATGAATCAGAGTGAAGGCCATGTATTTACCAATGGAGAACTCCCAAAACAGAGCTTTATGATTTGTCCACTATTATTTGCAAGCAACTGCTGTTGACTATTTTGAAGCATGTGGTAGCTTCCTCTCATGTAGAAATTTCTTTTCAAAGTATGCCTGCTTTCCCACTAACTGTGTCACAGCAGTCTTTGGTCACAACATGGCACCTATTTTCCCTATCACTCAATCTAATGTTAACAGGGCGTTGGGGAGGGCAGATATAGAGGAGGTTATCCTCCAGTCCTCTACTCCCTACCTACCCAGCACTCCTGGACACTCTGATTAAAGTCACAATAGACAATGGGGAAAAAGTAAGTGTCATGCTACAGCTAGGGACAGATGTGACATGGGGGCAGAAGGGACAGGGAACTGCCACACCATGTCCCTGGTTCTGGTTGAGAACTGGTTCAATTTGGACTTTTCCCTGACGAGGAAACACAGGGCAAAGCCATGTCAAGGTGGCCTTGCCCTGGATCAGCTGTGCAGTGTGTAGCCATGAGAGGACTAGACAGATTCATGAGAGGATTAGACAGATTCATGGATACCAAGTGTATCGGTAGTTACTGAAAAGGACATTCAAGTGCCACCTCAGAGTTGGTTGACTGAGGCAGGATATCTATACTGGTTGTGGGGGTCAGGTAAATGGTCAGTGAGACGTGTACAACTAGGGGCCAGTCTTGACAGAATGGTACTAGATGGGCTGAAATGATTTTTGGCTCTTATGTTCTTATGTTGATCCATATCTATACCAACCTAAATGGTCAGTAAACGTGTACTCTTAAGATGCCATGGTACCATGCTCTTTTTCATCTTTGCACTTCCATGTTTTTCATCTTTGACTTATTCACTGAAAAATCTCTGTCTTCATTCCTTCAAATTATGATGCCCTTGTATATCTACAGACACAGACCTGGCCTTTCTTTGACACCCCACACTTGCTATTCCATTTAACTAATTATTTGCTCCAACAGTTCTGGACACTTCATTTTTAAAGGAAATAGACATGTTGAAGTGAGCTCAGAGATAGGCAATGAGGGTGATAAGCGGTATGGAGAATAAAACATATGAGGAGTGTCAAGAAGATGGGCATGTTCAGCTTGGTGAAGAAAAGAAAAGATTGACAGGCAGTATGGTAACCCTCTTTAAATACCTCAAGGGCTGCACAAATAGGAGGGTGCCGTCTTGTTCTTTTCTGCTTCTGAGAGTATAGATCTAATGATTTTAAATTACAAGGGTGTAAATTTTATTACAACATTAGAAGGAACTTCTTCCCATTAAGAGTAGTTCAGCAATAGAACCAACTGCCTATTGAATTGGTGGGGTCTCCTTTTCTAGATGTCGTCAAACAGTAAAAGCTACCTACTGGAAATGCTCTAGCTGGGAATCTTGCACTGAGCAGTGAGTTCCATTTTATGCTTCATCACACAAGAGAATGAATCCACTTTAAATCCAGTTTCTGCCTACTGCAGAATTCTAAGGTTTGTAGTTTAGTGAGATTGTTAAAGCTGCCTTCCTAAACTACAAACACCAGAAATCTGCAGGAAGCAACAACCAGATTTAAAGTGAATTTACTCTCTAATATAATGAGGTTATATCATTATGAAAATGTAGTATTAAGAAGGAAGAAATAAAATGTTCTGTCTATTTGCTTCATGTCATGCATAATCATACACACCTCTCTCGTATCCAAGTTATTAATCTTTTTCCCCTTGAATTATCCCAAGCATGAAATCTTTCTCCTGAAGGAGTGATTTCAGTTTCCTAAAAATTGTGATTTTTCCCTACTGTATTTTTATAGTCTTATAATAGCCTTTTTATATAAAAAATGGTTACTAGAAGTGTGCATAATGTTGTAAATATAACAGTAGCACAGACTTGTTCAAGAATGCTATGATAATGGTCGTTTCATTTTCAATCCCATTTCTAATTACTGCTAACATGTATTTTACAAATTTTTTTAAAGCAGATGAATAAATACTGATGCACTTTCACGTCAATGTATCTCAAATACTTTAAACACAGCTTTTCATTTTAACCCATCATGTTTTCATCCAAGACATTTTTGCTTACAACCAGTATCTCTCATTTACTCTTCACCTAAATGTATTTTTGTGCCCACTATATATCTGTCATTATAAAAACAGGTAAAGTAACCAGGTCACAGGGTGGTAACCCATTCAAAGTTTTCAAAGTAATTACTACATAGTATAAACTGGTAATGTTTTATTTATGGTATAAAACAATAAAGGTATATAAATCTTGAAAGAAGCAAATTTTATATGAGAAATTAACTCACCTTGGCTACAAAAAAGATGAGACAAGGACTATACTCCTTCATGCCGTTTACATATTCAGAACCAAATTTATTATATATTTCTTAATACCTCCATCTCTCTGTGTTCTGTGTTTACACTGGCTTTAGAAGCTTCTATAATAATAATCACTGACAGTGCCAATGCAATTGTCAGTTGAAATTATAATTGGCATTGTTGAAGTCATTTGTATGCCGACACATTTAAAGTGAACAGGAATTCCTACATGTTTTCCTAATTAGCTTTAAAGGGCTCCTGCCCCTACAAGATTGTGAGAGTTTGAAAAGCTATTTTTTCATGTTATAGATATCTTTTCAAGTTTTTCTTTAGATCTGTTGAACCTCTTTTAATAGTTACAACATGTATCTTGAGAAAAATATAAGAAAAATATAAAGCTGCCTCAGTCCTATGTAGCCTGGAAAGAGTTCTAATGAGAAGTAGTGACAATAACTCCCCATCTGTTCTTATTTAGAGGCATCAGTGTCAAATCAAATTGGGGTACATGTACATATGGTCTGCCTTTCCCTTAGATTTTAAGTACTTCATATATATATAGAGTACTTCATATATATATATATATATAGAGAGAGAGAGAGAGAGAGAGAATCTAAAAAGTTTTAATTATGCTTCTCAAGATAGTCATACAAATCTTGCCCTTTTGAAACTCTTTTCACAAGGTAGCTTACAAAAACTGGAGAGAAATAGAAATAGAAAGAAATACTTCTGCTGCTGCTGCTACTACTACTACTAACAGTGATATTGCGGCCACTAAGCTCATTCTTGCACTTAATAATAATAATAGTTTTGCGGTTTTCTGCCATTGTATATTTCTGCTGCTGCTGTGACTGTTCATTTGTATTTTGATTCTGTAGCCCACTTGTTGATGGATGTCCAGAATCAGCAGCATTCACCATGGTCCTTTTTATCCTGGGTGACGACCAAGCTAGTATAGACTTTGTTTTGGTTCATTTCTCCATAGTGCTAATGGATTAGGTGCTCTTAGTTCCACTCCTCAGCTGAGACCTCTCTGACTTGATTCAACCTGCTTGTAGTTACACTACCGCCAGCACAGTTCTCAGCATCCTTGGAGCAGTTAAGCCCTCCACCAAGACAAGGTTGCACCCATTGCTAGGTAATCCAAAAGAAACTTTGGATTATTGATGATGCTTACCAGGTGACAGTCAAATTGACGAAAAACGACAAGAAAAATCTCCACCGTTATCAGGACCTCAAAATCGAACTGCAAAGGCTCTGGCATAAATCAGTACAGGTGGTCCCAGTGGTAATCGGCACACTGGGGGTTGTGTCAAAAGATCAAGCATTGACAAAATCATGATCTGTCAACTGTAAAAGGCCACCTTACTTGGATCTGCGCACATCATTCGAAATACACCACACAGTCCTAATTGCTTTGGAAGTGTTGGAGTTGTGATTTTGCTATACAAAATCCAGCACATACAATTTATTTATTTGACCAGTCATATGACCATTTCAAAATACAACACGAGTGAAAGGCAAGGTGAAAAGGACAGGACAGCAGCTGACCTTCTATTTACAGTCAACATTTATATCTCGTTTGTTGTGTTATACTTTGTTTTTCTGCCAGTAAAAATTATTATTATTAGTAGTATTCCTTACCCCCACTCCCACATGGCACAGCCCAGAATGAACAATTTTAAATACAGGAGTGGTGAGGGAGGAGTTTGCATCTTTTATATTATGGTCCACAATTTTGGAATCTCTTTTTGGAAAACAATGTTGGCATTCAATTTTGTGAACTTCTGCAAAAGGCACTATTTTTTCTGTATGAAAATACTATTTATGGAACAAGTCCAAAGGTTTTGCTCAAATAATTTTTCTACAAAAGAGCTAGGAAATATAAAACACCCCACAGCAGTTGACAATTTCCTTGACAGGGGTTTTTCAGTTTTTTGAGAGATCCTCTTTGAGGATGAAAAAATGAGTATTTTTTGTGTTCTGTCTCCAGGCTAAGAATAAGGAAACAAAGAAAAATCAGTGGATGGACTAGGTCCATAGTTTTATTTAAAAAACAGTTCAAATTATACACATGAATTTCAACTTATTCTATGCAAGAATTTATTCAACCCAATTAGCCATCCTGCCTAATGTTAGTGAACCTAGTTAAGTCCAGGTTTAATGGAGCTGAGCTAAGTGTATATTAGCCTGTGCTTTCTCTTTGTGCTTTCTCTCTGTGTGCTCCAGCATTCTTTGTTATTGGCTCGGCTTCTGTTTCAAAAACACTCAGAGGGTTGTATGACTCCTACCTCTGTGATAGAATACAGTGTGAAGATCTTCCTAGGTCACTGGTACAACAGTTTTAATTTCTAACCCCTACTGTTTCAGAAAAGGGTTTGGTGCAGACTTCAGTACATAAATAGCCTTCCGAAACACATGCAGTGCAAGGTTCACATAGTTCCCACACCTGCCCTATACAAAAAAATGGAGCAGGAGATGACAGAGATTCACAAATAACTGGAATCTTATAGAACTCTGGAGAGTGGCCATTTCTGAGATGCAGCTTTAGAAATACTGTGTATGCATAGCCCTTTGGAACTATGCAACAACATTTGCAGAAGAATCAAAATCAACATCGGAATCCCAGAAATCATTTTCCTTAGCTATACAGTATGTAAATTGGGATCCATTTCTAAGTGTAAGACTGAATGTGAACATCTTGTCTAGCTGAAAATTCATAGAGTAACTTAAATACCCATCTTGGAATTTGAATGTTAGCACTAATGTCCTTGTACTTTTACAAAATGTGTTGGCAATTTTACCAGCCAAAAATATCCAAAGGTCTTAACATCTCATTCACAAGGCATTTTTTTCTTTTCCTTAAAAAAAATCCTATTGGAACATTTATTCCCTCAATTGGGATATGTTATAAGCATCACTTATTTTTTTTTTAAAACTGCCTACAGAGTAATATTTTAGATTCCCAGTTCAAGCACTGATCAAGACTTTACTCTGTTTTGCTAGTAAGACACAAATTAATTATACTCCAAAGTAGTAAAGTACAATGCCAATTTGACTACTGGGATAAAAAGGACAGAGCTTCAAATTGCCATGAATAAAAATAGATTGTCACTGGTCAATTCATTTATTCATATCATTACGAGAAAAAGCATTCTTTAACTGCCTTCATTACAGAGAACAAATCCCTCATTAATTGTAGCTATATATTTGTTGAACACCAGTAAAATCGGTAAAGTCAAATAGAATAATGCTAGACATCAAGGACTACATAGTATCTGTCCCTTGGGAATTTATTCACCCATTAGCTAATTCATAAAACCACACTTGAACTTTCCAAATTACTGAAAAAAGCTGGAAAGAGACAGAGAGGAACATGACTATGTGTCCATACGGCCATTATTAGAGGGAAGAAGATAATCAAACTAGCAATTATTGGTACTATCTATGTCGCTTCTAAGTTATCTGATGGTTGCTAAGCACCAGTCCTATCTACTCCAGCCATCCTGATCAGCCACAATAGGCAGCAAATTAAAAGGCTCTGCAAGTATAAAGATTATTGCAAAACTAGAGTTAAAAATAAAGTGTGAAAGAAGTTCAAAAATGTGAAGTGCTTCATTTCAGATTTAAATTCAAGTTATTTCTGAAGTTTGCTAGGCTCAGATCTTGCAGTTAAATTTATCCATTTTCAAAACCCCAGACCTGCAATGAAAATTACAAATTCGGTAACATATATACTCAAGTCATGTAGATGTTTATATCTGTCCTTCCAAAATCAGCTTGTTATTTCTTCACTATTTGATTTCACTTTCTTGAAATCTAAGATCAACAGCAAACATTGTCTATAGCAGCATGGTTTGGTCTATGTATTTATCACTCACTTTCAGTGAGCTCCTCCTTTCCTCCTGGTAACACCTAACTCAAATCCCAGAAAACTCAATCCAGATAAATAATATTGTTAAAACAAGTTTTGTGTAGTAAAAACAAGATAGCCCAAGTCACACTAAATATGAATAACTTTGCTAATTAAAATTAATATTATTTAAATTAATATAATTAAAGTTAATGCTTATATTAGTGACATGGAACTCCTTTATGATCTCACTCATCTCCTCACAGTGTTGAGTGGAGTGGTGGTAAAGTGAAGCCTGGTAATGCCTTCCTGAAGAAATGGTTAGGAAGTCTCTCACAGATATTTCATCTCAGACCATCAGGAGAACTGTCATGACCCAATTTATCTTTGCAAGAAAAAAACAACAACACTGATTTATGTTTAACTTGCATGGCAACCCTTTCTGGTGAAATAGTGTCCACTAGGGGTGTGCACGATAATGGATCACTGTTCTGGATTCAGAGGATTTGGCTGATTTGGCAGCCAAATTCCCAGAAATGGGGTGGGTGGGGGAAGCTGGAAACTGGCAGTAACGAGGTGGGGCAGAAGCTGGTCCTTGTCTGTATCAGCTTCATTCAGATGCCATCAAAGAAGGGCAGCCACACATGGGTTTTTCCTTCCCTAGCCTTGCCAGAGCCAATCAGAAAGATGATAATGTGTCTTTTTACAAAGATGGCATTTGGAGGGAGAGATATACTAGCTCCGTGCATCTCAGTACCACTTAATGTCTATAGAATGGATGGCTTTTTGAGAATTCCTTTTTCTTCTGCATTAAATTTTCTTAGGCCCCTTCTACACTGCCATATAATCCGGATTATTAAATCAGATAATCCACATTATCTGTTTTGAACTGAGTAATAGGAGTCTGCACTGCCATATAATCCAGTGCATAGCAGATAATCTGGTTTTTATATGGCAGTGTAGAAGGGCCCTTAGTTAATTACTTTCTGGCTTTGACAAAAACAGAGAAGCCAGAAGAAAATAGCAGTGAGAGAGAGAGTCAAAGAGGTGAACTAACAAGATGGGGCTTTTGGGGTAATTTTCAAATACTTGGGGGGTGAAGGCTACAGGAATACTGCAGGACATGGACACACACACACAACAGCCAGAATGTAGGGCTGGCTGGGGCGGGTATAGCAAAGAGACTGAGATAGATAAAAGGACTTGTTAAATTTTGGAGAGTGAAATAACTGCTTGTCCAGGACAGAAACCAGAAGATTGGGCTGGGAAATTCTCCCCATGAGGACTCAAGGGAATCAGGCTGTTATTATTCCATAAAACTACCCCACACTCAGTCAATTTAAAATTTAAAACAAAAAATGCCCTAAAAATTAAAATACTTAAAACAAACGAACATCAAACAAACAAACATCAAACACACAAAAGCACTAAACTCATGCACCCTGCCCCAAAGCATGCCACCCACCCATTCTTCTTACATGGCAGTTGTATACAGCCAAAGATCAGCTACCACATGTCCCATTATTGCCAGTCTCTGGCTGTCCCGCCCACCCATTATTCTGGGGTTTGTTTGCTGATTTTAGCCAAATCTGCCAAATACGATACGCCGAGCCAATACCGTGCACATCATTACTTTGTTTATTTATCCAAATAAACAAGCTGGTCATGAAGAGAACCATCTGATTCAACCACTATGCTGTAACTTATATATGCCTGCCTTTAAATAAGAGTCATAGAGTGCATTAATGCATTGTATGACTGCATTATCATGGAAGATAGGCTGCACTATGTTGTCATGCATGTATGATCTATTGTTTCATCCACTATGGTGTGTTGCCAGGCTACAGCTAATATCCAAAGACATAGGGCAAAGGAACCACCTTTAAGAGAGTGCACAGCCTGAAGAGAGAGATTGCATTTACTGTACCTGAATGACAGAGCTTTTAGTTTGTTATGCAGCAAAATGTAATTTCTCTCTGTTACCCTTGCCTCTCATGATATTTAATGTTTACTTCTAAAATCTTAAAATGCCACCTGTTCAGGAGATTTCTAGTTCTGCAAGGTAAAATAAATGCATTTCCACTCTTGGAAGACAAACACTCTTGGTGGTTATATCCACAGACAAAGAAGGATTTGGAGTATTCAGATAATACAATTTGCAAGGCTGATTCGAATTGGATAATTCTATATCAGAAAAATTAATTTCGGCAGCAATTTCTTATTGAAGAAGTTATGACTTTGGATTTTCTTTAAGCAGTTAATGATTTTTGTGTAGTTTCAACATGACAAGTTATTAGAACACTTGCCTAATTCATCTGTGTGTAATCATGATTGTTAGTCTGTGTTTCTTTTTGGAAGAGTTTTGTTATTGGATTTTTGGGCCCAGTGGAAAAATGATTAATGATTGTGAGCTACAAATGACGGTGGCACAGTATAAAGCATCATTTATTAATTTTAGATATTTACTCATTTATAATACTTTAAATAAAAAATATTATTATTGCATTTGTGCTCTTCTCTATACTTTCTCAGTTAAATGTATGTATCATGTAAAAGAAAAAAAAACCAGGCCGGCCTTCAACCTTGCCATCAAAAGATGTAACTGCATAAAAGGAAAAGGGAATGGAGAAGAAAATGGGGAAAACTCACACACATGCTCTTAATACATGCTCACATACATGCTCTTAATCCTCTGAAGTCCTCAATTTAATGAAATGGCAGCTGGATCAGGGCAGTTTGTATTTTTCTCTCTTTTTTTCCAGCCTGTTGAAAATGAATCCATGTGATATAGCATGAATTTCATTTCATTCATGAAAAGTGAAAACTGTTTTGATAGCTTACAGTGTGGATTGCATTTGGCAACATTTTTCCAGGTAGGGGAAAATTCATCTGTCATGGCAACACAGAAGGATATAGGTCTACATTTTGGAGGGATGGGGCCAGATAATCAGGTTCTGTATTCCCATCAGATAATGAAAGAAGGGATGAAGAAGCCCTAAAGAGAAGAGCAGCAGAAATGGTGAGTCAATCACTTGGCTGAAGCTGGCAGCAAAGATGGTGGAAATGGATAGGGAAAAGCCAGTTGCATCACACTGCCTTTCATGTTCCACAACATGAAGCCTTTCTCTGATCCTAATTTTGTATTTTATTGAATTTTAGTATAATATTTTGCACCATAAGGCAGAATTTGGATACAATTGTAATTAAAATTAGCTCATAATGGATAATGAGTATCAGTGGAGCTTATTTTGGGGTAGGAATTGCCAAAGCCAAACATCATAAATGATTACTAGTTTCCAGGTGAAAGTAGTTGATGGAATTCTATTGTTCATGTACTATTCATAATACTGATCTGCTTGAGTATTAGGCCATTTTATCGTAATTAACTGATCTAAAAGGGCCTTTTCCTCATCAATTCAACTAATTGCTTTTCATACTAAGTGGAGATTGAATATTGATCTTTTTAAAAATCCTGCCCAATTACATAAGCAAATTCTACCTAATTACATGCTTACCACACTGTTATTCATTTATCAGCAACATCAAAGAGAATATAGCTCATGTTCCATTTAGGTTCCCATTGTTATATTTTAAAGTTATATTTTTGACTGTCAGTGGTGGAAAATGACTATACCTCACTATTAAAACAGTGCACTTCTAAACTGGAAGAATATTGTGATTAGAAGGTAAGTGGTGAAAATAAAAGATCATTTTAAAGAGAAGTCCTGTGACACATAATATAATATATAACCTTCAACACCAACAAACCCATGTTGTACGTTACATCTCTAACAAACTCAACCAATTGGTGTCAACTCTGAAGAAATACTTAAGATGTCCAAAGGGTCTAACAAACATAAGTCCACATATTTCTAAAAACAATTGGAAGGCTGTAAAAAGGAGAGGCGGTAGACTATGGATCAAGCCAAGGTCTAGTCTAGTCTAGACTACCATGCTGTTTCCTATTTATTGCAGTATTGTGCCCAACATGAATCTTCTTTTACTTTTCCCCCCCTTAAAAACATAATTGGAAAGAGACCACAAGGGCTATCCAGTCAAACCATTCCCAACAGATGGCCATACAGTCTCTATTTAAAGACTTCCAAAGGAGACTTTGCTAAACTCCAAGGCAGCATATTTCACTTTCAAATACCTCCTACTGTCAGGAGATTCTTCTTAATATTAAAATGAAATCTTTACAACCCCATTAATGCCTTATTGATTGGTTGATGCCAGTTCAGATTTCCATTAGAGCAGTGTTTCTCAACCTTCCTAATGCCGTGACCCCTTAATACAGTTCCTCATGTTGTGGTGACACCCAACCATAAAATTATTTTCATTGATACCTCATAACTGTAATTTTGCTACTGTTATGAATCATCATGTAAATATCTGATAGCAGAATGTATTTTCTTTCACTAGACCAAATTTGGCACAAATACCTGATATGCCCAAATTTGAATATTGGTGGGGTTGGGGGGAGGATTGATTTTGCCATTTTGGAGTTGTAGTAGCTGAGATTTATAGTTCACCTACAATCAAAGAGCATTCTGAACTCCAACAATGATAGAATTCAACCAAACTTGGCACACAGAACTCCCATGACCAACAGAAATTACTGGAAGGGTTTGGTGGGTATTGACCTTGAGTTTTGGAGTTGTAGTTTGCCTACATCCAGAGAGCACTGTGGAATGAAAACAATGATGGATCTGAACCGAACTTGGCATGGATACTCAACATGCCCAAATATGTTCGACCCCCAGTTTGAGAAACACTGCATTAGAGTATATGTGAAGCTGCTATTCTTTGTCCCAATATGATTTACCTATTTACACTTAATTGCATTTGAAATATTAATACCTAATAGTAGCCACCCTAAATCACTCAATGCCAAAACCATACTAAACAACCTCACTACGCACAACCAAAAAGGTTGCATGCACTTGTCTCTGAGGAACTCCACAGCCCATATCCCTCTAGGGTACTGTAGTTCAACTGTTATGTTAACACATTATATATTAAGAGCACTACAAGACATCCACATAGAGTACTGCCATACTGTATGCAGAGACGGATCTTACTGGAAGCAAAGTGAAGCGGCCACCTCAGGGCGCAATGATGTGGCCAAGGCCAAGGACGCATCTGGCCAAGGCCAAGGGCGCATCATGCCACGCCATTGCTGCTATCCTTTACCCTGTCTGGGCCCCTTGCTTGCTTGCTTCCCTTCCTCCTCCAAGCACGAGCACGTGTGCGCGCCCCTACCCTCACACACTCAGTGCAACCTACGCGCACGCAGTTCCTGCCCCCACAAAGGGGTCTCAGGCGAGGGGTGCGTGCCACCTGCAGAGCCTCTCAGCGGAGGAAGAAGAGGAGGATGTAAAGGGAACTCCACGTGTCCCAAGGAGGAGGAGAATGGCAGGAGGGCGCCCTTTTTCGAGAGCCAGCCACTCCTCTCTCTTCTCCGCCAAGGAGCTGCCAGGCAAAGTTTAGTTTTGACGAACATAGTCATCATCATATTAACAACAACAATAACAACAAAAAGTCAAGACTCCGGCCCTTTCCTTTCACCACTGGAGGCGGCAGGCAATCACGAGAGCCAGCGAGGAGGCTGTGCAACGCGAGGGAGGCGAGTCTGTCACCCCCATTTCCTCATTCCCACGCCCCAGAGGCACTTTTGAGGAGAGGAAGGACCCCTTTGTGGCCACCCCCCCCCAAGGGCTCCCCAAACTTCCCACCCAAGTAGGGTAAGGAAAAGGGATCCCAAGGGGTCAATTCCCCCCAAAACAGGGCTCCTTCCGAAGGGAAGGTAGCAGGAGAAGGCACTGCCTAAGATTACTATTATTATTGTATTTATTTATACTCTGCTTTATCTATTGTTGTTGTTGTTAGGCTGTTAGGAATTGTGGGAGTTGTAGTCCAAAATACCTGGAGGGCCCAAGCTGGCCCAGGCCTGATACAGATGTTTAATTCAACAGTATAGCTTCACATATTATTGTTGTTGTTGTTGTTGTTGTTGAGCTGTTAGGAATTGTGGGAGTTGTAGTCCAAAATACCTGGAAGGCCCAAGTTGGCCCAGGCCTGATCTGTACTGAAAAATTAATGCAAGTTCACTTGACACCACATGCGTTCAAGGCAATGTTTCTCTTACCTTTTGTCAAAATACTGTACCTTAAAGACACCAGATCTTGCCTAGTCTTGGAAGCTAAGCAGGGCCAACCCTGGTTGCTGACTTGGATGGGAGGCCACTAATACATCCCAGGTATTTTAAGCTTTGCTTATGATCCTTTCCAAACAGTTATATAAAATCCACATTGAGCTGGATTATATGGCAGTGTAGACTCAGATAACCCAGTTCAATGCAGATCTTGTGGATTATCTGCCTTGATATACTGGATTAAATGGCTGTGATGAAGGGCCCTCAGAGGAAGGTATTGGCAAAACCACTTCTGGGGATTCTTAGCCTAAGAAACCTCCATTACATTAAATGCATGGCTCACTGTAAGCGGGCAAGACATTTAAAGGCACGTGCATATGCTATCAAAATAATTAATGCCTGTTGCCTTAGTTTTCCTGCACTGTGGACTTTGTATTTTGGATCTCACTGGCTATTCTCATATATAAAAAGGTACCTGCAAGTAGGCTCTTATTTCAGAGGAAGGAAATGGCAAAACTATCTCTGAGGCCCCTTCCACACAGCCATAAAACCCAGAATATCAAGGCAGGAAATCCCCCAATATCTGCTTTGAATATCTGAGTCCACACTCAGATAATGTGGGATTTTCTGCCTTGATATTCTGGGATATAGGGCTGTGTGGAAAGGCCCTGAGAAGGAAAGAAGGGGAATAGATATAGATATAGACACACACACAAAGAGGATAGGAAGAGGGCAGGGAAAAGGGTGGGTGGGAAGGAAGGGGAATACATACACACAGGCCTGGGCCAATTTTGTCCCTCCCTCCAGGTGTTTTGGACTTCAGCCCCCACAATTCCTAACAGCCGGAATTGTGGGAGTTGAAATCCAAAACACTTTGAAGGAGGGCCAAAGTTGGCCCAGGCCTGATATAGAGAGATAGATGAGATATAGATGCACGCACACACACACACACACACACACACACAAAGAGAATAGGAATAGAGCAGGGAAAAGGGTGGGTAGGTAGGTAGGTAGGAAGATATATATATATAGATATATAGATATAGATATAGATATATATATAGCCAACCTTTGCCCTCCATGTGTTTTGGACTTCAATTCCTACAATTCCAAACAGCCAGTAGGAAGTCCAAAATACATGGAGGGCCAAAATTTGTCTATGCCCCCATATATATATATATATATATATATATATATATATATATATATATACACATACACACATATATACACATATACATATACACACACACACATATTCATTCAGTGATTGGCTGGGGGGGGGGCAAAATACTGTTCGCTTACCAGTTAAAATTACCTACATCCGGCCCTGGATATATGCAATCTCTGAAATGCTGGCAAGCTTAGTCTATAAAACCACTGTTGTTAAATAATCTAAATCCATTTGAAGAGACTGTGCTTGGTCCATGTCAAGCAGGACTATACTCCAATTTTGACTGTACTTCTTGAATTACAAAGTCACACTGCAGCATTCAAGGATCTTCAGTAAATACCAGAGTCAATACTTAATAATTGGATAAGCCATTTATTCTCCTCTAGATCACAAGCTATTACATTCTCATTGCACAACCATCATCTCAGCAGCTGAAGTAGAAGATCTTGAAGTAGAAGATTCATGAGCTACTTGTGCAACAACAAAGTGAAAGAAATATAAAAATACAGTGATGCATCTGACACAGATTTACACAGATTTATTATTACATTGATCAAACCTATGTGTATGGCTCCTAATGAATTTCCTCATCAAAACATGCCATAGTCCTGAGCCTCTTAGCTTTAGAAATTGGATTATAAAGGGGATGATTCAATGGTTAAGTATATGCCTTCATGCAGAAGGTCCCAGAGTCCAATATTAGTTTATCCACATAAACAGGATCTGGTAACAGGTAACATTTCCTTTTTGAAAACATAAAAAGACAAAAGTAGGTTAATATAGAAAAAACCCAGTCTGATCCAAGGCTAAATGTCAAACAGGAAGGTGGCTTCCTATTTCTAGGAATCTTCATCATATTTCTTATTGGAGCAAAAATTTTGCCATATCTGATTTTTATTATTCTGTATTCTATTTGGCTTTTGTTATTCTATAACCTACTCTAGGCACCTTTTTTGGCTGAAGAGAATGGTATAAATGTTTCAAATAAAAATTGATTGGTTCACTTTCTTGGAAAATTCTAAGTCTGTCTAGTGAATTGCTGGGTTTGTGCAATAGCACAATGACGTGCTCTTCAAATTTTGCAGAGAGAAACATGTGGCAAAGCAACATCAGAATAAGGTCAATTTGACAAAAATTATTAATGAGGAAGCACAAACAAACCAGGTACCTTATCACATGCACCCCCCCCCCCCCCCATTTCCACACCCTTTTAAAGCAACTCATAGATGAAGCAACATGGATCTCATCATACGATGCAAGGGGGCTTCATCTGAGAACTATCTCTAAAATGTCGGAAAATTGTGTGTGTGCATGGGGGGGGGGGGGGAGGCAGAGAGACTGAGNNNNGNGCCAGTTAGAAAGTGTCTTCTTAGCTTCTGATATGCATGGAAATGAGATAAAGCGGGGGGGGTTGATATGTGGTATGATATCTGCCAAATTTCAGTGACATGGAGTACTGGGCATTCCTATGGGTGGTCTCCTACCAAACATTGACACTTTTCTTCCAAAATCCTTCTTCATGGGCCTGGCATGTTTTTTAAAAATATATATATATATAATTTAATCATTAGGAAGACCACAATTTCAAGATCTCACCACTTGATTTTTCCTGCCATTTCTCCCTCATACTAATCTTAGCTTTTGAAATTGTGGTAACGGTAGCTTTTAAACTTTGTTTTACTTCCTTTAAAAAATCAACAACAGTGCCTAGTAGGCTTTTGACTTAGTGAAAGGAGATTGAAAATGAAAGAAAAGGAGCCCAGAGAAATGGTGTTTGTCTTAAGAATAATGCCTTGTGTCTCCTCTAAGCGGATAAGGTGGGAGTAGGCGATCCTGTGTGATGGGGTAAGTAAATGCTCTGTCTTCTTTAAATCCCACTATTTCCCCCCACTTTCTCCTGTTTTCCCCAGCTCTGTCTGATGAAGTCCTAGGAAAGGCTTGTTTTAGCCTGAGTGTACAGAGATCGTACCCCATTCTCTCCTCTCCTAGTGGAGGAGAATAAAACTGGGACATTTTAAAAACAGCCAGAAAAGTTAAACAAGAGGTGATTAGACAGGACTATCTCTGTCAAATCAAGACAGTTTAAGATTATCCAATGGTGCATTATCTGAAAAGAACAGAAAAATATGAAACGAACAAAAAAAATTCAATTGAACTTTCAGCTGTTTAAGTGGACATTTAGTGTCATAAAATTGCATACTATATTGTGGTAGGCATAGAAATGTTAGGTACAGGCCTTTGTTATTTATTGCAAAGCATCCCCCCCCCCAATTAAAACAGGCTGCAAGGCATTAAAATAATCAAGTCCCTTACTTCCTAAATATTGGTAAAATGTAATTACAGTTACAACATAATTTAATATGTCATACTTAGAAACAGGTTCTTTTTTAAAAAAATATCTCTTTTTTTATAAGAGAAATAGAGCAAAATAATTGCCAGTTTCGGTTCAAGGAATTTTATACATCTTTTTAAATATAGTAAAAAATCTGCCAAGTGGAATTGGGTTAACAATTCCTTGTGTAAAATGCTCTAACACACAAACTACACACTTCAAATTATCATGTAGAGGTGAGAAAAATGAAAGCTCAAACTTGTTGCATTTGGCATTTGTTGCTTTTTCTTTTATATTCAGTCAAATAGAAGTAGGTTTTAAACATGCAAAATACCAAGCCTTGGGAGTTCAAAAACATGCAAGTTTGGCATGTTTTTCTAATAGTGTCAGAGATAGATAGATATGCCATCCTCATTATTTCATACTATAGCTTGCCCTATTCTTTCCAGCCAGACCAGACTATGCAGAAATATTTACATGTTTCTGTGGCTTCTTGGTAGTTCTCCTTGTCATATTGATGGTGGGGCACTGGTGTCATCCTTCCAATGAGAGCAAGAGAATAGACTATATATAAGTTCATATCAACCCCATTCTATATGTAGCAATGTGAAAGGAACAGTGTCTGAATACTTTTAAAGTGTAAATGAATCTAAGATGTTGTAGTGTTGATCCCAGAGAATAAGCCTGTAATTTTATGTGTAACTTTAGAATGAGTTCAACTCAATACATCCAGTCTTGGTGCTATGTAAATACACACAATACTCTTTGGCATGGCATGGCATGGCCTAGCCTTCATGGATGTATACAGGGAAAGGTGGTGAGTGGAAAATAGAAAGAGTCAGGATATGAACAATTAATGTCTGGCTCTGTGTGCATGTATATACAGATTTATGACATATATAATAAATCACTAAAATAATCAATTATTTGAATTAACACTATGCAGACCACACTATAAACAATATTATTGGAGAAAGTCCATAGGCCTGCTACGTCAAAGATTAGAACAAAGCAATAGATTCAAATTTCAGAAAAAGAGATTCCACCTAAATATTCGGATTAACTACTGGACAATGAGAGCTGCTTAACAGTGGAATAGCTGCCTTGGAGTGTGGTGGAGTCTCCTTCTCTAATGACTGTTCAACAAAGCTCATTCATCTGGAGTGCTTAGTTTATGTATTTGTGCATGGCAGCAGGTTGGACTCGATGATCCTGGTGGTGTTTTCCAACACTGATTGTTTGTCATTTGTTGAAGAAAAAGTCTCATTCAATTCTTCATTTAAACAGAAAACAGATGCCTTTCAACAAGCCATTCTCATCCCTAAACAATGTAAATTTCTCCCAGAAAGATTAATGATTTGCACAAAATAAAATAGCCCTTCTCATTTATTCCTGATAGGTAAGGAAAAATCAGATGAGATCTTGGACCATATTTGTTTTAACAAATGATTTATGTATTGTTGAAGGCTTTCATGGCAAGAATCACTGGGTTGTTGTAGGTTTTTTGGGCTGTATGTCCTTGTTCTAGAAGCATTCACCTCTTGACCTCACAATCTCTAAGGATGCCTGCCATAGATGCAGGCGAAACATCAGGCGACAATGCTTCTAGAACATGGACATACCGCCCGAAAAATCCACAACAACCCAAATGATTTATGCCTTATGAACCTTCTCCCATACTGCTATTTATAGTTTGAGTTGTGTAGTGTTAATTTAAACTATATAATATTTTAGTGAATTCTTACATTAGTTATATTCCTTTCCATATGTAGATACACACACGCACTTCATATTCATACCCTAACCCTTTCAGTTCTCATTTCATTATTTCAATGGGTTTGGGCTTATCCTTTATTTTTCTCCTGCAGTGGTTGTAGAAACACAAACCATGTCTTTAGGAGATATGTTAGGTGGAGACATTAATTCATAAAACACTTTTCCCCTCATTCCCTGACATGTCCAAAAGGAGGCTCGGGGAAAAAATAATTTCAGTATTGAAGGAGGAGAGAAAGATCAATCTTTCCCCTGTGCCAGCAGGACCATGAAAGTGTCACTTTCCGTCTTGGTTCTTACCTTTCTCCCCAGGAAAGGAGAGAATACTCAAGATTTTAATGACAGAAGATGTTAGCAGAACACTCTCACTTGCTTCAAAAACCAATTTAACTCAGTTTAGCTCAGTAACCCTGCTTAAACTGGTCTTCAGTATTTTCACCATTCCATTAAAAATGTTGACTTTTTTCCTTTAAAAGATGTAGAATGATATACTTTTTACAGAGAGATTAGTTCTCTAATTAGTACTAAAATACTGAATCTTCTGTACCAACCTACATGTTTATAATTCAGGTTTCTACTGTTAGAGAGACATTCATTTCTTCTCATTTAATTTTGACACTTCTAAGAAGGACAGCAATATATGTTACAAAACAATATTCAACTATTATATGATATGAACATATATTTTCCTGGTAGACCATTTTTGATGTCAGCATTAGTTCTGTAAACTGGGATTTTGTCTGGTCACAGTCTAGCAATCTATAATCCGGAAGTTAAGTAGATTTTTAAACCCCATCTGTATATGGGTGGAAACTCTTCTGGCAATCCTAAATGGACTGCCCTGAGAATGCGCAAATGAAAAATCTAATATGAATAAATAAATACATTCCCACAGCATAAACAATTTTTCAGAAAATGTATCTCTGCTGAGGGCTACTTCCCACACAAATGTTGTTCCTTAAAGTTTGTTGGAATCACACAACTAATGTGGCCGCCCTGAGTCCCCCTTCAGTGGTTGAGAAGGATGGGATACAAAACTCTAAATAAATTAATAAATAAAAAATAATGATAGGCAACCCAATTTCTAGGTGATGGCTAGTACTTGAATTCATTCACACAATATGATAGCAACATTAAGTAGCCTCTCCAGCACCCATAGGACTAGTGATGGTTCTTAAAAGTCTTTAACTTTTTTTTTAAAAAAATAAAGAATTGATTTATTTGCTTTTGTCCTTGTTCCACACAAAGAGTAGGCAGCAAGGGACTGATGAGCTGCATTTTCATGAATGCATTGCCCACATAGGCTCTCATCCACAAAGTAATGGTCCTGACAAATTTCAGTGCTAGCATTGATATTTTTTTTTGTGCCTTCCCCTGCCTTCCATAAGAGGAGGAGGTGCCAGGCAGTAAAGAGGGATATTTGGCATTTTCTTACATCACAAAGTAACAACTGCAGACATATCCAGCTGCTCAAATGAATTGGCAGCCAATGATGGCTACGTTATTGTGGGTTCTACTACACAAAATAAAAGGAAGACTGTCATTTTGGGAATAGCAAGGGGAAAAGAGAAGAATACTTTGGCTTGACATCACTTTACTGCTGGCATATAGGCAGAAGAAGGGAACCATCACACCAAAGTAGGTGGTGGGGACAATACACAATTGAGAGCTATTGGCATGCTTTACCTATTAACAGCTAGAGACAGGAGAATCATGGAGGGAGGGAGGCTAACTGACAGTAAAATGCACATGGCTTCATGTGATAGGGACTGTCATCAGCTGCACCACCAGTTTCACTGTCTTGTCCCTTAAAGTTTGTGGTGGAATTAAAAATAGAGAGGTGAAATGCAGCTAACATTTTTATTTCTACATGCTGTACAGTACAGTCTTCAATACGTTTATTCAGAAATTTGAGATTCAGTGGTAGTTGCCCCCATGTAAGTCTTTAGAGAACTGCTATTTTAGTGTGCTGAAAAAGTTGTACCATTCTATTATCCAGAATGTTGATATTATTTTACACAGTTTCTTCCACTGCTCTTTAATTACATTTAGAGCTGATAAAAAGCACAATTAAATATTTTAATCCTTCCAATTAATTTATTTTTTTTAATCTCAGTGCTGGTATCATCAATTTAATAATCCAAATGATTTATTTTGTCTGTGATTGTAGAGCAGGGATTTCCTTAGGTATTAATGTATTTCCTCATTCATGATCTCATATTTTTTATGAAATATTTCTTTTCAACAGGGAAAGATTGTCAATTTGAAGCACAGTTTATTGACACCGAACTTAATTATTAAATCAGCAGGCATGCCAGCTGAATACATGAAGGTAATACTGAGTCTTAGATTGATTCAAGAGAAAAGTCATGAAGTCAAAATATATTTAATAGAAACACTTCGAAAATCCACCATATTCAGTTTATGTCACGGCTACTTATGCTGCTGTTTTGTAGGAAACTATTCTGTATTTCAATGGCAGAATATTCATGTTAATCTAAGAACAATGCTAGCCAGAAAAGACCCTCTTCTATTTGGGATATATTAATAAGACATTTATCATGTAGATTTCTCATGAGAAATCACTTGAGAATTTCAATAACTTTACCTCACCATCAATCTCATCCCAGGCCCCTTTCAGACAGAGTCCAAAATGTGGAGCCTACTAGGCCTTCCCAGTTTAATGGGATATTGGGCAAATCCATCACCCAGTGCCTCGCATCAGCCACATTATCCACTTGCCAGAAAGTGTACTTTCCGGCTTGCTCCTGCACTGTCCCCAGTAGTTTGAATTTTAATACAAGTAGTGTCCTGTGAGCAGAGCTTCCCATCATAGAACAGTTCACCAACAAACACAGGCAGCATGGAGAAGTAGCTGTGCGTCATGTAATGGGATCCAGAGGCTCTGTTCTAGAACTGGGGGGAAAAGCAATCTGATGAGGTCATAGGAGGAGTAGACTTGAGCACTTTAGAATTTCAAGTGCTCTGCTAAAGTACAATTCTCAGGTTTCCTTCAGATTATTCCACTTCAATTAAAGTAGTATGAAACTAGTGTAATTTTACAGTAGAGAAACATCTGAAATATCTTCATAGCAGCTGAGATATAAGTTGCTATTATTTTTCCTAACTGATTATTAGGAAACCCATTCAGCTCCCTTATGTCAAGTGTAGATGTTCTTCTCTCATTCTTATTATGAGGGGGAAGAATATTAGAGTGAGAGCATTGTTTTGAAAGGTCTGCATGAGTGTGCTGGCTTCTGATGCTTCAGGTTGCTTTGCCTCAGCGGCTGTAGATTCTCTGCAGGTCTACTCATCCATTCACCCCCTTTCTCAGCTTCCCTCAGAATAATGCTGAGCTGTTTCTTCTATCTAAGATGGAAAGACTTATAGACCCAAAGCAGACATCAGCCTGGACCCTTGGGGATATGGTGGTAGAATTTAATGCCGATGCAATAGATACTTCATTTCCTAAAACGTAAAGGTTGCTCGAGGCTGGAAGCATGAGCAGGTTTCTGATTTTTCAAAAGCATGTTATTTGAAAAGAAATCCCTCCGGTTTCCTTTTTGCCACGCAACTGCAAAAAAAATTGTGTTCCTTATACTGATTTAATTTGGAAGATCAAAATATTTCTTTTACCTCTTACTGAGGTTCAGGCCAGTGGCTCTCAAACTGTGGCTCAATCCAGATGGTTTGAATTTCAGTTCTCAGATGTCCCAAACATCATGGCTAGTGGTAAGACATTCTGTGAATTGAAATCCAAAACGTCTGGAGGGCTAAATGTAGAGATAGTGAAAACTTTCCTAACAATGATAAACATTTCTTGGTAGTGCTGACTAATAAAACAAATGGTTTTATAAGAAGATATCTTGTAATTAAAAAATAACGAGTGGCAAAATAGCAGCAAGAGGTTACTGAGCAATAAACAGGGTGGGAAAGAATAAATTCACAGCAGCCACTTTCAAGACAGGAAATGTAGATTTTGTCTCATCCCACTCCCAATGAGATAGAAGAGAAACCATCATTTTCTTTCAATTTAACACTGAAATATGATTCTGCTTCATTATATACAAATGTCAGCTTCTTGCACTCACTGCCAAGCTCTCAGTTAAAAATATTCTGAGATGTGTTCCAATAGTGGCAAGATTCATCTGTCACAGATAAGTGGCTACACTTTGTATAAGGCAGAAGACATGCCTATGGGCTCCACAATACATGATTAAATGAACATGGGTACCTTGAGAGAAAAGCACTAGGAAGCAAGCATTAGGACATGCAAAAACAGAATGAGCACTGAGCTGGAAAGATAGAAGACAAATATAAATATAAAATAATTGAGGATGACTGAGAGCATAAACTTCAAGAAGGTGAAATGGGACTAATGGTTTTTAACCTGGGCAGACCTAAGTGTTCTCATTTTTTTAAAGGCATGGGCCTATCTATGTTCTTAAAAAACAGATTTTTTAAAAAAACTGCTTGAAAATCAGATGGGAAAATCTCAACCTCCAAATGAATCAGGATAAGGACCTTTAATGGAATCAATGCCGCTCCTGCTGAGGTTTAGTAATGAAAATATTATATTCCAATTATCAACCACTGGTCATACTATATTTTGCAATAATACTATACCTTGCATAATTCAAATCATAAATGATTGATAATACTACAAACTTACACAACTTTTGAATTCAGACTTATATTAATCTTGAATTTGCAGTGGTTTTGATATACATATTTCTTTAATGTAAGCAAGATAACAGATTCATAGGACTTCATCATCACGTGAAATATATAAAGTTTTGGGGATAGTTGGTTTTCCCTTAAGCTCCATTTGGAAATTAAATGGATGATTTCCCTACCCCCATCACACCCTTCACCTTCTCCACTTTCCTTAGGATTTATCTGTTTGATTTATTTGTTTGATCACATAGTTTCCTCCTACTGTCTCTCCCCATTTCCTTTAAAAAAACTTCTATCTTTTTCGGGAGTTCAATTTACAGCCCTAAAAACTCACAACAATATATATAGAGAGAGGGGTTGTTCTTTTGTTGCAGAATGGGAAGGCGGTAGGAAATGAAGCTTTAGCTCTCTTCTCTCTCCCTGCTAACCTTTTGAAACAAAAAAAGTCTGACAGCATAGTAGGAGTTTCAGAGCAGCAATTGAGGTAAAAGTTCAAAAGGACTCTTACAATAAGAGTCACAAAAGGGAGGAATGTTGAAAGAGAGAGCTCATTGACAAGCAAAGGGTTTTTCTCCTGAATGTTTTGAATATCTTTGGGATAGCTCCTCAGTCCCAAAACGGTAATGGTGGCAGAAAGGAAACAAGACTGCCCATCTCAAATCCTCCTTCCATGATGACGTCATCATTTTATCTATTAATAGGCATGGGGGGATTCCCATCACATGTTACAGATGGTTTAATGTCAGTTTCTTGCACTCACTGCCAAGCTATCAGTTGAAAAACTCCAGAAATGTGTTCCAGTGGTGGCAAGATTAGTCTGTCACAGATAAGTGACTACACCTTGTATAAGGTAGAAAACATGCCTTGGGCATTTTTACACATCTCTACATGAGGAATACGTTGCTTGCCAATTGACTTAGGAATCATGGGAAAAACGCACACTTTAGAAACAGCAATATACCTATATCTCGTATTTGAAGCTTGCGTCATGTGAAGGACACCATTGGTGGCAGTGTATAGAAATGCTTACTTAATTGTGTGTGATGAAGTCAATAGTTATTACTACTTTTAAAAAGGAATTATGTAAATATTAGAGAATGAGAATGTGCTGAGACTAGTTATGAGAGTGGAACATTAAAATCATTTCAAACATTTATATATTTTTTAATTTAAGCAATGGTATACAATATAATTCTGCTATTTTATGCTCAGATTTCTTAAAGTTTGTTTAATTTAAAATAGCCTCTTGTGATAAGAAGAAAATCATGATGGTATGATCCACATTTTATGTATTTCATTGGAATGACACTCACTATAGGATATATAATACTCAGTTCTTTGCAAATATATCACGCAAGACTTTTGGAGGAAGAATGAAACACCTGGATCATTATGACAGGGAGGAAATGAGCTAAATAAAGTGAGCCCAACAAAGTGGAGAACTACAAAGTGTTCATAGTCCTCTTCAAAGTTTAGAGCTACCAATTACAATGGCAAGTTTCCCTGATCAGTTACTTGAAATGGGCATTTCAAGTCTCTTTGAGGCTATAGGGTTTTCCCTCTTCATCACTGTGTTTGTGTAGCCAACAAGAAATCCTTGCTGTCACCTTCAAATATAGCAATATTGTATAACTCTCTGTTTGAAGAAATGGAGCTCTTCTGACACTTTCTGTTGGCTTTGAGTTGGAAACTGGCTGCTTTCTGGTTGGAAGCTGTTCTTTCCAAGAAGTTCAAAGGATCATAGGAGGTAGAGCAAGAGGGTACAAACCAAAGGAGAGAAATAGTTGCTGTGAGATCTATAAATTTTACTAAAACCCCACAGTATTTCTGATACATGAAGAGGTTTGGATATGAAGTTGGAATAATTAATGAAAGTGAAGCTGGCAAACAGGCAGAGGAATGACTGGAGAGAATTAAAACGGGTTGAAATCAGAAGAAAGAAGCCAGGACAGAAAATGTTTTCAGAGGCCTGGGTTCCAGGAACAAAAGTAGCCAAGATGAAAAAGATAAAATCAAAAGATGATCTGCCAAGAGATGAGGATGAGCAGAAATAATCTGTTTTATTGTTATGTCTAGGCAAGTGAAGGGAGGAAAGTATATGCCATGGTTAGACAGATGTGTGGTCCTGTGTTATTTTCATATTTATTTTTGTAGTAGATTTGTTCTTTTTAAACATAGTCAGCTGTAGAATATTGTAAAAATCTAGTTCTTTTTGTAGAAAGGTTATTGTGGAGGCTATTTAATCGTTCCTTTTCAAACCCAAGTTTTTCTTCGTGGGCTCTGTGAATGCACACTTAAGAAGTCTGCGTGCCAAAGCAGGCTTCCAACGGAAACTTCCCAGTTTGAAAGGTTTTGGCGGTAGCACTGCCCAGCTGGCCCGGAGGGCATATAAGCCGCTCCCAGCGCGCCCACCCCATTCCTTTGTTTTCCGCCACTTGGGCAACATCGGAAAGTTCCTTGCTGGTTGTGTGAGTGCAGCATGTCCACAACCAGTTTCAAAAGGTGTCTTACGTGCGGTAGTAAGATCCCGGACTGCGACGCACACTCTAAGTGCCTCTGGTGTCTAGGAGGAGGGCACATCGTTCCTTCCTGCCGACACTGCCAGGACTTCTCTGCGCAGACCAGGAGAGCCAGGGCCCGAAGGCTTCGGGCCTACCTTCTTGAGCAATCCCTTGCTCCACCTGAGATGGCGGCGGCTCCACCATTTACCTCCTCTGGGGTCGGGGCGGCTGCTCCGGCCCCCTCTGTGTCGGCCTCTCTCCCGGCTGGGAAGAAGTGTCCACGGAAGGAGAAGGACCCGAAGCCTGCGACATCTAAGGCTTTGGTGTTGAAGAAGGCCTGTACGGTGATGACCGAAACCGTCCAGTTGCCTCCCTCCCTCCCGACGGACGTCGGTGAGCTTGGTGGCGTCAGGCCTCTCCCAGAGGTTGGCCATCTCGAGGACTCCCTCCAACAAGGCCATGGAGATCGCTTTCCGGAGGTCGGCTGAGGAGGCCCGTAGAGCCCAGACCAGGGAATTGGTACCTGTGACTCTGGGCAAGTCTTTGGAGGCCGCTGCCTCAAGACCGCCATCTCCGAAGAGATGAAGGACTACGCCTACGCGGTGGCGTCGAGGACACCTGCTTCGGCCTCATCCTCAACCGCCTCGCTTACCCCCTCTCTCGCTGTGGAGAGAGTGGTGGTACAACCGACCATCTCACCAGATGACCCGTCAGAGTTCCTCCGGCTCAACCATCGGTGAGACAGCTCTTCGTGTCCCAGACGCCAGAAAAGGGTCGACAGATGACCAGACCAGCCCTGGCCTCGGCCTCCAAAAGGCCTCCCCCTGCTACGGCCTCGTCGGCAGCCATCCCAACATCGGTCATGGCTCCCTCGACCTCGCTTCCGGCTGGAAGTCGCAGCCCCACCGGCACCATAGGACGATGAGTTGGAGGATGGAGAGGCCCCAAGATCTGTGGTGTCGGGCTCCATACTGTCGGTGGCGTTGGATCACACCCCTTCACATCATGGATGCAACCCGGAACCGTCTTCCTCCCTTACAGACTCGGCAAGAGCCTTCGGGGACCAGGTCGGGAGGATGGCCAGAGCTCTCGGGATCGAGACATACATCCCTCGTAGAGCCAACGCCTGCCCAGTCTTCAGCCGTGTCCAGGTGGAAGACGCAGCACAACCCCATCTTCCCATGCTCGAGCCCCTGAAAGAGGTCGTCAAGGCATCATGGAAGACCCGTCCTCCATACCACCGACCTCGAAGCGCATCGAAGCCTGGTATAAAATGGACGAGAGGGAAAAGGACTGGCTCCACGATCATCCAGTACCTAACTCCATGATCGTTACCTCAGCCCAGACATCCGGTCGAGAGTCGACTGCTCCCACCGATCAAGAGGGGAAGAGATTTGACACTGTAGGTCGGAAGATCTACTCGGCTGGCCTCCTCCTCACCAAGGTGGCAAACTATGGTGCATGCATGGGGGCATATCACCAGATTCTGTGGGAAAGGGCCCAACCCTTTTTCCAGAATCTCTCTGGAGAGCAGCAGGCTTCCCTGGCCACTATCAGCCAGGAGGCTCAGGCCCTTGCCCACCATCAAATCCTGATGGCTCGTCATACAGGGGACACCTCGGGAAAACTGCTGGCCCACGGTGTCGCCATACGGCGGCATGTGTGGCTGCAATCATCGGGTCCCTCCTCAAATTACCGCAGGGTGATCGAGGACCTTCCCTTCGATGCCCAGGGACTGTTCTTTGCGGGCACAGATGAGAAGCTTAAAGCCAACCATGACTTTAAGATTCTAACGGCGAAGCTAGATCGTCCGCCACCTCAGTCGGTGGCGTTGGATCACACCCCTTCACATCATGGATGCAACCCGGAACCGTCTTCCTCCCTTACAGACTCGGCAAGAGCCTTCGGGGACCAGGTCGGGAGGATGGCCAGAGCTCTCGGGATCGAGACATACATCCCTTGTAGAGCCAACGCCTGCCCAGTCTTCAGCCGTGTCCAGGTGGAAGACGCAGCACAACCCCATCTTCCCATGCTCGAGCCCATGGAAGAGGTCGTCAAGGCATCATGGAAGACCTGTCCTCCATACCACCGACCTCGAAGCGCATCGAAGCCTGGTATAAAATGGACGAGAGGGAAAAGGACTGGCTCCACGATCATCCAGTACCTAACTCCATGATCGTTACCTCAGCCCAGACATCCGGTCGAGAGTCGACTGCTCCCACCGATCAAGAGGGGAAGAGATTTGACACTGTAGGTCGGAAGATCTACTCGGCTGGCCTCCTCCTCACCAAGGTGGCAAACTATGGTGCATGCATGGGGGCATATCACCCGATTCTGTGGGAAAGGGCCCAACCCTTTTTCCAGAATCTCTCTGGAGAGCAGCAGGCTGCCCTGGCCACTATTAGCCAGGAGGCTCAGGCCCTTGCCCACCATCAAATCCTGATGGCTCGTCATACAGGGGACACCTCGGGAAAACTGCTGGCCCACGGTGTCGCCATACGGCGGCATGTGTGGCTGCAATCATCAGGTCCCTCCTCAAATTACCGCAGGGTGATCAAGGACCTTCCCTTCGATGCCCAGGGACTGTTCTTTGCAGGCACAGATGAGAAGCCTAAAGCCAACCATGACTTTAAGATTCTAACGGCGAAGCTAGATCGTCTGCCACCTCAGCCGAGGGCAAGGTATTATCAACGGGCGAGGTACCAGCCCAGACCACAGTACCGCCAGTCCCCCCGGCCATACTCCGTGCCCCAACAGCAACAGCAGCAGCAGCCGAGACAGCAACAGCAGCAGCAGCAGAACCGTTTCCACCAAAACCAGCGATCTAGGCCACGCCAGACTTCTGGAAACGGACAGTCAAGACGCTGTGTTTGACGGGACGAGGGATGACACCGCCTCCTCGCACGGTACCGCTGCCACCTCCATGCCTCCTCCCATCTGTCGACCTCCACCACCAAACCTTCCATTCGGAGACCGCCTGACCCACTTCATCGGTGCTTGGCAACGCATCACCTCAGATGCATGGGTTCTCAGGATTGTCCAAGACGGCTATGCCTTGGAATTCGAGGAGCTCCCGCCCACAGGGTTCATCGTCGAGACGGAGCCGTCGGAGGTGATCCTGAGGGAGGTCGACACTCTGCTTCAAAAGGGAGCAGCTTTGCCACGACCGGCGAACCGGGACGGAGAGGCATTCTTCTCTCAGTACTTCACCGTGCCGAAATCCGATGGTACCCTGCGACCCATCCTGGACCTCAGAGGAAATTCAGGATGATGTTAGTGTCATCCATTCTCCTACTGCTGCACTCCGGCGATCACTTCGCCTCCATAGACCTGCGGGACGCCTACTTCCATGTCTCGATACGGCGCTCCCATCGACGCTTCCTCTGCTTCAGGGTGGCCGGACAGACGTACCAGTTCAACGTCCTGCCCTTCGGCATAGTAACCGCCCCCAGGACATTCTCGAAGTGCATGTCGGTGGTGGCTGTGCACTTGAGGAAGCAGAAAATCCGGATTTTTCCATATCTGGACGACTGGCTGCTGGCGGCCAGGTCCCCGGATCTACTGCAGGAGCACATCACCATTGCTCTACGACTACTCTCTTCATTGGGCCTGCGTCTCAACGACGAGAAGTCACAACTTGTCCCGACGACCTGCATCAAGTTCATCGGGACGATGTTCGACCCGGTCAGTCAGCTCACCTTTCTGCCAGACGTCAGATTCCAGGCGCTTCGACAGGAGGTCAACCGGTGACACCGCTCGACCGTCACGGCAAAACAGGTCCAGGTCCTGCTAGGTCACATGGCATCGACCATTAGCAAGGCTCCGTTTTCGGCCTCTACAGTGGTGGTTCCTCGACCACTTCAACCCGGTCGTGGAGCATCACTCAAAAAGACTCTCCCCACCACAACAGGTCAGAGACTCTCTTCACTGGTGGTCGCTCAGCCGCAATGTGTGCATCGGGGTCCCGTTCCACGCAAGCCTGCCATCCATCACCGTCACGACGGATGCCTCGCTGTCGGCGTGGGGCGGCCATGCGGAGGGGCTATCCATCAACGACCAGTGGTCAACGGTGGAAAAGCTTCACCAAATCAACTACCTCGAGCTTCTTGCCGTTTTCAAGACCCTGCGAGCCTTCGTGCCGATCGTCACAGGCAGAGTAGTACTGGTCAGAACAGACAATATCGTGGCCATGTACTACATCAACAAGCAGGGTGGAACCGGGTCAAGGAAGTTACTAGCCCTCTCCCAGAGGCTGTGGGAGTGGTGCATACTCCACCAAGTCGTGGCCAGAGCAGTACATCTCCCGGGCATCGACAACACAGAGGCAGATTTCCTCAGCAGGACTCGCTGGTCCTCACATGAGTGGATGCTTCATCCAGAAGAGCTTTTGACACACCGCCTGGTGGTCAGGAAAAGAGACTGGGTGTACTTGGAAAACGTCAAGGAGTCAAAAGAGATGGGTATATAAGGTATATTTCAATGGTTTATTCTTCAAATGGTCTTCATATGATAAAGTAAATGTTCATCCAAAAGTCAACTGAGAAGTGGAATGCAAATAGTTGTTGGTCACTATGTGCGCACTCTCTGGCCATGAAAAGTCCCAAAGGAAATCATAAGTAAATGTCACATCAATAATACATTCTTCATGGGGCGGTCAGAGAGGGAAATGGGTCAACGGTCTGAGAAAGGCCTCGCCGTTTCGCCTATAATTAGGCTTCTTCAGAACCCAGGTGTGTGAAAACAAATAATGTGACCATTCCACTGATCCGGGTATCCTAGGATATATAATAATACATATTTTGAGTAACTAGAGCATTTCTAAGTGAATAGCACAGTGCAGCAGTAACAAAACCCGCCAAGTACAAACCCAACAGTACATTCAATACCATAAAGTACATACCAATATTATAAATGCATATACATGGTCATCATCCTGATATGGGTGGACGCAGCCACCGGTGGAACCAGACGCCCGGACAAAGGGCTGAGGAGGAGGACCAGCTTAAATACAGAATGGAAGGTAATTGAGTGATATTAATTGGACAAAGGGTTACATCAGAACCTCATTAAGACTTAATTGGTCGTTAAGACCTAAGGGCAACTCAGAAGAAAGGGAATTTATCCAGGCACATTCTCTTCTGCGTAGTAAGAGTTTAACATCTTGGTGTGGTAAAGGGATGATGCGCTCCAGAACCACCACCTTAAAATCCTCAAAGTGGTGTGTGTTTTTGAAGTGGCTATAAAGGGCTGAAGATTCAAGCTGTTCTAAATCTAGAGCGATGTTCTTGTACTCTCACTCTTAATTCACGTCCAGATTCACCTATATAGTATCTAGAACACGTACAGATTAGACAGTACACGACATTTTTTGAGTGACAGGAGGAAATATACCTTATATACCCGTCTCTTTTGACTCCTTGGCACCGCCTGGTGGTGGCAGGGGTGAGGGGGACAGCCCCAATTGGCTGTCCACCTTCCTCCAAAACCGCCTGCAGCGAGTGAAGTGGGGAGGGGTAGTCTCCGAGGGCTCCCCCTTACACTGCGGAGTCCCTCAGGGGGCCATCCTCTCCCCGCTGTTATTTAACATCTACATGCGACCACTCACCCAACTGGTACGGAGTTTCGGGCTGGAATGTCACCAGTACATTGATGACACCCAGCTCGTTCTGAGGATAGACGCTGGGGCGGAATCTGTACCCGATAATTTCCAACTCTGCCTTGAAGCCGTAACTGGGTGGCTGCGAGCCAGTAAGTTGAAAGTGAACCCGGTGAAGATGGAGATCTTGTGGCTGGGCTGACTGGGGGGGGGGGGAGATCCAGCTGCCGAAACTCGACGGCGTGGCACTGCGCCCACAGTCTTTAGTTAAGAGCCTTGGGGTCCGGTTGGACCCCCAGATGTCTATGGAGGCACAAATTGCTTGTGCCTGCAAGACAGCCTTCTACCATCTGTGGCAAGCAAAACGCCTGGCTCCCTATCTCTCCCATTGTGACCTGGCCACGGTGATCCAAGCCACGGTCATCTCGAGGCTCGACTACTGTAAAGCTGTACATTGGCCTACCTTTGTCGGCAATCCAGAAACTTAAACTGGTGCAAAACGTGGCAGCCCGCCTGCTGCTGTGAGCTACCAGAACCTCCCAGATAACACCTCTCCTGTGCGAACTGCACTGGTTGCCAATTGAATTCCGGGTCTCCTTCAAAGTGTTAGTTTTGACTTACAAGGCCTTACATGGTTTGGGGCCAGTGTACTTGAAGGAGCAGCTTACCCCATACATGCCCAGAAGATCACTGCGTTCAGAGGATCTTAACATGCTTGAGGTCCCAGGTTTGAACCTCTATAGGCTTTCCAGCACACGGCAGATAGCATTCTCGGTGGCTGCTTCGGTCCTGTGGAACTCGGTACCGGCCGAGACGCGGGCCCTGCGGGACCTGATGGCCTTCCGTAGGTCATGCAAGACCTGGCTGTTCAGGTAAGCATTTGGTGACTGACCAGTGCTTGAATTGATAATCTCCTGCCTAGCTGTGCTGCCATTGTCTTCTATCACGAAGCTGCCTGGTTCTGATTCGTGTGATTTTATGTGAATGTAATTGGTTAAGATTGTTTTATGGTATTTTATGATGTTTTAAATCTTGATGTGTGTTTTTTTTTTAATTTTTAAAAAGCTTTATTGAGAAAGTTACACATATCACGAAATAAAACCACCTCGCCTTGGGCAAAATTAACCCACTGCGAGTGTACAAACAGGTTGGGTTGGGTAAGGGAGGGGGGGGGGAAAGGGCACTGGGATAAGAATGAAGGGTAACACTAACATTCAAACCATCGACACAATAACAAGTACAGTGTAAAAAGAAACATAAACTTGACTTCACGTCTCACGTCAGAGGTATATTTTTACAGGTCTGATTGCCTAGATTGTTCCTACAACTTAAAGCCTTTCAGGTTGATCTTTTTCGTTTCCTTAATGAACCTAGTAAAGGGTTGCCAGGTAAGTTCAAAGATTTTTGGTGAGTCACCACGGATTGCAAATGTTAATTTGTCCATTTCTGCTATCTCGATAACCTTTAATAACCATTCTTCCTCGCTTGGAGTCTCGGGGAGTTTCCAGTATTTTGCTAGAGTGATTCTTGCCGCTGTTATGAGATAAATCAGAAGTTTTTCCACATTTTTATTTTTTCCAGGTCCTATAATATTTAACAGAAAAAACTCCGGCCTTTTTTCAAACTTAAGCTGGGTTATGTCTTGTATATTCTTGTAAATCATACTCCAGTATCCCTTAATTTTCTTACAAGTCCACATTAAATGAAAAAGTGCCGTGCCGCTCAGTCTTACACTTCCAACATGCATCCTGGTTGTTTTTATTTATTTTTGCTAGTTGGCTGGGGGTAATATACCACCTATAGATCGTTTTGTAAATATTCTCTTTTAAGCTATATGCATACGTATATTTTAGTTTCTTTTTCCACAATGCGTCCCATTCTTCCATTGGGATGGGGTGCCCCACGTTAGCTTCCCATTTTTGCATGTATTCTTTAATTGGTTTTTCTTGGAAATCTTGTTCTAAGATGAAATTATATAATAGACTTACTGTTTTTTTTTTTCAGAATATAGCCAGATTTTTTCCACCTTAGGGGGTATCCACTCCCAGCCAGTCTGCTTGTCTAACAAAAACCTTTTCTTCAGTTGATTATATTGAAACCAGCTTATTTTATGGTCTGTAATTTCCTCTTGATCCTTAATTACCAGGGTAGATCTCTCCTCCTTCAAAATATCTTTATAGGTCGGCCACTCCCTATCCTCTATTTTTATTAAATGAAATGCTTCAAACGGGGATACCCACTTGGGGATCTTTTTATACCATCGTTTTTTATATTTGTTCCACACCCTGAATAGGGCAGCTCTTAGTATATGATTTTTAAAATTTTTATCATTTTGAACTTTATCATAAATCATATATGCATGCCACCCGAATTTATTTTCTGCTCCTTCCAAATTTAATAGGCATTTATTTTTTATGTTAATCCATTCTCTTAATGCCTCTAGGCAATTCGCTTCGTAGTAGATACTTAGGCAGGGGACTCCGAAGCCACCATTGCTTATTTTCTCAGTAAGATATTTTTGTTTAATCCTGGCCTTTCGCCCTTGCCATATATATTTTGCCAGTTCTGATTGCCATTTCTTCAAAATAAAATCGCTTTTCAAAATTGGGGAGCATTTGGAACAAAAAGTTTATTTTATTTTTTTTACAATTTCCATGCCTGATTTTTTTTGGATTTCTTCTCTCTCTTCCACTGGGACATTTTTTATCAATATTTTCGATTTTTTTTTGTTTAACTTAAAGCCCGAAATGTCACCGAATTTTTCTATTTCTTGAATCCATCTCTCTATATTTTCCAAAGGATTCTCTATAATGCAAACTAGGTCATCTGCAAATGCGTATGTTTTATAGTCAAATTTACCGATTTTTAGTCGCTTTAATTCCGTATTATTTACTATTCTTCTTAAGAGGAGTTCTAATACTAAATTAAATATCAAAGGGGAGAGTGGGCACCCCTGCCTTGTCCCTCTCTGAATCTCAAAGTTCCCCGATTTTTGGCCATTTACTATTATTGTGGCATTTTGTGCTCTATAGATACCATTAATTGCGGCTGAGAAATAAAAGCCTAGATCTAATTCCCTTATTACAATTTCGATTATATCCCATCCTATCTGATCAAAGGCTTTTTCTGCGTCTAGGAACAGAAAAGCCGATTTTTTCCCGATGTTCTTGTCCAGATATTCCAAAATGTTAACTATATTTCTGATATTATTTTTCATATATCTTTTCGGGAGGAAGCCCGTTTGGTTTACCCCTATCCAGTTGTTAAGAAATGTTTTTAATCTCGCTGCTAGAATATTTGCAAACAGCTTGTAATCCAGGTTGAGCAGCGAGATAGGTCTATAATTCTCGATCTGCTCCGGGTCTTTTCCTTCTTTCGGAAAGATTATTATATTTGCTGTTTTCCATGTATTTGGGATGTTGCCCATTAGGGCATTGTTCATGATTTTATTAAGATAGGGCACCAGAACTTCTTTTAATTTTTTATAATATAGATCGGTAAAGCCATCTGCTCCCGGGGCTTTCCCAGCCTTGAGTTGGTTAATCGCTCTTTCAATTTCCTGATTAGAGATTGGGCTATTTAATAATTCTCTGTCTTTTTCATTTATTTTCTCTTGTATTTGTGCACTCACATATTCTTGGATTTTTTCTTTATTAAAGGTTCTTGCTCTAAACAGTTCTTGAAAATAATTTTTAAATTCCTCTAAAATTTCTGTATCTTTACTTACATCTTTCCCTTCCTTTTTTATTTTGTTTATCAAAGTATTTTGCTTTTGTTTTTTAAATTGATGTGCCAGCCATTTTCCAGGCTTGTTTGCATTTTCAAAATATTTTTGTTTTAAGTATTTTAATTTTATCTCATTATGTTCAGTTGTTAGTAAGTTCATTTGTTTCCTTACTAATTGGTTCCTCATTTCTAATTTTTATCTTTGGGGTTTTTTTTCAGTTCTCTTTCTGTCCAATCTAATTCTTTTTGCAGGGCTGTGAGTTCCTTATTTTTTTGTTTTTTCAGGTAGCTTGCTTGGGCTATAAAGTGCCCTCGCATCACTGCCTTGCTAGCATCCCATAGATTCATGATTTCAGTGTCCGGAAGATCATTTAAGTCAAAAAAATCTTTTATTAATTTTTTATTTTTTTCAATCTGCTCATCTGTTCTGAGTAGCCAATCCGCGAGTCTCCAGCTGCGTTGTCTGTTCCCTACTTTAATCGTGGCTTCAATCGGGGCATGGTCTGAGATCGATCTTGTTTGGATTTTTGCATTAATACTACTTGAAATTAAGTCTTTGGAGATCCACAGCATATCGATTCTCGACCATGTTTTCCTTCTTCCCGAGAAGAAAGTAAAGTCTTTTGTATTATCTTTGTGGAATCTCCACGTATCTATTAAATTATAATTTTCCATTAATTCAAAAAAGGTTTTTGGTAGAGTACTCGATACACTTTTATTTTTAACATTGTTATAATTTTTATCTAGATTTTTGTTCACGACACCATTGAAATCCCCCATGATAATGTTACTATCACATTCCACCAGGGCCATTTTCTTATTTAGGCCTTCAAAAAAGGCAGCTTTTGGCCCATTTGGGGCATAGATACATACTACCAATATCTTTTTCCCCCTAAAGCTTATGGAGGATGCAACAAACCTGCCCTCATCATCTTTGAACTCAAAATTAGGATTTAAATCGGGCTTAATATATAACGCCACCCCCTTTTGTTTTTTTCTACTATTGAGGTAAAGAGAGTCCCCAGATATTTGTTTTCCAAGAGGTCCGCTCTGCTGGTTTTTATATGAGTCTCTTGAATTGCTATAACGGCTGCTTTTTGTTTTTTCAAGAAGGCAAATGTGTTTTTTCTTTTCTCCGGTATATTTAAGCCGTTAATATTAAGAGAAAGACATTTTACCTCCATGATTCTACCTTATATCTCTTCTTCTTCCTCCAAGTAGCTGTGTCCTTCTTTCTGTTCTGTCTCTGCGTCAAGTTCTCCCTCCTCGTCTTCCTCCTCTTCATCTTCTAAAACCTCCTCTTTATCCTGGTAGTTAGGTTGAAGATCTTGCGCCGCTCTCTGGTCCTCTCTATCTTTATTCTGAGCAGGATTTTTTAAATCCTCTCTTTTTTGATTTCTCCCTATTTCTCTGCGGTTCTGTTCTCCTCCTTCCTTTTTCTTTGTCGAGTGGTAGTTGTCCTTCTTGGTTAATATATGCTCCCATTTTTTATAGAATGCCTCCGCTTTCTCTCTGCAGTTTATCCAGTATCTTTCATTCCTCCACGAGAATTGGATTCCTTCTATTTTTTCCCAGCGGAATCTTATGTCCTTTGATTTCATTAAATCCGTAAGAAAATAATAGTTCTTCCTATTTTCCAGGATCGTGTTGGGTATTTCTCTCAAAATAATAATTTTTTTTCTTTATACAAAACGGAGTTATCTTTTGTCTTTTAATACTTCTTCTTTGGTTTTTGTGGAGTTAAATTGCAGCAGTATGTCACGTTCAGATTTATTTCTTTTGGAAAAGGCGGTATGTATTCTAAACGCCTTATCAATTTTTTCTTCTATATATGTCTCTTGTTTCTGGAGGATTTTTGCCACTATTTCTATACTGATTTTCATCGTGTCCTCAAAGGATTCTTTGTCCAATTCTGGCACCCCTCTCAGCCGTAGCTGATATTCCTTCTGGAAGAGTTCCAGTTGGGTATTTTTTTTATCCAGGTCTCCTTGGATTCTGTCCAACTCGTTTATTCTTTTTTGTTCAACATATAATACTTTCCTTGTATCCTCTTCCTTCCTTTGTAGAGCATCGACTTTATCGTACAAAGCTATTACCTCATTTCTAATAGTGGACATATCTTTCCTCAGATCGTGAATCCCATCATTTATCTGTCTTCTTTCCTCAGCTCCTTTGGCTGCTGCTTCATTCAATCTCTTAACTTCATAGATCAGTTCTTTCAATTGATCTCTTACTTGTGTATCCTCTTGGAAGGACTCTCTTCTACCAATTTGCCCCAGTTGGCCTGACTGGCCGATCAGGCTTTGCAATTCTCTATTCGGTTTCCTCCTGGAAGTCATACTTTTAATCAGCTCTTCGTAGAGTGCTAGTTAGGCTTACTAGACTTATTAAATGGGTAGGCTAGCTAGGTTTGCTGAGTAGATACAGATGGGGCTTGGAGTGGAAGCGTCCTCCTCTTCTTTTCTCCTGTCCTGGCCTCCTGGCGAGCTTGATGTCTCCTGACGCGGGCCGTGCTAATTCACTCCTTTCCCTCAAGGCGCTCCGTCGCAGTTTGATGCCGCTTAATGCCTCCGTGTTGTGTTCTGAGTTCTGGGTTAGAGCTTGTCTTTGTAACTTCTTGTCTCTCTACATTAATCACCTTGGCTCCCCCACACTCTCTCTTCTCCACGCCACCCGTCGCGCGCCTCTCGCCGTCACTCGCGGTTCCCTGTCACTCACGGTCTCCTCGTTCCACTCTTCGCTTCCGCTAGCCTCCGCTCTCCTCGCCTCCGCTTGCCGCCGTCTGTCACTGCAGCTCAAGCCTCTTCTTCTCCTCCCTCGAGCCCGTCCTCTTTACTTCCTCCGTTTCACCCGTTTGACCCGTCATTCATCTCACCTGGGTCCGCTTCCCCACCTTCGTAGTTGTTTCTTCCTTTCTTAAAGCGATACTACCCTCCTTCCGAGGTTCCGCTCTTTTTGCCGCTGTGGGTTATCTCCCTTGGGCTTAGAAATTAACAAATATTTCCTCTTAGTGAGACTCCCCAATTTTCATTGGGGGTTGTCTTTTCTTTCCTCTTTTCTCCGCTGTCTTGAGGAAGCTGGGGGAGGTGTGGTGTTGTGGCGTCTCACCCTTGCGGGCTGTGACCTCCTCTGGCAGTGGCGGTTTCTAGGCACCGCGCAGCGAAGCGTCGGCGGGGTCCCCCTCCGGGTCGGGCTGGAGGCACCCGCTTTCAGCCAAGGCACTGAGGCTCGCCCGCGATGCTCGGGCACTACTCCTTGCTTCGAGTGAGGGCCGGGTTTGCCGGTTTTACCCCCCAAACTTGCTCACCGCCAGTTGCTCCACGGAGCTCGCTCTTCAAGCGTCCACCATCTTTCCTCCCCAAACCGGAAGTCATCTTGATGTGTTTTTATATGTTTGGAAACCGCCCTGAGCCTCAGGAAGGGCGGTTTAGTAAATAGAAATAATTAATTAATTATTAATAATCATGGTCTGTCCCTCACTTATTTTCCCCCAAACCCATCCAGAAGTACAAATTGGCAAAAAGTAGCAATGAAACAAACCAGAAATTTGCAAAATGCCTGTGGTTTCTTTGAGATTTTTGTGCCATAGCTTACATAACAAACCATGGATAATATAAACCATAACGGCACACAAAAACACTTATTAGCCACAGCTCACCATCTCCCCAGCATAGCATAAATATCCACATGCAGATGTATACTACATTGGCATTATGCAACCATTCTGAAGAAAAGCAAAATTATGCAACATATACAATAGTCATAGTGTAATAGTCACAAGCACATTGTACAATGGAACTACAATTTGCAATGCAGCTACAATGTGCAAGTTAACAAGTTAAACATGAGCCAACAATGTGATGTGGCGGCAAAAAAAGCTGATGGGATTTTGGCCTGCATCAATAGGAGTCTAGTGTCTAGATCCAGGGAAGTCATGCTACCCCTCTATTCGGCTTTTGTTAGACCACCCCTGGAATACTGTGTCCAGAGAGAGCAACTAAAGTGATCAAGGGTCTGGAGAACAAGCCCTATGAGGAGCGGCTTCAAGAGCTGGGCTTGTGTAGTCTGAAGAAGAGAAGGCTGAGCGAGACATGATAACCATGTATGGATATGTGAGAGGAAGTCATAGGGAGGAGGGAGCAAGCTTGTTTTCTCCTGCCCTGGAGACTAGGATGCGGAACAATGGCTTCAAACTACAAGAAAGGAGATTCCATCTGAACATTAAGAAGAACTTCCTGATTGTGAGAGCTGTTCAACAGTGGAACTCTCTGCCCTGGAGTGTGGTGGAGGCTCCTTCTTTGGAGGCTTTTAAACAGAGGCTGGATGACCATCTGTCGGGGGGTGCTTTGAAAGTAATTTTCCTTCTTCTTGGCAGGGGGTTGGACTGGATGGCCCATGAGGTCTCTTCCAATTCAATGATTCTAAGTACTTCCTGAGGTGGCAAGCCAGGAATACCATTGTAATACAGAGCTATGTCACATCTTCCTTATGTTTCATGAAGCTGTTAGAGAACACAGATGGTCCCAAAAAGATAAGAAGTATTATGAATACCACGAGACCAGGATACTGTTAAATGTAGACCAAGAAATAATCTACAAGATATTAATGCATAAGATACCATGAAATTCTACCTACATTAGCAGTGCAGAGGGAAAATTGCCGTATCATTGCTAATAGCTTTGTTAAAGTGGGTCAAACTAAGGGACTAAGGAAAGAAGGTAGGATTGGATGTTAGAGTGAAATCAAGGGAGAGATGTTATAAATAATTTGTTTTAGCAATGAAGAAGAAGAGCTCTCGTTTTGCCCACCAGAAATCTTGTCAAATCTTTCAGCATAGCGGTCTTCTTCCCTGAACTGGCCAAAATGACCTTGGGAATTGTGTTGATAAATCTTGGGACTGTGGCTCTGGGTGATATCAAGAACTGCACATAGGCTGCCCTCTTGTTCTTCACTTTTAAATTTATCATTGGCCCGATACATGTATCATATAATTATGTGGGTTTGGTTTTTGTTACTGCATGGAGTCTCATTACCATAATAGAAAATGAGATGGGCCATTTTCAGTTACTGTGCCAAGGCTCTGGAATTTATTTTCTAGGGAGACAAGAATGCCCACTTTTTGCAGTTCTTTTGTCAGCATACAAAGGCTTTTGTTTGTTCCCAAGAGCTGGAGAAGCTATACTGTTGTTAATGGCCTGGCCATGAACCGAAAAGCAAAGGAGTTACATTTACTTAATTTGCCTAACCCAAACCAGTGTTTGGTGACTACTGTTGCTGCTATGTTGCTGCTCTTTTCATGACTAAAATGTATAGCATAGGTACATTTAAACAATGGTCACATGTAGTTGATCCCAATAATCAAATAATCATTGTTGTTCCAATATAACAAATTATATTTGTTTTGTGTTTTCTTTAAAAAGAAAAACCTACTTAAAATAGAGTAGCCATTTAATTAGTGTACCATTGATACACATTTCAAATTCCTTTACATTCTTATGATTGTTACCCCTCAAAACACATGTATAAGATTGAATGGATTGGCTAGACATTTGTTAGAGAAGGCTAAAATACTCCTATCAAGGGGAAAAAAGAAGGGAGATGATGGGTTAGAAGTGATGAAATGCTTACTGAAAACCTATACCTTCATAACTTTGGTAACCTTCCACTTGAAAGATTTAAAGTTTTAAGTTAAGAAATACCATCCCAGAAGAGAAAAAGGTATTGATTTTCAGCTTGCTCTTAACTCAAACCTCCTTCTGGTGGCTGCAACAGCATCCTTTATAAAAGGAAACAAAAGAGTGGCTAAAGTTGGAATCGTATAGATATATAGATTTCCCTGGGAGTCTCAACTACTGATTGCAGTGAGTCCTACTTCTGAGCAGATGCGTATAATATTTATTTTTTAAAACAAAAAAGTTAAGAAAGAAAAGATATATAATGATACAGTGAAGTCAGAGGTAAAACATGGCTTTTGTGACAAATCCCATGTCAATGAAAAGAATAAAATAAAATAAATAAAAGAAAACACTAGTTCACTTATCACACCAAGGACAGCTTTAAAGGTTACTTTATGTTTCTTTCCCCTTAATATTTACAGAGATTAAAATGAACATTATTATTTTGGAAAGCTAGAAAACATCATAATTTCATATATACAGAAAAGGTAATAGTCTATCATGCCCTTATTGGCATTATGTAACATTTAAATTTCTAATTTTGGAAGAATGGTGAGATAGGCAAGAAGGGGAAATTAATATTTCACAATATTTAAAGCCAAAGGCCATGAGGCAAGAACCCAGTTGTGTGTGCATGTATTTGATCTACTTGCTTGTAGAACATTTTTTTAAAAAATATTTCTTTATTAGTTTCCTTATACAGATAAAATTAACAAGTACACAATTACACAGGATGGTAGTCAAAGGGGCTACCTATCATTCAAACACTAGTATTTCACTGTAATAAGTGAAACATATGAAGCAATAGAAAAGAGACAGAAAGGGGAAGGGGAAGGTTGGAATTAGAAGAGGGGGGGGTGAAGGGTGAAAGTGTTAAAAAGAAACATAAGTTTAGGATACAACAAATTTATCAATATTGTTAATTTTTTTCCATCAGTTCTTAGATCTTCCTTGAGGAGCTCCTGTATTCCTGTGGTAGGAGAGAGTAGAGAGTGTCTTAGATGCTGTTCTTTTTGCCAAGCTATGAATTTCTATAATTACTTATTTATAGATTTCTTCTGACAAAGAGTTTGTGACTATCTCTACTTCTTTAGTCCCTTAAATCTATCTCAATATTATATTCCTTTCTATAATATCTTATTACTCGCCCATAGTCCCTTGTATGTTTATTTTCCTTCAATCTATCGGTAAGTCTCTCCATTTGTATTGTATCTACAATTTTTAGAGACCATTCTTCCCTGCTGGGTTTTATATCTGATTTCCAGTATTTTGCATAAACTAATTTTGCTGCTGTTGTCACCAAAATAAAAATATTTTTGTCTTCTTTATCCCATTTATTGTCCAATATTCCTAACAAAAACATTTCAGGCTTCTTTTCAATCTCTTTTCCTAAAATTTTTTGGATCTCCTTATGGATCATGGTCCAATACTTTCTGGCTTTCTCACAGAGCCACCATAAATGAAAATATGTCCCATTTTTCTCTTGGCAATTCCAGCAACGGGGATTTGCATTAGGGAACATTTTTGCGATCTTTGCTGGGGCTAAATGCCACCTATAAATTATTTTTATCCAACTCTCTCTGTAATTTTGGCTAAGTGAAATGTTTACATTGTTCTTCCAAATAGTTCTCCAGGTTTCTGGGCTGATGTTAAATCCTAGATTCCTGGACCATTTTTTCATATGGTCTTTGAGTAGGTCTTTCCCTTTTTCCCCGCTTTGGAGGACTTTGTATATTTTCCCTATCCGTTTTTGTTTTGTATTTATCAAGATCTCATCTAACTCATTTAAGTGATTTTCAAACCCCTTTTTTGGTCTTTCTTAAAAATATTCACCATTTGGAGATATGGGAACCAATCTATTTTTATATTTTTTCCCAGTAATTGTTCTCTCGATTTCATATTAAAATTTCGTCCATCCCAGTATAGGAGGTCTCTATATGTTATCCATTGGGAATCGTCCAATTGTCTTATGCGCATCGCTTCCATCGGCGATAGCCATAGAGGGATCTTCCTGTAGAGTTTTTTGTAGTATTTTTCCCATACTTTAATTAAAGAGCTTCTTATATAGTGGTCTTTAAAGTTGGAATCACTTTTTATTTTATCGTAACATAAATATGCATGAAGTCCGAATTTTAAATTAAAACCTTCGAGATTTAACAATTTATTATTTTCCAGACCGCACCACTCCCTTATCCAGTCTAAGCAATTGGCATCGTAATATAGCTTGTAGAACATTTTAGCAATACACTGTGTAGTTTCCTTGTAAAGCATTGTCCATGTCCAACTCTGATTTATTCTAAATGGCTTCTGAGCTATTTTGTAGTTGAAGTATTTTCTTGTCTATGTCTGCAAATTTTTGTTCTTGGTTTTATACTGCCTTGGTAAGGATGGGATTATACTCAGCCAGAATGTATATTAATTCTTACCTTCAAATTGGATCAAAAAGATTTCAAGAAGAAAAATAGAACCCATTGCTTTCTAGTTTCTGTATTTGGGAAAACACTGAGGACTGCAATAAGAAGGAAGGAAGGAAGGAAGGAAGGAAGGAAGGAAGGATTTGCTTTTCCGTAGCCATTGTTCAATGTGAGATGGGGTGTAATGTTCCTTTCAGTACATATATGGAGTGGCCTACCCAATGTGCTTTCCTAAGATAATTTTGGTTCAGCAATAAAGTGATACATTTTGGATATAGCAGAAATGTATCATACGTTTCCTTAAGCTGCCCTAGCATTTCAATTGAGATATCCTTTTGCTACCCTCACCGCCAAATATTTTGTATATATACAAAAAACCAAAACCAATAAAAAACTATTTAGTGACACAGAGAGGACTATATTATTTACTTTATTTTTATCCTGCTTTTTCTCCTGATGTAAGGACTAAAAGCAGTTAACAACAAATTAAACAATGAAAACATGAATACTATAAAATATAAATAAAAAATAAATAAAAACCAGTTAAACCTTTTGTGTCATTAAAAAATTAAACACTAAAACATTTAAATACATTAAAACTCTAAAATCTGAATCATACCATCTGCAGAACCCCACCTCTCATCAGTCCATAAATATCTGGTGGCACGAATATGTTTTCACCTGCCTATGAATAGCAAGCAGGACCATCCCAGTCTCTCTAGGAAGGGAGCTCCAGAGAGTGGGAGCATCCACTGAAAAAGTCTTGTTTGAGAAAGTGATGAGACAGAGAAAAGACCTCTCCAGAGGTTTGCAATATTATAATAAGTTCATAAAGAGATTCCTTCAAATAAACTTGACCAAGCCATACAGGGCTTTATAGATGAAAACCAGCATTATGCATGATCGTGGAACAAGTTTTATGTATAGAATGTTCCAGGTTCAAATTCCAGTATCTCCATGTACAGCAAGAAAAGAATAAGCCAAAACCTGGAAATTGTTACAAGTCATAATAGATAATAGTGGTCTAGATATATCAATGACTTGATTCAAGGTCAGTGGATCCTAGACCCATTTCCAAGCTGGCTGATAAAGGAGGCCAGAGGGGGTTTGGCAGAGTGGGTTAAGGTGGTAGTTAATGTTTCCTTACAGGAAGGCAAGATTTCAGACAGCCTAAAAGAGGCTGTAATAAAACTGCTGGTGAACAAACCATCACTGGACCCTACTCAATTGAACAACTTTTGGCCAGTCTCCAATCTCCCCTTTTGGGGAAACATCTTGAGTGTGTGGTGGCCTTGCAACTCCAGATGTTCTTGGAAGAAAATGATTATCTGGATCTGGCGTATTCTGGCTTTAGGCCAAGACAGGAAACTGAAACAGCCTTGGTTGCCTTAGTGGATGATCTACATAGGGAACTGGACAGGGGGAGTGTGTCCCTGTTGGTTCTCCTGGACCTCTCAGAGGCTTTCAATAGCATAGACCACAGTATCCTTCTGGGATGTCTTGCAGGAATGGGAATTGGAGGTGCTGTTTTACAGTGGTTCCCGTCATTCTTGGAGGGCCGTTCCCAGAAGGTGTTGTTGGGGGACACCTGCTCGGCCACACAGCCATTGTCCTCTGAGGTCCCACATGGATCAATACTGTCCCTCATGTTGTTTAACATCTACATGAAGCCGCTGGGAGAGATCATCTGGAGTTTTGGAGTTCGATGCCATCTGGATGCAGATGACATTGTTGCCACTTTCCACCTGCTGCTAAGGAAGCTGTTCAAGTCCTGAACGAATGCTTGGCAGCTGGATGGTTTGGATGAGGGTGAACAAATTGTACCTGAATCCAGACAAGACATAGGTCCTCCTTGTCAGTTGCAAGGTCGAACAGGGTATAGGGTTACAATCTGTGCTGGATGGCGTTACACTCTGACTGAAGAGGTAGGTTCACAGTCTGAGAGTGATCCTGGATTCATTGCTGAGCCTGGAACCCCAGGTCGGTGGGGGTAGAGGGAGATTTTGCAGTTAAAACTTGTTGTGCCTGTACCTTGGGAAGTCAGACTTGGCCATAGTGGTCCGTGCTTTTGTTACATCCTGTATAAACTACTGTGATGTTCTTTGCATGGAATTGCCTTTGAATACTGTTCAAAAGCTTCAATTGGCATAACGGGTGGCAGCCAGATTGCTTACCTTGTTATGTCAGCTCCACTGGCTGCCAATCTGCTTCTGAGCAGAATTAAAAGTGCTGGCTTTAGTCTATAATACTCTAAATGATTCTGGCCTAGCCTACCTGTCCAAATATATATCGTCCTATCAACCACCTCAGAGATTAAGATCATCGGGGGGGGGGGCACTGCTCTTCATCCCACCCCCCTTGCAAGTGTGACTAATGGGGATGAGAGATAATGCCTTCTCATTGGTGGCCCCTCAGTTATGGAATTACCTTCCCTCCTAGCCTTCAGAAGAAGAGTAAGAACGTGGCTGTGGGATCAGGCTTTCGGGAAGTAGTACAGATTTGGGATATGTGCGATGACTATGGAATAGCTTGGACTACAACTATGGATGACATGATTCTAATATGAAATTGAATGTTTTTAAATGGGTTAATTTAATCTTAATTTTATTTTTTTGGAATTGTATGTGTTTTAAGGCATTGCCTCCATGTAAGCCGCCTTGAGTCTCCTTCGAGGTCGAGAAAGGTGGGGTATAAATAGGGTAAATAAATACATAAATAAAGTGTTCCCAAGCTTGCATTCTAGTTTAACCAGCAAGCTCATTCTACTATTTGAACAAGAAAAGGTGTTCAGTTTTCAGTGAACAGTGCAAGCTCTTTCAGTAGGAATGCCTTCTATGAAATAATGTCTGCCTTTCTCAGTTTTTCCATCTCTCTTCCACACGCACATTCATACACACACACACATAAGAGGGAGACACTTTTGGAATTTAGATATATATTAAGAACAGTATAGTTAGGAAGTGACATTTTCTGAACTGATAACTAAAAGGTTACATTTTGAGTCAGACATGAAGAAAAGGGGAAAGGGTGGAGAGTAAATGCAAGATGAAAAAGGGAAATGACTTGTGTCATGTCAGATACAGGTATTAAATTTGCTCTGGTGCAAGTCACTAAATCAAATGCATGACTTACTACGACTACAGTAGTTGATGTGTGGGGTCAAAAATAAATGATGGGCTTTCAGGTGAGCAGGATCAGAGGTGATTTCAAGGTGGACTTTACAGTTTACTGAGAACTGAAATCCTAATGTATTTCCAAGTCAGTTTGACAGGAGTGATAAAATATCCATGAAAGAGCCATAACTTCTTGCTGGTTGGCTGATACCACATAGTAATGTTCCAAGTGTAAGACATTGTTGCAGTTCAAAACAGGCTATAAAAATATCAAAGATATTTTAAAAGAATAATTAAAATTAAACAATGACATTGTTGCTAGGCTTAAAAGCTTGCCATTGGCATCAATAGAAGCTAAAATACTTTCACCAACATAGATCTCTTAAGCTGGAACCCTTTAATCTCCTAAAACCAAACAATTCTTGTGATAAATAAAACCTTTCCACCATCATGACCTCATCCTATGCCTTCTATTACTCAAATAAACCAAGAGTTAGATTCTCTTGGAAGGTAAATATCAAGCTGGCTGTTTCCTTAGTAACAGGAAAGATCTAAGGACTTTCTTCTTTTAAACATATGAAAGTTAAATATAAGAAACTCGCGGAAACTCCAACTAGGAATCTTTCTTTGATTCCACCCTAACATACTGTGTTAGGCATATGTGATAAAAGTTTAAGAAGTTTTTGAAGGCCTAATTGTTCTGGTAAAAAAGTGGGAGTTTCATTCAGTTCATTATTTTTTTAAAGGACTTTTCAAAATCTATCAATTTTTTCATAAATGTGACACAACATAACTTGAAATGATAAACATTTAAATGTAGGAGAATGCTGACAGATTCACCTCCTTGGGCAGAGAGTTTTGAATACTTTGCTTTTCAGTCCCTGTGTATTCAGCTATGCTTGTGGCACTGACTTACAGCTGCCACCTGATTGTATAATAATAATAATAATATATCCCAAGTGTAGACTCTGCAAGGAAGCAGACAAAATGATAGATCACATCCTCAGCTGCTGCAAGGAGATTGCACAGACAGACTACAAGCAGAGGCATAATATTGTTGCTTAGATAATTCATTGGAACTTGTGCCACAAATACCATCTGCCTGTGACAAAGAACTGGTGGGATCACAAAACTGAAAAAGTTACAGAAAATGAACATGTCAAATAAATCTGGGACTTCTGAATTCAGACTGACAGGGTTTTGGAGCACAATATTCCTGACCTCATGATCGTGTTTAAAAACCAAGTATGGATCGTTGATGTTGCAACCCCAGACAACAGCAGGATTGAAGAGAAGCAACTGGAAAAGCTGACAAAATGTGAGGATTTAAAGATCAAACTGCAAAGACTCTGGCTCAAGCCAGTAAAGGTGGCCCCAGTGGTTGATCAAGCTGTCAAATGGGTACACAAGTAGTTCAAAGAAAGAACAAATGGAGAGCAATTAGAACTCTTTGAAACTCTTTATTTTACACCTTTTAAAAAAAATTTTGGTTTATTGAAAGTTTTACATACTCAGTATTTAAACATTCTTATACTTATCACTCACCCTTAACAAATTATATACATAACATATATGTCTTAATACCTATAATATTTCATCCTCCCGCTTTATTACATTCAATACAATCATCTAGTGCTGATCCTTCACCCTACACCAGCCAATTACATTACTTATTTCCAAAATTCAGTTGTTTCTATTACTGGTTTGGTCCCCTTACCTTCTTTATAGACATATTCTATCAATTTTCCCCATATTGTCCCCAAATCATTTTTTTCAGTAGTCCTCTTTTAATCTTTATACTACCTGTCAGTTTATCATTTAGTTCAATATCCCAGATCTCCCTATACCACTCTTCCAATTGGCACTCCCCTCCTTCTTTCCATTTTTTTTAGCTATTAACAATCTTGCTGCTGTTATCAGATTGGAAATTAATTCCTTTAGCTCTTTTCATATTTTAACATTATCAATAAATAATAGCAGTGCTATTTCCGGCATTCCTGTTATCTCTATTTGGGTGATTCTTCTTATTTCTTGAAATACATTTCTCCAAGATTTTTGAACGTGTTTACAAGACCACCACATGTGTATATATGGACCAGTTTCTTGACAGCCCCTCCAGCATGGCTTAGAGTGTTTCTTATCCATTTGATTTAATCTGACTAGTATGAGATACCATCTCCACACCACTTCGTAATAATTCTCTTTTATTCTAATTGACATGGTTTTTTTAATATACGCATATTTCACATTTCTTTCCAGTTTTGAGGGTGAATTACTTTATTACAATCTGATTCCCGCATTCCTTTAAGGTGGTCCTGCTCCTGGACTACTTCCAACAGCATTTTGTAGATATCGCTTGTTATAGTGAAAAGAAAGGAATCACTAGGAAAATAGCATACAAACTTCTATCACAATATATGTTATTAACTTCTCAAGTTCCAGATATTGTCAGCACTTGCGGTGCTCGTGTTCTTGCATGTATTGTGTCGTTCCTGCTTGAGACGCTCGTGATACTTCGCTACCTAGGCCACGCCCCTGGTCCTGAGGAAGCCCCTACGGGGGCGAAACAAAGGCGCGCATCATAATATTGTTTCGTCGACCATGGATTGTCTCCCCAAGATACTCTAAAACTACTACATTGCCCAAAAAGCGGAACTTTCTGAATGTTATGTTTATATTTTGAAAAAAAAGACCTTGGGAGACATCCGGGACTGTGTCCCACTCTTATGACGCAGGACAGCTGCGTCATAAGGTGGACAGCTCAATGAAGATGTCAACCCAGTGCGCTGCAGCAGTGAAAAAAGCAAATTCTATGCTTGGCATGATCAGGAAGGGAATCGAAAATAGGTCGGCAAATGTTGTATTGCCTCTCTACAAAGCTATGGTAAGGCCACATTTGGAGTACTGTGTACAATTCTGGTCTCCGCACCTTAAGAAGGATATAACGGAACTGGAAAAGGTACAGAAAAGGGCAACAAGAATGATCCAAGGGATGGAGCGGCTCCCTTATGAAACCAGGTTGCAATGCCTTGGTCTTTTCAGCCTTGAAAGACGGCGTTTAAGAGGTGACTTGATCGAAGTGTATAAAATCATGCATGGGATAGAAAAGGTGAATAAAGAAAAACTATTTTCTTTGTCACAAAACACTAGGACTAGAGGGCACTCCCTGAAGCTCCAAGGTAGGAAAATTAGGACTAATAAAGGGAAATATTTCTTCACCCAGAGGGTCATTGGGTTATGGAACTCACTTCCAGAAGAGGTTGTGACAGCTGTCAGCCTGAACAACTTCAAGGCAGGATTAGACAGATTCATGGATACCAAGTGTATCGGTAGTTACTGAAAAGGACATTCAAGTGCCACCTCGGAGTTGGTTGAGGTAGGCAGGATTTCCCTGGGTACTGGTTGTGGGGGTCGGGAGCAGGTCAGGGTTTTGCCCTCCCTTCTGCTCGAGATCCCCGTGTACAACTGGTGGGCCACTGTGTGATACAGAATGCTGGACTAGATGGGCTGAGGTCCGATTCAGCATGGCTCTTCTTATGTTCTTATGTTCTTAACTCCTTTCCGCCCGTTTGCGACGTCTCTCCCTCACTTGCATGTGAGTTGACTGCCCGTATTTGCTGTATATGTATGTAAAGACAGTAATAACGTATGTGTAAAGACAATAATACTATATTGGATATATAATTGATTGTGTATTTGTTTGATTGATGTAATACCTTGTATCTGGAACTTGAGAAGTTAATAACATATATTGTGATAGAAGTTTGTATGCTATTTTCCTAGTGATTCCTTTCTTTTCACTGTATTTGGTGGGACTGCCCGCCTCTCCCCTTTTTTCGATATCGCTTGTTATACCTTTAGTTCTTCCCTTTTCTTCCTTACTCCCCTTTTGGCTAATAATTTCTTCAAATTTGGTAAGTTCTCTATCTCCTTTATATTTCTTTCTTATTCTTCTTAACCATCTTTCCAATTTTAAAGCTTTATACCATCCAATATTTCCTCCTGATAATTGGTCCTTTATCTCCTCTTTGATTCCCAATCTTTTAATTTCATTATTCCCTTTTCTTTGAATTTTCTTTCTAACTCCTTGTTGAGATTTATAGGAAAATTATTTGTAATAAACACTGGAGTTAATGGGGAGATTGGCGGTATTAATTTTCCTTCATACTTAGACCATATCTCATATATATATATATATATATATATATATATATATATATAGGCTTCTCTATTTTGTTATACAATTTCTTCTCCAAATTCCTGGTTTTCCCAATGAAAAAACTATATTCTAGTTTCATATCATATTTTAAAAATCTTTCTGTTAAGCACTGGACCTCATATGATATGTGCACATGCAAATCTGCTATTGTTTATATTAAGATATTTCCATGTGCACAATCACATATATAGTCCAGCATATAACAGAATGATTTTTTAAAAAAAAAAATCTACCTAATGTCCTCCGTCTGCCCTCCATCTTGATCCACTACAGAGGAAAGCTGTGCTGGTGGTGAAGGACAATATGCCAGGACTGACAGGTCTCTGTGTGGACTTTCTGTCAGGTCCTGGGATTTTTTGATGAAGTGCTAAAACATGGATTTGAGCTCTGCCTGAAAGTTCCCACAGTTGCCTACAAATTGTTTGCACATTGAATCAAAAGAATGGTATCCATTATGTTTGGGGAAAATAATGTATCCATTCAATTTAATTCAGTTGCAAGTCCCAATTAGAATAGACCTGTTGAATCAATAAAAGGTTTGTCAGCACTTACATAAATTGCATTGATTGAAAAGTACTGACCTAGCTGGCATTAGGAATTGGATTGAAGTCAAAATGTCTTGCTTCCTGAAAATAATTTTACCTCCACCATAATGGATCTAGCTGACTGTGTACCTCTGCATACTTATTTGTAAGCCACATTGAGAACACAGAGTCTTTTAAAAAACAAAAAAACCAATAAACCAAAGATGCATACAACTGGGTTACACAATGCAGTGTAACCATTTTCAATTCAATACATGCATTTTTGTGCATTGTAATTTGGAGATTCAAATAAATTTAGAGACATGTTTCTGAAAGGTAAAGAAATGTATCAGATGTACATCTAGAATTCAACATATTACTCCATGTTGACTGCCATGGCAATTTCCTGAGGAATCATAGAGTTTACAATTTAGGGAGGAGCATTTAGTATTGTCATCTAGAGCTGGGTTCTTAAACTTTTTTTTGCATGACCCTAGGGATATGGGTACATAAAATAGGTGTACAAATTAAGCATTTACTGGTAATAAATCATAAAGAAATTTATTTTAAAACAGTTGTTGGGTAGACATATACTTTTATCATTTATTAAAGATGAAAACAAGTTTGCATACTAATGGGATCGATGTGCTTGTTTATTTTTACATAAATAAGTAATCATTGGCTGAATATGTAATAGTGCAAGGCATAGAGCAATTTTTTTCAAGCCATGATGGAATGCTTGGTTCTTTTTTTTCTCCAGTTTTGGGGATCCGTACCTCCAACTTAAAATGTCCCAGGTTTCAGAGTGGGCCTTGAGTCTAAAATGGTCCCATATTAACCTCCCTTTTATTTCGATTGGGGTCTCTTAGGTCCCTTCTACACTGCCATAAAATTCAGATTATCAAAGCAGATTATCCACAAATAAAATAATCTGGATTTTATATGGCAATGTAGAAGGTGCCATAGAATCCTAGAGTTGGACGAAACCCCAAAGCCCATCCAGTTCAACCCCATTTCCACCATACAGGAACACCCAGGGCCCTTCCACACATCCCTTTGTCCCAGAATATCAAGGCAGAAAATCCCACATTGTGTGGACTTGGATAACCCAGTTCAGGTATTATGGGATTTTCTGCCTTGATATTCTGGGACAAAGGGATGTGTGGAAGGGCCCTTAGTCAAAGCCCTCATGACAGATGGTAATCCAGTCTCGGCCTAAAAAGCTCCAGAGGAGATACCCAAGGACGCATATCTCTCTGTTAAACAGCTCTAATCATAAAGCAGTTCTTCTTAATGTTTAGGTAAATAATTCCTGTAATTTTAATCCATAGCTCCACTGTGTCCTAATCCCTGGAACAGCAGAAAATAAACTTTTAGCTTTGCAAGTCTTGCTAAAAAGGTAGGCTGACTATGCAGCTCCCCACCCACCCCACCCCCCTTTCCACAGCTGCAAAAGGAAACATGTAGAGAAGGAAGATAGTTACTTTTGTTATGGAGGAGGAGGGGGTGGGACCTAATTAAAGCTTATTTACTCTGGATCCTTTGCCTCCAGGTACGCCTGGTTCCTCTCCTAGCTCTTTTTCATTCTCCCCAGCTCATGCATCCCTCCCTGCCTCCAATGGCCTCCTAGTCCTTATCCCTCCCTGCTTCCTCTCCTTTTGCTATAATTGTAGAGAGTGAAGGAAGCCTCCCTTGCCTGACTGCCTGAAGAGCTGGCTACTTCATTCTTCTCTGCTTTGCTCGCCCGTCTTTGATGTATATCCCACTTTAAATCCTGTGGCTGCCTCTTGCAGAATTCTGGGATTTGTAGGTAAGGAAGAGGCTTTTCCTTCTTAGCCAAAGAGGTCCTGGGCCTTCCTAAACTACAAACTCCAGAATTCTGCATAAGGCAGCCACGGGACTTAAAGTGGAATGTATATTCTACACTTATAGGTGCAGTGTGATGAGATCCCTAGTCTTCTATTTAAAAGAAAAAGTGGCAGTGGTGGCAGGGGCAGTGATGGGGTGTTTGTGTATGAGGTGCCCATTGTGACCCCAAGATTTAGTTACGGGACATCAAATGGGGCCAGGATCCCATGTTTAAGAAGCTACATAGATTATTATAATTAATTATTTATTTATTTCTATCCCACTTTTCTCCCAGAACTGGACTTAAAGTGGTGTACAAAATAACAAAAGACAGATTACATAACATAAAATGCAATCATAAACCCCAACGTATGTGAAATTACATCCTCATCCCCATAAAAGAAATAACATAAAAAGCATAATATAACATTCTTGTTAAAAACGTTGTATAAAAATACAATTCCTATGAGCCATAAGCACACCAGTACCAAAAGTCCACTGTATATAAATCACACATTGCACATCAAAGGTAGATATTTGCCTACTGATCTTTTTCAGAGAAGGCCTACTTCTAAAGGTAGGATTTTATTTGCTTCCAAAAAGAAATCAGCAAGGGGGCTGGCCTCTTCTGACAACCTCAGGGTTCCGCTAAGTAAGTTGAGCCAAACTATTTAGGGCTTTATAGACTAAGGCCAGCACCTTGAATTGTGCCAGGAAACAAATTGGTAGCCAGGGCAGTTGTTTAGAGTGGGATAGTTCTTTCTCTGTAGCCAGCTCCTGTGAGGAATTGCACCAGTTGGAATTTCTGAACACTCTTCTGGGCAGACCCATGTAGTAGTCTAATCTAGATGTGACTAAGACATGTACCACCATAGCCAGATCAGGCTTTTCAATGAATGACACGCGAGCCTTAGTTGTGCGAAGGCCCTCCATGCCACTGCAAACACCTGGGCCTCCAGAATCAGCACTTAGGTCAGGAGAATCCCCAAATTGTGGACCCATGCCTTCAGGGGGAGTGTGACCCCATCCAGCAACAGTTGCAACCCTATACCCTGATTGGCCCTGTGGCTGACTAGGAGTACCTCTGTCTTGTCAGGATTTCATTTCCATTTGTTCATTATCACCCAGGCCTTCATAGCTGACAGACACTGGTTCTGGTTTAGAGCAGTCTAACACTTCACCAAACTACAAATCCCAGGATTCTACAGGATAGACCCAGACCAATTAAAGTGTCACTTCTCAGTAACTTTACCTCTTAGCTTTCCACTGGCAAACCTGAAGATAGAATAATAACATCCTTTGGGAGACTTCAGATTAGCCACATGCCAGAAAACAAAGGTCTCTAGCATAAGATTTGACACTGAGAGTACACCCAGGAGGAATCTTGCAGATGATAGTCCTAGAATTGTGAGGTTCTGTCTTTCATACTTAGTTTCACATTATTGGGCAATTCATTGCAAGACATATTCCTTGTCTTGCAAATGTCTTCCTTGGTTTTTTGTTTTATTTTTCCTCTGTTTATAATATTAGCTTTTCAAGATTCTCCTACTGGATCAGATGGACAATGGATTGATTTTGCAAAAGAGAGCTTTGTAAGTTTTTTAAAGTCTCTAATTGTGGAACTTGTTTCTAAAAGGTACCAAGTTCATGTTTAGTAAAGGTAAAGATTTCCCCTGACATTAAATCTAGTCATGTCAGACTTCGGGAGGCGGGATGTGTGTGTGTGCTCATCTCCATTTCTAAGCCAAAGAGCCACCTCCAAGGTCATGTGGCCAGCATTACTGCATGAAGAGCCATTACCATCCTGCAAAAGTGGTACCTATTGATCTACTCACATTTACATGTTTTTGAACTGCTAGGTTGGCAGAAGCTGGGGCTAACAGTGGGAACTTACCCTGCTCCCCAGATTTGAACTACCAACCTCTCAGTCAGCAAGTTCAGCAGCTGAGCAGTTTAACTCACTGTGCCACCAGAAGGCCCATGCTTATCAGAATAAAAAATACATGCTGAGGACATGCATTCTTTTGCATGAAAATGCTATTTTCCAAGCCCTATACTGAAGTAATTTAATACATTTTGATATTTTAGATCTGTACATAATATTGTACTTCTGAACAGCAATGGGCTGCTAATTAGATTTGGGGGGGGGGGGGGATTTGGTACATTGTGAAAACAAACTACACAATTACTGAAATGCTATTGTGTTGTTTTAGATATTCATGACTTTTTCTCACCACAATTCCTTAGAATGAAAGTATGTTTGTCAGAGTAACTGAAGTTCTTCACCATAAAACCTCTGAGGATAGCAGTCAAGACTTTATATAGATTAAACCTAATAATTTAACAAAGTGCAGGTTCAGTAACTGAGCAACCACAACAATTAATGTTTTCATGTTATTATTTGTTTTAGATATTTTTTGCATTGTAGAATATATGCAAGGGGAAAATCCACAAAGCTGGCATGGAAACAACCACAGTCAATGATAGTAGTGTAGTTTCCCTTCGTAATCAAGAATTTGTCGTGCATGGCAGCCAAGCAATACAGCAAAAGAAGGGAAAAAAAGGGAGCAGGTGAACTAAAGGACAAAGATTTCTTTCTGTGACTTTCTTGCCACTCCAAAAGGCAAAATAGATGGTTTGAGGGAAGTTCATCATTATTCCAATTTACTTTCAACTTATAAACTGTAAGAAAGAGATCAAGGAGTGCAAAGCTGTATTACATATTTCTGGAAATGGATTTAAGTTCTCAAGCTATTAGCAATTTCAGCACAGTTATCATCAAAACGTTAATAAAAAGACAAGATTTTCAAACTGTAGAACTGGGATTTTAAACCAGTTTTTCTTTTCTCTTTGACCCAGTACTTATTCATAATTACAAAAGAACTCAAAAATAAATGTTTGTTTTGCATTTTTCCAGTTTAAAACCATTTCTTTCAATGGGATAAAACTGTTCTTCTCCAAAGCCCATATGATACAAGAGACTGTTGGCAGGGTGTAGGCAATGAAATAAGACAGGAAACCTTGATGGTTCCCATCCACACCTACTTTTCAGCTGGAACCATGGAAGTAAAGCGCGATAGAAGGTAGGAGCTCTGAATATGATTGATGGCCAGTGTTCAGAGTTCCTTCCTTTCAGGACATTCCTGCCTCTTTTCAACCCTAGAAGTAGTTGAATGTCATGTGATAAGCTCCATACTTCTCAATGCTTGAAAAGAGGCTGAAGTATCCCACGACAGGGAAATTTCTCGATGTGATTGGGTCAACATTGCCTCCAGTACCTAGTTGACTCCAATAGGCAGACAGACAGACAGATAGATGAATTAAATTTAGCACTGTTTTGGAAGACATTTAGCTTACTGAGAAAATGATTATGTGTCAAAAAGTGTCAGTTTCTTAAAAACTCAATAATAATATAATGGTAAGCATAATAGGTTATTCTATTGGCACAAAGTTTTCTAAGTGGAATAGATACAATTCTCTCGCATGCATTAAGAAACCTCAAAATCTAATTTGAGGAGGTGGGAGATATCCTTAATTGGAAGGATACTGGTTTGGGCAGTGACTGTAACTTGCAAGATATTAGATTTCATCGACTATTTTGGTAAGTATTATTTTGGATCACAGCTTATAAGAACATAAGAACATAAGAACATAAGAAGAGCCATGCTGAATCGGGCCTCAGCCCATCTAGTCCAGCATTCTGTGTCACACAGTGACCCACTAGTTGTACACAGGGATCTCTAGCAGAAAGGAGGGCAAAACCCTCACCTGCTCCCGACCCCCCACAACCAGTACCCGGGGAAATCCTGCCTGCCTCCATCAACACAGAGGTGGCACTTGGATGTCCATTTCAGTAGCTACTGATTCCCTTGGTATCCATGAATCTGTCTAATCCTGCCTTGAAGCTGTCCAGGCTGACAGCTGTCACAACCTCCTCTGGAAGTGAGTTCCATAACCCAATGACCCTCTGGGTGAAGAAATATTTCCCTTTATTAGTCCTAACTTTCCTACCTTGGAGCTTTAGGGAGTGCCCCCTAGTCCTAGTGTTGTGTGACCGAGAAAATATTTTTTCTTTATTCACCTTTTCTATCCCATGCATGATTTTATACACTTCGATCAAGTCACCTCTTAAACGCCGTCTTTCAAGGCTGAAAAGACCAAGGCGTTGCAACCTGATTTCGTAAGGGAGCTGCTCCATCCCTTGGATCATTCTTGTTGCCCTTTTCTGTACCTTTTCCAGTTCCCTTATATCCTTCTTGAGGTGCGGTGACCAGAATTGTACACAGTACTCCAGATGTGGCCTCACCATAGATTTGTAGAGAGGCAATACAACATTTGACGACCTATTTTCGATTCCCTTCCTGATCATGCCAAACATAGAATTTGCTTTTTTTACTGCTGCTGCGCACTGGGTTGACATCTTCATTGAGCTGTCCACCAAAACCCCAAGATCCCTTTCCTGGTTTGTCTCGGAAAGCTTTGACCCCATCAATTGGTAGGTGTAGTTGGGGTTCTTTGCCCCGATGTGCATGACTTTACACTTGTTTAGGTTAAAATGCATTTGCCACTTTGTTGCCCATTCACTCAATTTCGAGAGATCTTTCTGGAGCTCTTTACAATCAGTTTCATTTTTAACTACCCTGAACAATTTAGTGTCGTCTGCAAACTTTGCTACCTCAGAATTTACTCCTACATCCAGGTCATTAATGAATAAATTAAAAAGTAACGGACCCAAAACTGAACCTTGGGGTACGCCACTTCTCACCTCTTTCCACCCAGAGAAATGTCCGTTTATTACCACCCTTTGTTTCCTACAGTTTAGCCAGGTTCCAATCCAGGACAAGACCTGTCCTCTGATTCCATGGCTGAAGAGCTTATTTAGGAGCCTTTGGTGAGGGACTTTGTCAAAAGCCTTTTGAAAGTCAAGGTAAACAATATCGACTGGGTCCCTTTATCTATGTGTTTATTTACACCTCAAAGAATTCTAACAAGTTAGTAAGACATGATTTGCCTTTGCAGAAACCATGTTGATTTTCCTTCAGCAATGCCTGTTCTTCTATGTGCTTAGTAATTTTTTCTTTAATAATGGTTTCCATCACTTTGCCTGGAACTGAGGTTAGACTAACTGGCCTATAATTTCCTGGATCACCCCTGGATCCTTTCTTGAAGATCGGAGTTACATTTGCCTCCCTCCAGTCCTCGGGTACAGTGCCTGATCTTAGAGAAAGGTTATATATTTTGGCTAGAATTTCAGCAATTTCACACTTGAGTTCCTTAAGAACTCTGGGGTGGATGCCATCTGGCCCTGGTGATTTGTTGACATTTAGTTTAGTTGGCATATGAGAACATCTTCCTTGTTTATCTCTATCTGGTTTAATTCATTTAATTCCCTCCCTGAAAAAACTGACTCAGCTGCAGGCATATGTTGTCTGTCCTCCTGTGTGAAAATGGAGGCAAAGAAGTCGTTTAACCGCTCGGCAATCTCCTTGTCTTCACTTATTGTCCCTTTCTTACCATTTTCGTCAAGTGGCCCAACTGCTTTTCTAGTTGGGTTTTCTACTTGATGTACTTAAAGAAGTTTTTGTTATTTTTTTAATGTTCTTAGCTATATGTGCCTCAAAATCTCTCTTGGCTTTCCTGACGGTTGCTTTGCATTTAGTTTGCCAGAGCTTGTGTTCCTTTCTGTTCTCCTCAGTAGGAAGAGCCTTCCATTTCTTAAATGAGTTTTTCTTCTTTCCAATCACATCTTTTACTTCATTTGTAAGCCATGCCGATGTCCTCTTGGACTTTCCCGGCCTCTTTCTTATTTTAGGAATGCATTTTAGTTCGGCTTGTTTTAAAGTATTTTTAAACAGTTTCCAAGCATTTTGGAGGGATTTGATTTTTTTTACTGTTCCTTTTAGTTTGTTCTTTACAATTTTTCTCATTTTGGTGAAATTCCCTTTTTGAAAATTTAAGGTCTCTGTGTTAGTTTTCACTGACAGTTTGCTATCCAAACTTAAGTTGAAGGTTATTGTGTTGTGGTCACTGGTACCTATGGGCTCAGTTACAAGGACATCTTGAACGAGATCTTGTTCATTAGTTAGCACCAAGTCCAGGATCCCCTTTCCCCTGGTTGGTTCCATGACCATCTGCTCAAGGGAATAATCAGCTAGCATGTCGAGGAACCTTATCTCTCTTTCATGCGTAGAACAAGAATTTAGCCAATCTATTCGGGGATAGTTGAAGTCCCCCATTATGACTAATTTATTGATTTTTTGAGGCCTGTTTAATTTTATTTTCCAGATAGCAGTCTGCCTCTGGAGTTTGGTTGGGAGGCGATAGCAGATCCCTAATGCTAGCTTCAAATTTTAAGTGTGTTATCAAATTCATGGCTATGGTTAGTATCATCAGTCAATTTCTCCAGCCAACAGCAAAGTCAAAGGAATACATGACAAAAAGTGTGTTGCCCTCCAGCCCCCTGAACAAAAGAGACGACACACAGAATATTGGGTTCAAATTGAGCAACTTTTATTTAAAGTTACTTATTTAAATTTCCTTAACTCTAACTCAGAGGGTGTCAGGAATCAAGGTGTATCCCAGCCGAGGTATCATGCCTCCTCGGCTAACGATATCAATTTTCGGGCGAAACACCTGGATTCCCTGATTATCCAACCAGGGCAACCCTTTTAGGGAAATGAATGAGAGGTCTGTACTCAAGATCTTGAGATCAGCCTCTTCCATTCCAGGGCCATTACACTTTATTCACCCCTCAACTTGAACTTGAACTTGAACTTGAACTTGAGTCGGGCGGCAGTGTTCTGCACCAGCTTGAGCTTCCGGGTCACCAATAAAGAGAGTACAACGTAGAGTGCATTACAGTAGTCAAGTCTCGAGATGACCGTGGCTTGGATCACCGTGGCCAGGTCGTTCCGGGATAGATAGGGGGCCAGCCGCCTTGCCTGCCTCAGATGGAAAAAAGCTATTTTGCTGACCATGGAGACCTGGGCCTCCATGGTCAGTTGGGAGTCCAGATGAACTCCCAGGCTCTTTACAGAAGACAATGGGCATAGTGCCACACCATCCTGGGTGGGAAGCTGGACATCCCCATCACCCAGACGACCTAGCCACAAGATCTCCATCTTCGCTGGATTCAACTTCAACCTACTGGCTCGCAGCCATCCAGTAACGGCCTCAAGGCAATGTTGGAAATTATCAGGGACGGATCCAGGCCTGCCCTCCATCCTCAGAATGAGCTGAGTGTCATCAGCGTACTGATGGCACTCAACCCCAAAACTCCACACCAGCTGTGCAAGCAGCTGCATGTAGATGTTAAATAATAGAGGGGAAAGAATGGCCCCCTGAGGGACTCCACAAGTTAATGGGGAGCCCTCGGAGACCACCTCACCCCTCCTCACTCGCTGAGACCGATGGTGGAGGAAAGAGGCCAGCCATTTCAGGGCCGTCCCTCTCACTCCAGCCATGGCAAGGTGGTGGGTCAAAAGATTGTGGTCGACTGTGTCAAACGCTGCTGTGAGGTCCAATAACACAAGCAGCGCAGACCCGCCTTGGTCGAGCTGGCAGCGGAGTTGGTCTGCGATGGAGACCAGGACCGTCTCCGTCCTGTGCCCCGAACGAAAGCAGGACTGGAAGGGGTCTAGCCATGTTGTGTCAACTAAGAAGGACTGCAATGGCTCCATTGCTGCCCTCTCAACCACCTTTCCCAGGAACAAAAGATTCGACACTGGTCGGTAGTTGGAGGGAACCGGCAGGTCTAATGTCATTTTTTTCAGCAATGGAGCTACCACCGCCTCTTTTAAGCACTCTGGAAACACTCCTTGCTCAAGGGAGGTATTAACGATGTTCAACAGAGGCCCACATAACCCCTCCAGGCAAGATCTAACAAGCCAGGAGGGGCACGGGTCGAGGGAGCAGGTGGTAGGCCTGGTTGCAGCCACAATCTTATCGACAGCATCTGCGTCCAGTGGCAGAAACTGGTCAAATGTGGGCCCAGCAGAGGGCCACGGAGTCTCAAGCTCCCTTACTGTATCAACCGTGGCAGGGAGGTCCCGGCGGAGGTTCATTATCTTGTCTGCAAAGAAACTCTGAAAAGCATCGGCAGTAAGGGCCTGATCATCATTTTTTGGGACGGTAGGGACCGTCGTCAAGGACCAAATTACTTTAAATAATTGTGCCGGGCGTGAGTTGGCAGACGCTATCTGGGCGGCGTAGTGAGTGTTTTTTGCCGCCTTGACAGCACGCTCATAAGCTTTTTAAAATAGCTTATAAGCTGATAATGAGGCTCTGTCACGGAGTTCCCTCCACACGCTCTCTAGCCACCTCCTCTCCCACTTCATTAACCTGAGATCTTCAATGTACCAGGGAGATCGATGTTTGCGGGGTCGGAGAGGGCGCCTAGGGCGATCTCGTCGAGAGCTTTGGACAGTGAGGTATGAGGAGATGTAAAGTCTTTGGGAGATAGACACAGTTCTGTCTGAACTGAGGCTCTTGAATCTTTATTTCTTCTTATTGTCTCTTTCTTGTATGGTGTTCAACTGTCTCTAAAATTGTCTCAATATGTATCTCTGACTGGACTTGAATACAACTCACACAGCTCCGACTGGACATGCTATTTTGTAGATTTTCCAGCCTTCCTCTCTCTTCACCTTCCAGTCAGGAAAAGGCTGACTCTTCCAAGAACCAGAAGTGCTTTGTGTGATGGAGGCTTCAAATGCAAAGAGGCTGTCTAGACTGACCCCCAGAAACTGTACATAAAAATCTCTCTAATTAAAAGGACTTAACTAGGGGTAAAAAATGAGGGTCTTCATGGGGCATGACAAAGAGTAACCCACCAATTATTCCACCCACATATTACAATACCCAAAGTACATGCCCACTGCAGTACCAAGCAAAGAAGGAAGAATTATCTCAGAGAGACATCTTCTGCTTCTGATAATGTTTATCACCTAATGCTGTGTTTTGTTTAATTAAAGTAAATCTGATGTAGTCTAGTCTGCTGAAGCTAATACGCTCAAGAAATTATGGCTAGGACTTAACTCTTAAGCAATTTCCAACAAATCCACTCTTGTTTCCCTTTCAGCTTCCAGAATCATAATTTCTTTGTCAAATATAAGAACTAAAAAAAGATGATGCCCACTGAGTTTAAGCTCTCATGCTAAATACATGTGGAATGCTAGTAAAATATAGCAGGGGTGTGTGCTTGTGTAAAATGCCTGTCCATTTCTGAGCTCAAATCAAAGTGCTGGTTTTGACCTATAAAGCTCTATACGGTTCTGGCCCAGCTTATTTGTCCAAATGGATCTGCCTCTACGTCCCAACTCATAATTTAAGATCATCCGGGCAGGCTCTGCTCTCACTCCCACCAACACCCCAAATTTGGCTGGTGGGGACAAGGGACAGGGCCTTCTCAGCGGTGGCCCCACACCTCTGGATTATGCTTCCAAGTAAGATACAATTGACCCCATCCTTCCTGGCTTTCAGGAAGAAAGTAAAATCGAGGTTGTGGGTTCCAGGCCTTTGGTCAATAGACATAAAGCAGCACTTGCGTGAAATTGACTGATAAGGATTATTTGCATGAGGATTCGGGTTTTTTTATTGATGATTAAGGTTTTATATTGTTTTAATGAATATTGTATGTAATTTATGTATTTTTGCATTTTAATGATTATTGATTATGTGTGATGATTTTGTTTTAACTGTTTATATGATGGCATCGAATTGCTGTCTATGTAAGCCATCCTGAGTCCCCCTTTTGGGGTTGAGAAGGGACGGGGTATAAATGCTAGAAATAATAATTATTATTATAATATAAAGGCAGAAATGAATGGAATATCCTAGAATTCTACAAGCTTCAGATATTGATATTGTCAAAGTCCCTAAACTGATTGATAGCTTACACAAGTATGAGAAGTAATTATAGGAACATAAAAAGGAAGGAGATAAGGGTGTGGAAGTGGTTCTTCTTTCAATCCATTTTGAAATAGCACATTTGATTTCATGAAAATGAAGTCAACTTTCTGGAGCTTTGCCCCACAAAAATACCATACAGGAAAACCATAAACAAGCTCACAACCTCCCTTGGACTGTTTTTTTTTAAAGAATACTCATTAATCACAATAAACTGAAGCATTATGTGACTTGCCATGACAGGTGTGACATGGCCAATGGGAATGGAAATGTATTCTTCCCTGTGGAAGTTTTCTTGTCTTAGATGAATTGCTTCCAAGCCTCCACAGAAAATGTCAACAGATAAAAAGAAAGACTGGAATAATAAAAATAAAATAATGAAAATTCTCATTGTAGATATATAGGGATAGAGCCATCCTGCTGGCAGTTGTCAACTTATTTGAATTTTAAATATATTTTATTCAGCATGGAACATATTGTTTTCATGCATTCTAATGATACATTGAATAATCTCTTGTTTCACTAAGATTCACAAATTTCAGTAAAGTGCACTTATTTGGAAGCAAACTTCACTGAATCCATTTGGATTTACTTTTGAGTAGAGTTATATAGTTGTGTGTGTGTGTGTGTGTTTGTGTATGTGTTAGAATATTCTAATTTTATATAGGGATTTGCTGTTGCAAGGATGTGCTGCAAATACCAGTAACAATCAATCATGAGCATCTTTGAGAAGATCCCCACTCATGTTTAATGGAATTTATTTTTGAGTAGTCATGCATCGGATAGTACCATATTATATTTTATTTTTACAGAAACATTAGTAAATAATACACAAAATTCACAACATTGTCATTGTTTGTTGAAACATCAGTGTTCTGAAGCAAATGCTAGAAATGATTTAATAGCACAGTGATTTAAGAAGTGTCTGGCAAATTGGGAAGGAAAACACTATTCTCATTGAATATTTGGACAAAGTAACAAATTGTGTATGCTAGAGTTATCTGAAATGCCAGAAGGCTTTTAATGGCAGAGTAGAGACAGCTTGCCGTGGTTGTGTTTTGCAGACTTGAGAAAAGTTGCTACTTCCAGGAGAGCTGTCTTTTGCACTCTTTTAAGTATCTTATGGCAGCTTGACAATAATAGATCCTGAGAGAAAGAACAAATATAATGTACCTGTTTAAACCTAACTGAGTCCCTATTTCATTAGGAATGTGAAAAAAGTCTATTGTATATGTAAACTCTTGCAAACAGAACAGAATCATCCTCTTGAGAGCAAGGGTGATAGAAGAATGCCTCCTGCAATATATCGCCCACCCCAAAGATGTTCCAAACACTGTTTGGGGCAGAGCTTTATAAAGTTTTTTTTGAGACCTGAACTTGAATCCGTCCTGACCCCTTTGGAGAAATAGAGCAGAATATAAATAAAGTTTATATTATTATTATTATGGTTTTAAAAACCCATTTATCATTTTTCCAATTCTGATTTATTTGAAAGAATTAAAAATGGCACGTCATAGAGAAAAATATTTTTGTTACATGTCTTGAGAAAGTTTTCCCATTTGTGAGAAAGATTTTAAGGCAAAGAGCATGAAGTGTGTAAACTAAGGTAACTACTGTCTTGTTTTAATGTACTTTTCACCATTGGAAACAGTGCACAATAAACTACCAGCTGGGTCTCATGTGCAGACAGCATGCCAAGAATGAGTAATTAAGGACCAGAAACAACAACAAGGACAACAACAGCATGAAAATTTTGTGCAGAATTAGTCCTGACTTTGAAAAGCAGGACATTGGAAACTGTATGGTTTTTTAAAACTTTCACCCAGTGGTTGAGAATTTTATTCCTTCAAAACGAAATCAGCAAAGAATTACAACCTTAATGTGGGACAAATAAAAAAAAGTGACCTGATACAGAAATGCTGGTGTGCATGTGCCACTCAGATGAGCATCATATCATTATCTCACTCAAATACTGTAAACTCTCAGTTCACTAGAACTCAAACAAATTGAACTCTCAAGCAACCAGAAAACAATTAATTAAAATAGCATACTGCATTAACAAAGCTGTTTTATAAAGTAGTAAAACTAGGCTAAATTAAGTTTAAATCATCTTTGTTTTAATTTGCTTTTAATTACTATATTTCAATAATAATACCAAGTCAATACAGAGTGTATGGTATGGTATGGTATGGCATAGTATAGTATGTGGTATAGGCCAATTTTTAATATTAACTCTGAAGCAATCAGATAATTCATTTACCTGGCATGTGCCAATTTTCATAGGTGCTAAATAACTGAAAACCTACTGTATATGGGACATTTGATACCAGTTCGGTTCATATTGTGTGAGTAAACAAAAAGTACCATGGCATCTCAGCGCCAATCTGATTTATGCCCACACTTTCTTCTGGGCTCAGTGGTAGCTCTAATGCCAAAAGGTGGTGAATCCTCTCTTAACGTTCAACAATTTTTTTGGAATTGCTGAGCCCTAATTAGATCCAGTGCTTTGGATACCTAATTGAAAGACTTCAGTACAGGCTGGAGCAATTTCTCAATCCCACTGACATATAGGGTTGTGCAAAGTTTCAGATGTCCATTTCATAATTTTAGATTTGTATACAAATCTTCAAATTACTAATCAGAACAGGACCCTTCCAGATCATTAAGAATTGAAACAGAAGCCTCCAAAATGTTTTGGAGAGATTAGTAAAGATTAGGTTTTGGGGGAAAGTTTCAAGCTGTCTTTTTTCCCAATGTAACATATTCGATAATTGTTTGGGGTGGGAGGGGGCAAGGAGGCTGATGTGATTGCCAATCGTTGCTACATGCAGTTTGTTTTTTCCTTGTCAGCCAAGCAGAAGAACAGCCAAGAAAAAAGATAGTCACAGGGCTTTCTGCAAAGCTACTCTTGTTGGTGAAAAATGTACTGTAGTAAAAATAGTGGTATTCTGCTGTGTTCAGATTCCAGTAGGTAAATAGTTAATTCCATATAGTTGAGTAAAAGGATTTAATAGGTCAAGTTTCCTGTTTGGAAATTTTGATCTAATTTCCTAGGCATGCTTGTAATGAGATGAGAAGAGCTAAGCACGTTCCATTGCCATGTTGTAGGTGTGACTGGCTTTCTACTAGGACTTTATGATTTTCCACTTGACTGTAAGCAGTTTGCTTAGAGATCTGAGAAGGCAAAGGGAGAGGAATGGAAAAGAATACAAGATTTATGGCATTCTGGTTTCCCTTATCTCATCACCAGCAGGTCTCTTCCAATCAGTGTCTTTTTGTGCGTGTGGAGGTAGTAGGAGAGGGAGAAAGACGTGTGCTTATTCTGTGTGTTTGTTAAAACTTAAACTAGTAGGGTTTTTTTTTTGAAAAATCAATTTCTTTCTATCCTTTCATAACAAAGAAGCACTTTGTTCATGTTTGTAGTTATGTATCGTCCTGTGTGTTTATCTATTTTCTTTGCTGCTTTTCTGGCTTGTGTGTGTGTGCAAACTCCTTGCACCACACATAAGCATCTAGGTAGTAGGGCTGTGCAAAATTATTGTTAGTCCTCATAAGTTAGATCAAATACATTAAATTCACATTACATTACAAAGCTTTGAAGATTTGGATTACAAACCAAATGGGATCCATCTAAATCTTCATGAAACAATGTAGGGGCCATCCGAATCTCCAAAACAAATTACTCATAGGATTTCAGCTGCTTTGCATACCTCTAATAAGCACCAATAGCCACTAATTGTTGTGCTGTTTTCTTATTTCAGACATGTGTATTTGCACAATTTAAACTTTTTTTTAAAGAAAGGTCAAGCTTATGTGTTTATATATTGTTTATCAGTGTTTCACTCTGTTTGTCTCTCTCAACATATCCAGCCATATATTAATATTTAATTTAGAATGTTTTTCCAAGTTCCATTAAAACTGCATCTATATTTGAAGTCTATTTGTACTCTAAAAGGGAAAAATAAGAACAGATGAACCTACTGCAAAAATGAAACCATTGCTTGGAATATCAGCTCTCCCAGTTTGTTTTCCTATGTGTGGTTAGCAGTACAGTTCTGTATTTTTAAAAACAGACGTATGGTATTAGGGTAATAAAAAGCATTCCAATAAAAGCTTATGCATGTTGTGCTTATTTTCAATTTAGCTCAAATATGAAATCTCTGTTTTAAAAGCAAAGTTAAAAGACTGATAGGAGTCTATACAGTGACAGATAGGCAAAAATATCACCCAAGATATTAGCAGAAATACGTGATAGAAATTGGAGGTCAACATTAGCTTCATGATTTAGGAATTACTTATAGAAATAAAATGTTTGAGAATAAACTGGACATAGGGTTTACTTAGGAAAGATTAGCTGAAATCAATGCTACTTAAATTAATTGTGACATGTCCTGTTCATTTAATTGGGTCATTTGAGACGTAAGATAGGGTTTATGTAGAAGAGTTGAGTGAGGCATGGTCCTCAAATATACAGAAAGTTGCAGCATTGCTCCCCATTCCTTAATCAAAATAGATATTTTAGAGCTTCAGTACAACAACACTTGGAGAGTAATTTAATTGCAACCCATATTTTAATGTTCTGGAATTGTAGGGATGGGGAAAAGAAGGAAGGACTTCAGTCCCTGATCTTCAAGGAGCCTTTTTGCTATGTTTTCAGGAGTCTATGCCATTTTAGATCCATGATAGTTTTTTATAGTAAGAAATAATCCAGATGTCAATTCTTGTTCACGTCTCTGGCCTGAATGGGCAAAAGCATGGTGAAAATATATTTTGTGTCCACTGTAGTGTGTATGGAAGCATTTTGGGAAGATTTTTTCATCCTCCAAATTTTTCTGATCCCCAGAAACTGCCTAGAAATCACTGTACCATCAACTAGATGATTAACCCCTTCATACAACATACATATTAGTTCAGTATTCATATTGTAAGAATATGGATCCATCCCCATGAAGTGTTGGCATGTCTTTCCTTCTTCAGAGGTGGCCACAAGCTTAAAAATGGAAGCGGAAAGAAGAGTAATGCCTGAATTAATTGAGGGAAGTATGTGGGCAGTACATTTCAGCACACAAATGTTAACGAGTGTGTTCTTAGACCAAGCCAGGATGGTATACAAAAAATACAAGTTCTATCCATTCCTGTTCCTGTATCCATGGCCATTTTCTTCAAGGTTGTGCAGGTTCATTGATTTGGTGAGGAGAATAAAAGTAAAACAAATCATAATGGTTTTATATTTCATATTTATTGATAGAAACATTTGCTTTGCAGGTTGAATTTCATCAAGCTTTACTTTTGAGGAAAGGAATATTTGGGAGAGGTCTGTGTTTTGTTTTGGTTTGGTTTTTTTTTTTTAAAAAAAGAAAGGTTGACATTGACTTTTTATTTTGTCTTATAACAGAATCTGATTTTGAAATGCTCAAATTTCCCAAGAGGTGTCAACTTAATTTTCAGAGCAGCTGGGCATCATGTGGCTAGAATAGGTAGCTAAAACAGAATAATAGCAGTGCCATAAAGAAACTGATAACAGATGATGGTTTCTTTTCACACTGTGTTCTCTCTGTTTTCATTGGGGAGATTGGCCTGCAAAATAGATCTAGATCGAGCACTTTTCCTAAAGCTTTAAGAAATTCAGACAGTTACACTTTCAACAAGTATGGTAGAAAAATCCCTATTCTATACAAGACCAGCATTCAAAATGGCAGTTCGTGAAAAATAAGAGGAAAATTATAACCCTTTGACCTTCTACGTCAAAAATGCTTCTTTGAGTCAATTAACCATCAGCTTGTCTCAGCTTGATGAGTCATTAAGTTTTCCATACTGAAATAGTACTTTGCTTTGATATTGTAGATTATTTATTCACATCATATGAGGAGAGAAACATGAGACAAAGTGAAATGTAGATGTCATTTTAGGCTAAAAGTGGAAAAGTCAAATACCTAACTTGAATGTATATTATTAGGAATGAGAAAATATGCAACAGAAATCTTAGAACTGCATATTTAATGGTTTTGGATTCAGAGCTGATAAACAACTTGCATTGGGAACATCATTTAGGCATTTAAAAGAGGCCATGCCCACCAATTCCCACTATCTGCCCAATATCGTTACCATCATTTTGAGGTTTTTTGTCTTATTAGCTGACTGTCACAATGCAGGGTCTCGGCCCAGCCCCTTAATCACACACATAGAGACGGTAATCAGCTAACTATTTATTGAATAATAAAAACAGGTGAAAAGGGTAATTGTCCATAAAAGTATCAAAAAGTTCACTCCAAATGGTAAAGAGTTCGTAGATAAATCCAAAGGCAAAAACTTGGCAAAAGTTCCACAAAAGCAATGCGGATCAAGGCAAACTTGGTCCGTGGCAATTCAAACAAGACAAAGTTCAAGGAATCAAGGCCCAAGAAACTTCTTGGCAAGGCACGAGCCTAAATCCTGGCTCCGTGGATCTTCACTCGCTTCACTCCCTTCAAATCAGAAGTGGCCAAGCAACTGAGGATCCGTTCCCACGGATCCTATACTTAATTCCCTTGGTGAGACCCCTGGCGCTCTAGGCTTCAGCGCCAATCTGTACTACGGGACCTAGCGCTCCTTTGGCGCTCTAGGCTTCAGTGCCATTCCCTCCTACTGGACTCAATGCTCCGTCTCCTATCAAAGCTCCGTCCTTGCCTCCCAGCACCTGGGTCGCTATTTTCGTGAGAGCCAGACTCCCTTTCAGCTTCCATGGGCTCATCCTCCGCTATCTCCCTGACCCTTTCTTGCGAACCGAAACCACCTGGTTTCTCATACTGATTATCTGAATCAGCACTTTCAGTGTCGGCCTGACTTTCCCAGCTTTCATACCCATCAGGCCAGCCATCATCCCATTCCAAACTCTCTGTGGGAGATGAAGGCCCAGCTACCTCATCATCCCCTTCATCTATCTCCCCATCAGCCGCAATTGGCCCTAATGCAAGCGGGACCCCCGGGGCCGCCCCCTGCCCCCAGGCACGAATGAGAACGGGGTTGCTACACTGTTCCATATAGCATAAGATTGTGCATCATGGCTGCTGCAGAACACTACAAAAACTCTTTTTAGTCAAAACAAGATGCTTGAGAATCCTCAAAAGCTAAACCCACCTTTTTTCTTTAAGGATAGTTAAGATTTTTTTCAAAAACAATTTGCCGCAAAGGGCATATTTATACCAATAATCCAGTGCAGAGACAAAAGAGAGTCCTGCTCACCCAGCAGTGCTGAATATGGTTTGGTGCCAATGGGTGGCCACCCTAACAAGCTCTTTCTACCCTCTGTTTCATGGCAGTCTCCTGCTGCAATGCAGTTCTACCTGTCTTCTGTTGCCTGCAGTGATGTTAGCCAGAGTGATGGGATGAGGAGGGAGGGGGAGATGAGGACCCCCTTCCCTTAATCCCCTGCTTACCCAGAGCTCCCTGGAGGAGAGGAAGAGATGGTGATTGTCTTGTTTTCCTGGAAGGACAAAGCCAGGGAAGCATGGGATGACAGTGGGGACAGTTGTGGCCAGTTCTGTTTCAGAACTTGCCTGACTGTTCCAAAAGGTCCAAAGTTTGGGAACAATCCAAATTCTAGGTCATAATTCTGATTAGATCCCATGTTTAGCCAGCATGGGTCAAGGCTGTGTTAATGTGGCCTTGCCCCACATTACCCCAGGTAAGCTCCATGTGGCTGATTCATCCTACACCAACCTACGTGACCAGTGTAGATATGCCCAAGATTTGTACCTCTAACCTGAGGAAAAATCAGAATGGAAACAGTGAATCCTATATTTTTCAAAAATGTACATGCAAACAAAAAAAACTATTTGAAAAACTGCACATAATAAACTGAGGGAATACAAACAAAATGTTTTATGTAATGGAAAAATGTTTTGCACATAAAACATACATATTTTGCAATATGGCATGAAAACACTGATAAACCTTTTGTTACCCCCTTTACATCTGGGCTTGGCTCTAATTGGCATCTGATTTACAACATGCCTACTTGAGCTCCCTCATTTTTAGGATTCTCAAGGATGTATCAAGGATAGCAATGGTATTGTATGTGCCAGAATGGTAGATAAAATTAAAGTGATACAGGATTTCTACTATGTACAGAAAAACACATAAATGTGGATTTCAATGGCTTCTCTGTGTATTCTGAAATGGGAGAGTGGTCCAGCATTTCTGTGTTCTCAAATAATATGCTGTGTCCAGGTTGGTTCATCAGGTGTTCTGCTATAGCTGACTTCTCAGGTTGAATTAATCTGCAGTGTCTTTCATGTTCCTTGATTCATGTTTGGGCAATACTGTGTTTGGTGGTCTCTATGTAGCCTTATGCACAGCTACATGGTATATGGTAGACTCCTGCAAAGGTGAGAGGATCCCTCTTGTCCTTTGCTAAATGTAGTATATGTTAAATGTTCAATGTTTTTTAACAAACTTTTTATCTATGACACAGCAACTGTGATTCAAAACTAGAGCTATACTGAATATAAACAGTTGTATGCAAACAGGCCCAAATTGAAAATCATCAAAAAATTGCTGTGGATAAGTACCTTGCCATAGTAACAAGTTTGTGTAATTAAGCATTTTGATTTGAAATAGTCTTCAAATTTGCAGTTTGCTTCATAGATTCAGATTGTACACGTATTTCAATGGAGAATGAGATGCAATTAAATCAATTGTGGACAATAAGAGGCATGTAACATGGAACAGTAATTAACATCTGAATTGTGAGTTGCATATTTCATTTTGCAGATATGTGTTCTAAACACATGCTTACATGCTCACTGAAAGTGTAATCTACTAATAGGATTTGTAAGGCACTATACTGATTTTTCATTTTGAAGATAATGCTTGTTGTTTTATTCTTTCAAGTAATTTCCAACTATCTATCTTAGGTTTTCTTAGAAAGTATGTTCATAACACTCTACTCTGGCTTTCCTCTAAGGCAGAGAGAGGATGAAATGGCCAAAGTCATCCAATGGATTTTTCAGGATATGTACTTTTGGTGAGTGATCCATCAAATCTTATACATCAGATAACCAATCTTATACATCTCTGTGTTCAGTGTGTGGGCTGATCAAGAAATTTGAATATAAAATAAAACCCAGATTTTTTCCAAAACTTTATCTAGAAGTTACTATGATTAAGTTAAATTATTGGCATCTATGGCTGACAAGAGCCAGCTGATCACAGACTGCAAAATGTGTTTGTGTGTGTGTGTGGGGGGGGGGGGGGTGTTGCTATGGAGAAAAGAATATAAACTGTGCTTATCAGACAGATAGAAATAGCTAGAGATAGAGAGTGAGAGTAGCTAGAAATGGATTTCATCTTGATAGAGGTCATCATGAGATAGGGCTTATCAGAAACAGAGATAGGGCCCATGGGCACCAGATAGGAACTTGGGTTTGATAGGAGCTGAGAATGTGGAACGAGTTTGAACAAGGGTATCATTTTGTTTTATCAGGGATATTACATTATGTTGTATATAGCAGGGCTTCTTAAACATTTTCCAATCACAAACACTTTTCACCTGAGAACTTTTTACGTGGCCCCAGGTATATAGGTAGGTATTTAAACCGCCCTGAGTCACCTACAGGCTAAGAGAGGTGGTATACAAATATAGTAAATAAATAAATAAAATTTGTGTAAATTAAATATATAATAATAATAATAATAATAATAATAATAATTTTATTTATAACCCACCACTCGGGATGGCTAACATGAGGCCAAGCCCAAAAACAATACAACAATCAGCAATTTCAGGCCTTTCTAAACAGACTGATTTCTCTTTTTGTAAAGTACAACTGAAATATTTTCTGCCGAATCTCCTGTAAACACTTCATGTTGTTGTTAACAGATTTGTGAAAATGGGTGGTGTTCACAAACCTTTTACCGTTACCAAATTTTTCATGACTCCAACATTGAGCTAAGGAAACCCCATCTGGGGTCAGGATCCATAGTGGTATATAAGTGGTATATATAAGTTGGATATGGAATTTGACTGGAATGGTGATACGGCGGTTAACACTGTTTTTATTGTTTTAATTAATGTTCTATTTATTGTTTTAATTGTTGTTATATTGCTTTGTTATATTTAATGGTATCAAATTGTGCCAAATGTAAGCCATCCTGAGTCCCCTTCGGGGGTTGAGAAGGACGGGGTAGAAATACTGAAAAATAAATAAATAAGCCTTAATAATATAAGCATTTAAGAAGAAGCGGTCCATAAACTCTTGGTAATGCTAGATGTTTAATTTGTGGGTTATACAACAAATCTTTAATGCTACATTGTTTACTTCTATGTTAGTATATGCTCCCCCTCCAAATTATTAAGGCAATTAAGTCACATGCTAATATGCTATCATTATATAAGTTCCATCTTATAACCCAAATTCCAGACCCAAAGAGGAGTTTTAAGTGTAGAAAGGAGAACAAAGATTGGGATTGTGGGACTAGTTTGAAGACAGGTTCCACCATGTTGATTTCTTTTGGAATGCAACTCCCAGAATTCCCCAGCCAGTATAGTTAGTTTTCTTGATAGCTAGGAGTTTTTGGAATTATAATTTGATGCTTTTATAAGAGTAATATATCCAAGCTTTGGCTGTTCCAGTTTTTACATATTCTCTTCATGGCTGATGCAGCCCTTCCCTTGGTCACTTCTCTATGCTTCTCTCCAACACTCATCTCCCTTCCTATTTTCTTTTTAAAATAATTTTAAATTCATTAAGTTAGAAATCCACAGGGTACAATGGCTTAGCAATGTTTGTATTTCCCTGACTAGCCTTTTCCAGAGAAAACACTAATTAAAATACTGGAGAGATCTCCAAAGACAATCTCATGATGCACAGAATTTCTAGAACATGAATCTCTCCCCCTCCCCAACTCCCTCTTTCCCCTCCTCCCCCCTCTCTCTCGGAGAGGTAATATTCCCCTGTCTTCAATTCTCCATCATCTATTTCAGAAGGAAAGAAGGAAAGCAAACAGAAGGGTGGCCAAACACCATTCCCTGTAAACACGGAAGCAATTGCTACAAATGGGAAAAATGCAAGTTTTTCAGGTGTGGGAACATCCTGGTTCTGAGATGAGAATTCACATCTTCAAATGTCTATATGTCCCTGCACTCAGAAATCACGAGATTTTTAAATCTGGGTTTGTTCCCACACTTTAGATGTTTGTTCCTGATGGACTGGTTCCTAATAAAGGTGACAGTTGAGTAGAATGCAAGAACTTTCTTTGTGTGTGTTGCACCATAGACCTGAAGGATCCCTCAGTAAACCACTTGAGACCAGCCGTGATTAAATGCTTTATTTAGAATAAAGGAAAAGAGTAAAAAAGATAGAAATATAGTCCATTGATACTCCCAAGCATCAGGGTATTGCAAAGCAATAGTCCAATAGTAAAACAGGATCAAAAGGTAAAAAGAGTCTTGATGCCCCAATGGGCTAAATCCAGGGATAAGTTCTTGAAACAAAGGCTTGGCAAATAAAGTCCAAAGGCTGGAAGGCCCAAGGGCCCAGGCAAGGTTCCGTGAAGGCTTGAAAGCTAACTGTTGGCGAGAGATACCTAGAGCCAACGGGAAGCAACTTAAGTAGGTTTTTTCCCTTGGAGACGCAAGCTGCGTCGGAGCTTCTTCCCAGGCTCGCTTATGGGGCCTGCCCCTCCCGGTGAAGACACTTGGACTTTTGGGAGGCACCATTGCTTTGTGGTACCAGGCCTTCTTATCGGTCTGGGAATTAGAATGGCTGTGGTTGTCCTTGAATGCTTGGTGAACTAGAGGCCTCTGCAGAATCTTGCTTTCAGGCCCTTCAGGTCTCTCTGAGGCTTTGGATTTAACATGGCATGAGTCTTGCTGAGGGCTAGAGTCAGGCTGGGGCATGACCCCACCCCCCTCCCCAAGCCCTCCCAAAGGGTCTTTGGGAGGCCGGGGCTTGGAGGGGTAGGCCTGATGGAATTGGGTGACTAGCTCTTCCACGTGCAGATCCCTAGCATCCACCCAACATCTCTCCTTGGGGCCATATCAGGTCCAATCTAACAGATATTGGAGCTTGCGATGAAACCAACGAGAATCCAAAAATATCCTCGTCCTCGCATTTATCATCTCCATCTCGTAACACAGGGGCAGGAGGTGACTTACCCACATCCGGGCGAATTTCATGTGCCAGTTTCAGCAAGGATTGATGGAACACAGGATGGATCTTCATCCCCCTGGGGAGTTGTAGTTTAAAAGCCACCGGATAAATCTTTTCCACTATTTTGTAGGGTCCCAAGAATCGAACATCCAACTTACGGCAAGGCCTTTGAAGAGGTAAATTTTGGGTGGACAGCAAAACCCGATCTCCCACTTGTAGTTCAGGCCCTTCTTGCCAGTGGCAATCTGCCATTCTTTTATAATCCAGTTTAGCTTGCTCCAGTTGGGCCTTGAGAACCTCCTGTACTGCAGTCAGCTCTTGCAGCCAGTCCTCAGCAGCAGGTACATTTCCAGGTTCAATGACTGCCAGGTAGAACCAGGGGCTGCCACCTCCACCCATCTTCTGGAACAGTGTAAGTTCAGTACATTTGGGACTCTTGCTACCATCGCCACCTCCTACCATATTTAATGGAGTGGACTGGCTATGGGCCAGAAGAATGTTCCTGGGTTGATGCTCAGGGCTTACATGCACCTGATTTGGTAACTCGTTTTCATCAAGCTTACCCTTCCAAGCCCAGGCCCCAGGAGGTTCTGGGGGGGGGGGGTCTTCGGGGGGAGTGTAGGGGTTCAGCCTGAAATTGTTTCTTTGCCTCCTGAGTTAAATGATCAAGGTTCTGCAGAGGTTTCTATGCCTGAGTCTGCAGAGGTTTCAATGCCTGAGTTAAATGACCAAGTTCCTGCAGATTCACAGTGGTTCAGAAATGGGGATTTTGGTCAGAGGAGTGCTGTTAGCCAGAATGAAGATAAGGATTCTGGGATAGCTAACCAGCCTGCTATAGATTTGTTTGTACAGGCAGAAAAAGAGGTTGAGAGAGACACTTAACAGTCAAGGTCGGAATGTGAAAACAATGCAGTAATTGGCAAAGCAAGGGAGGACCAGACAACCTTTGATACACGGAATCAAATCAATCAACAACAACACCCGGAAGGGGGTAGAATATGATATGAAACTTTAAAAGAAAAAAGGCTTCAGGGAAAGGTTTCCCAAGGGAAATGGAATATTTTTGCCATGGCTTTTGAATAAATATAGGGCCTTTGAACCTGTAACTTTCAGTGAGACCAATGTTTAGATTTGAAGAGCAACTTTTTCTTGTATTCATGGCTTCATGTTCATGCTGAGATTCCTGTATGTTTGCTGCCTTGGATCTATGTTCATGCCTTTGGATTTAATTGCTCGTTTGTTCCTGAATCATTGTGTGACTTTGAATTCTTGGTGTATTTTGGACTCACAGTTCATGTGGATTTAGTCTTGGATTTTGGGACATCTTTGCTTCCTGAGTTTGATGCTTGCTTTATTGCTTACTTTGCTTAACTGACTATTTTTATGGAAAATATTCATTGATACTTTTGGACTTCCTTTATTCTTTTGCTGAAGCTATTTTTTTCTTCAATAAACTGTTTACTGATAAGAACTTTGATGTGGTTCTGAGTTCAAAGGTGCATCCCCAGTCCTGATGTCCAACAAGTGTGTGCCCACCTCTGTGGGTAGAGTCCGATACTCGTTGGGATAGCACCATGGTTGCCATGGTGGTCATGAAGTCCTGAGCTGCTCCCAACAGGGAGGTCTCCTTATGAACTCTGAAGTCCCTCAGCACTGTAAACCATTTGGACTCCAGTGCCAGGACTGAGACCATCTTGGCTAACTCAGGCAGGGAGACTGTAGTGTAGTGGTTTGATTGGTACACCACTGTAGTGTAGTGGGGTGGCATAGAGCTCCTTGCCTTCCCAAACTACATTTCCCAGAATTCTGTGCTTTCTCAGTCTCTTTCCCAGAGAACCCTGCTTTCTCCTTGCTGCTTCCCTCACACAATGGTGAGAGGCCATTACTGTAAAGAGGAATTTCAGCCTATTTGGCTTTGCTTTGCTCGCTTGCACTGAACATGAAACTGACTTTGGGAGGCTCCTGAGGTTTACAATATTCAGATGAAAAAATATTGGGTAAGTTTTGATTCTTAAGTTTTTGGTATGGGCCTTGCCGACATATCAGAGATTGCATTGTAAGTATGAATTTAGCCAATTTGGTACAACTTATGATGACTAACAAAAAATTGCATGGCCCTAATACACATGTAAATACAGTAAGTGTACATGATTCAGGAGATTAGAATATCTACCCAGTATAGGACAGTTTTATCAATGAAAAATACTTTGAAAGATCAATTTTGGAGGCCGCATGAATAAGACCATGTTTAATTAGGTAAAACTATAAATGAGGAAAAGTGAAGATATTCCAATCAGTAGCTGATTTAAATGGCATAAGGCAATTTCAGTAATGAATCAGAAGTATAAATATTCATTTCAACAGGCTAGGTGTGACAACTTGGGTCTTATAATAAAGTATGGAGGATTTTAAAAACTCTTCTTGGATCGCTACCACCAACCTAAAATATTAATTCTAAGATTTTCTCTTTAAAACAACCCTTCAGCTAGGCTCTAATAAACTTCACCAAATTAAACTAAGAGGAGGCTGAGGTAAAAACTTCTTTTAGAAATGGGGAACACGAAAGATACTGGAGCTGGATCACACAGCTGATGCAAAGAGCACAACAGAGGCTTTTCCTTTAAAGTTAATAGATAAACTTTTATTAACTCAACAGGCACAGAGCGTATTGGTTCGTTCAAATGAGGCACGAGAGCGTAATGGTTATTAACAGATGGTTCTTTAGCGTGATGGTTACAGAAGATTGCTTCCTTAATCTTATATCTTAAGATGGTAAACAGACAGTATGTAACTTGTCTAAACTAGAACTCACTCCCACTAATAACTAAACTAGTGGTGAGCTATCTATAAAACAACTATCCTAGATAGTTCACTTCAGAGCTTTGACACAGAGGCTCTATACTCTAACAGAGCTTTGACACAGAGGCTCTTTACTCTAACAGAGCTTTGACACAGAGGCTCTTTACTCTAACAGAGCTTTGACACAGAGGCTCTTTACTCTAACAGAGCTTTGACACAGAGGCTCTATACTCTAACAGAGCTTTGACACAGAGGCTCTTTACTCTAAACAGAGCTTTGATTCAGAGGCTCATTACTCTAGGAGTTCTGACAAGGAGCTGTCTGCAACTCTCCTCTCTCTCTGAGAGCATGTCACGAATACTCCTCTCTCTCTGAGAGCTTGTCAAGAACTGGCAAATAAGCCATTCTCTCTCCTTCCAATAGTTCGGAAAACTGTATTTATGTTCTAAAACAGAATTCCTCCCAGGCATTTTCAATCACACTAATTCCTCCCAGGGAAGGTTCAGCTGTATACTAAACCACTGCACCCCCTCATCGAACAGGCTTCAATATAGGTTATAATTCTGGTGTAAATGAGGCCTCCACTGCAAAACCTTGGTTTTGTGTGTGCGTGCGGGGGGGTGGGGGGTGCATAATTGTCATGATTTCTGGGATTTCATCTGTACATGAAATATTCAGAATTCTCAGCCAGTACCTCACCAGAGTACAAACCCCAAGATCCCATGATAGTTTTATAACAGTTAAAGTGAAATAATAATGCTATAATTATGTAGTGCAAAAGGTCTTGATTTGAAAGAGAGACAGTTTGCTCAGATATAATTCCAGTAGCTATGGGCTGCCAATTTGACTGGAAGCAGCTATTAATGAACATTTCAACTTTTGATGTTTAGCTTTCTCAGTTAAAATCCTTATTTGTCTTTGGTTCTTGGAGAAATTGTCTGAGAGGACAAACTTGAGGAAAAAAATGTTGATCAGAAAGCAATCCATGAGATTGGTGTAAAATGTCTTTGGCCAAAAAACTATTGGTGTTATTCACACATGTAAATTCCCCTACAAACATGATTGGGCATTTTTTAATCTAATGTGAAACATACACATTCACTTCAATGTTGCAGATATGGAGTTGTGCAAGTGATATCTTTGCATGTGTAAATGTGCACTGGTGTGTAAAATACTGACATTCAGCAGAAGATTTACATAGAAGCCGAATAAATAAATAAATAGCATAATCAATGTGTAAACCTATGAGGAAATTTATGCTACATAGACTCAATGGTTGGCCTTAACTTCTGGGCCCTTCCACACAGCCCTATACCCCAAAATATCAAGGCAGGAAATCCCACATTATCTGAGTGTGGACTCAGATAACCTAGTTCAAAGCAGATATTGTGGGTTTTTCTGCCTTGATATTCTGGGATATAGGGCTGTGTGGAAGGGACCTTAATCTCTTGATGCTGCTTCTCTAATAAACATGACCAGTTACCATATTGCAGTAACTACACACTGTGGAGTTTGAGTCTTAGCTAAAATCAGTCTTGTCCTCACAACTCCTATTTTTTCGTGTGTTTGTGTGTGCATGATAAATATAGATACCTTCCACTATTCATGCTTAGTTTTTGATTATCCATTATTATCCATTGTGACCTTACAAATGTCACTAGAGGGAGCTAATAGCCTTTCAAGACGCAAACAGCAATTGTGCTGAAGAAAGTCATAATAGGATTGATAAACCTTTGCTGCTATTATTTGCCATCAAATTGACTTTGGTTTATGATGACCCAATAAATGAGAATCTCAAAGACTGCATCAACTGCCTTACTCAATTCTTGCAAACTCAAGGCTACAGTTTCATTGATTAAATCAATCCATCAATAATGCAGTTGTTCTGTTTTCTTTGTTTACTGCTTTCCATATTGATGAGGATTGTCATCTTTCTCCAGTGAGTCACACTGTCTCATGATTATGTACAAAATACAATAGTCTCTGTTTATTTATTTTAGCTTCCCATAAAAGTTCACTCTTGATTTGCTCTAGGACAACTCATTTAGCAATCCATAACATCTATAGAATTGATAAACCTACTGTATACTTTTTTTGCTTTCGCTTTTATGATCCTTTTCCTTTATTTTCTTGGAATTCAACATTTTTTGCTAAGATTTGAGCATTTAGTGAAAAGACATTTGGCTTAGATTTCAGTGTTTCTCTTTAAACCAATCTAGTTTAGTTGTGGACTACTTCCCACGTGTAACAACTAGTGATCCAGAAGAGAGATTCACTCCTTAAATACAAATCAGAAGTATACACGCATTTCAGTGAAAATAAAAAATGCATTATGTTGTAGATATTAATGTGCACCTTTAGCTAAGGATACATCTACACTATTGTACTAATACAATTTGACACCAATTGAACTGCCATGGCTCAATGCCATTGAATCATTTAATCTTTAATTTTATAAGATCTCTATTCCTCCCTAGCCCTTAATTGGTTCAGATCATTTCTCCAGAACCGGGGACAGCAAGTGGAGTGGATGGGACAAGTCTCTGAGAGGTGCCCCCTCTATTGTGGGGTACCTCAAGGGGTTATACTTTCCCCTCTTTTATTTAACATCTATGTTCGACCTCTCACTCAGCTGTTACAGAGTTTCAGACTGGAGTGTTAGCAGTACACTGATAACACCCAGCTCCTTCTGCGTTTGGAGACCGGGGCAGTTTTGGTACCTGATAATTTCACTCTATGCCTTGAAGCCAGTGACTGGATGGCTGCTGGTAGCAGGCTGAGGGTGAATCCTGTGAAGACAGAGATCCTATAGCCTGGCTGCCCTGTGGGAGTGGAGCGACCATTGACTACCCTAGGCTTTTCATGGTGGCAGATGGAACAAGAGGCTCACCGTCAAGGGTAGTCAATGGTCTCTCCACTCCCACAGGGCGGCCAGGCTATAGGATCTTTGCATTTTGAACTATACGAAGTTTCCGGGTCACTGACAAAGGAAGGCCAATGTATAGAGCGTTACAGTAATCCAGTCTTGAGGTGACTGTGGCATGGATCACTGTGACTAAGGCCTCCCCAGAAAGATAGGGCACCAGTCGCCTAGTCTGGCAAAGATGGAAAAATGCCTGTTTGCTGAAGGCAGAGACCTGGGCCTCCATCGTCAGCAAGGGGTCCAAAATGCCATTTTGGACTACTGTAATACTCTATACGTTGGTCTTCCTTTGTCAGTGACCCTGTGGGATGTCATATAACACCTATCCTGTGTCAGCTGCATTGGTTACCGATCAAATTCCGGATCTCCTACAAGGTGCTGTTATTGACCTTTAAGGCAATCAGAAACTGGTTTATATGGCAGTGTAGATGGTGCTTTAATCAGATATAGAACCTGATTGGATAACAGATGCAGAGTGGGCATAAATATTTGCTAAGTACATCTTGGTACATCTTGGTTCAGACTGTAATATGTTTCCAATTCCAAGGAAAGATTGAATAAGTCAGATAACTCTATACTGCATTTTGCCATTGGAGAGCGCATTTCTCTGAAAACTTGATAAACATTTCTAACCTAAGGACACATGCAATACATAGTGATAATGGTGGTTATCTTATGGCAACAGACTCTAGCATTTCAGAATACTAAGCCACTATTTCATGTTTAACCTGCATCATCTACTAAAAAACCTGTTATGGATTGTGTTTCCAAAAATAAATTTTGATTTTGCCATTGTGAATTTAAAATGCCCATGTCATTGTATTTGAACATGACTTGAACATCCATGGAATTTGTCCTGAAAACAATAGTAAACTAATAATAATCTTTATTTTTACCCCGCCAACATCTCCCCGATGGGGACTCAGGGTGGCTTACATGAGGCCATGTCCAATGGTGCATTACAATAAAATAAAACCAAAAGCATAAAAACAAAACATAATAAATAAGGCATAAAATACAATTCACAATAGTACAATAGAAAATCAAACACAATAATAAAGGGCAGACCGGATGTGTAAAAATACAATAAAAACTCTGGATGGGATAGACATAAAATAGAAATATTTAAAAGGGGAGAAACTCATAGGCAACGGAGCAGTGGAGACCAGCTGTCATGTAGGTAGAGACAGTGCAGTGTGGGGGCAAGCATTATGGGGGGAGGGAAGATCGCTCTCCAAAAGCGCAATGGAAAAGCCAAGTCTTGAGGTTCTTCTTAAAAGTTTCCAGAGTGGGGGCTTGCCTAATCTCAACAGGCAATGAGTTCCAAAGTTGGAAGGCCACAGAAGACTCTCTCCCTTGTTCCCATCAATCGGGCCTGTGATAATGGGAGAGGTGAAAGAAGGGCCTCCTCCAAGGAACGAAGAGATAGAGCAGGTTTATGGAAGAAGATAAGTGCCAACTATATCACAACACAATGTAGAAAAGGCATAAATGATATAACAAATGAAGTCCAGTGGAGACAATAATCAGGGGAAGGAAGTGTTCAACCTTGCCATATATGGGAAATTTCTAAAAAAAAAGGTTTGTGAAAAAAAGTGTGAAGGTCTCACTTAGTATTTGATTATAATTTTGCAACATATATTGGTTTTATTTCCACAAACAGTGTAGACATTTCCAGAATTTAATAAAACCATCCTCCACCGTTATTTCCCAAAATGTAGACTATTAAGAAGCCTGAATTTTTAAATAACAGAATAACATCTCGTCCTGCAATTGAAAACTGTAGCATGAAATGCTAACATTCAGACAGACAGATAGGCAAACAAACCAGATTTCAAGATGCATCTTAAATACTTTCCCTTTTTGTCAGATTCTTTCTCTCCACCCCCCCCCCCCCCCCATTTCTCATCAACATTCCCTGACACTTAATGAGAATTGAAGTTACCCCAATTTTGTTGATGCTGCCCTTCCTTTTTTCAGCAGCAGATACATAACCAGAATCTTTCAGCACTTGCATTTACTGTTACTATAGCTATAGAAAAAGAGTTGGCAGAATTCTCCCCTCATTTGTGGCATTATCTAAATGTTGTTTTTAGTGAGAATACAGCCTGAGATCTGTCATCCTGATGGCTTACTTCGTCATTATTTTCTGCCAATAAAAAAATAGATATGTAAACAGAGCATTAAGATTAACAGCATACATAAATATATTACATGAATAATTGAGATACACCTAATGTAGCAAAACTTGAAAATTATAGTCCATTCATTTTAGAAACACATTAGAACTTTGTGTCCTCCATTACTAATAGATGGGGCTCTTACAATTAATATTATTAGGGTTTGTAAGGAGTTAAATCATCTGTGATTATGAGTCTCACCAGTACATTTTGCCATGACAGATTATTTCCTTTTCTCCTTAAAAGAAGGAAGCGGTTGAGAGAGGGAGAGAGGGAGAGAAAGAATGAAAGAAAAGTTCCTGTTCTCTCTTTCTTTCTGTGTAAGTCTGTGTTTTGAAACTGATTTGATTTCAATTATTTATGAGGACTAATGAAAGCCTTAATGAATTTTAAGACTTAATGGGCTAAGGGCTTGCCCTGGATTTTGTCTTCTTGTATTTTGCTCTTTGGTAAAGTCTGATGGGATTAATTGCGGTTTTACTTGACTTTTGTGAGCATCTGTCAATTTGAATTAGAACTCTTTCCACTGTGAAGTTATAATCCAGTACAGGGATGGAGAAGTTCTGGGAGATGTTGAAGGAAGAAGCAATGAGACATCTGACAGTTCCATTCCTTATATGGACTCTTGATGACTTGAGCAGCTGTAAATTCTGATATAAATTTGACACAAGTTATGAGATGAGGATAGTGCCCCCTACCCATATTCCACAGTTTTCAAATACAGCAGCACAATTCATGGCTTTTAAAACATTTCAAAAAATAACTATACTACATTGTGTGTTTTGAAAGAAAACGTTCTGAAATGTGCTTTTAAATGGGAATGTAAATAATATGTTTTGTGAGCACATGGAACATTGATAAAGAAACTAGAGGGAATGAAGGTATGAACGCAATCTAGAAATATATGGACTTATACATTCTTCAGTTGATGTCTTACCATTAACAAGAGTAGAAAAAGGGCGCAAAGATAATATTGTAGGCTATATTTCTGCAGCACCAAGAACCAGTAACTGTTATTAAATTACACAATGAAAAATTAGAGATATTTATATATCTTCTCTGCCTACATATCATTTAGCCACTGCATTCCTCAACTGTAAGGCTACTTACTGGCTTGTGAAGAGTGGGTCAGATTTCAAAAGATCCACTGGAGTCTTTTGGAGATATCAGCAAAAGATGTAATTTTATTTATTTATTTATTCAATTTGATATACCGCTCTCTCTGGCGCCCAGAGCGGTTCACAGGTTAAAACACATAAAAACATGTAAAATACAATAAAAACAGATTTAAAACCCCAATTTAAAACATGTAACAACAGAACTACAGCAGCAGTAAAAGCATGCTGACAGCGGTGCAGCGAGATAGTAGATAGGGCAGCATTTTAGACGGCAAAAGCCTGTCTAAAGAGCCAGGTCTTTACCGCTCTGCGGAACGGCATTAAGCCCCGGATAGCTCGTATCTCCTCAGGGAGAGAGTTCCACAAGGTTGGAGCTGCAACCGCAAACGCCCTCTGCCACGTGCTAGCCAGTCTACAAACCCTCATGCCCGGCACATCCAGAAGATTGAGCCCCTCTGAACGCAGGGATCTCCTGGGTATATAAGGGGTAATATAATAAGAAAGAACCTTTGGAGAACACAAGTTCTATTTCTTAAAATGTATATTCAGCTTGCTTCTCATAACCATTTTCACATTAGGAGTAATTTTGTTCCTTATAATATCTCTCACAAAATTAAAACGTTTGAAGAGGTGGTTACGAGGGAGGCCTTAAAAATAGACCACAGCAATGATCTTAAACGGGCCAACTTCTTGCCCAGAGACATTAATACCTTGAAAGCTTTAGGTAATCATCCTGACATTATTTTTAAACCTTCAGACAAAGGTGGAAGTTTGGTTTGTTTACGTAAGACAGATTATTTGGCTGAAGTCCATAGACAACTTTCTGATTCCAGATTTTATTTACGATTACCAGGGGATCCTTACAGCAGATTTCTTAAAAGCATTACCACCACAGTGTATAATGCTGCATCGTTAAATTTCATTGATGACAAACTTACCAAATTCCTTATTCATAAAAACTGTTGCACTGCACAATTTTATATTTTACCCAAAACGCATAAAAGTTTGACTTCGCCTCCCGGTAGGCCTATAATTTCCGGCTCAGATTCCATGATTTTTCCTATGGCTTGCTACCTCGATTCTCATTTAAAACAATACGCTTCTTCTGGGGCCTCTTTTTTACGGGACACCACGGATTTTATAAACAAAGTGGAAGACTTTCCCCTTGAGGAGGGGGACATGTTGATCTCAGCCGATGTTACAGCCCTTTATAATTTTGTACCTTTAGGTGAAGTTAGAGTAATCATCCAGGACTTGTGGGACTCACGATCCAATGTAATCCCTCCTACTGAATTTCTTATTGATTTACTTGACTGCGTGTTTGAACTCAATTATTTTGCCTTTGATGGCACTTATTACCTCCAACAACTGTGTATCTATGGGGTCCCCCCTCGGGCCTAGTGTCGCCAATATTTTTATGAATAACTTGGAATCGAAACATATTGGTACTACTAATCCCATGGCCATGAACATCAAGATGTATTATCGCTTTATTGATGACGTTTTTGCCGTCGTCAGTAAGAACTCCAACATTACTGACTTTACCGCAAGTGGGATGAATTCCTGGCACGAAAATATACACTTTACTGTGTGTGCCAATTCCACTTCTGTAAATTTCTTAGACGTTTCGGTATTTAGGAGGGATAACTCATTGAAGGTTAAAACTTACAAGAAATCGTCAGCTAGGAATTCTTTTCTCCACCACTCTAGTTTTCACACTTTTGCGTTAAAGGAAAACCTCCCCTTTTCCCAGTTGTTACGTCTTAAAAGAAATTGTTCATTTCCAACTGATTACCACAGGGCTGCGGCCTCTTTAATGACAGATTTGACCCAGCGGGGTTATCCTAAACGCATTTTAATTAAAGCCCAGGAGAAGGCTAATAATATGCCAAGGACTTCTTTACTACAATCCCATCAAAAATCCGCATTAGACAGAGTGGTGTGGCCCCTTACCCTAACTCCCCATTGCAACCGTTTACGGAAGATTGTTTATCAACACTGGGATTTAGTATCGGACATCCCAGGCTTGGAAAAAACACCTTTAATTGCTCACAAGCGCACTCGCAATGTTAAGGACTTACTTATTCATTCCACTTTCGGCCCTCCTCCTCTATCGAGCGCCTTGACTCCAGGCTCACAGGAATGTGGCCATTGTAGTGCATGTAATAATATTAGCCGAGATCACATTATTAGAAACGTACATGCTAACACTCAGGCCACCATTAGATGCTTCGCCACCTGCAATACCTCCGGGCTGATTTACGCCCTCAAATGTTGTTGTCCCCGCCCCTTTGTTTACATTGGCCAGACCAAAAGAGCCTTTCGCTTGCGTATATCTGAACATAAATCGTGCGTTAGACAGGAGAAACGTGACTCTGTTTTGTATGCTCATTGTTTTGATTTTAAGCACCGTCCTGAAGATTTGAAATTTTATTGCATTGAGAAGGTTACCACTGGTTCGCATTCTGATTTGCATATTGCTTTAATACGGGCCGAAACCCGTTGGATTTCCTCCCTCTCCACAGAGTACCCCATGGGTTAAACAAAGGTCTTTCGATCTCCTCATTACTTAATTAAATGGAGTACTCCCCACAACTGGTGTGTTACATTATGTAATTGTGTTTGACTGTTAAATACTTTGTGTTATGTGAGCACTGCGCCTCACTCATTGAGTGTGGCCCGTGCCTATACGCATGTATCGTGATTGGTATGTATCATTGCTTATTATGTTGTGCTATATGAGATTTGTGTGTTGGACTGGACCGCTTGTTATTACCTGAACCTTTTCATATATTTACTTTAGATATGTGGATGCCTTAAACGCCAAACTTGACACATTGTTTGATAAAGCGCTCGTAGCGCGAACGGAGGGAACCCGCCGACTTCCGTCAACCCGGCTTCCACCGCATATGAATTGGCTCCACTCTTTATGATTCTACAGTCGTGTGACTATACTTTATGACTTTATGGACTTTTGATTTCTGAAGTATTGTGCTATACTCTGGATAATTGATGTATTCACGGTGTTATATTTCTGTATTGTGATCATTATTGTTTCTTTGCAATTAATGCTGAATATACATTTTAAGAAATAGAACTTGTGTTCTCCAAAGGTTCTTTCTTATTATTGTGCTGAGGTGATAACAGTACTCTTTAGTTGTATATAAGGGGTAATCCGCTCCCTCAGGTACACTGGCCCCAAACCATATAAGGCCTTGAAAGTTAAAACTAACACCTTGAAGGTGACCCGGAATTCAATTGGGAGCCAGTGCAGTTCGCGCAAGAGTGGAGTCACATGGTCCGATCTTGATGCTCCTGAGAGCAGACGTGCTGCAGCGTTCTGCACCAGCTTGAGTTTCCAGATCGCTGACAGAGGTAGGCCAATGTACAGCGCATTACAGTAATCGAGCCTCGAGATGACCGTGGCTTGGATCACCGTGGCCAGGTCGCAGCAGGAGAGGTAAGGAGCCAGACGTCTTGCCTGACGCAGGTGGTAGAAGGCTGTCTTGCAGGCGCAGGCAATCTGCGCCTCCATAGATAGCTGGGCGTCCAACCGGACCCCTAGGCTCCTTACAGACGGTTGCGGACAAAGGGCCACACCATCGAAAGTCGGCAACTGGGTCTCTACCCCCTCCGGGCGGCCCACCCACAAGATCTCCGTCTTCGCTGGGTTCACCTTAATTAATTGATGGCTGTAGTGACCATAGTTTTCTTTTCATTCTGCTACCACCTCCTGTGCCAAAGTGATTATATCAGCATACAGTACCAAAAGGATTCCAGATTGAATGTTTGGGAAGTGAAATGGCATGCATGTGTGTATCTGTACACACCTATAGAAGCACAATCCTTCCCCTTCCAAAGCATTGTTAGTGCAATGACTATTCAAAACAAGATTTCCTGCTTTTCTAACCAGTTCAGCATTTATGGGTCTGAGCAGGAATATACATCTTTGCACATCGTATTTGTGCAGGCAACAATGAAAAAAATGGCTATTTTTCTTCTCTCCCAGAAAAGAAGTCATGAAAAAGCTGTGCATTTTTAAAAGGCTATTAGTAGTTAAGAAATTATTTGCAAAAATGCACATTGTTGCACATTTTTCCAAGTTAAGGAAGCCTTCTCCATTCAGCATTCTCCTCCCCAAAATTCCTAGCCATAAAATACTCAGGAAACATATATTTCACATCGGATTAACATACTTTCTTCTTTTTTTAATTCCCGTGTTGCCTTCAGTAGCACATATACCACTTATCATTTTTTTCTCAGTGTTGACGCATGAGCCTAGACGCCTTTTTCAGTACTTGGAAAAGCTACTTTTAAGAATAATTAATCTTATGACATGTGGAGGCCACTTGTAAGTAAGCCATTTATTCATTGTGAGTGGCTTCATCATATCATTACATTGTTATATCAAACAGTTCAAGCCCTGTTTCGGTGTTTTATTAACCTTCCCTATTTATGGCTAGAAGTTCTGAAGAGAGAGAGAGAGAGAGAGAGAGAGAGAGAGAGAGAGAGAGAGAGAGAGAGAGAGTCGGGGCTCATACCCATTTGTATTTAGTTTAGTTAAATACGGAGCAAATCGGAATTTTCCTGCTAACATATGTATACAGCTGACGACTTCCAAAGACCCTGCATTGGAAAAATCGCGGCCCTTCGGAAGGACTTACCATCGATCCCCGAGGAAGACGGCCTGAGGTCCCAGCTCCCCATCCGGGCAACCGGACAGCGTCTCTCAGAGTTCAGCCCCTAACAACGGAGGAGGTGAGAAAGCTGGTGACCGGGGCGAGAGCGACGACCTGCCCAACGGATCCCTGCCCATCACATCTAATCAAGTCCAATACTGACATCTTGTCCGGTGCTCTGAGGGACCTGGTGAATCTCTCTCTTGAAACAAGTGCCTTTCCGACTCCCTGAAAGAGGCGAGAGTCCCCCTCTTGAAAAAGACATCGCTTGACCCCGAGGTTCCTGCTAACTACCGCCCGGTTGCCAACTTACCCTTCCTGGGCAAGCTCCTTGAACGAGCAGTAGAAAGCCAAATTCGGTCTTCTTGGATCAATCCGGGGCTTGACCCGTCCCAGTCGGGGCTTCCGCGGGCCACGGAGTGGAGTCCGTTCTCGTGGCAATCACTGATGACATCCGTCGACAACTGGATCGGGAGGCTCGGCAATCCTAGTCCTCTTGGACCTTACGGGCCTTTGATACCGTCGACCACGACCTGCTTCTCCATCGCCTGGCGGCCTCCGGGATCCAAGACAGAGCTCTGGCCTGGCTGGAATCGTTCCTGCTTGAGGCCGCCGCAGCGGTCGAGTGGCAGGGTCAAGTCTCTTTGAAAACGAATTGGAGTGTGGAGTCCCTCAGGGTGCCATTCTATCTCCCACCCTCTTTAATATCTACATCCAGCCCCTGGCTAATATTGCTAGGAGCCATGGGTTCTCCTGCTACCAATACGCAGACGACACGCAGCTGCTCTTGAAGCTTGACCCAGGGTCATCATCAGTACCGAACAGTTTCAGCCTAGGATTGAGGGCGGTGACGAGCTGGCTCAGGGCATATAGACTCAAGATCAACCCGGCTAAAACGGAGATCCTCTGGCCGGGTCGTCCCGACCCGCCCACCACTTCCACTCTTCGAGGGCGAGTCCCTGGCTCCAGCCTGGGCGGAGAAAAGCCTGGGAGTGATCCTAGACGAAAATCTCACGATGGAGGCCCAGATCCAGGCTGCAGCTAAGGGCGCCTTTTTCCATCTCCGTAGGGCCCGTCGGCTGGCTCCCTACCTTCCACCAGAGGCCTTGAGAACAGTGGTCCATGCCACTGTCGTCTCACGCCGACTACTGCAACGCCCTATATGTGGGCCTCCCCCAGACAACAACTAAGAGGCTGAAACGTATCCATAACGCCGCAGCCAGACTCATTACTGGGTCATCAGTGAGGGATCACATTCCCCCATTCTTAAAGAACTTCACTGGCTGCCCCTAGAGTTCAGAGCCCTTTACAAACTCCTGGTGCTCACCTTTAAAGCCCGGCACAACATTGGGCCTTCCTATCTGAGTGACCGGCTGACGGCCCAATGCAGCGAGAGGCCAGCACGCTCCATCAACGGTGACCGCCTGACTACCCCTGGAGTGCGGGAGGCTAGACTGGCGGAAACTCGGCGGAGAGCCTTCTCCGTCGCGGCCCCTTCGACTTGGAACTCACTGCCGCCCACCTCAGAGCCTCTCCGACTCTATCTGGATTCCGGCCAGCCTTGAAGACCTGGCTCTTCCGCCTAGCGTTCGGGACTGGCTCGGTACCCTGGACTACCTGAGCCACCCCTCCTGTTCATATTCCATGTTTTTAAACTGTTGTACATTGTTCACCCTAGGGTTTTAACTGTTGTAAGTCGCCCGGAGCACCGCCGGTGGAGGGCGACTCACAAATATTAAAGTATTATTATTATTATTATTATTATTGTTAGCAGAGTCCCACTTTCATTTTTCTTGGTTTAATAAAATTAATCAGCCATGAAACCACCAGGTCTTGAATTGGTGATATCAAGTATGTGTAGGATATGTGTAGGATAGCTATAATCTGTGTCAGTGAAGGAATCAGCCATATCAAAGAAATCACAGATCTTCAAGGCATTTAAATAATGTCTCTTAAGTCACTTCCGGTTCGGCGCTAATGGCAATCAGACGGGCTCTCAATTCACTCTGAGAGTGACAAGTCATACAGAGTGGAAAAGGGCGAATTTCGACCCCCTCCTGAGATCAGATTGTAGATCAAAGGACAGCAAACCCACAGGCTTTCCAACAAGATGGTGAAAGGTGCCCCTCAAGGGAGGTCATCCAAGCCACGAGGATTGGTAGCCGAAGAGACGTGGACTCTGGACTTGCCTAATAAGCTTGAATGTGATCATCAGTGCAGATTTTAATTAAATGTGAGTACTAAGGATTTATATTTAAAGAATAAGAAGAAACTCTGTAGATGACTCAATGCCCAAGTGTCGCAGAGCATAGAGGGTAGAGAAAAACCCAGGAATACAGAAGAGAAAAACAGGGGTAATTATCAACCAATAATGCCCCAAATTGCTACTAATTAGATCAACCAGATTAAACAAAACTGGAATATGTTAAATCCTCCTGGGAATTTAAGAGAAATCATGAAGTTTCAGAACCTCTAGAGAGAGGGAGCACGAGAGAAGTGAGTGAGAAGGAGGAGGAGGAGGAGGCAGGAAAGAAGAGGCAGAAAATAGGGAGAAATTGGGTTCATAATAACCATCCAGGTCTAGTCTACCGGTATCCTTGAAAACACTGAGTCGACACCATTGCTGCAGAGCTCAAAGGTGGGGGAGAGACAGAGGAGGAGCGTCCGTGCCGAGAAGAGGGAAGAAGGAGGAATGAGGAGTGACGCAAGCGTCAGATGAAGCAGAAGGAGTGGAGATGAAGGAAGAGAGAGAGAGAGAGAGGGATGGTAAGAGAGAGGTAGAAACAAAAACAGCAGAAGCAAGATAATGCCAGACATAGTCAACAGAAGAGAACATAAGAGAATATAAAGAAGGAGACACAAGACATAAGAAGTAAGACGCAGAGAATAAGAGACGTAAAAACGTGGTGATGAGCTGAAGGAGTGAAAAAGGCAAAGAAAGAAAGGGCAGAAGTAAAGAAGGGCAAAAACAAAGACAGTTTGAAAGGAGGAGAATTCAGAAAGACAAAAGGCAAAAGTTAAGCAATAGAGAAATGGCTTTTGCAAAGGGGAAACTAGACATGGGGAGAGACCCGTTAAGGGAAAAGAAAACTCCTGGCAGAATAGATTCCTCACAGTGTGATCTTATATTATAAGAGCTCTTTTCTGAGATATTATATATATATATATATATATATATATATATATATATATATAAACAAGATGACCTTGCCAGTAAACAAGAGGACTATGAAAAATTACTAGAAGACCAAGAAAGATTAATTAAAGAAGAGATAGCAATTTTAAAGAAAGGCTTAAGAGAAGACATGGTTAAGATACAGGAACAGATGTCAACAATGCAAGAGGAAATAAAAGAGGTGCGACAAAAAAGGAGAACAAATGGGCATTGTGGTGTCCCAGCCTAGTTTGGTGTTCCAGCCTAGTGGTCAGAGACAGACACCGGGGGTCCCAGCTTCTCCGGATCATAATGGGGATAATAGGTGGCCAGATGGATATGGGTCTGCAAATGAAGAATTAGCATGGAACGATGGATGGTTACATGGATATGGGCCTGAAGATGAGGATAGCGATGAGTTCATGGAAGTAAATTCTGAAGTTGATAGTGAGAGGCCGGGCGACCTTGATTCTCACGAGAGCTTCTCTACTCCCTTGCCAGATGAGCAGGCCGGGGAATGGGAGGATTCGGTTTCTCAGGATGTTAATACTGCACCTGGGGCCGCTAATAAGATGGAATTTGACAGGAGGGCCAGTATCCGAGCTTCGAGGAGAGATTGGGGCCTGAGAAAGGGGGTGTGTTGGGCACATAGGAAATAGTTTATTAGATTGTGCCCGGGTGATTCTAGTCAGAGCTGAAGCTATGTTTAGCTTCGAAAGGACTATCGTTCATGTCTCCAAGTTCACGGAACCGCCGGAGTGGTTTGTCTCAAGTTTTATATTGACCGCAAGGAGCGGTTTGCCTTGTTCATGGACTATTGCTTTCATTTGGATTTCATCAAGTTGAGTTTGTAGCTCGAGAACTTTATTGGACTATTTTGGATTTGCCTTGATTGCTTTATTCTTCATCTTTGGATTATCTTTATTCTTATTCTAAATAAAAGTACATTTATTGCATCTGGCTGGTGTGTGTGATCTAGGGGAAACTGCCAGCATTGTGAGGTGAAACAGGCATAAATCAAGATCTATTACAAAACAGTTGTAAAGAAAAGATTGGAAAGTTAACCTTGTTAAGCAAAAAGCTGGAGGAACAACAAGAACTACTAGACTACAAAGAAAAAGAATTTCAACTGCGTTTTAGAAATGTAGAAGAAGAGGAACAAGAGGATATACGAGAAGTAATAACTGAAATAATTGCAAATTTACTTCAGGTCCCAAAGGAAGAGAGAGAAAGAGATTTAGACAAAATTTATCATTTAACAGCAAACTTCTCAAGAAGGAATGTTCTCACTCAGGACAAAACATCAAAGAAGACAGACTAGACTTTAATTATTGAATATCTAAAAAATGCAATATAGAATGTTTTATTAATTTAGATATATAATTCTTAGGGAGTAGATATGGACATATCAGGAGAGATAAAAAATCATTGATGAGACGAGGAAACTTCTCACTACTTAAGGAGTCTAAAACAGAGCGGGAAATTATGTTTGTGGTAGTAGTAGGGTATACTAAATGTGTTATGTGCTAGGTATTGTCACGATGCAAGGACTCAGCCGGCCCCTTAAACACACACACAGAGACGGTAATCAGCTAACTATTTATTGAATAATAAAGAACAGGTGAAAAGATAGTTGTCCATAAAAATTGAAAAGTTCAATTCAAACGAAAGAGCCCGTAGTAATCAAATCCAAAGGCTTGGCTTGGTAAAAGGCTTGGCAAAAGACTTGGCAAAGGCTTGGCAAAGACTCCGCAAGCAATGCGGATCAAGGAACAAGGCAAAGTTCAAACAGGACCCAGAAACTTCTTGGCAAGACACTGAGGATCCGTTCCACGGATCCTATACTTATCCCCCTTGGCGAGGCCCCGACGCTCTAGGCTTCTCCTCCTCCAATCTGTGCTGCGGGCCCTCGGCCGGTCTAGGCTGTGGAACCACCCCCTCCTGCTAGCCTCAAGGCGCCGTCTCCTATCCACGGTTCGGCCTTGCCGCCCAGCACCAGGTTCCCGATCGTCGTGAGAGTCGACCGCCCCATCTGCTTCCCGGGCCTCTCCCTCCGTTGTTTCCACATTCTTTCTGAACCTCGCCCCCCCCCGGCCGTTCATAATCTTCACTATCACTGCTTTGAAATCCGTCTGGCCTTCCTGCATCTTGTAAGGATCAGGCCAGCCGTTAGCCCAGGCCAGGCTTTCTGTGGGGAAGAAGGCCCAGCTACCTCAAAATCCCTTCTTCCAGTCCCTCCACATCCACCGCAGAATCAGCTGGCTCCAATGCAAGTGGGACCCCCGGTGCTGCCCCCGGCCCCCCAGGCATGAAAGAGAACTGGGGTGCTACAGATATAGAACCTGATTGGATAACAGATGCAGAGTGGGCATAAATATTTGCTAAGTACATCTTGATACATCTTGGTTCAGACTGTAATATGTTTCCAATTCCAAGGAAAGATTGAATAAGTCAGATAACTCTATACTGCATTTTGCCATTGGGGAGCGCATTTCTCTGAAAACTGGATAAACATTTCTAACCTAGGGACACATGCAATACATAGTGATAATGGTGGTTATCTTATGGCAACAGACTCTAGCATTTCAGAATACTAAGCCACTATTTCATGTTTAACCTGCATCATCTACTAAAAAACCTGTTATGGATTGTGTTTCCAAAAATAAATTTTGATTTTGCCATTGTGAATTAAAAATGCCCATGTCATTGTATTTGAACATGACTTGAACATCCATGGAATTTGTCCTGAAAACAATAATAAAATAATAATAAACTTTATTTCTACCCCGCCAACATCTCCCCGATGGGGACTCAGGGTGGCTTACATGAGGCCATGTCCAATGGTGCACTACAATAAAATAAAACCAAAAGCATAAAAACAAAACATAATAAATAAGGCATAAAATACAATTCACAATAGTACAATAGAAAATCAAACACAATAATAAAGGGCAGACCGGATGTGTAAGAATACAACAATAAAAACTCTGGATGGGATAGACATAAAATAGAAATATTTAAAAGGGGAGAAACTCAAAGGCAACGGAGCAGTGGAGACCGGCTGTCATGTAGGTAGAGACAGTGCAGTGTGGGGGCAAGCATTATGGGGGGAGGGAAGATCGCTCTCCAAAAGCGCAATGGAAAAGCCAAGTTTTGAGGTTCTTCTTAAAAGTTTCCAGAGTGGGGGCTTGCCTAATCTCAACAGGCAATGAGTTCCAAAGTTGGAAGGCCACAGAAGAGAGGGCTCTCTCCCTTGTTCCTATCAATTGGGCCTGTGATAACGGGAGAGGTGAAAGAAGGGCCTCCTCCGAGGAACGAAGAGATAGAGCAGGTTTATGGAAGGAGATAAGGGCCAACTATATCACAACACAATGTAGAAAAGGCATAAATGATATAACACATGAAGTCCAGTGGAGACAATAATCAGGGGAAGGATTGCCATATATGGGAAATTTCTAAAAAAAGGTTTGTGAAAAAAAGTGTGAAGGTCTCACTTAGTATTTGATTATAATTTTGCAACATATATTGGTTTTATTTCCACAAACAGTGTAGACATTTCCAGAATTTTATAAAACCATCCTCCACAGTTATTTCCCAAAATGTAGACTATTAAGAAGCCTGAATTTTTAAATAACAGAATAACATCTGGTCCTGCAATTGAAAACTGTAGCATGAAATGCTAATATTCAGGCAGACAGATAGGCAAACAAACCAGATTTCAAGATGCATCTTAAATACTTTCCCTTTTTGTCAGATTCTTTCTCTCCTCCCCCCATTTCTCATCAACATTCCCTGACAATGAGAATTGAAGTTACCCCAATTTTGTTGATGCTGCCCTTCCTTTTTTTCAGCAGCAGATACATAACCAGAATCTTTCAGCACTTGCATTTACTGTTACTATAGCTTTAGAAAAAGAGTTGGCAGAATTCTCCCCTCATTTGTGGCATTATCTAAATGTTGTTTTTAGTGAGAATACAGCCTGAGATCTGTCATCCTGATGGCTTACTTTGTCATTATTTTCTGCCAATAAAAAAATAGATATGTAAACAGAGCATTAACATTAACAGCATACATAAATATATTACATGAATAATTGAGATACACCTAATGTAGCAAAACTTGAAAATTATAGTCCATTCATTTTAGAAACACATTAGAACTTTGTGTCCTCCATTACTAATAGATGGGGCTCTTACAATTAATATTAGGGTTTGTAAGGAGTTAAATCATCTGTGATTATGAGTCTCACCAGTACATTTTGCCATGACAGATTATTTCCTTTTCTCCTTAAAAGAAGGAAGCGGTTGAGAGAGGGAGAGAGGGAGAGAAAGAATGAAAGAAAATTTCCCGTTCTCTCTCTCTTTCTTTCTGTGTAAGTCTGTGTTTTGAACCTGATTTGATTTCAATTATTTATGAGGACTAATGAAAGCCTTAATGAATTTTAAGACTTAATGGGCTAAGGGCTTGCCCTGGATTTTGTCTTCTTGTATTTTGCTCTTTGGTAAAGTCTGATGGGATTAATTGCGGTTTTACTTGACTTTTGTGAGCATCTGTCAATTTGAATTAGAACTCTTTCCACTGTGAAGTTATAATCCAGTACAGGGATTGAGAAGTTCTGGGAGATGTTGAAGGAAGAAGCAATGAGACATCTGACAGTTCCATTCCTTATATGGACTCTTGATTACTTGAGCAGCTGTAAATTCTGATATAAATTTGACACAAGTTATGAGATGAGGATAGTGCCCCCTACCCATATTCCACAGTTTTCAAATACAGCAGCACAATTCATGGCTTTTAAAACATTTCAAAAAATAACTATACTACATTGTGTGTTTTGAAAGAAAACGTTCTGAAATGTGCTTTTAAATGGGAATGTAAATAATATGTTTTGTGAGCACATGGAACATTGATAAAGAAACTAGAGGGAATTAAGGTATGAACACAATCTAGAAATATATGGACTTATACATTCTTCAGTTGATGTCTTACCATTAACAAGAGTAGAAAAAGGGTGCAAAGATAATATTGTAGGCTATATTTCTGCAGCACCAAGAACCAGTAACTGTTATTAAATTACACAATGAAAAATTAGGGATATTTATATATCTTCTCTACCTACATATCATTTAGCCACTGCATTCCTCAACTGTAAGGCTACTTACTGGCTTGTGAAGAGTGGGCCAGATTTCCAAAGATCCACTGGAGTCTTTTGGAGATATCAGCAAATGATGTAATTTTATTTATTTATTTATTTATTTATTTATTTATTTATTTATTTATTCAATTTGATATACCGCTCTCTCTGGCGCCCAGAGCGGTTCACAGGTTAAAACACATAAAAACATGTAAAATACAATAAAAACAGATTTAAAACCCCAATTTAAAACCTGTAACAACAGAACTACAGCAGCAGTAAAAGCATGCTGACAGCGGTGCAGCGAGATGGTAGATAGGGCAGCATTTTAGACGGCAAAAGCCTGTCTAAAGAGCCAGATCTTTACCGCTCTGCGGAACAGCATTAAGCCCCGGATAGCTCGTATCTCCTCGGGGAGAGAGTTCCACAAGGTTGGAGCTGCAACCGCAAACGCCCTCTGCTGCGTGCTAGCCAGTCTACAAACCCTAATGCCCGGCACATCCAGAAGATTGAGCCTCTCTGAACGCAGTGATCTCCTGGGTATATAAGGGGTAAGCCGCTCCCTCAGGTACACTGGCCCCAAACCATATAAGGCCTTGAAAGTTAAAACTAACACCTTGAAGGGAGCCAGTGCAGTTCGCGCAAGAGTGGAGTCACGTGGTCCTGAGAGCAGACGTGCTGCAGCGTTCTGCACCAGCTTGAGTTTCCAGATCGCTGACAGGGGTAGGCCAATGTACAGCGCATTACAGTAATCGAGCCTCGAGATGACCGTGGCTTGGATCACTGTGGCCAGGTCGCAGCGGGAGAGGTAAGGAGCCAGACGTCTTGCCTGACGCAGGTGGTAGAAGGCTGTCTTGCAGGCGCAGGCAATCTGCACCTCCATAGATAGCTGGGCGTCCAACCGAACCCCTAGGCTCCTTACAGATGGTTACGGACAAAGGGCCACACCATCGAAAGTTGGCAACTGGGTCTCTACCCCCTCCGGGCGGCCCAGCCACAAGATCTCCGTCTTCGCCGGGTTCACCTTAATTAATTGATGGCTGTAGTGACCATAGTTTTCTTTTCATTCTGCTACCACCTCCTGTGCCAAAGTGATTATATCAGCATACAGTACCAAAAGGATTCCAGATTGAATGTTTGGGAAATGAAATGGCATGCATGTGTGTATCTGTACACACCTATACAAGCACAATGCTTCCCCTTCCAAAGCATTGTTAGTGCAATGACTATTCAAAACAAGATTTCCTGCTTTTCTAACCAGTTCAGCATTTATGGGTCTGAGCAGGAATATACATCTTTGCACATCGGATTTGTGCAGGCAACAATGAAAAAAAATGGCTATTTTTCTTCTCTCCCAGAAAAGAAGTCATGAAAAAGCTGTGCATTTTAAAAAGGCTATTAGTAGTTAAGAAATTATTTGCAAAAATGCACATTGTTGCACATTTTTCCAAGTTAAGGAAGCCTTCTCCATTCAGCATTCTCCTCCCCAAAATTCCTAGCCATAAAATACTCAGGAAACATATATTTCACATCGGATTAACATATTTTCTTCTTTTTTAAATTCCCGTGTTGCCTTCAGTAGCACATATACCACTTATCATTTTTTCTCAGTGTTGACGTATGAGCCTAGACGCCTTTTTCAGTACTTGAAAAAGCTACTTTTAAGAATAATGAATCTTATGACATGTGGAGGCCACTTGTAAGTAAGCCATTTATTCATTGTGAGTGGCTTCATCATATCATTACATTGTTATATCAAACAGGTCAAGCCCTGTTTCGGTGTTTTATTAACCTTCCTTATTCATGGCTAGAAGTTCTGAAGAGAGAGAGAGAGAGAGTCGGGGCTCATACCCATTTGTATTTAGTTTAGTTAAATACGGAGCAAATCGGAATTTTCCTGCTAACATATGTATATTGTTAGCAGAGTCCCACTTTCATTTTTCTTGGTTTAATAAAATTCATCAGCCATGAAACCACCAGGTCTTGACTTGGTGATAGCAACTATGTGTAGGATATGTGTAGGATAGCTATAATCTGTGTCAGTGAAGGAATCACCCATATCAAAGAAATCACAGATCTTCAAGGCATTTAAATAATGTCTCTTAAGTCACTTCCGGTTCAGCGCTAATGGCAATCAGACGGGCTCTCAATTCATTCTGAGAGTGACAAGTCATACAGAGTGGAAAAGGGCGAATTTCGACCTCCTCCTGAGATCGGATTGTAGATCAAAGGACAGCAAACCCACAGGCTTTCCAACAAGATGGTGAAAGGTGCCCCCCCTCAAGGGAGGTCATCCAAGCCACGAGGATTGGTAGCCGAAGAGACATGGACTCTGGACTTGCCTAATAAGCTTGAATGTGATTGTCAGTGCAGATTTTAATTAAATGTGAGTACTAAGGATTTATATTTAAAGAATAAGAAGAAACTCTGTAGACGACTCAATGTCCAAGTGTCGCAGAGCATAGAGGGTAGAGAAAAGCCCAGGAATACAGAAGAGAAAAACAGGGGTAATTATCAACCAATAATGCCCCAAATTGCTACTAATTAGATCAACCAGATTAAACAAAACTGGAATATGTTAAATCCTCCTGGGAATTTAAGAGAAATCATGAAGTTTTGGAACCTCTAGAGAGAGGGAGCACGAGAGAAGGGAGAGAGAAGAAGGAGGAGGAGGCAGGAAAGAAGAGGCAGAAAATAGGGAGAAATTGGGTTCATAATAACCATCCAGGTCTAGCCTACCGGTATCCTTGAAAAGACTGAGTCGACACCATTGCTGCAGAGCCCAAAGGTAGGGGAGAGACAGAGGAGGAGCGTCCGTGCCGAGAAGAGGGAAGAAGGAGGAAGGAGGAGTGACGCAAGCGTCAGATGAAGCAGAAGGAGGAGTGGAGATGAAGGAAGAGGGGGGGATGGTAAGAGAGAGGTAGAAACAAAAAGAGCAGAAGCAAGACAATGCCAGACATAGTCAACAGAAGAGAACATAAGAGAATATAAAGGAGGAGACGCAAGACATAAGAAGTAAGACGCAGAGACATAAGAGACGTAAAAACGTGGTGATGAGCTGAAGGAGTGAAAAAGGCAAAGAAAGAAAGGGCAGAGGTAAAGAAGGGCAGAAAACAACGACAGTTTGAAAGGAGTAGAATTCAGAAAGACAAAAGGCAAAAGTTAAGCAATAGAGAAATGGCTTTTCCAAAGGGGAAACTAGACATGGTGAGAGACCCGTTAAGGGAAAAGAAAACTTCTGGCAGAAAAGATTCCTCACAGGGTGATCTTACAGATGGGAAGACCGCTTTGCTGAGATATTATATATATATATATATATATATATATATATATATATATATAAACAAGATGACCTTGCCAGTAAACAAGAGGACCATGAAAAATTACTAAAAGACCAAGAAAGATTAATTAAAGAAGAAATGGCAAATCTAAAAAAAATTAAGAGAAGACATGGTCAAGATACAGGAACAGATGTCAACAATGCAGAAGGAAATAAAAGAGGTGCGACAAAAAGGAGAACAAATGGGCATTGTGGTGTCCCAGCCTAGTTTGGTGTTCCAGCCTAGTGGTCAGAGACAGACACCGGGGGTCCCAGCTTCTCCGGATCAGAATTGGGATAAAGGGTGGCCAGATGGATATGGATCTGCAAATGAAGAATTAGCATGGGACGATGTATGGTTACATGGATATGGGCCTGAAGATGAGGATAGCGATGAGTTCATGGAAGTAAGTTCTGAAGTTGATAGTGAGAGGCCGAGCAACCTTGATTCTCACAAGAGCTTCTCTACTCCCTTGCCAGATGAGCAGGCCGGGGAATGGGAGGATTCGGTTTCTCAGGATGATAATACTGCACCTGGGGCCGCTAATAAGATGGAATTTGACAGGAGGACAGACAACATATGCCTGCAGCTGAGTCAGTTTTTTCAGGGAGGGAATTAAAAGAATTAAAACAGATAGAGATAAACAAGGAGGATGTTCTCATATACCTTACTAAACTAAATGTCAACAAATCACCAGGTCCAGACGGCATCCACCCCAGAGTTCTTAAGGAACTCAGTGTGAAATTGCTGAACTTCTAGCTAAGATATATAACCTTTCTCTAAGATCAGGCACTGTACCCGAGGACTGGAGGGAGGCAAATGTAACACCGATCTTCAAGAAAGGATCCAGAGGTGATCCATGAAATTATAGACCAGTCAGTTTAAACTCAGTTCCAGGCAAAGTGATGGAAACCATTATTAAAGAAAAAATTACTAGGCACATAGAAGAACAGGCATTGATGAAAGAAAATCAACATGGTTTCTGCAAAGGCAAATCATGTCTTACTAACTTGTTAGAATTCTTTGAGGGTGTAAATAAACACATAGATAAAGGGGACCCAATTGATATTGTTTACCTTGACTTTCAAAAGGCTTTTGACAAAGTCCCTCACCAAAGGCTCCTAAATAAGCTCTTCAGCCATGGAATCAGAGGACAGGTCTTGTCCTGGATTGGAACCTGGCTAAACTGTAGGAAACAAAGGGTGGTAATAAACGGACATTTCTCTGGGTGGAAAGAGGTGAGAAGTGGCGTACCCCAAGGTTCAGTTTTGGGTCCGTTACTTTTTAATTTATTCATTAATGATCTGGCTGTAGGAGTGAATTCTGAGGTAGCAAAGTTTCCAGACGACATTGTTCAGGGTAGTTAAAAATGAAACTGATTGTAAAGAGCTCCAGAAAGATCTCTCGAAATTGAGTGAATGGGCAACGAAGTGGCAAATGCATTTTAACCTAAACAAGTGTAAAGTCATGCACATTGGGGCAAAGAACCCCAACTACACCTACCAATTGATGGGGTCAAAGCTTTCCGAGACAAACCAGGAAAGGGATCTTGGGGTCTTGGTGGACAGCTCAATGAAGATGTCAACCCAGTGCGCAGCAGCAGTGAAAAAAGCAAATTCTATGCTAGGCATGATCAGAAAGGGAATCGAAAATAGGTCAGCAAATGTTGTATTACCTCTCTACAAATCTATGGTAAGGCCACATTTGGAGTACTGTGTACAATTCTGGTCTCCGCACCTTAATTAAGAAGGATATAACGGAACTGGAAAAGGTACAGAAAAAGTCAACAAGAATGATCCAAGGGATGGAGCGGCTCCCTTATGAAATCAGGTTGCAACGCCTTGGTCTTTTCAGCCTTGAAAGACGGTGTTTAAGAGGTGACTTGATCGAAGTGTATAAAATCATGCATGGGATAGAAAAGGTGAATAAAGAAAACTATTTTCTTTGTCACAAAACACTAGGACTAGAGGGCACTCCCTGAATCTCCAAGGGAGGAAAATTAGGACTAATAAAGGGAAATATTTCTTCACCCAGAGGGTCATTGGGTTATGGAACTCACTTCCAGAAGAGGTTGTGACAGCTGTCAGCCTGAACAACTTCAAGGCAGGATTAGACAGATTCATGGATACCAAGTGTATCGGTAGTTACTGAAAAGGACATTCAAGTGCCACCTCGGAGTTGGTTGAGGTAGGCACGATTTCCCTGGGTACTGGTCGTGGGGGGTCGGGAGCAGGTCAGGGTTTTGCCCTCCCTTCTGCTCGAGATCCCTGTGTACAACTGGTGGGCCACTGTGTGATACAGAATGCTGGACTAGATGGGCTGAGGTCCGATTCAGCATGGCTCTTCTTATGTTCTTATGTTCTTATGACAGGAGGGCCAGTATCCGAGCTTCGAGGAGAGATTGGGGCCTGAGAAAGGGGGTGCGTTGGGCACATAGGAAATAGTTTATTAGATTGTGCCCAGGTGATTCTAGTCAGAGCTGAAGCTACGTTTAGCTTCTAAAGGACTATCGTTCATGTCTCCAAGTTCACGGAACCGCCGGAGTGGTTTGCCACAAGTTTTATATTGACCACAAGGAGCGGCTTACCTTGTTCATGGACTATTGCTTTCATTTGGATTTCATCAAGTTGAGTTTGTAGCTCGAGAACTTTATTGGACTATTTTGGATTTGCCTTGATTGCTTTATTCTTCATCTTTGGATTATCTTTATTCTTATTCTAAATAAAAGTACATTTATTGCATCTGCCTGGTGTGTGTGATCTAGGGGAAACTGCCAGCATTCTGAGGTGCAACAGGCATAAATCAAGATCTATTAGAAAAAAGTTGTAAAGAAAAGATTGGAAAGTTAACTTTGTTAAGCAAAAAGCTGGAGGAGGAACAACAAGAACTACTAGACTACAAAGAAAAAGAATTTCAACTGTGTTTTAGAAATGTAGAAGAAGAGGAACAAGAGGATATACGAGAAGTAATAACTGAAATAATTGCAAATTTACTTCAGGTCCCAAAGGAAGAGAGAGAAAGAGATTTAGACAAAATTTATCATTTAACAGCAAACTTCTCAAGAAGGAATGTTCTCACTCAGGACAAAACATCAAAGAAGACAGACTGGACTTTAATTATTGAATATCTAAAATTGCAATATAGAATGGTTTATTAATTTAGATATATAATTCTTAGGGAGTAGATATGGACATATCAGGAGAGATAAAAAATCATTGATGAGATGAGGAAACTTCTCACTACTTAAGGAGTCGAAAACAGAGCAGGAAGTTATGTTTGTGGTAGTAGTAGGGTGTACTAAATGTGTTATGTGCTAGATATTAGTTAGGTAATTTGTTGTATTTTTGTTTTTGTTTTTTTGTTTGTTTGTTTTTTGCAATGTGGTGTATATTTTAATTCAAAACCAAATAATTTTTTGAAACAATAATGTCTCTTAAGTTGTTGTGGTTGTATCCTGTTTTTTCCTCAGTTTAGGACTCAAGGCAACTTACAATAGTTTTTAAAAAGTTCACAGTTAATACCTTCATAAAATAAAAAAAGATTGTAGAACCTTTTGGGATCAAGCTTTCAGAGAGTAACTTGCAGTGAAATAAATAAATGTAGAATGACAATGCAATGACAACTGGAATGGCTCTGGACTACAATCTTGGATGATGTGATTTTAATAATTGATGTAATTGTTTGATGTTTTAAATCTGAGGTCTTTACTGTAAATGTTTGTTTAATTCTATGTTTTTATGACATTTAATTATTGGTGATTTGTAAAGCCGTTCTGAGTCCCCTTCAGGGTTGAGAAGGGTAGGGTAAAAATGTCATAAATAAATACATAAATAAAATCATACGAGTTGGAAGAGACCACAAGGGTCATTCAGTTCAACCCCCATTTAAAAGTAAATTTTAAATCCAGTTAAACATAACCAATATAAAACACAAAGAGAAAAACAACAACAATCAAGATACAGAACATTGTACAAGATCAATCCCACCTAAAGAAAAAGTCCCCCATGGCCTAATGTGATAGAAAAGTCTTCACCTGTTCATAGAAAGAGAGTGGGGAGGCTGGCACTTTAACCTCTTCCTGCCAGAGCAAAGCAGAATGTCCACTATCATGAAAAAAGTTAAATTGGAAGCAATGTACACATCTGTGTCCAAAAATGAAGAAAACTGACCAGAAAATGGAACCATTGTAACAACAGGAAACAAAAATGTGCAAGAGTCTGACCACATCATGATCTCTATGAAATTACGGGACTAAGTAAGGCATTGATTATATCGTACAACCAAGTAAACTAAGAATTCTGTAGGTTTCTGTAGGATTCTTGATTAAGGCCCATTCTACACTGCAGCATAATCCACATTATCTACTTTGAATTCAATTATATGAGTGTACAGTGTCATATAATCCAGTTCAAAGCAGACGATCTAGATTTTATAAAGTAGTGTAAAAGGGGTCTAAGGCTGTACTGTCAAAGGCTTTCATTGCCAGAATCACTGGGTTGATGTGAGTTTTTTGGGTTGTATGGCCATGTTGTCCAAGTGTTTGTCCTCCCCTCAAGGTGTGAATGTAATTAAGGGGCATTTTCATCACAAAAATAGGCAATGGAACAATACTTGAATCATATGCCATCCTATAATTCCACTGCTTTCATCAGCGGGCAGCTTCCAAATCTACAACTCTCTCTTCACACAAAAGGTCAGGAACCGATAACAGATCACTTTGGTCTTTTACTTTTCTAGAAATGTCAAGTATCACTTAATGTCTTGCTGATGTTCAATGGCAAAGACTTGCATAACTCTGTCTCTACTGTCTTAAGAAATAACTTTAGACTGTTTGGCAGCGTAAGTGGCAAATAATAGTGCAAGAGTAGTAATAGTTTTGGTTGTTCATGGCATTAAGACTGATCATCAATCAGATTAACTTTGGGCATTAAGAGAATTGGGGTGCATCAACCAGGGGATTGCTGCTGTTTACTATTGTGGAAACTTGCTGTGTACCAACCAACTTCGTGTTGTCACAGAAATGTTAATAATATATGTAATAGCTAAAGTTATATTTCTGTTTATTAGTTTTTACTGTTCACTATGTGCTTCATAGAAATGTCTGCATATATTGCCTATCTTATGTTAGAATGATGGTGCTGTATGGAAACGGGATAAATTGTACTTTATTGTATTCTATGATGCTGTATTTCATTTCCTAGTAAATTTTGCAACCTGAAACCATGCATTTCCAAAGGATAATATCAGTATTTATCTTAAAAGTTGATGCATTGTTTCTATTGACAATTTCTATAGAAAACACTGCATGTTTTTCTGTTATATTTGTAGTTTTCACCTGTCAGATAAGACACCCAGGAGATGGCATTGATTTTTTTTCTTACAGAAGCCAAAAAATAAAAATATTTCTACTGCCTTGTAAGTTTTGTATCTACTGTGTTGACATATAATGCAACAGGCTATACAAGTAAAACCCATTGCTTCAGAATTCTTTTACCTGTGCCTTCTGGAATAGATTTTTATTGTCAGGATTTTTGTGAGTGCCAAAAAGGTTACTATTTCAAAAGTATTTTAGATTGTTCTTCTTCTTTCTTAAATAACTTGTAAAAGAATGCACAATGATAATCCTATATAATTCATTTCACAGAGAAACAGTTTCTGAGATTGTTCATAGAAGCTTTGTGTGTTTGCCTATGTTCCAAAATATAAGACAACAGTAGTTGTCAAGACAACATACTTAATAGATATATTGTTTGTGCAGCATAGTGTCCTATGATATTTTGAGATTAACCATAACTTTGGAGCTGGGTGGCAGTTATTGGGACATCTAATTAGAAACATGCTATTGGTAGTCCTCATTCCTCTCACTGGAATAGTTGCATGGAGTTGATGCATCTGAAACCCCCATGGAAGTCGAGTATTTTGGTAATTAAAACTGGGGTATGGGAACAAAGCTTACCCATCAGGGCTCAAACTTCCCTAATGGGTAAGCTTTCTTTACATAATAAGACCTGGGGTATGGGACAAATGTGGACATTTTGCTCTCAGTTTTAAAGTCCTGGTATTTGGGGGGGATTGCTTTCCAATGGGTGGGCAGCTGGAGAATAACCCAGTTAATGAACTGAATCTGGAACTCAGGTATTTCACCCAAGGAAAAGCCAAGAAGACAGCAAGGGGTGACACCTAACCTCAAGAGAATCTGCATCAGGTTGCTTCCCCAGCTTGCTCTTTCCAGGTTCATCATAGTTTAAATAAGGACGGTTCCAGACATACACTAAACCTACTTCAAAGGGGGTTTAAGATCGCACAGGCAGGGGGAAAAATGGGCTTTGAATCATCTTGCATCTTTGGACTCCAGGAGCCCAAAACATGTGAGGTGGGTGTGAGGACAGGCCCCCAGGTAGTCCCAAGACTACCCAGTAGTCTGTCCCCATAGGGCCCATAGCCCATTAGACTTGTGCCTTTCACAAAGGCATAGGTCCAATGAGCTATCAAATTAATTCAGGATAAAGCAGGGTTTTCCTGCTTTGTCTCAAATTAATCCTCTTTTATGGGAGGTGCCATTTGGATGCCTCAAGTAAAAGTGTGATAAGGCATGGGATATGGACTCTGTCTGGTTGGGTCTAAGTTCTATGTCAATTAAATGGCCCATATTTAACGCAGCTCTCCAAGTCTTATCTGTTATTGTATGGTCAGTCACCAAATATTAAACACTGACAAAGACAAGGGACAGTACTTGTCTTTACCATTTAACTTTCCAAAGGCATTCTCCCCATGGCCTTATATGGGAGTGCTAGCAATCATGGAAATAACTATGTGGTGTGATGAAGCATAAAACATCACACCTGCAAAGTTTGTTAGCCATGGAAATTTACAGCTGTTTCACTCAAAGAGCTGTATATTTCACATTACAGTATGCCACATTACATTATTAAACTATAAATTTTCATAGGTAACAAATGTTGCAGGTGTGATGTTAAATGCTCAATTTCATCAGTTAATTATTTGCATGATATTTTTAACACCTTAGTAAAACATAGAAAAGGTGATATGCAGCCAGTAAGACTATTTCCATTCTCTAGTGGTAAAAAGGGGAAAGATTAAAATGCAATAAACATGCATCGGCAGAGAAAATCTTTGGGTTTTTGTTGGGTTTATATTTTGTTGAGTTCATAGGTGATAGTTCACATACAAGTCTTCTTTTTTGTTTTTGATTGCCATGCTATTTCTGACCTTTGTTCCTGTATGGAGTATATATTATCTGCACTGTCAGATCAGCTTACAGAATATGATGGTGAAGTCTCTCTACCATGCCAGTGAGAGGACCTTTACCCATGGTATGCCCCAAGGCCAACTGTATAAGGTTTATACTACAGAATAAATACATTAGCATAAAGCTCTCAAAACTGAGTTAACTCTCAAAAGGGCCAATAACCTTTGAGCCATAACAGAAATCAACTGAAAGCTTACCACCAAGTACTGTAACATGAATGCTATTTTTGATGCTTTGGCTTTAATGAGCCATTTATAACATGGAAATATGCTTTAAGCAAGTAGCACCAAGGACCCTTTCACACAGCCCTATATCCCAGAATATCAAGAAAGAAAATCCTACAATATCCGCTTTGAACTGGGATATATCATCATCATCATCATCATCTATTATTTGATTAGTCGCCCTCCACCAAGGTGCTCTGGGCGACTTACATAGTATAAAATAAGCAATGCAACAATAAAATCAAAAACTTATATGGAAACAAAGACATCATCTTAGTTACAGATTAAATGCTCTGCTGAAGAGCCATGTCTTGAGAGTTTGCGCAAAAGATCGTAGGTCACGCATAGCTCTCATATAGGGTGGCAGTGAGTTCCACAACACTGGAGCTAAGACCGAAAAGGCCCTACGCCTTGTAGCTTCTAGACACACCTCCTTAAGACCCGGTATGTACAGAATATTTTCTTGAGATGATCGCGGCACCCACTGATGCGGAAAGGGGGAGAGGCAGTCCCTGAGGTATGTTGGCCCTTGACAATATAAGACTTTAAAGGTCAGGATCAGTATTTTATAAGAGATCTGGTATTTGATTGCCAGCCGGTGTAGATGCTGTAAAATCAGTGTTATTTGGCACCTCATAGATGTTCTCGTCAGTAACCTGGCAGCCGCATTTTGAACAAGACAAATTCTTCGGGTCGCTGATAACGGGAGGCTAAAGTGTGTTACAATAATCCAACCTCGAGATAACCATGGCATGGATATATGGCAGTGTGGACTCAGATAACCCAGTTCAAAACAGATATTGTGGGATTTTCTGCCTTGATATTCTGAGATATAGGGCTGTGAGGAAGTCTCAAACAATTACACTTGTATGTTACTCCTATTGTTCAACTCTTTCCGTCTCTAGAGACTTTAGGACAATGCATTGAGCAGGTGATTTTTTTTGCAGTGTTCCAGTGTAGTATAATGACTAACAATACATCTCCATTTGCAAGGTTGTACTAATCTCCCTTCCTAGAATTTGAAGACATGGGTTTACAAGTGCAACTGTAATGTAGAATTAATACAGTTTGACACCACTTTAATTGTTAAGGAATTATGGAGATTGTCAGTTTGGTGAATCTCTAGCACTCTTTGACAGAGAAGGCTAAATACATTGTAAAGCTATAGCTTCCAAGCTTCCATAGCATTGAGCAATGGCAGTGAAACTGCATTAATTCTATAGTTTTAAGGTCTACTTTTAATGTTATTGTTCTTGATACAAGTACGGTCTATGGTGTATCAATGCGGACAATCACAATAAAATATAACTATAATGGGAAAGGAGAGAAATATTACAGCAGCATCTACATATCATTCATAGCCTAACATCAAAAGAATAATTCTCAGGAATGCAATCATACACTAAATAGTGAATTTTGAGGGATGAAAGCATTTCCCCTGTTTCATTTATTTTTGATTTCTCTACTTCAATGTTCTCTGTACTCTGCTCTTCCTGGATTCAACTTTAACTAGGCCACTTTCTAAAATTAATTCCAGAACAGGAGCGTGCAAAATTTGTCTCAGCTTGCAATTTCTTCAGTTCATTTGCATCTTCCTCTGATTTGCTCGTATACATTATAAGAATAGCAAATGATGTGATTACTTTTCTGTGCTATACTGATGGATATAGACCCACACAAAATAATATTTAAACTACTCTGGGATCATATAGAAACTTCGGCATTGAATGTTTGCCTTTTATTGTATGTAAACTGCCCCTTGTCCTCTCGCGGAGACAGGGCAGTCTATAAATAATTTATTATAATAATATTTTTTTTTGTGTCATAAGAACACACACAATGAAACCACCATATAGGTGATTTCTCTTTTGCTTCATTGTGTTTTCTAAATGCACACATCCCTTAGACACTGACAGTCTGACACTATAATCTATCCTAGAACTAGTTTGGGAGGAACTGGGGTGACTGTATTATAGATCAAATTGCCATTTATTTATTTATTTATTTATTTATATTTACGACATTTATATGCTGCCCTTCTCACCCAAAAGGGGACTCAGAGTGGCTTACAAGTAATATGTAAATACAATATATTACCATAGCACAATATTAGTATTATATATTACTACATTGTACTATACCATTATACTGTAATATTATTTATAATATTACATGTAATATAAAATTATAATATTGTATTATTATTAGTATTATACTGTAATGCATTATAATATTATCAATATTATTTGTATATACAATATATTATATTATATTATTAGCACAGTGCAGGAGGCAAAATGGAACTGTCTTGCTGGCCCCTCTCTTCATTCTGATCCCAGAGCAGCAGTTGGTGCTGGGGGAAGGGGCTCCCAACTGATGACACAGGAGACAGGAACTGTCTTTCTGGCCCCCTGGAATTGGTTTGAGACCAGGAAAGTGGTTACACTGAATAAAGAACTTGGCTTCAAACGGTTTTGAATTTTTTCTCCATTTCCAGGAGACATTTTCATCAGTGCACCAGAAGTATATCAGGTGAAAAAGGGAGAAAGTGACATCAGCAGAGGAAAAGACCCCTCTCAGGACTTAAATTAATCTTCTGCTCTACAGCCATTCTCTTGAGGTCTTTTAAAATAGTATGTGGATGTGTCTCTTCCTTATTAGTAAGGATTATGAAAACAAACCCACAAAAATGCTGGAAGTAACTTTATGATCCAATCTCAAATTTACTTTTCAAATCACATTTCACATGAACGTCTTATAATCTAGAGAAGAAAATGATTATGATATTTAAGTCACACTGGGAAGTACTTCCTTTTAACAAAGAAAGTGGAGAAGGTCATTCAAATTCTACCTAACATAAAATGCTCGGTGTTTGCATGCTCATTTTAGATTCATGACACATTACTTAGTTCTACATTAGGCTAATATAAAACAATATTAATGAGGAACCCAAGGTGTAATGTTCTTGCAAGAATGCTGACAAAAGTAAGGCTGAGTTTTAAAGGAGGACTGCTTGCTTTAGCATTATCTCTATTGCAGTTAAACATGCTCTACACTTTCTGGGCAAATATCACTTGAAATTAATTGAACGGAAAGACAGATGTTCAGAAATGCATCTTCAGAGTTGGTGAGGTATGACTTTTTAATCAAACTGAGTCACTGTAAATATAAATTAGCTCTTGTTCTTCCTGATGACTTCAAAACAAAGAAATGAATGAACCCATTTGGATTGTTCATAAACCTGCATATATATATATATATATATATATATATATATATATATATATATATATCACGTGTCCAGTAGAATTATCCTGTTCTAACCTTTTAATGAAAACACTATTCCTTTTTATTATCCATATAACTATTTATAATTTCTGTAATTTCCTATCATATTCTTGAAGGCCAGTTCTTATACTCACAAACCAGGGTTGTTGTGGGGGTTTTTAGGGGGGGGTGTTGGTTTTGGTTTTTTTAAAGCTAAACATTTAGGGGTTTTTGGAAATCTGTTCAAGAACTGAGCTTCTTAAAAGTGTTTGAGATTCAGAATGGAACTTTCTGTGATGAAATGTACTGGCTGATTATATAACAGTAGAAAGCCAATAGAGTTACAAATAAGATAGCATCCACATGGATTGCATGCATAAGACAGATTCTTCTGGATTTCTGAAGAAGAATCACTGTTGGAGGGTTGCAAACATGAATAAGTCAGATTCCATACCTTGTGGACTAGCAGGCTTGGAACTATTGCCAAGTTAGCCAATGCTGTTTAGGACCATAGACTCTGTAGGACTCATTTAGATGGAGGACAATATTATCCCTCCCCTTTTACTGTTAATTTTTAATTTCATCCTATCAGTAGCTCTAAAATGGTCATCATTTTCTTTGTATCATATGCATTTGAACTTATCTTCATCCTAAACTACAAATGGTACATTGGAGTGAAGCACCATTGTAGTCAGTTGATATATGTGATTTAGTATCTATTCTCAAGGGATGTGTGTGTGAAATTTGTATCAGCTGAGCCAAGATCCTGTATGGGGAATCAAAGTTTTGTTTTATCAATAAATTCATGCTAATAGGAACCATGCCAGATAGAAAACTACAACAAGCTAAAATATATGTCTATTGCTTGCTTTGCCACACAATAAGCTGTTGGGTGGGTTGGATTGCTTTCCTATGGTGGCATTGAGGAAACTGGTCAATATCTCTTGGGAAGAGTAGAGGTGGTGGTTAGGCTACTACTACTAGATTTTTGGAATGGACTGCTGAGCAAATGTTCACTTTATAAATAACCTTTTTTCTAGGTCACTGCTTTATAAACCATGGGTGTTGTCTCCAAATGGGGTCTCCTTCATTCAAAATTTAGGTTGCAAACAATTGGCAACAGTAAAAGTGTTTTTGAATGCCACCTAGACATTTATATTAACCTATTAGGAACAAAATGCATTCTTTACAGTGAACTGCAGAAAATCCTCCACATCACAAAAATGGATTGTTTAGCAAGCCTTGAAAATGTTGATCTATTGAAACTTATTTATAGCCTGCCCTATCTCCCCAAATGGACATGGGGTGGCTCACAACAAAATACACAATGGCAAACATTCAATATACCTTTTTTATACCTGGGGTTACATAAAAAATTCTTGAAAAGGGATCAGAAAACACATTTTTGGGTAGAAAGGGGTTACAAGTGAAAAACTTTAAGAAACCATGCTCTAGGTAAGATACTGTCCTGTATCATGAGGTTCTTCAATCCTATACCTTCCCATGTTTCAATATATGTATGACCAAGGAACATCAGAGTTTGGTTAAGATGGCAAACATTCTTTTTTTCCTTTTGAATATCTTTATTCAGCATTTTTTCAATACATACAATAAAATGAAATAGGTTGGGAAGGGTAAATAGATATAGCTGTTAGTAGAAAAGAAAAAATTGTGCAGGAGAAGAGGGGGGGAGGGTAGTGGAATGAACAGAGTAGGGGTTGAGCTCATGAGCTCAGAAAATAGTATAGTGAGAAGATAAAGAGAGGGAAAAGTGAGGGGGAAGTAGGTTGATAGAGGGTGCATTAAAATAGAGGGTAAGTCCCAAAATGACTATGTATAGTAGCTTCCAGTTCTGTCTCAGGGTACGTTTTAGGTTCTTGAGACTTTTACTTCCACTTCGGTAAGCCGAGGTTTGCCTTAGAAATCTCCTTAGATCCTTAAGTCTTTGGTTTTTTAATTGTTTTTTATTTTTCCTTCTCCTTCTTTAAGTTCTATTTCTTTCAGGTAGTCACTCACTTGACTCCAGTTTATATAGTTTTTTTTTGGTTTTGGTCAAATATCAATTTTTTTAATTTGTCTAGGTCCATGACTTCCCTTAGTTTTATTAACCAGCCTTCTATACTTGGCGGCTCCTTGTTCTTCCATTTCTTTGCTATTTCAGTTCTAGCCGCCGCCGACATGTAGAAATTTTTTTGTCATCGTTATTGCTTATCTCAAAATCTATCATGTTGAGTAAGTAATATTCTGGTTTCAACTCTAGTTTATATTTTAATATTTTCATCACGTGGTGGTGTATAGAGTTCCAGAAGTTCTTTATATCTTTACAAGACCACCAGCAATGGAGAAATGTCCCTTTATGTTCTTCACACTTTCAGCATTTATCCTTTAAGTTCTTATAAAATTTTGCCAGCTTCTCTGGGGTTAAATACCAATGGAAAAACATTTTATACCAGTTTTCTGTGATGTTGGTGAAACCTGAGTATTTGATTTTCTTCTTCCACAGAATTTCCCAGTCCTGTAGAAGGATGGTATGCCCCAATTCTTGTGCCCATTTCACCATCATCTCTTTTATTAACTCATCCTCCGTGTCCCATTGTAGAATTTTGTTGTATAACAAGGTGATTTGTTTCTTCCCCAATTTCATTGCCTTATCCCAGGTTGTTTCTTGGGTGCAGAAATCTTTCTTCATATCTTGTTTGTAATACTCCCTTATCTACGCATAGTGGAACCATGAGAGGGAATCCTCCTGCTCTCTTAGTTCTTCTAACGTTTTAAGCCTCCATGTTTTATTTTCTTTGTATGTAAGCAACGAGGAGAACCAATGAACAATGATAATATGTTAGTATTATTTCTAGTATATATCACCAAACATATAAATGCAACATGCAATGCAGTATCTCGGAGCACAAGTCAATAACTTAATAAATACCCTACATGGGTTAAAGAGACGCCTAAATGTTCATAATACACGCAGAGCATTCATATCTCTGAGTAGAGAGTCCCAAAAGAGAGTTCCTTCGCAAATAATATCATAAAGTCCCACTTCTTCGAGAAGAGAAAGTAAAAAGAATAATGTCTGATAACAAGCGGAGTACTCTCACAACGGCCGACGTTCTCGTGGATGCGTGCGCTGAATCGTTTCGCCGTTTGAAGGCTTTTTCTAGACCGGGGCTGTCTTTCGGCGCTCCAATATAGTAGCAACAAATCTAAACAATGTATGCAATAAAGTACATCAATATGGATAAATATTCCCCACAAAGCGACCCCGTACGAGGAGAAAAATAGACAGTATTCATACCTTAGTACATCAAGGGGAAATCATACAGAGGCATCAGGCCTTCACTGGTCAGATCATGGACAATACAATGCGGAACAAGAGGAAGTTTATAGCCATGAGGTTAACACAAAGTATAATCAGCTGAGTACTACACAAGGAGCTCGCCAACAGATAGATGATTATTGAGGCCTTTTGGCGACTCGCAGGAAAGGCGGATTATCCAATCGCGTTCTAATTGTAATAATCTGCGTTTTACATCCATTAAAGGTTTGGGTTCTACCTTATCCAAAACCATTACAGTGAACACTTCATGATGGTGTTGTTTGCTGACAAAGTGAGAGTACAGTCTGGAATTGTCATATCCTGTACGAAATCTAGATCTATGTTCCTGCATTTGACCTTCGAGAATGCCAAAAGACTTAACCTGAAATACTCCTTATATGTGAATAAACCAGGGAGACTACTGGCTAAAAAATTAAGGCAGAGAAGACAGAAACAATGTATCGCCCAGCTGACCAAGGACAATGCCCACTTCTACAGTCAAGAGGATATAGCAAATCAATTTAACAAAGAGAAATGCTGAATAAGCAAGTAGAGGAGGATGAGATAAAAGAAGCGATTCAGAAACTACCGAGAAACAAGACACCGGGACCGGATGGGCTGACAGCCATTTACTATAAATTATTCCAGGATGAGTTGATACCCCACTTAAAAGAAGTAATGAATAACGCGATGAAACATGCCATAATCCCAGATACTTGAAAAGAGGCAAACATTACGTTCATCCATAAGGAGGGAACGGAACCAACAAATGTGAAGAACTATAGACCCATCTCTCCCTTGAATAACGACTATAAAATATTTGCATCAATATTATCGAACAGATTAAAAACAGTGCTGAATGAGGTTATCCACGAAGACCAAACAGGATTCCTGCCCACTAGACTCCTTAGAGACAACATTAGGATAGTGGTTGATACCATCGAGTATTATGAATGTAACCGACATAAAGAATCCGGCCTTTGGATGCCGAGGAGGCATTTGATAATGCCAACTGGGACTTCTTGATGCAAACAATAAAAGAAAGAGACATGGGGTTCTTTTTCACAAATGCGATCCAATCAATATACACTCGTCAATCAGCGAACATCTTAATAAATGGCCAAAATGCAGGCAGCATCAACATCCATAGGGGTACCAGGCAAGGGTGTCCCCTATCCCCCCTCCTTTTAGTCATGTTATTAGAGCCGTTATTGGAAGCAATAAGATCTGACCCAGAATTAAGGGGCTTAAGAGTCCACAGGGAGGAATATAAATTGAGGGCCTTTGCCGACGATATCGTGTGTATTATTGAAAAACCCCTGGAAACAATCCAACTATGGACAAGGAAAATAAGCGAATTCGGGAAAGTGGCAGGACTGAAGGTCAATCCGGAAAAAACAAAAATTCTAACAAAAAATATAAAACAAGAACGAAGAGTATTGCTTCAGAAGATCTCAGGATTTAACCTAACAAGAAAAATTAAATACCTAGGAGTATACCTTACGGCAAATAACAATCAACTCCTAAAGAATAACTATGAAGAGACTTGGAGGACGATTAGGACGAAATTGGAGAAGTGGAAACATCTGAAACTAAGTCTCCTCAGTAGAATTGCGGTCGTCAAGATGAATGTCCTACCCAGTATGATGTTCCTTTTCCAGACAATTCCAATAATAAAAACAAATTACAGCTTCACAACATGGAGGAAAGACATCGTGAAGTTCATTTGGGAAGGAAAGAAGGCAAGGATAAAGTATAAAATCTTGACTGATAAGAAGGAAAGGAGTGGACTATCACTCCCCAACTTACAATTATATTACGAGGCAGCGGCGTTAAGTTGGGCGATAGACTGGGCGACACTAAGGAAAAAGATGGCAAACATTCTTAATGGAAAACACTGCAGCAGTTTGCCTAAGCCTGCTGAGAAGAGAGGACCAGTGAGGGTGGGGCTTACAACAGGGTCTTATGATGAAGCGCATCTCAACCCTATATTTTCAGGACAACTAACAGTCAAGCACTTAATGACTGTGACATTCATATAGTTGAGAGAGACGTTGTGGGCCAGAGCATATCTAGCACAATACTCCTTAAAAATAAAATACCTACACTGAAATGAGACTTGGAGGAAATATTCTGATCATGAAGAAAATAGTCACATCATCAGCTGAAGAAAACAAACATAGTTCCATTTGTGCATGGCTCCATTAACTTGCATACAGGAGTTAAACTCCAGCTGTTCAGGAGGTATAACCAACGTTAGCAACAAAACATACTTTGCAAAGGCTGAAGTAAATCTCTCTCTCTCCTCTCTCTCTCCTCTCTCCACTCTCCTCTCTCTCCCCCCCTCTCTCTGCTTGTTACTCTAAACATAATTTCCTCACAGTCACCTTGTGCCCTCTCCACCTATTTGTTGAAACTTCCTGTGGAATGAAAAGCCTATTTCCAAAAAAGACTGGAGTTTATATTGAATTTTCCACCAGCCTTCCCTGAATGTATTATTGCAATATTGAGTACTTGCTGTAGAAATAGGACCTTGGAGAATAAAATTATAAATAAACCCTGATTTCCACCAGAGGTTTTCATTGCCCCATATAGGCAATCTTACAGTTGCCTTCCCTCAATGTGTGTGTGAATCCAAGAGATAGCAGTTTCTGCTAATGAAACTAAATATATTGGCCTTAAGTCTTCCCCTGCTATGGCGTGTTTTGTTTTTAAGAGTACAAGGCATAAATACAGTCTGAAATTTCCAACAGTAATATTTTAGCTGAGAAAACAAAATGAATTGTGTGTGTGTGTGTATCTATATCTATCTCCACTGAGAATGTTGTAAATGAGCCTCCAGTTACTACAGGTAGTAGCATGGAGGAAGGTGCTGAGGCAGTAACATCAAGCAGTAGCTCAATTTGGGGCGCGGCTCTGGATGATCTGGCTCCTACAGCTGGGGTAAAGAGAGTGGCTAGTGCCTCAAGCCTTGACTCAGACAGAGAACAGAGGAGAAAGATTCAGCATATACTTAGGGAACCTTCTGAGTCTGATACATTTGAAGGGTTTCCAGGGAATGCAGAATTACAGTCAGAAGAAAGTGATACAGACCTAGATTCAGCATTGGTGCAGAAAGTGCGAGGTGTATGCAATGCGGACTCGGGGGACAGTACATTTCTGGGGTTCCAGACGGATCAGGACTGGCCATCTTCTCATTCAGAAACTGAGTGGGGCCCTTTAAGCCAAGAAGAGCTGTGGCTGGGTTGGAGATCTGGACATGGTACAACAGCTGCAGGGACTGGGAATGCTGCTGCTTTGGAGCAGGGTGGGTTCTCTGATGAATCTGATTGATAGTGCTATATAAGAAGTGAGTATTTGGCTTGACCCTCACGGTGGTCAAGGAGTTGTTATTCTGGTTCGTGTATCCTGTGTTCCTGTGTCTTGGTTCCTGGTTTCCAGATTACTCGTGAGTTATTGGGTTCTTTATCCACTTTGTTCCTTGGGAGAGCTGCTATGGGAAAAGGTGTGGGTTTTTGGGATTCATGTCTGCTTTTTGTGTTTAGCTGCTGCCATGTACCTCTTGACCTTCACTGTGACTGCTGTGAGTTTCCTGCTACAGAGTGTTTGGTATAGTATTACATGGAGGGAGGAAGATGCTGTGTTTTATGGGGGGCTGTGAATTATGTGTTTTCTGTATACTTGGCTCCTGTCGACTCTGGAACGTCTCCTCCTTTTCCTGTGATTTAAATGCTATTATCATTTAAATCATATGCAAGGTTTTAGAGTTAATACCCTACAAAAGTGAAACACATAACACTGTTCACAAGTTTCTTGTATCTACTGCTCACCAGGAGACTGTTGTTGGCTATACTAAGATATCAAGGGCAACACATTTCTGCCAAAATATTATTCATCAATTGTTTTCATTTGAAAATTAAGAGTTTGTGTTTGGCCTTGAAAATAAATTTTGGTTGAAATGTTCTGAACTACTATGCATTTTGTTGCAGAACTGCCATTCTGTGTTTTCAGATATGAAACTGATAAATTCAGAAGCACTCTCACCTTTGACACAGGTAAGCCTATGATGAACTACATACAAAATTAAACAAAAAAAGAACACAATAACTCACAAATACTTCTAGAATTTTAGCATACTTTATGTTATTAGATAGTAATAGAAAGTAAGAAATTATTGGTTCCTTGCCTCATTTGTGAACTATATAATGAATGGGTGACATACTTGTAGGGCAGCATTTGGAAATGCAGATGCAACAATGAAACAGAGTGGATATTTTATAAAAAAATACTGGGGGGAAAGGGAAGATCAGAAGCCAGAACAGCTATATTTACCTGGTCCAGAAAAGAAGGAACATAAGTATTCCCTTCTGGTCATGAATTCTTAATCAGATAATCACCCTAGTCTCATTGACAATAAGAGTCATTGTACTTTCAATAGACATTCAAAAGAAAGGCTGAGTCAATGAAGGGAAACGTCAAAAGAAAGACTTGCTAAGTCATCTTTAGGAACCTAAGCTCCATTAGGGACCTCACAGGGTTGAATATAGAAATGACAAAAATAATCATTCATTTTTACTGATTAATTTTGGTACAATTTTATATGAGAATGAAAAGTTCATAGTCAAGCAATCTGCAGTGTTTCAGTAACACATGTGTGGCATTCAGAGAGTTTAGTTGGTTAGATATTGCCTGGTAGTCAAGCCTTTTAAGAAGCAGCTTCTTCTGTTTCTATCTCATATCTTGAGGTGAGAGTGCTTTTGAACTGGATCAAGGCTTTAGATTGGTTATTTTTATTCTGATTGGCTGCTTGATGGAGGTTAGGTAGGCATTTTTATTTGGAATTGGCCCAGGGTGGGGGGTGGCCTCATTTTAGGTCCTATGACTTGGAAGTTGGTTCCTTAGGTCTCCCTTCCAGCAGATGACCAGACAGGTTGCAATTTATCAATTGCATTACCTTCAGAGTTCAGATAGTTCACCCTAGGGAACCCTGAATTCAAGGTTGATGACCGATTCAGCTGATCCTGCATAAGGTTTTCTGTAACTCCTTTTGCTTTCCAGATTCAACACAGTAAAATACATTCTAGGTGAAGTAAAGTTAATTTTAGTCAACCCAATTCACTTTTTCTGATTTCATTATTCCATAGTTGGTCATCATTACCAAAAAGAGATCCACATATTTATTTCTCCATCAACCTATTCTGTTCCATGCCATCCCCTTTCTCTCTGGTTTCCTTGAGCAACTGAGCATAGACAGTACTCTTCCTTCTCTTAACTGCTCCCTTCAAAAAATTTTTTTTGCAGAATTCAGGGAGCCATTTGTGCCACTATTTTGTCCATATAAACTACAGCACTCAGGAAAAGACTAGAATATAAGATATTGTTTTAGGATCAGCTTTTTCCATACCTGTCCCAGAATGGTGGGGATTCTATTGATTTTTTCTATCTTTACAATATTCCATTTTTGCCCATATCCCATTGTACAAGAAGCAACACATGGTATCTAATTTAGTTGAAACAATAGAGTACAGTGAATGGGCAGGGGTGTATCTGTGGGCAGAAATGTATTTATGGGCAGTAGGATGGTGGTGGTGAATCCGAGCATTACTTCTCCCCAGTGAATTTTTTCTTCAGCCCTACAATTCTAGTATTACAGAGGAAGACACTAAAAATGTTCACAGCTAGAATTCTTATTTGTTCTGTATTGTCATTTATCTTATAATGTTGCCTAATCCTTTTCTTTGGATGGCTACCTAAACAGGATCCTATAAATTTAGAATTTAAAGGGGGAAGAGGCATTATTATTTTTTTATCCCCCATAGCTACCCAATAGACATTCAGCGGAAGAAGGGAAAGCAAGATAGTGTTAGAATACAAGATCCCAGCTGATCATTTCTAATTAATCAGAGCTTTGGTTGCAAACTGCAATAAAGCCATTAGGCAGTTATTAAGATATTTTTAATCAATAGTTTCAGTTGTAGAGAAAATACTGTCTTGGAAAATCTAGGAGAGTAATATATCACCTAGAACTGACAAAACATGACCACTTTCAGAAGTTGGGTTGCTCATACAAAGACTGTTAAACTGGCAGCAAAAATCAGTATGGGAAGAAAGGAAATACTAGACCACTGTCAGCATCAAACAAAATGAGAGATTTAAGCCCTTTTCTCATTATAATGTAGAACATCAGACAATTTTCTCTCAATTTATATTTCACACAGATCAAGGTTCACTAATGTATCTGCTTGACAGGAGCTAGCAAATTGCTAAACTTGCTGACCTTACTGCCACAAAACATCGTATGTGAAAAGAGAGCTTTATATATTTTATTAAAAAACACCAAGAGGATGAATTTTCCTTTCAAGAGATTACCTTCATTTAAATGTTCACTAAATTATGTAATTAGGTTCAGGCAATATTCTCAAATGTTTAATTTAGCAGTTGTCCTACAGCCTATTAATTATGTCATCTGGTAAATTCTGGTCCTTTCAAGTGCCTTGATGAAAGCAATGGTGAAATCAGAAGTATGTCTGTTTCATTTTATAGAAATAAAAACCTTTGAATTTGTGATAAGATCTGATCTGCTTTTGTACTGGCCTGCTACACTGCTAATCAATGTATCCTTGTCCCTGATTGGGATGCAAATTCAAAAGTAAGCTCACAGAGTGCAATGGAACTTACTTCTAGGAAAATATGTATGAGATTGCAGACAGCCTTTCCTAGAGTTGTTGGCTCACTTGAGGTGTTTAGGAGCAAAGGAAAGCATTTTTAAGTACAAGATAAAATAAACATTCAGAGTAACTGAATATTCATTGTAATATTAATGCTAGTGCTAGATAGTTCAATGAAAATGTTAACTTAATGTGTACTGCTGTGAAAGGATAAATTTCATATTGTGGAAAAGGGTCAAACATACAGCCATTATGCAAAAATCTATGGAATAATCATACTGGAATACTATATGCTGTTTTGCTCATAACAGCTTCAATGTGAATGTTGTAGCACCAAAAGGAGTGCAGATAGTGGCACCAGAAAAGTTCAATGGGTTGGGGCAAGGAACATGAGAAAGAATTACAACCTTTTGGTTTTCTAAATAAGGAGAAGAGCAAATAAGTGAAAATATAATAGAAACAAATAAAATTATGCAGTCTGTGAAAGAATTAGTTTCAGAGAAAGTTTGTTCTTTTATGGAAAACTCAAAGTTTCCTATATAGTTAAAATGCTGGAAATTCAGGACAGAGGGAGAAAAGATTTCTTCACACAGCCTGTATTTAAACTGTACTATGATGTAGTGATAGTCACCAATTTGGAAAGCTTTAAAAAGAATTAACTTCATGTGATATAAATATAAAATAATTGTCTGATCTGCATGTGTGTTTATGTGTGAGAGATAAGGACATGGTGATTGTGATGGTGATTATGGTGATGTTGACTGTAATTATTGGTTTATCTTGAACATGAATAATACACATGCTCTGTAGCTGTTTTAAGACCAGTTGAAAGAGGTAGCTATGTTTATCTCAGCGAACAGCATATTAAAAGATATGTGATGGTGGCATTCAGGGCAGAAAGGCTGTCATGGGAAAGATGGAGAAGACTGTTTTTCAACTGGGCCCATGGGGAATGTCTAGAACTAATGGATGCAAAGTACAGAAAATAATATTTCAAATAAAAAGAAGAAACATGCTAATGCTATAAGCCCTTCAACAATAGAGCATACTCTTTTTGATACCTTGAGTTTTTAATCAGGGTGTCATAAAAAGGAGTGAAATAAATTAGCCAGAGGAGAGATGAGCAAAGTTATGTAATATCCAATTCTGTGTCCATTATTCTTGAGATGTATTTCATTGAAGGCTTTCATTTTCCCATTGATGCCCAGTACCTCAGAGCTCCAGCTATAAACAGTCCATATACTGAAAAACTGAAGGCTGCTGTTCCCACTAAAGCTAAGGGAAGAAAGGGAAAGGGGAGCACGTAGGTACTCCTGAAAGTAGATACTGAGAATGTTCAAAAATTTCCAAAATCAACCACGATTCTGTTATTACAGATATATTCTGGTAAGTATATAAACCCAAGCATTAATATAGGAAAGTTCAATTCACTCCAAAAGAAATAACCATACAGCATATATACATAATACTAACATAAAATCCCAGAAAACCATATAAAAGTAACATTAAAGCCTAACATCAAATTAAGACCTAATATCAGTAAATTAAACCTAACATCAATAAATTAAATTACACATAATCAGACAAAATTCTATAACAATATAAATATAAACAAAACATCCTCATTAGTGTACAACAGCCAGCAAGCGTTCACAGCACAGTGTGGACTGATTATGTAGTCAAATGACATTAGTACTAGACATTAGTACTATAAGACCAAATACAATATGTTTAAGGTATCTTGCTCCTATGGCTTCACAACGCAAGCAGCTGCTTGCAAAAACCAAGGTTTTATCTTTTATGTAGCAAACAACATTTACTCTATCTGTGGCTCTTTACCAAAGTCAGTACCTACTTATTATTTGCTCTTTCTTTCTTTCACCATTTTTGGTATGTAGTTCTTTCTACTTTCTTCGTTGAGCCTTTTATAGAGCCTTATCAGATAGTTACATTCTTTCTACTCATTTCATCTATTCTGATTTTCCCAATTTTCTCTCTCTCACTCAACTCTCATCAGTCATCTCTTCATCAAACTGAACATGCCCAGCTTTGTCAACCTTTCCTTTATATGTTTTATTTTCCATGGTTCTTATCATCTTTGTTGCCCTTCTCTGAACTCTCTATATAGCTTAAACTTCAGCTCCTGCTCAGAATTTTTTAAAAGTGAATTCACTAAGGTGGACAGGAATAATTACATCTTCACTTTGGTACACACGCATATGACTTCAGTGGCATGAACCTAAAGCTCTTCTGCAGCATGGATGGGTGACAGGCCATGGAAGCATGGGGGAATATAGTGTACAGGAGATAAAACGTCCATGTATTGTGGTATAGACAGGCTTAGTGTGAGAAGAGTATGAGATAAGGGAGATCAGAACAAGAACATTACAAATAGGTCCTCACTTCTGAAAAGCTACAAGGCATGAAATCAGACAGAGATTTCATGTTCTGCCTTGCTTGAACTGCAGGCTTTTTAGTACTAAAACTGTCATGCTGCATTAAAAGAAATGTTCTATTTCCAGTTCTGGGGCAGTTGGTGAGAATAGCTAAATAGGTTATAATGGAAAGTTGTCAAATGGCGGTGCCTACTTTCCTGAGGAGGTAAAAATACCAAGTCAACCAAAAATGCCATTGCTGTCTTTGACTGACATTTCTTATTTGGAAAGTATGCTTTCTGCACTTTTCTCCAAGTAATAGTGCTATGCACCCAGTGTTTACCCTCTTCTTTGTTCCCTCTTCTATATCTGTGAATTTATATTGAATCTTGCTGCTACACAGATCATTAGAGCAGTGGTTCTCAACCTGTGGGTCCCCATATGCTTTGGCCTACAACTCCCAGAAATCCGTGCCAGTTTACCAGCTGTTAGGATTTCTGGGAGTTGAAAATATCAGGCTGACAACCACTGCATTAGAGAGAAGTATATCCATACTGCATATGGATATACTGAATATGCATATGTTCATAAAATCATAAAGGTGGAAGAGACTACAAGGGCCTTCTAGCTCAACCCCCAGCAAAAGGCTGGATAGCAAAATGGCCATTCAGTCTCTGCTTAAAATTCTCCAGAGACCATTACTACCACCACACTCTGAGGCAGAATATTCCATGGTCAAATAGCTCTTACTATTAGAAAGTTTTTCCTATAGTTTAGGTAGGAGTCTATTTTCCTACAATTTGAATCCATTGTTCCATGACGTAGTCTCTAAAGCAGCAGAAAACAAGCTTATCCCCTTCTCAATATGACATTACAGTATTTGAAATAATTAAATGTGGCTATCATGTCCACATTCAATCTTCTCTTCTCCAAACTAAAGCTGAAAGATAAAAAATTGTACTCCATCTGCTTATCTTGCAGCCTCATGTCTCCTGTATAGCTATCAAAAGCAGAAACTGACATTGTCTTGTTCACAAAACTGAAGTGAGATGGAGCTGTCTCACAAGGTCTATCATGGAAGAGTTTGTTATTATTTTTATATCACCAGAATAAATATACCTGTAATAAATTTCTTAAAAATCTTGTGATGATAATGTGAAATTATTATTATTAATTTCAACTTAATAACCCACCCTCCCCGAGGCTCAGGGCAGTTTCCAACATGTATGCAATACATCAAGATAAAACCTTATCAATTAACAACTAAAAACATACTAAAAACATACTAATGCTGTTTCTGTAGCTTTATCTTCAAAATGAAATATTAATATGTAAAAATAATGAACTACACCAATTTATTGTTAAAATACCCACTTTCTAGAAAATTATTTATTATTTATTTATTAAAAATAATAAGCTGTCTACACCAATTTATTGTTAAGATACACACTTTCTAGAAAATGTTCCTTAAACAGCTGAATTATATTTTAGAAATATAAACAAATCTGGAAATCTTCAACCAACATTCAGAAGTCTGACCCAAATGCGTTCTACTTAAAAATGTATCAAGCAATATATGTTGTTGTTTATTCATTTAATCACTTATGACTTTTTGTGACCTCATGGACCAGCCCATGCCAGAGCTCCTTGTTGGCTGCCGCCACCCCTAGCTCCCTCAAGGTCAAGCCAATAACTTCAAGGATACCATCCATCCATCCTGTTCTTGGTCAGCCCCTCTTCCTTTTTCCTTCCATTTTCCCCAAGATCAATATCTTCGCCAAGCTTTCCTGTCTTCTCATTATGTGGTCAAATTAGGACCACATAATACTAACATAAAATTTCAGAAAACCATATAAAAGTAACATTATGGAAAAGAAGTCCCAAGGCATTTCATAAATAGTCCATAAACATCTTTGCATCTAATATATTTTCCTCCACTGAGTGGCTAGGTTTTATTTCCTGGAGTATGGACTGGATTGATCTTTTTGACATACAGACACACACACACACACACACACACACACATAACACTCAGAACAGTGAAACAAGAGAAGACAAAATGGATTATTATAATTATCAGCAACAACTGCATATAACTTTGACTGTAACAAGGAACAACAGAAGAACAGAGCCAACATAAATGTATTGGGAATTTGTCGCCCTCTGGGGCCTTGGGACCTGACCTCCCTGGATAAACCACACAGCAGCTGAGGTACAACGGGTTTTATTGTGAATAAAAAGGTATAGGAAAGTGTTTGGAGGCAATTCTACAGAGCCTCCAAATAGCAGCAATTAACAGGGGTCAGCAGTGAGCATATAATTCCGCAGCAACAGGAATCTAAGCAGATGAAAACAGGAAACAAGCCAGATGCACAGGAAAGTCTCTTGAAGGCTCCCAACCAGTTTACAATGACAGGGAAAGTTCTCTTAAAGGTAATAAAGTTCGATAGCTTGAAAGTCTTTGCAGGAACAATACAGGAACAACACAGAGACGTGGCAAAGAGCAGGATCAAGGCAGCCCGGTGTTGGCTGGCTGGCTGCCATGGCTTCTGGAAGGCCCGAAGCAGCCTCTCTCACAGAAGCATCCTCTAAACGCGATGTTGGTACGAGATCCCCCCAACAGGCATCTCTGGGCAGTTATAGGGTTCTCTGGCTTTGATGTAAGTACGTCGAGTGTCAAAGTTCCATGATTGATGATTGTCTATATGTTTTGCTACCTCAGTCTCTCTGGAATGTATTGCTCATTAGCAACTTGCAGCTGGCCAAAAGGGAGTTGGACTCAAGCATCATCCGAGGCGCTCCACTTATCAGGGAGGTTCGTTTGAATAACCTTGGCCTACCAATGTTATTCATTTAAGATCAGTTTCACACGGGAAAGGCAGAGGGGCCCAGGGGGGAGCTCTGGAGTGAAGCAAGCTGGCTGGAAAGTACCTTGCAGCCGTCATGGCTGAAGTTCTGCTCAAGCAAAACTGATGCCTGAGGCCCTTGAGGTGTGACAGAATGTATGTATTTATTTGTATTCAAATGTGAAAAATAGATTGATGAATTAAATTGCCTGCTGTAAGGACTCACCTGCCTTAAGCAGGGCCGAGGCCTGCTTAGAAGAGGTTTAGAAATCCTGTTTTGGTTGTGCTGGCATCCATCTTGGAGAGGTGGCTGCAGCCAGCAACCATTAAGGGAAGGAAGCCAGAGCAAGGGGCATGGCCTTGCAGGCTTGTGCCTAGTTACAGTGAAGAGGCTGTGATTGGCTAGAGTATAGAGGAGGAGGAGGAGTTGGAGCTGACAGAGTAGAAAGTCCTGTCAGAGAATGTTGCAGTCTGGACTTTGGAGTTTAGAGCGAGGCTGTGCAGACGCACATCTCCAGCCTCTGCTGTTTAGAGTTAGGCTGTAGATTCGGCATCTACGCCTGAGGCAGTCTTGAGCAAGGTTTCTGGGGGAGTATCACCAGAGCCTTGGCAACAGAGACTGACAGTCTGTCCTAAGCAATTCACCACGTAGGAATAGGCTGGACTAGTGGGAGTCACGACTCAGTTCTGACCGCCCTTAGGGCCAGTAGTCATTCTAGTGGGAACGCTTTTGGAAGAGTGCCATTTAGAACTGTTCTTGTGATAGGCAGTTGGGATACCTGGTCATCTCTGGAGATAGAGTGACAGGTAGTGGACTCTTAGACTGTGTGGGTTACGAGTAACCCAGTAGTAGCCAGACTCAGGGAACGATCTAGGTGATTAGATGTTCCAGAACTTTAGTACAACAACCATCTAGTGGAACTATTAGTTGGGAGTTGGGAGACAAGTCTCAGTACTGTCTGTGGAACTGAACGTACCATCTTAAGAAGTAATAATAGCCTTTTTAATAAGTAACCTCTACGCTCTAGCACATATATTGATCTTGCAACCATCACGCTGTCCTTAGTCTATCATTGTTGTAATCGTACGGTAGTTGCCTCTTAGTAGAACCAATACGATCTGTGCCTATCTGATAGCCTCGTTGTAGTTAATAAATACTTTTATTATTAACTTTAAAAGAAGCCTCCGTCATCTTTCGGTCTCCTCAGTTTACATTCTTGGTGGTGGGTTGTTGTTAAGGCCAAACGCTACAGACACTTCATTTAGTTAGAGTTTAATTATAAAGTAAATCCTAATGACCCATTCGGTTGGTGGCAGACTACCGGGAGTGTCAAATTAGTCAATTTTGGTGACCGAGATCATCACACCTGCCTTACCAGAGGAAGCAAAACAAGTTACTGCCTGACAAAGTTGTCAAAACAAAGTGAGGAAAAATCAGTAATTTGGTGATGGAGATTAATGGAATATACATATCACTTCTTGTTATTGTGTGCCATCAAGTCATTATTAATGGCTGGTAGCCTTAAGGCAAAGCAATCAGAGAGTTTTCTTGGCAAGATTTGTTCAGAGGGAATTAGCCAAATTACCTTCCTCTAGATATGAGAACACTGATATCATGAATTTAGGGTTGCCTGAAATCATCCAGTGGCTTTTTCTGGCTGATTAGAAAATAATAATAATAATAGTAATAATAATCTTTATTTATATCCTGCCACTATCTCCCCATTGGGGACTCGGGGCGGCTTACATGTGGTCAGGCCCAAACAACAAATACAATAAATAAAAATCAAAACATCAGCAACAAACACTATAAAATTTAAACCCTGATCTCCAGAGATATAAGTGCAGTGCTCAAGCTGCATTCACTCACACATCACTATGCATTCCTGAACAGGAAAAGAGAAGATAGATACACATGTACACCACACATACACAAACAGTGACAAGGAAACAAAAATAGCAAAGGGTCTGATCATGACTTGGGGGGGGGGGGGAGAGAGAGAGAGAGAGAGAGAGAGAGAGAGAGAGATGAAAGACAAATCCTGAAATCATTGAAAATATTTAAGGAGAAATAAAATGCTTTTGAACAGACAGAACAGAAAACTGTCACCATATACTTCACCTCAGGCCAGGATCCAAGACAGAAAATATAAAGCCATTCTTGCTCACTACAGAATTACTTATCAATTGAAAGTAAAAAAGAAGGTACTATGTATTATGTAACTCTCAATTCCTGCCTAAAGGCACGATAAATTGATTGCTGCTGTAAAACATGACTTAGGGTGCCTCTGCACTGTAGCATTCATGGGGCTTGACACCACTTTAACAGTTATAGCTCAATGCAATGGAATAACAGGAGGCCTATTTTTATGACTTTAGCCTTCTCTGCCACAACATGCTGGTGTTATCCCAAACTACAAATCCCATGATTCCATATGTTGGGCCACGTTGTGTCAAATTCCATTAGTATCATCCAACCAACACTTGAAACAGAGTGGGAAGCCAGCTTAACATCAGAAAGTACCTGGTCCAAAGTATTGTTGGTGTTACGATTCAGACTTTGGCCAGATCCAATGGACATCCATCATACAGAGCTTCATCAAAGAGCATGAACACTGTATGCTTTGGATAATGTGCTGTGATATAAAAGGAGTGGGAATCAAAGGTTTTCTGGAGTATATGCAGACCTTGGGCAGGGAACATGCAAGATTTTGGCTCATAGTCTTCTGCTCCTCCAGTCCAATCTCTGTACTACAAAAATAATTATATAAAGCAAACCAGGGAGGAGTAATCGCTTTTCTAACTTCTCTATGCAAAAAGAACTTTGTGCTCCTAACCCTTAAAATGCCCTTGAAAGAGATTAGAAGATTATTTGCACTTCTATAAAATCACAGTGTGTCCACAAGGTATCCACAAAAACTGAAAACAGCCCTCTGACCCCAAGAACTTGTTGATCCTTGTGGTATAGGATCTTAACAAAACCAGACAACCCTTCCTGCTTCCTCCCCAACCTCAGAAATAATCATAATAACAAAATATTATTAGACAAAACAATGGCGCTCATACTCAGCTGCTGCAAGAAGATTGCACAGACAGACTATAAGCAGTTGCTCAAATGATCTACTGGAACTTGTGCCAAAAATATCATCTGCCTGTGACAAAAAACCTGGAAGGATCACAAGCCTGACAAAGTAACAGAAAACGAACATATCAAACTATTCTGTGACTTCCAAATTCAAAGACTGACAGAGTTTTGGAGCACAATACTTCTGACCTCACAATCGTGAAGAAAAACAAAGTGTGGATCATCAATGTCGCAATCACAGGCAACAGCAGAATTGATGAGAAGCAACTGGAAAAGCTTACACAATATGAGGATTTAAAGATCAATCTGCAAAGACTCTGGCACAAGCCAGTAAAGGTGATCAGCACACTGGGTGGAGTGCCTAAAGAAATTGGCCTGCACTTAAACACGATTGGTGCTGACAAAATTACCATCTGTCAACTGCAAAAGGCCACCCAGCTTGGATCTGCATGCATTATTCGCTGATACATCACACAGTCCTAGAAACTTGGAAAGTGTGTGTCATGTGATCAAATACAAAAACCAACATAGTGATCGTGTTTGCTGTGTACCAATCTTGTTGTTTATTTAATAATAATAATAATAATAATAATGTAGTACCTACCTACCCACTTCTCTTTATGGCTCAAGGTGGGGCACAACATGGTTAAAACAGAGAGATAAAACACAACACTATTAAATATATAGCAAGATAATACATTTGCATGTGTTGCTTGAGTTGTGGTTATTTTTTGTTTGGTAAACAGATGTGCAATAGAAAACCACTCTTGATTCAGCACTTTCTTTGCTCTTTTAGTACACAGTGATTGATCACAGCAATTTCTTCCACATAAACAGAATCCTCCAGATAAACTTATTTCAGGCTCCTAGGACTATAAATGCACTACAGACCAAAATAAAATAAAATAAAATAAAACGATAATATTTTTCTTACAGCTTTAAACTAGTGGCCACCGGGGCTCAAAACAGTTGTAATCATGAAAAAGGAAGTCTTTTAAGCGGTCCTGATTTGATCAGCTTCAAAAAGGAAGAGAGAAAAGTTGCTGCCTAAGTTTGTTTTCAGTAGGAGAAAACATCAGTCTTTTCATTCTGTACAATTGGGGAAGCTAACAACAACAGCATTCTAAAGCTCATACAAGAATACACATTTATGAGGAAATATAGGACCATATAATTCAAATAAGAGGCTTCAAAGAGAAACGAAAAAGAGAAAATGGCTTGAAATGCATTGTGTACAAGCTATGGTTCTTCAAAACACATAGTATGATACAATAGTGAATCTACCAACTACTGATCTCTAAAGAAAGTAAGGAAATGAACACAAGTCTGTTCACCTGGCAGGTACAGCTAAAGGTTTCCCTGAATGTGATGATGTTTTCAAAAGTAATAGAACATCTGTACTAAAGGTGAGGTTACTTAAAATTATATTTTTGACAACAGCTCCCAGAATTCCCAGGTAGACTTGACCTTGACCTCACAGGCTTGGAGATCTGGTCAGCTGTAGCGCAAAAACTTTATTTTTCTTGGCTTGGATTCAATATCAGGACCACATAAAAGGAAGAAAGGAAGAGGATATAAGCCCGCCCCCCTCTCCAATTTATTACAGCTTAACAAGCCTGTTCTTTAATAATGTGACATGCAGCAACACATTTCAAGATACATTAAGTAGATTTAATGCATAATCCAATTTCACCCTCATTTCCATAATTTCAAATGATGATGGCAAATCTTGTTGGAAACAGGAAACAAAGTTTCTTATTTTTCTCCCTATATTCATTGAGCACATCTCATGTTGTCTTTCTCGGGGTCAGCACCTCTTGTAGGAAAGCTACAAAGATCAGAACTTGCCATGTTTAAGGGGAGGTCCTTTGCACCAGCTTTGCACCCTCAAATAATAGTGTTCTCCTCAGTTTGTCTCTGAGGATAGCTACAACTTTGCCTATCTTTCAGCCATACAGGAGTACAAGATTGCTAAAACACCTACATGTTCTTTAAGAATCACAGCCAGCATCTTTAGAGAGATGGAGATAAGGGCAGACTGAGCTGTATCAGCATTTTAAGATCTCATGAGCGCAAATAGGAGCCCCAGTGGAGCTCCTATAGGTTAAACCTTTGTGCTGGCTGAATTACTGACCTGAAGGTCATTGGTTCGAATCTGCAAGACAGGATGAGCTCTTGTCTTGTCAGCTTCAGCTTCCCATGTGGGACATGAGAGAAGCCTTCCACCGGATGGTAACACATCCGAGAGTCCCCGGGCAACATCTCTGCAGATGGTCAATTCTCTCACACTAGAAACAACTTGCAGATTCTCACTTCTCTTCTGACACAATAAAAAAATTGAGCACAATTGTTTGTAAAAAAAAAATGTTTTCTTAAATAAGATAGCTGAGCAAATTGGAAGCTATCCATGGTCCTGACTGCTGCTTGCTAAAACTACCGAGGCTATTTTAGTAGTCAATTGGCATGCTTCAAGCCAACTTGACTTATTATGACATGATGTGCTCCACTGGAACAGAGGTACCAGGATCTGACTGATAAAACCTGATCTATCTGACTTGATCTTATTTACTTCTCTCAGCCCACAGCCTATCTCTTCCATTGCAAGTTACATGATCCAGAAAGTAGGATTGCTATTAGCTGAGCTCTAGAATTTTAGAGTATTCCTTTCTATGTGTTTTCTGTTGCCTCTTTTAAAAAGTTATTAAAATATAACTTCAAATATTTTATTTTGTATCATGCTTTTCTCCTACTGCATGACCAAGTTAGTTTTAAAGACAGAATAAAATAGAATACAACTAAAATCAGTCATAATGAAAACAATTTAAAATATTTCAGAGGGAAGTTCATCTCAGCCATGCATGTGGACAATTTCGGATTTTGGAATTCTGTATAAGGGATGCTTAATCTGTATCCTAAAATACAATTGAAGTGGTAAAGTAATAAGAATGGCAACACTGTAAATTAAGTGAGAAAACACACTACAAGAAATATTCAAAGAAATGCCTGAGCAAATAAATAAGACTTTATTGGAGAGTGATAATACCCTTTATTTGGAGCCTACCTGATCTCAAAAATGAAATCATTCCATTTAGGTACCACAATGAAAAAGAGATTCCTATGCACAATCATGAGAAGAACCTCAATCAGCCATGGTATTACAGGTGGGACCTCTTCCAAAGAGCTTAAAGACCTGGGTTGTCTATGTTTAAGAACTCAGACCCTGCACTGTTTAGGTCCTTATAACCCAGAAGTAGCTCTTAAAAAGCTGCTCAGTAGCTAATTGGCAGCAAGGGCAATTATAAATAGTTTAAACAAAGAAATAAAGAACTCTGCCATGCCTCATTGGCAAAACTACATACAGAAGCCCAAGTGCCTCCTAGGCATGAAAAGCTTTAGATAAGAAAGCAAGAGACAAGAAATGTAACAATAGGGTTGACAGTGGATGAGCTGGTTCTGTACCAGGAGAGAAAATGTGGTAGAAATGAGATGTAGAGCTACTTCAAAATGATTGTTATTTACATGCAAAGGTTGTCAAAAGCAAAAAGGAACAATGCAGAGTTCTAAACATGCAGCTGGAGTGTTACAATTTTAGCGAATTGAGAGAAATAAATAAATTTCAGTTTGTTTGGCACAAAGACTTACTTGGAGCCTGGAAATCAGTATCTAACTATCTATTTTAAGCCACCTTGAGTCACCTTCGGGTTAAAGAAAGGTGGGGTAGAAATATAAATAAATAAATAATAATACAAATGGGCATACCTGAGCCATTGTGTGCCCACCCTGCAAGAAAGTCCATTGATTTCAATTGCTTTTATTGTTAGTGTGCACAGGGGGACTGAAGCTTGTGGACTATTGAAGGATGACATGCTCAGAAACTAAGTTGTATTCAGTGTCAGCAATAAAAGACCAAAAAAGAAGGTACTCACTCAGTCAGATTGTACTGAGCAGTTTCCACAGCTCCCACCGTTTGACTTCATTTTCAGTCACTTTAGCAAGAGAGTCTCAGGGAATTGGCCATAAAGCAATAGTAACACACACTGCAGATTGAGCTAATGTTTTCATAAAATGAGTAGAAGATCAGGGCCTAGTCTATATGTGCTATAATTTCTTATAACAGCCATGTCTTGGGAAGGAATGATAATGATTCTCCACCTGAGCAGCATGAGTTATGCAAGACTGGTTTGTCCATAGAGTGATGATTCCCCCCCTACAATTCCACCTGCTCACTGCACTTGCTACTTCTTGTGAAGTATATTGAGCTTTAAAACTTTAAAATCAATGTGAAAACGCACAGCTGCAAAGCAAATAAATTCTCTTCCAGCACTTTGCCTCCTCCCCACCTCACTTCTAGCTTCAGCAACTTTGATTTTTAGTAACCTTGAAGATTAAAACCTACAAAAATGTGCTAATGATATTCCTCTTTCTCCCAGCTGGTGTTGGCAACTATTTTACTACTCGGCAGGAAACACTAAAGACTAAATGCAAGTACGAGCTCCTCAGTGAGAATACAATGTCCCACATTCCAATCTAACCCTTCAAACTGCAAGACATATAATAAAACCATTTCTGTTCTGAATGAATAATTGAACTGTTTCTGTGGTGAGACCTCGAAAGATCCATGCGGTTGAATATTTTTAAGGCACTTATGAAAGCTATCCCAACTGGAGACCATCCTCAAACAGAGGTTGCATGGCTCTTCCTCACAGTTGCTTTAATTGCTTGTTTCACATCTTTACTTAGTGCTAATTTGGGCTGTATATTTGGTGACGGAATAGTGGCAAGAAGCAGATTGCCTTTATTAAAAGGGGTTGATGCCTGTGTGGAAAGCTTTTTCACATAGTGCCTGAAAAGACACAAGTCTACTCAATTTGCCTGTACATTGTTTGAAGCTTGTTACTTATTTTCTTGGTGACCCCTTTATATTAATCATAGGTTAATTTCTTAGCACCCAATTTCTAATTCTAGTAACCATGAAGTAATCCTGAACAAATAATTTGAAAAATGCTCTGAAATCTCTCCTTGGAATGTTACTACACCAAGAAGGGTATTTTGGGTATTGGTTAGTATTTCTGAATCTAAATATGTGTCATATAATCAGGGCCGGTCTTTCCATTAGGCGGAGTCAGCGGCCGTGTAGGGCGTTGCCACCTGGGAAGGGCGTTGCCACCAGGGAGGGGTGCCGCCTGGCCAGCGCCGCCCCACCAGCAGCGCCGCCCGTTGATCATGCCGCCCGCCGGCCGCCGGGCGTGCCGGCTGTGCCTCCGCATGTGCACTGGCTGGAGACGTGCTCAGCATATAATGTACTTTAAAGAGAGAGAAAACAGAAACAGGGTCTGGGAGAATAAACACTACTATAGGTGTATGATCATGGAGACAGAAAAGAAAGAGAAATCACAATATAATATAGTGTTCAACAGTAATACACGTATTCTATCTATAGAGTATAAGTAACAAGTCACAGGAGTACAAAGAATGCAAAGCATGAAGTCATTAATAAGTCATATGAAACAATAAGCATTACGATATCGTCAATATAATAAACAGAATAAACAGAAGTATGGTTAATGCACCGTTATATGTAGAATACATGTAGGAAACAAACCGTAAGATAAATCAATGTAGGTGAGGGTATCAATAGAAAATGATATACAGTTTACAGCATACGCGGACATACATACACAATGACATAAATATCATTTATTAACGATATACAATTTTAAGCATAAGTGGACATATATGCATAACAGCAATAATATCAATTGTCTACAAAAGGTTTATAGGTATGATATCCCAAATGTGTGAGTTATTCCCTTAGATTGTAAGTTCAAAGTGTAATGACACCGAATTGGGGCATGAATGAACCATCATGATTCAAGACAATAAAAATAAAGTTAGTTATATATGGGAGGTCATCGGTATGTATCCCCAGTTCAGTGGAACTCTGGATCGAAGTATGAAGTCGCTGCATGAAATATAAACCCACTATGTTAAGCCTCAAGCAGAGGAATAAAGCCCTTGGAGGGGAGCAGGGGCTGGATGACCGCAGAGGCTCCAGGTGTTGCCGAAGCAGACCAAAGCAAATGAGCAGTGATAGTTCGGTGTCCTTGCACATGCACAAAAGGAATGATGAGTTCTGTGCTTGTAGTAATGGTGTGGATTAAAAAAAACTAATAATCCGGATTTTGTGTTGATAGGTGATGCACTATAATGTACTTTCACATATCAAATATTATTTTGGCTGATGCCTTTACCATATTAAACACAAAGCTACTGATCAGAAGCTATCAAATGCAGCTATCAAAATACACATTTTTGAGTCTGACACATCTTTAATAAACCCTGTATCCATAGTGCCAGGAATTGAGAACCTCCAACATTAATATCAGTAGCAAAATGACTTAATTCAGACAAGTCTTCCAATACCTGCAGAATCCAGATGTACACCTAAGGCTTGGCTCACTCAAGGCAAGACCCTAATGTGTAAATCAGATGTGTCAAATGCAAGACCCATAAACCAAATTTGTCCCCATTACACCATTTTATGTGGCCTATAAAGCTTTCAATGCCAGGGCAACATAATTACATTTATACAGTCTTACAATTGCAAATGGCCCTTTGAAGGCAACCATAAGGCTGATATGGTTTTTAATGTATATGGGTTTGACACCCCTGCTAAACTATGCATCTCAGGAACAAAGGGAAATGTATTTTAGGATTTCAAAAAGGGTGAAGTAGAACCAAAATATGAAATATTTATTGCAAAAGATAATATTCAGTAACTCAGACTGAGAAATTAAAAAGGCCCACCAACATGGATGAAGTACATATTAATTTTATAAACCACAACATCTATGTCAGCAGAACAGGTCCACTAATTAGTTTATACAATGAAAAATCCCTCTCGCAAATATTCTGATTTAAGTCTTGAGCCCTGCTTTGTAAGCATTTGATGCTTAATTACAAATCTGCATTTGTAAAACTTGAAGTCTGCACTTGTTGAGCACATCAGCAAGTGGGTAATGGACCAGTTCTCATCAACAGATGTGCTGGGAAATAGGCATTAAAGCAGAAGTCTGGTTTTCCACCAATATAAGATAGTGAGTTGTCATAATCTTTCTCAGGATTAAATAGGCCATAATAAAGCCTTTGCATTCAGTGATCCATCTTTTTATCTAAGATCTCTCACCAAATCTCTTATTAGCAGGTTCTCATGTTGTAAAATTAGAGAATAACTTATTCTGTATCTAGATTTATAAGGGAATTGTTCCAAGTCAGAGTAGAGTATAGTGGCATAAATGAACTACATGGTCTAATTTAATGTGAAGCACTTTCATGGGGTGTTGCAGTGTCAATGAAATGTGTCACAAGCAAGGAAAGCTCTAGCGTACCACAAAATTGAGAAGAGATTCAGCAATGGGGACATGGCACATCCATTCTCATTAAATTTTTCAAATTGGAGCAATAAATGTGGCCTTTTAACGTTATCTCTTGGTGTAATCTCATGCGAACATTCATTAGAGTTGTAGCTGGGTACATGTGAAGTTTGTTAAACTTGGCAATGGCACTGTAAAGTGAAAAGGGTCAAGATAAAACAAAAAGACACTCGGACATTAAATGAGGCTCTCTTACACGGTGTTTGAATTTCTCAAGAACTGGGATGGTGTAATGGTTTGTGAATTTCCTAGGATACTAGGGGTGTGCCTACACTGTAGAATTAATGCAGTTTGACAACACTTCAGATTAATTTATAGTTATATGTTATTGACTTGCTATTATCTTTTGGTTTTCACATGTATGCATGGCTTTGAATTGTGCCTTTATAATGTTGGAAACTGCTTTGAGTTCCCTTAGGGGGAGAAAGGGGTATATAAATGTAGTAAATAAATAATAAATAAATGATTCAACTGCCATAGCTCAATGCTCAATGCTATGGAATCATGGTATTTGTATTTAGGTGAGGCATCAGCATTCTTTGTCAAAGAAGGCTAAAACCATTATACAATTTCAATGATTCCATGGGAGTTCGAGTGGTGTCAAAATGTATTAATTCTACAGTTTAGATGCACCCTAGACCAGAGTACAAATATCTATTCATCTAGGGAATGAGCATACTTTCCTCTACTGTACTTGGATCTAACTAAGAGGATTCAAGACATTACGTACTTGTCAATATCATCTCAGTGGTCTAGCCTTATCATTCTTAATAAGGAACTATGAACTCCAAAGAAATGAAGAATTTGGTTTTTGAAAAGTCTTTCACATGTTTAGATTCTTCTCCTCTACAAAATTATGAATGTAACACATGAGTAAATAGTGTGAAATTAAAGATGGCTATTTGATTATTCATCAGTTTGGAAAGGTAGGGGTCCAAAAGCAAATCCTTAATTTCCCATTTCCTAAAAACAAATAAAATAGCAAATTTTACTTCTTTTTTAAAAAACAAAAAGGTAGGCCAGCAGCCTACAAAATACATTCACTTTTTGTCTGCTCCACTATTGTTTCAATGTAGATAAAAGTACATGAGAAAACTACCTTGGGCAGTGCATTGGGCATTATCTATCTATCTATCTATCTATCTATCTATCTATCTATCTATGTATATAATAAAAGTCAGTGTTTGCGGCGGGAGGCACAGAGGGCGGGAGGTGCGAAGGAATATGTGGCAGCTTTTCAATTGGTTGCCACTGTGGGATTATTTGCAAAAGGACTCTCATTGGCCAGCCATAAAACTCCAACACTCTAAGGCACCAGACAGTTTTTCCGTTGGAAATAGAATGTTCATTTCCTAATAGGATTTCACTACAGAGACAGGGTTTCCTAATGTACTGAGAGCATTACTAGCATTACAAGCTAGGCCCCAAATTTCACTACAGAGAGAGTTTCCTGATGTACCGAGAGCACTACTAGCATTACAAGCTAGGCCCAAAAAGAGACATACATCCTTCTAGCCAAAGGTGAAAACACCACTTTTCCCAACAGGCCTCTGCCTGAATTGACAGTAATGCTTCCTAAGCCTCAGCCTGAATTGACAGTAAGGCTTCCTATGCCACAGCCTGCATTGACAGTACAGCTTCCTAGGTCTCAGCCTGCATTGACAGTAAGGTTTCCTAGGCCTCAGCCTAAATTGACAGTACGGCTTCCTAGGCCTCAGCCTAAATTAACAGTAAGGCTTCCTAGGCCTCAGCCTAAATTAACAGGCTCCCTAGGCCTCAGCCTGAATTGACAGTAAGGGTTCCTATGCCTCAGCCTGAATGGACAGTACGGCTTCTTAGGCCTCAGCCTGAATTGACAGTAAGGCTTCCTAGGCCTCAGCCTGGATTGACATTGAAGCTTCCTAGGCCTCAGCCTGAATTGACAGTAAGGCTTCCTAGGCCTCAGTCTGAATGGACATTAAGGCTTCCTAGCCCTCAGCCCATTTCAAATAACCCGGGCACCGCCGGGTCCCAAAGCTAGTTTGAAATACATATGACAAGCCTTCTCTACCATTCAATGAGACTAAAAAACTGTAATTATAAAGGTAACTAAAATTGTAGTTATATTGTAGCAGTATCTGGAGTCCCAGAACTCCGTGTGCAATACCTTTTGTACTAGGCAGCTGTTTCTATGCGAGCGCAAGGACAGGATGACGCGACAATTTTACTGCGATTCAGGAAACCAGCTTTATTTGCATGACATCAGCTGATGGGCCTGCCTCCTTTGCAGAACAAAGCCGCTGGAAGACAGAACCCCGATCTTTCCCAGTAAACAGGTTTTATACAAACAATGGCGACCATATGTCAGTCCCTCCCTTCTTCATGCATTGTTACTGGCTAGCATTCATGAACCCATATTACTCTATCCAATTAAACAAAACATTCCTAGCATCTCAATTCTATTTGCTAACAAACGTTGCGCAGTGTAAATTTTCATCTTTCCCTCTATATTATCTGCCCTAATGTGCAGGCTGTACTCGAATCGATACATTTTACTACCGGGTTTTCACTGGGAGCCGGCCAAGTGGGAACCTTATTTGCCATGCGCATTTCCTAAGCCAATTGCTAACTTTGTAAACAAACACACATGGGGATGATAAGCCAATCACAACTGTTTCTTTTCTTAAGGCACATGATATTCTCTGGGCTAATCACAACCTGTGCTTGTATTGACCAATCAGAGTAGATTATTCTCGTCACTGTTGCTGGCAAACTGACCCCACTATTTCGAAGCCTATGCTAAGCAGCACTTTCTCCTGGCGTTTCTTCTGTTAAAGCATCAATTTCCCCTTCATTCCTCCATTTTTCTTTTTGCAAATGATTTTGGCCAATAATCAATTGCAAAAACATGATTCTATAGCCTACAGTGTATCCCAGTTTGACTTCCAGTCTCTCTTTTCCTTCTTTTTGACACTTTTTGCTATTTTGACTGTCTGTCTCGCTGTAAAGGTACAATATCTTAGCACCAATGGGAAGCAGCAAAGCATGATTGTTACAGAACAAAAAATCACAAGAATTAACATAGCTATTGACCTTAACCATTTTATCTCTGGTAGCCAACTAAATCCCCAAAGATTGTCTACAGGTTCATAAGACTTTTGGACTTCGTGTGCCACTTGCTGTATCTTTTCCATGTCTACCTCAATATCTCCTGTCGTGTTAATATAGTGACAACATGTGGCATTCAGCCAAACACAAAGACCTCCTTCTTTTGTTAGCAGGTAATCCAGAGCTAACTTTTGCTGTATTACCATCCCAGCCAAGGAATTGATTTCTATTTGCAAAGCATTCAATCCCAAGGCTGTCTCATTTGCCAATTTTTCTAACTCATAAGACAAAACGCGGATTTGTCTTATGTTCCAAGCCACGCCCAACCATGGGAGTCCGATTGCAAAGAATCTTTCTGCCCCGGTAAGGTATGTTCTGCTTGGATCATATCCATATTCAGCTATCAAATCAGCTGATCTCTTTTGTATGTGCATATGTAAGTTGGAAACTGGGGTCTTTCTGGGGTACACTTTTAAACCTCCTGGGCCCAATACCCAACGGTGCAAGCTCCACTCCAAGCCGTGGGTAGGAATCGGCCTGCCCATTTTCCACATATCCACAATAACCCATCAGGCAGATTTTCCAGCCGCCTACCGGTATGGCGAGTGGGAAGATCCTGCATTAGGTTAACTATGGCAGATTTCTGATGGTTTTTATATAAAATGTGAGTGCAATTTGAATGTTTCTTTCCCCAGGTCCAAATTCCTTGTGTCTTGCGGTTACAATGTGGCAAATAGTGGTCATGTATCATGATGGTGTGATTACATGCTGGGTAAAACCCCAAATCAACTCTGTTAAACAGTTCGTATCTTCCCTTTTCCTGATTTCTTGTGGCATACATGGTACCGTCTGTCTCCCATTTGAAACACAAAGGTGCTTCTAAAACTGGAGAAGGTGTGATATCAGAAACTGTGCCTTGTCTGCACTGTGTCTAATATATGATTGTTTACAATTTGTAGTATTCCAACCCCGCAGTGTGAGCAATGCTGTTGGAACAATTGGCCATCCTTGTGCATGCGTGGATGGGCCGTGACTACAGATCCAACAGTCATCCAACAATTCTGGTCTCCGCACCTTAAGAAGGATATAACGGAACTGGAAAAGATACAGAAAAGGGCAACAAAAATGATCCAAGGGATGGAGCGGCTCCCTTATGAAATCAGGTTGCAACGCCTTGGTCTTTTCAGCCTTGAAAGACGGCGTTTAAGAGGTGACTTGATCGAAGTGTATAAAATCATGCATGGGATAGAAAAGGTGAATAAAGAAAAATTATTTTCTTTGTCACAAAACACTAGGACTAGAGGGCACTCCCTGAAGCTCCAAGGTAGGAAAATTAGGACTAATAAAGGGAAATATTTCTTCACCCAGAGGGTCATTGGGTTATGGAACTCACTTCCAGAAGAGGTTGTGACAGCTGTCAGCCTGAACAACTTCAAGGCAGGATTAGACAGATTCATGGATACCAAGTGTATCAGTAGTTACTGGAAAGGACATTCAAGTGCCACCTCGGAGTTGGTTGAGGTAGGCAGGATTTCCCTGGGTACTGGTTGTGGGGGGTCGGGAGCAGGTCAGGGTTTTGCCCTCCCTTCTGCTCGAGATCCCCGTGTACAACTGGTGGGCCACTGTGTGATACAGAATGCTGGACTAGATGGGCTGAGGTCCGATTCAGCATGGCTCTTCTTATGTTCTTATGTTCTTATTTAGGCTAAGTTCATGAGTCATGTTTGTAATTAACTTATGGAAAAGATTTTGATCCCACCCTCCTTGTGTTTCAGCAGTGTAAAGTATCAAAATAAGTCCCATTAAGATCTCAAACCATCCTCTTAATGAGAAAGTCCTCTCTCCATCTCCGTCTCGTTGGGTCACATTCGCTTGGCTGCAGGACGGTGGTATCCGTAGAGATTTCTTCTGTGACCTTGTTGACCCTTCTATAGGGACTTGCTGTCTCTTGTTGATCCTGATCTTTAGCGGGTCCTCCGGGTCGACGGCGGATTCCCAAACTGCCGGTGCTCTCTTTACTCTCGTGTAATGAATCCAAGGCGTTATCTCTCGCACTTTCACAGCGGTGGGCGTGGCCAGGAGAACGATGTATTGTCCCCTCCATCTCGGTTGCAGTGGCTGGACCTTCCATTCCTTCACGAGCACCTGGTCACCTGGGGAAAAACAGTGAAGAGGTGTGGTAGGAAAGGGTGGTTGCAGTTCTGCAGTATATTGATTCAGTTTCTCTAACTGTTTCCCTAACATCTGAACTTGCTCCAAAGTCTGTTGATCTCCTAGCACATGACTATCCGCAGATAATCCATCTATAGTCTTTAGATTTAATGGGGGTCTCCCATAAAGTCTTTCAAAAGGAGACAGTCCTGTCTTTTTGTGCGGGGTGCACCTTATCTTGAGCAAGGCCAAAGGTAATGCTACCCTCCAATTTAGTCTTGTCTCTTGACAAATCTTTGCCAAACTGTTTTTCAATGTCCTGTTAACTCTTTCTGCACGAGCAGAAGATTGGGGGTGATAAGCGCAGTGAAGTTTCCATGTGATGCCTAGTAATTTGCTTAGTCCTTGTACAACCTGGTGAACGTATGCTGGGCCATTATCTGATCCAATCTGTAAAGGCATTCCGAATCTGGGAATGACATCCTTTAGAAGGGCTTTCACTACTTCTGTGGCTTTCTCAGTCCTTGTTGGATAAGCTTCCGGCCATCCTGAAAAAGTGTCAATGAAAACTAGCAAGTACCGGAACCCACCACTGGGTGGCATTTCGGTAAAGTCGGTGACCAAAGCTTCAAACGGCGAGCTGCCGTGGTACTGAATTCCAGGAGCCTTTAACGGCCCTTCCCTCGGGTTGTTTCTTGCACACGTCCAGCATCTATGGGCAGCGGCGGCGGTTAAACTGTGCAAGCCGTTTATATACATTTGCCGCTCCAACAAGGCTGCTAAAGCAGATTTACCTAAATGGGTGCTTTCATGAAAATGTTGGACTATGTGCCATGCCTTATCCTTCGGGATGAAGACACGGTTGTCTGGCATCACGAGAATGTTCCCTTGCCACTCCCCTTTCTCGCTCAGGGCCCAATTTTCCTCATCTTTGGTGTAATTGCATTTCTCTACCTGTGGGCCTGAGCCTGTGACTTCTAACATTACGGATGCTGGTTTCTGGAGTGCGGCTTTCCTAGCGGCCAGATCTGCCTGTCTATTTCCTCTAACAACCGGGTCATTTCCCCTTTGATGTCCTCTACAGTGTATCACTGCAACTTTCCTCGGTTCCCAAACCGCCCCCAAGAGAGCGATTATTTCATCAGCGTGTTTTATGCCTTTTCCAGCCGAGGTCAAAAAGCCTCGTTCTCTGTACAATGCTCCATGAGCATGTAACGTAATAAACGCATAACAAGAATCCGTAAAGATATTAACCCTTTCCCCCTTGCCAACCGCAGAGCCTGAGTGAGAGCCAAAAGTTCAGCCAACTGAGCAGAAGTTCCTGGACGGAGAGATCCTGCTTCCAGCGTCTCTCCCCCCCCCGTCACCACCGCATAGCCAGCATGTCGCACTCCACTCTCCACAAAGCTACTGCCATCCGTGAAAAGGGTTAAATCTACCTTCTCGTATGGGGTATCTTTTAGATCTGGCTGGCTGGAGTAGACCTGGTCCATGACTTGGACACACTGGTGCTCAATCACCTCCCCTGGGGCGGGCAACAAGGTTGCCGGGTTTAGGGTAGAGCACATCTCTAAGGTTACAAGCGGATTATCACACAGCACCCCTTCGTATTTAGTCAGTCTCTCACTCGTGAGACAGCGCGGCCCCTTTGTATCTAACAATGCTTTGACATGATGTGGGACTCGAACAATGAGTGGCCTACCTAACGTGAGCTTGGTGCCCTCTCGTATTAAATCCACCGAAGCTGCAACGGCCTTGAGACAAGGAGGCAAGCCTCGCGCTACTGTGTCTAGCTGTTTGGACAAATATGCTACCGGCCGCTGCCATGTGCCTATCTGCTGTGTCAAGACACCCACAGCGGTACCTTCTCGCTCCGCAGCAAAAAGGTAGAACTGTTTTTCCAGATTTGGCAGGCCTAATGCGGGAGGGGAAATTACGGCTTGCTTCAGAACTCTGAAGGCTTCGTCGCACTCTTCCGTCCACACAAATGGGTCTTTATTACTTCCTCTCGTGGCTTGGTAAAGGGGCTTCGCTATTACGGCGTAACTTGGAATCCAGTGTCTCATGTACGAGGTAGTTCTGAGGAACTCTCTCGTCCGCTTCCTGTCTGTAGGTGTTGGAATTGCACAGATGACTTCCTTTCTTTCTACTTCCAAAACCTTGCTTCCTTGGGATAATCCAAACCCCAAGTATTTGACTTTCTTTTGACACAACTGTGCTTTCTTCCTTGACACTTTGTATCCCTTCTCCTGTAATACTTTTAACATCTCTAGTGTGTAGTGTTTGCATCCTTGCTCCGTTCTACAAGCTAGAAGTAAATCGTCAACATATTGAAGCCATACTCCTTCTGACTCTGGGATCTCAAATTCTGACAGATCTTTGGCTAAGGCTTGTCCAAAAATCGTTGGTGATGAATGAAAACCTTGCGGAAGACGAGCCCACGTGACCTGTGAACGTTGTCCTCCCTTTGGGGTCTCCCACTGAAATGCAAAGATGGGCTGTGACACTGGGGCCAATTTAATGCAGAAGAATGCGTCACAAAGGTCCAGAACTGAGAACCAAACTGCTAAGGCTGGGATTAAACTCATCATAATATAAGGATTTGGGACCACGGGCATCAATGAGACTGTGGCCTGATTGACAGCCCGCAAATCTTGAACAATCCTGTACCCGCCTCCTGGCTTGCGGACCGGAAGGAGGGGCGAATTCCATGGTGAGTTGCAGGGTGTGATAATCCCATTCTGCAACAATTTGTGTAACTGCTCTTGGATCCCTTCCACGGCCTCTCTGCTGATAGCGTATTGCGCTTTTCTCACGGGAAGGCATCCTGGCTTTATCTGTATTACTACTGGTGCTATATATTTCACTACTCCCGGGGGATTATCTTCTGCCCAGACTCCTGGCGTACTTTCCCAAGCCCATTGTAACTGTTCCTTCTTCACCTCCCTTAATTTGAACAATCGGTATTCTTCTTGAGCTGGCACAGTGAACTCTAGCTGGCCTGTCTCCAAGAATTCCAATCTGGCTCTAATCTTCGCCAACATGTCTCTTCCTAACAATGGAATTGGGCATTCTGGGATGTAGAGTAGCTGATGAATCACTTCCCTTCCTGCTATGTTGCATCTTCTCTTCTTTAATAAAGGGCATTTTTGTGGTTTGCCCGACACTCCAATTACCTTGATTTGTTCATTACTAATGGGTGCTATTTTCTTGTTAACTACGGACTTGTCCACTCCTGTATCTACTAGGAACTTTATTCGCTGATCCCCTATTTCTACGGCAACTAGGGTCTCTTCTGGGTTCAGCAGGAGAAAAGCCTGGCCTGTTCTTCAATCCTCATCTTTTTCTTCTTCCTCCTCTACGACAGCTACCACAGCTGCCTCCTCCTGATATGACCTGTATGCCCCCTGGCTTCTCCCTCTTCCTGACCCTCTTTGCTGTCTTCCCCTTCCTCTTTCTCTTGCACTTGCTTCCTTCTTCTCTATCACTTCCTCTACACAATCTTTGGCCCAGTGGCCTTCTTTTCTGCACCTGGCACACTGATTCCTTCCCAATGTACTAGCACTTCGACTTCCTCTTCCACGTCCTGCATCTCTGTTATATCCACTTCCTCTGCCTCTTCCGTGTCTCTCATCCATTAAGCTGAGTAACACTTTATACCCTTCCTTTTTCTTCCTATCCTTTCTCTCCTCTTCTACTTGCTCTCTTGCTATGAAAACTTGATCAGCCAATGCTAATAGTTCATTAAGAGTCTTTCCCAGAAATCCTGGCTGTTTCTGGATCTTTTTCCTGATATCTCCTGAGGATTGGGAAATGAAGGATTGCGTTAAGGCTATCCTTCCATCATTTTGTTCCAAATTGTACGGGCTGTATTTTCTGTAAGCCTCTTCCAGTCTTTCTAAGAATGCTGCTGGGGTTTCTGTTTTCTCTTGCTGGACTCCCTGTATCTTTTGTATACTAGAAGGTCTAGGTGGCCCTTTCCTTATTGCTTTTAGAAGTACTTGCTGGAAATCTCTTATGCGTTCACGTTGGCCTTCCTCGTTCGGGTCCCACTGAGGATCTGTCTCTATGGGAAATCTTGCATTCCCATAAATGACTGGGTCTGCTTCTCCATGCCCTTCTTGGGCCAATAATCTGGCCTGATTGATGATGCTCCTTCTCTCTGCAGCCGTAAACAGTGCGTTTAGAAGCTGTTTACAATCCCACCATGTAAGATCGTGTGTGGCAATTATTCCCTCTAATAAATCTGCCATTGCTTTTGGTTGTTCTGAATAAGGTGGCGTGGCATTCTGCCAGTTAAAAATGTCACTAGAATTAAAGAGAACAATTTGAAAGGCTTGTATCACCCTGTTACTATCATCCAAAAGGGGTACTTGTCGAATTGGCAGTTCTAGTGCGCCCCTTGTCCCTGTGCCTGATCTCACTGCCTCTCGGGACCTGCTTCTGGTTTGCATAGGCAAAACATCTAGTGGCTCCCAAGGGTCTTTTCTACTTGCGTCCGGAGAATGCGCTATCATTCTCCCGGCATCCGGAGAGTGGTCCCTTCTCCTCGCAATTGGAGAATGCTCTATCACTCTCCTAGCGACTGTGGAGTGTTCTTTCTTGCACCTTCCGTCGGGGGAACGCTCTATCGTTTCCTCGGCATCCGGGGACTGCCTTCTCGCTCTCTACCTCCCTTGCTTCGGCTAGTGGATATAGGAGTTGATCTGGGTGGGGCACTTGGTAAGCTGGCGGACTCCCGTAGAAAGGGTTGCGTTCTGAATGTGGCATGGTGTAAACTGTTGTGGCTTGCGGTAGCATTAAGGGTGCCGTCGCAGCTTGTGAGGTTGCCATAATTGATGGAAACGTCACACGGGGAGCCGCGGCTGGCAAAGTCGCTAGTGCTGGCTGGGGCATTGCTGGGGGATTCATTGCAGGGAACGCGGTTGGAACAATGTCTGCTGCTGGGGTGTGCATCACAGCCGGGGACGCCATCTCTGCGGCTGAACTTGTTTCGGGAATGGGGACTGCGGTCGGGGTTTGTATCGGGGCATTTAAGGACGCATCTGGCAGAGTTGCGTTGGGCCCCTCTGCTTCTGCGATTTGCATTTTCTCTATGCCTTGGTCTTCTCCTAGGGCTGCCATTCTTCTGGTTCTACTTGTAGAACCCGAGCATTCCTCCCTGCCTTTCGGCTAACAAAACATCTGTCCTGGGGCTGTTTTGGACCAGCCCACCAAACCCCTTCTGAAACCATCCTTTTCCATGTCGCGGAGTAGACACATTGATCAGTTGGGTGTACTTCGAAACAATAAGATTCTAACTGCCTACATTTTCTCAAATCCCATGTTCCTGCCTTTGGCCAGCTGATTTCTGCAATAGCCGGCCATACTTCTGTGCACAGATTCTTAAGCCTGTAGTCTTTTAAATCTTGCGGTTCTCCCTCTACTGCTAACTGGCAAAACCTTTCCCAGTTGTCTAAAACACAGCTCAGAGGCGTCCCTCTTCGCTCCTTGGATCTCACACCACCCATTTCTAATGGCTGGGGACACTTCAGTGCTTGCTCCCCCCAAATGGCATGTGTGTTCCCTAAGTGTTCTTACTTAACACTTATACTTGCCGATTCCTGTAGACCCTGAGATTCTTCTCATGCCCTCAGACTTCTGTGCCAGATTTCTCACTAGACGCTCGGAACCCCGGCGCCCCCGGACTTTCTCTGCGCGCTTCTGGTGCCGGATTACTCACTAGACGCGGTACGACCTGCGCCCCCGGACTTCCCTCTTCTTCTGGTTTCACTGGCAGTATTTGGCAATTGCAGTCTCTCGGGTCGATAAGCGTTTCTCTGAGGCGAGACGGGCAGCCGGTCGTTTTTCGGGGCCCCTCTCAGCTCACCCAAGTCGCCTCAGCTTCCCGCTTCCGAGCGGAGACTGTCCTGACAACAGGATCGTGCCCTTCTGCATCACAGACTCGTCTGGATGGCACTTTCCATCATCACATCGGGGTCACCAAGATGTAGCAGTATCTGGAGTCCCAGAACTCCGTGTACAATACCTTATTTGCCATGCGCATTTCCTAAGCCAATTGCTAACTTTGTAAACAAACACACATGGGGATGATAAGCCAATCACGACTGTTTCTTATCTTAAGGCACATGATATTCTCTGGGCTAATCACAGCCTGTGCTTGTATTGACCAATCAGAGTAGATTATTCTCGTCACTGTTGCTGGCAAACTGACCCCACTATTTCGAAGCCTATGCTAAGCAGCACTTTCTCCTGGCGTTTCTTCTGTTAAAGCATCAATTTCCCCTTCAATATTGGAGATGGGTTGAAGTTATTCATTTTTAAGCTATAAGTGTAATACAATTTAGGTGTTTATCAGTTCCTGGGGAAAAATGAAATTGACAAAAAAATCTAGATGAAGTTCTGAATAACATTTAAAGAGGATTTCCTCCTGATATTATATTAGAGGTAAAATATTGTTCCCCGCAGTCTTGCTTTATTCTTGCTCCATCTTTGCTTGGGCCACCTCCCAAGTTCTGTAAGGGATAATACTTTTGGATAGTAAAAAATGCTGATTAGCTGGAACTGTGGCATGCCGTCATACATCGGAAATATACCTACTGTGAACCATGTCAAGTCACACAGCTTGCTGGCTTGATCATTGTGTTATTGTAATGCCTGTGGTTATCTGATAATGTAATAGCAATATGTCAATAAAATAAGACAGCATCCCACCTTTCATTTTTCCTATGACAGTCAAATAAAAAGACTTTCCTAAAACACTGTAGGGAATTGCTATCTCTTCTGAATTTTTTCACTCAGGTAAAGGATCTGAATGATGTATCTTTAAAAATGAAAAGAAATAGATATAGAATAGTCTCATCATAGTGTTTCTAAAGTAAAAGTGTTTGGGAGTGGCTTAACACTGCAGTACTGACAAACTTTAGTTATGGTGTCACTGCCATTGACTCTACCAGTATTGCCCTCCACTACTGTTGCTGTCCAATAGCACCATGGAAAGATACTGCCATTTTCTCTTGAAAACCCTATGATGAAACAATCCAAAATGAAACAAGGGATGTCAGCAGATCACACTGCCACACCAGAAGGCATTCAGTAAGCTTACTAAGAAAGAGCAAAGGACAAGTACAAGCAGCACTGTGGCTGGCTCCTCGGCTTGGAACGCCTTCCCTAGTGACATAAGATCAGCTCCTTCCCTCCTGACATTTCGTAAGAAAGTGAAGACCTGGCTGTTCGAACAGGCATTTGCAGATGAATTATAACTGTTTTATTAGACCTATGGAATGATGACGATGTGACGGAAAGTGATTTTAACAAGATGCTGAGAATAGTATTTTTATGTTTTTAACTGTTAGTTATTGTTGCGTATATGATTATTATTTTGATTGTTTTAATTGTATTTTATCTGGACAGCAGAAATTGCCATGTAAGCCGCCCCAAGTTGCCTGAGAAGGGCAGTATAAAAATGTAGTAAATAAATAAATAAAATACAATCTCACCAGACAGTTTAATTTGCACATCATACACTGTTTCCTCTCCACTTTCAGTATGGAGTCTATTAGACAATGCACTGGGACTTCTGGCCAGGCTCCATACCGAAAGAGAAGATGAAGCAGTGCACATCGTTGTGGCAGTAAAACAGGAGCCTTCCAGTGTTGCTTTCCCAAGAATGGGGGGAAGCTGGGTGGTGACGCTTCTCCCCACTGGATGGTGGTAATGTTTAGGTGGGCAGTGTGAGGTGAGAAGCAACAGGTTCTCCACACACCCCTCCAGGAGCTCATGAATTCACCATGTTGTCTTTGTAATGAGGTCATTTACTTAACTGAGTCCCCTTGTGGGGAAAAGAGCAGAATAGAAGTATATGTAATAAATAAATAAATAAATAAAATAATTCAAGCTGCAAAGCTGTTCAGCTGTTGAAATGCTCAGAGATGAAAGTAAAGTCTGAAGTTACAAAGCATATATTATAGGATAATGGACCATGGGAAGCATAAATCAAATGAAGTCAGACAAACAAGAGGTGGAGCATATAAACATGGCAATACATAGGATGAGCAAGCTAAAGTGGCCAGAAATTGGACATTTTCAGTTAGATAATTTCAGTTTTATGCATGAAAGGAGAAACGGGGTAGCATTAGTTGTGAGGAGAGATGTAGCAAAAGCAATCAAGGATACAATGCAAAGTGTTGCTTGGTTACACTTTGTCCAGTTTGACCATGAAATATTGGAATGTATGTACTCAGCACATGTACCTACTATTGCTATCCTCATTCACCTCCCCTCACTGCATGTGCCAACACTGCATGTGCCAACACTACACATGTGCCAACACTACACAAGTGCAATACAATTACTTTTGTACTGAGCCAGGAAATCATGGTACCAACTTAGAGTAGGAGGAGATGGTGTGTTGTAGTTGAGCCTTAGGCTGAGAGAGAAGAGACTGTAGCCAGAAGTACTAAATGTGAGCAAGAGTCAGATGAGGAGCAAGAAAGGAAGAGAATCAGGCAAATACTTAACAGGTATTCAGAGGATGAAACATTTTAGGGTTTTCAGAAGATGATGGGTGTGGTGATGAGGAGCAGTCTATGGGAGATGGAGTTGGGGATTCACAGAGCTCTGAAGAGGTGTCTAGTGATTTGGATTGGACTAAGTTGCAACAGATACGGGATGTTTGTGAAGAACCTACTAGTAGTGATTCATTTGTGGGATTCACAGGAGATGAGAACTGGAGTGATGGGAATCATGGTTCTTACTGGGGTGAACTAAGTCATCACAGAAGGCATATGGCTTGATGTGAGAGGCAAAGGGCAGCACATGAAGTGCTGGCAGTTGAGAGGAATTATAATGGGGCATTGGTTCAATTAAGTTCTGAAGAAGAGCTTTGAATAAAGGAGGCTTGCAAATAACCATTCTTTGCAGCTGGCAAGGAGTCGTACTTCCCTTGCAAGCTCTGCCCTTCATTGCTGGATTGATCATGGGACATGGATTTCTGGACCTTGGACTCTCTTTGGATGATGGTAACATATTTGGTGTGTTCCGCATCTTGTATACTCTCATCGGCTGCACCACCTTAAATCCCTGTGTGCTCGATTTTTCTGCCTTTCTGTTTTGACTCCAGACTGGTTTGACTTTGCTTCTTCACTGGCTTCCCTTTTTGGCTTGACCCAGGACTGCTTTGACAACTTCATACTGCTTGTCTCTCTCCCAGTTTGACAACGACGGATTGGCTGAAGACGTGCTGCTTCCTATTCCCCGTGCTTGCTGAATTTTTGAGTAGTGCGGATTTTACAGTGGTTTAATCTGCTTTTTCTTTGTGTGACTCTTTTGACCTGACTGGTTGTATTTTTGTTTGCCTGGGTTAATTTGCTCAGCTTTGCAGTGTCTTTAGGCAGTTTTGAACAGCTTTTGAAAGTTTGTGACTTGTTAATAAACTTTTACTGTTTATTTTACTAGGCTTGGCTACTTTAAGGTGGTCTGAATCACGACATGGTGCCTCCATTTAAAAACCATTTCACATATAAGTCTCTTTTAGTCTCATCTTGAGATTTTTCTCTCTGTAGATAAGCACTGAAATCTGTAAAACTTCAGACAGCAGTTTAACGTTCTAAAACAGAGTTCATTTGTGCAGGAGAATTAGGTCTGAGCATGACTGAAATACATATTAAGACCTGTAAGAACATAGCTCCCTTGTTTTCAAGCTCTCGTCTAGAGAATTCTAGCTAAGCAGAAGGAGATGCTTGGAAGTGTTACATCCTTCTTTGGTACGATTTATAGATCCACAATATTATTTTGATGCAAAATCTAATGATATTTCTTCATTACACCATGCTTTCAGAGCACACAATAATATGCCTTTTACATTTTATGCAGATATAAAATATATTAAAATGGAGCTTTGGGGACTGGAATAAACATCTAAATGTTTACATCACAAGTATTCTAGACAAATTTCTGACTGCTGCAGTGATCTCATCATATATTTGAATGAGCTTTACAAGGAAGGACAACAAATTTTCAGTACAATGTTTATAAACTTACAAATTTGTTCACATGACCAGGGCCTCTTATGGGAGCTGAAAAAGTCATGCAAAAAATTAGCACTTGAGAAAGCCCAGGCATCCTATAATGGGGAAACAATTGTTAAAGTCTTTAAAACATCTTGGGGACTATATTTGAACTTGCACATTAAGTTGATGGGGAGGGAAACTAATAGATTACTTGGAAAGGAAAAATACTGTGGGCAAAAAGCATTACAATTAATTGGCTCAGTTTTTATGGTCATATGAATTCATTGTTGTCGCTGTGTTTCTTTAAAACAACACTGTCTATACAGGAGGAGAAACAAACCGTATGAATAATTTTCCAGTGTTGTGAGAACATATTACATATGAACAATTTCATAGTGAACATGCTCCTTTAGATGTTAATACGATTTTTAAAAACTCAGTTTTTACTCCACAATTTTTAGAAAAATCAGACTTTTTACATGTTTTCAGGAGTAGAGTCAGAAGGGTACTTTGGCTATTTGGATGGCAGTACCAATTAGATGGTCACTAGTCAAGCAAGATTGGTGCATGCTGCCTTATTGTATTGAATTGAGTAATGTTTTAAGTCTTGCTTGCCCATCTGATCTCCTATCCACCTGAACGAATGGTAGAGTAGCTGATTGGGGAAGGGAGGGGCAGAGTTTCCACCATCTTTGTTATCCCCATCTAATCCCCACCTATTAGCCGCTCACTCGGGCCTTTTCCACACAAGTGAATAAAATCCCACATTATCTGCTTTGAACTGGAATACATGGCAGAGTGGACTCAGATAATCCAGTTCAAAGCAGATATTGTGGGATTTTCTGCCTTTATATTCTGGATTATATGGTTGTGTGGAAGGGCCCTCAGGTGGGAAAAGAAAAGGGAATCATAAAAGGACCCATTTCTACAGTCTTTCGGAGTTGATACATCTCAAACTGAGGACAGAGCAAGATTCATCATCATCAGTAGTAAGCAGGATTCTAGCAGTGGGAAAGAAAAAAAAGGGGTGTGTATAGCCTGCTCGACTTGTGGGACCCTCCTAGGCTCTCCTCGTTCGATGGTCGAGCCACTGTTGGCTTGACCTCCGGATAGCTCACTGACCCATGTGGTCACGAGCCCTGGTCTCCCCTCCCCTGCCTTAGATGTAGTACCTCCCTTTTGTGTTGTATCATATTGTTCGTGTATTATGTATTTTATGTCAAACTGTAAACCGCTCCGAGCCTTCGGGGAGTGGCGGTATAGGAAGTTTGAAGAATAAATAAATAAATAAATAAACCATGGCTCATCCCCAAACCAGGTTCAGAAATGTGGTCAAGCTTCCTGTCCTGAGGAAGCATCTGACAATTGTGGATCCCTTTTATTTCTTTTACTCCCAGTGTAAAGCCACCAGTAGTGTATTGCAAAGGTGAGATAAATTTAAAACAATTTAATTTTTAAAAAAACTTTTGAGATGCAGATCTAGTATACATGTTGAACACCGGTTGTCAATGTTTCTTGGTCTTGGAGCTACAGGAGAAACAGACAGAAACACCTATCATTAATAAAGATTGACAGTTCATTTTGATAGATTTTTTAAAATTAAAACCAAGCCAAACTATTTGGCAATCATTTAATAAGAAACTAGCATTTCTATTTGCACTTTTATTTTTAAAATAAAGGCAATAAGTCACAGACTGCAGTGTGTGACAATCAATTAGAGTTTATGCATAGTACACATTTCGCATCTTTTCCTATTGATGCTAAGAGCTTTGTAATGCCCTATCATTTTATCTAATTAATTTTTTTGTCACCCACAATGATTCTGCTGGACCTTCAATAGCATGATAGAGTGTTACACCAAAACATAGTGAACAGAAAAAATATGATGCTTATTCATTAAACTATTATCCTTCAGCAGTTTTCTAAAACATATTATGTTCATGGTTCTCTATTGCATGGTCCATTCAAAGTTGTAAGAAATACTTTATGAAATGTTTGTCCTCAAGAACCAGGACAGAAGGACACAGCCAGCAATTCAAAATCCAAACATTATTATTGTTAAACATAAGTGGATAGATCACTTAGAATTAATCCTTCTATTTGATATTTGCCATCCCTCCACAAGCAGGTTATGAAAAATATTTGATCCATATCTACTTCATGAGAATTAGTGAGCATTAAAAAAAATGTCAACTACCTGGTCCTAGAAACCTGAATAGATTAGCAGCTTTATCTATACAACAAACAAATATGTTGATTGTTTAGATAAGAATTTTGTGAAAGAGAATTATTTGCATTATTTCACCCTGATCTATTTTTACTGGGCATTTGACAGGACAGACTTAAGTTTACTTGAATAAGCCTTATCATCAAAAGATTAATAGAAATGTTTTTAAAAAGAAAATTGAATTCCTTCCCCATTCTAATAGGCATTTTAATCTACTGAACAATCTTAAACATACTAGCATCTTATGAGAATGCATGAGATAAGTATCCCTGATGAGACAGAAATAAGAAGAATTGTAGAATAAACATCTTCCTAACAAAGTCCTATTTATTTCCCACAGTGGTAACTATATTTTAACGATTGATTAATTGATTGGCTTATTTATTTGCATTACATCGGTTCTTCTGCTGGGAGAAGGGTGCGGTATCAGTGGCTTAATCATAGAATAATGGAGGTGGACGAGACCACATGGGCCATCTAATCCAATCTCCTGCCATATAGGAAAAGCATAATCGAAGGATCCCTGGCAGATGGTTATCCAGCCTTTGCTTAAAAGTTTCCGAGGAAGGAGCTTCCACCACACTCCAAGACAGATTTCAACTGCTGAATGGCTCTTAAAATCAGGAATTTCTTTCTAATGTTCAGGTGGAATCTCCTTTTCTGTAATTTGAACACATTGCTCTGAGTCCTAGTTTCGAGGGCAGCAGAAAAAAAGCCTGCTCCCTCTTCCTTATGGCATCCTTTCCCTTCTGCAGGCTAAACATACCCAGTTCTTTAAGATGCTTCACATTAGGCATAGTCTCCAGACTTTTGATCATTTTAGTTGCCCTCCTCTGGACATCTTACAGCTTGCCGATATCTCTTTTGTACTGTGGTGCCCAGAATTGAACACAATATTCCAGGTGAGATCTAACCAAGGCAGAATAGAGAGGCACCATGACTTTCCTTGATCTAGACACTATACTCCTTTTGATGCAGCCCAAAATTCCATTGGCCTTTTTAGCTGCTGCATCACACTGTTGGCTCAAGTTCAACTTGTTGTCCATGATGACTTCAAGATCTTTTTCACATGTACTGTTGTCAAGCCAGGCATCACCAATTCTGTATCATGCATACCATTTTTTTCTGCCTAAGTGTAGTATATTATATTTGTCCTCTTCTCTGTTGGTGCTGCCTTGTTGTGGGGGAGAGGCTTGCATACCCTAATGAAGTTGTGAGCTATGCTGGCAGTGGCATAATAACTACCGGTAGGGCCTCCCATGCCAGACAGGTCACAACAGAAAGGGTCTGACAAAGAGCGTCAATGGGCAGGATGGGCTCTCTAGCCTTTTGGCAACCATCCTAAAAGAAGGAAAACTCTGATTTCAAACCCGGGCAGATGGTGCTCATTTAACCCTGTAAGGTCAACCATCTAAGACAGGGGTGCTCAGAATGGTGATGGTGCCTCATCCTGGTGATTTAACCCTGCACGTGCCCCTGCACGCTGCAAAGAAGTCCTCCTCGCTCCCTGCTCGCGCGCCGCCTCCTAAAGCTCCAGAGTCTAAGAGGCAGAATGGGCCCCCTCTTTTGGATTCCTCCTCCTCCCTCCGTCCTGCTCCAGCCACTCAGAGAGGGGCGGGCCTGAACTCGTGAAATGCTGGCAGCGTGGAAAAACAATGACTGGGGTCATTTCCTTACCGCATGTCGGTCTTTTTTACTTTGGGGTGGGTGCTTGATTGTTCTGTGGCATGTCTCTTTGTTTATTTTTAATGTTTAAAAACCTTTTAGCTCCAAAGCCTCTCTGCTTGCTTTGTTCCTTGAGAAATATATGTTGGGGAATATGGAAATGTGGGAGAAATGGGGTGGTTGGATGTATTTTTGCATGTCCCTTTGTTTACCTTGCTGAGTATTAAATGGCCTTGCAGTTCAAAAGCCTCTCTTCTTACTTTCTGGCTGATAATATGTGTGGTAATATGGCAGTGTGGGAGAAATGGGGTGGTTGGATGTATCTTTGCATGCCCCTTTGTTTACCTTGCTGAGTATTAAATGGCCTTGCAGTTCAAAAGCCTCTCTTCTTACTTTCTGGCTGATAATATGTGTGGTAATATGGCAGTGTGGGAGAAATGGGGTGGTTGGATGTATTTTAATGCTGTTTTATATTGTTCTTATTAAATTGAAATGTTGAACTTCATTTTACGTAAACTGCCCCAAACCTGCTGGAAGGAGCGGTACATAAAAATGAATAATAAATATAAATAAATAAATAAGAAAATAGTTATACGTTTTACATTTCTGGGTAGGTGATCTTTGGGACTTGGTTTTTTGCTCCCATGCTGTGATTAAGAGAAGGAAACTCAAACCAAACCTATGACCTGAGGACCTCGCTTTCACCATCCTAGCTTGCTAGGCCCCGGCAGACAAACCTTTGGTTTAAAGGGTGAGGCCAGTTCTGTGCATGCTACGCTCCACCAGAAATATCCATTGCACAGGCTCGAAGGACACATCCAATCTCTGAATCATCAACGTGCTTGTAGAAAGCATGGGATGAGTCGTTCCTGAATCTTCATTCACGAAGAAAAGCCAAGAATATTTGTCCTTGTTGAAATTCATTCAACAAGCTCTCCAATCTGTTAAGGTCATTTTGAATTCTGATTCTGTCCTCTGGGATGTTAGCTACCCCTCTTAATTTGGTGTCATATGCAAACTTGATAAGTATGCCCTCTAAACCTTAATTCAAGTCATTACTAAATATATCAAACAGTACTGGGCTCAGGGTCGAACCCTGTGGCACTCCACTAATGTCTTTTTTCCAGGATGAAGTGGAACCATTGGTGGGCACGCTTTGGGTACAATCAAATGCCCTTTTCCCAGCACAGAACCCAATGTGGTCTACAAAAAAATAAATAATTAATTAAAATACATTTTTATAACTCTTAACACAAAATTAAAACACAATTGAATGGGAAATGTATTTTTAAAATTAAAAACAATTTAAAAATATATAAATACTGTATGCTTAAAACATAATAATAACAACAACAAAAACAATCCATATTAAAAGTATTTTGTTTTTAACACACTAAAAACCAAATGTGTCCTCAAAAAATTCAAGTGTTTACCTGTCAATTGAATAAGTAGGGAGAGAATAAACTGGAAATTCCTTTCTGGAGTTCCATAACTAGGGAGTGGTCTCCAAAAAGACTCTTGTGTCCTCATTGATGTGCTTTGATGGTGGAGGAACTGGGAAAAAGTCTTCACTTGCAGATGTTAGAGCACATATGAAGAAATACTTTTTTTCTCAAATCATCTGTACTCAAACCATGTAAGGCTTTTAATGGTATAGCTAGTATTTAAAATTCAGCTAAGATTGGCAGTTAGTAGAACTGTTTCAGCAATAAAGTATATGATCCTTAAAACCTGCCCCAATCAGCAACCTGTCTACAACATTTTTGACCCTTTGAAATTTTCAAACAGTATCAAAAGGCAACCGCCCATAGAATGTACTATGTTATTCCAATAGGATTTGCACAAGCATGTGTGTCCATAGTCAGATCTTACAACTCAAAGAATGAGGTGTTTTCCAGTCCACTTTTTCTTGGCCCAAGAGTTGGATGTCATCAGCAAGTTGGCAACACCAACTTGAAATACCAAATAATGCCTCCCAGCAGCTTCATGAGGGACAAAACTGAACCCTAAGAAATTTCCTAGATCAATGGCTATGGGTTTGAAAAGGAATCCTCATGCACCATCTCCTTAATTTGTCTCTCTAAGAAAAATGAACCACTGCAAAACAATCTACACAAATCCCATCCCAGAAGGATATCATGGTTTATGATATCAAACGCTGTTGAAATATTAAGAGAAACATGGGAGGAAGATTTAGAGATTAAGATAAGGGAAGTGGATTGGATACAGTTATGGAATCAAATACATTTAAGGAATTTATCGATAAGGGTTAAAGAAAGCTATTATAAATTGATATGGAAATGGTACGTAACACCAGTAAAAATAGCAAATATTAATAAAAATGTTATAAAAACTGTTGGAGAGGTTGCCAAGAGGTGGGCACATATATACATATGTGGCAGGAATATAAATATGTAAATGAATTATGGGGGAAGATATTTAGAGAAATAGAAGTAATAATGGATATGAAGTTGGAAAAAAGTGCAAGTATTGCATTGTTGTCATTATATAATGTTAAGAATTTAGGGAAAACAGAGAAGGATACAATAAATAATATGTTAACTGCAGCAAGGATGTTGATAGCAAGGAACTGTAAAGACAACATAAATAGACAAATTGAAGAATGGTATAAAGAACGATGGAAATTAGCAATAAATGATAAATTGACATGTAGGTTAAAAGTTAGAAAGGGGGTACAGAAGGTAAATGACTTCGATGAAGTCTGGAGTAAATTTATTGAGAATGGTTTAAAAGAAGTAGATGGGAAGTTACCTCCACAAGAAGAAATGAGATTTTGGAAGGAGAATGCTCGTTGAAGTAGCTCGGAAAGGGGGGGGCAGGCGGGGACACAGAGGTGAATATGATAAGATATAAGATATATATGCATATATAATTGATGTAACGAATTAAGTGTGAAATACAAAAGTATGGAATGTATCGATGTATGTATACAACTTAAGAGAATCAATGTACTTTAAGAAAACATATTAAAATTATTTTTAAAGCTGTTGAAAGCTCCAGCAGAATCGACAAAGACACACACATACCCTGTTCAGTTCCCTGCACAGATTATCCACCAAGACAACCAAAGTTACCTCTAGAAAAATATTTTCCTACAGCAATGTAAACATATTTATCATGAAATATTTGATTCTTTGTTCTTTTTTTCTTCCTTTTTAATAATTTGATGGTCATGAGACACCAACGTAGATTCCTACTTTCAATGTATAGACACCATCAAATTTGTGTAAACCAAAATTTACTCTCAATAATGTTATGGAAGTTCTTGTTGAAAATACTATAGTAGCAGTATTAGCCTTTGTCTTAAAATTCTTGTCCAGAGGAGCTGTGTATCTGGATGTTAGGCTATTGTTCAGCCTAACTATGCATAGATCTATGGTTATAGCAATTCTGAAAAGCAACTGGTATTTGCCTCCTTGGCCCCCACCACTGCCACCACTCTGAAGTTAAGCCTTTAATTTAAAAAATGGACAAACCTGAAATACAAACAAATCTATACAGAGAAATAGAATGGACACAAATAAAGATTTTCAAATCAGCAACTGTTCTCTGCTATATTGATCCTATTTTAGGGAAATTAGAGATGTTTGCAAAAACTTGTTTACAGCAGTTCAAGGAAAGGTAAAATGGCAGAGTGTTTAGTGAGCTTTTTAAAATAAATTATTGTATTGTCTAAGGTTTGCCAGATTGCTCTGATATGCCTCTTTTTGTTCTGAAGTGTTGATAATGTAGACTAAATGTTGGAAAAATCAGGAATAATTTGTGAAGCAATAACAGCATGGATTTTCCAGATAATTTAGCTAAACTTAAACACATAACATGATTTTGGTATTATCATATAGATTTTGTAATCACCAAGCATAGTTAAGCAGAACTATGCTACAGTGCTCACCCATGCCACCTGGGGGCTCAGCATTCCACAGCAATATGTTTTTCAACCTAATGCCCAACTGCAGATCCAAAAGGAATTGAACATTTGCCGTGTCAGACAAATGGACACCATCAACCCTATAAAAATGTGGGTTCTCACCCTTAATTAGGTCATGAGCAATGTAGGATCCCCTACCATGCCGAAGCATCGAACGCATCGCTCTGTTGACCCACTTCCTGGCTCTCTCCATTTGTCGCACGTCACCGCCTCCTCGCCACTTGAGGCGTGGTATGATCGCCGACCAAACAATATGAACTAGCGGCCAAGCCCGCCACAACTTGAAAATATCCTTTCTAGCTTGTAAAAACAAGGCCTTACTCTGGAGTAAACCAACATCATTCCCTCCCACATGGAGGACCAGAACATCAGGAGGGGGCTCGCTCTCATTACTTAACAATAAAGGGATCAAACCCGCCCAATGAAGGCCACGAATGCCCTTCCATTGGACTGTGGCAACACTGCCCAAACCTAGATTTTGGCCAAAGGAGGACCCCAACGCATGTCTTTCGGCCCAGTAGATATAACTGTGTCCACATATAAGAATCCTCCGCCTCCGCGCCCCCATCAACATGTCTGAAACGAGAACAACTTGTTAAAACATCGGGGTACGAATATAATGTTTAAAAACATCGGACTTCCATCTACCTATCCTCTTTATAATATTAGGTTGTAGACCCAATTGAGATGCCGAGGAAGCTGCTCCAATTCTAAATGAGTGCGTGCCAAATTTTTGGTGTCCTAAGCCTAATCGATCCAATGCCCTCTTTGTTATTGTCCAGAATTGGTATTTGGTTAAAGGGGCCCCATTCTGATGGCAAAAGAGGTATCCAGCACACTTGGGACGCATTGCTGTGAATTGCGTTAGAGCCGACACCGGACACAAATCTAAATCGCTACACCTTGCTAACCTGATCCTGTTGCCCATAGCTCTCTGATCTGTTTTGGAAGATCTAATCAAAATGAGGACAAAGTCTGAACCCATCTGTATATCTGAATCTAACAATGCGCGATGAGTTTTGTCCTCCTTGGAAAATGCAACTAACTCACTAACCCGCAACGCCGCAAAAAAGGCTGTTAAAGCCGCAGCATGAAACAAAACCTGCTCATAATAGGACTGACAAATTCCGGGCCAACTTTGCTTCAAACCCTTTAAGATTGTGGGGGTCAAGGGTTCTCGATCGTCCTGGGACGGGCCCCGCTGACGTGACCATCCCAACACGATCTTGTGGATCCGGAAGTCATTGGTGGTATCCGGTAAGCCCTGAGCCTTTAACCAATAGGCTAACCCAGCCAATTTAGACCTAATAGATCCTGGGGACAAACACAAACACAAAATTGGACTAAATGCTCGTAAGGAAGCGGACTAACCTCGGGTAAACAGTACTGCTGCCTAAATTCTCTAAAATCCCGAACGGCCCTCGAGTAGGATTTCTGAGAACTCGGAGCCAACGCCCAAGCCATACCATTCAAAGCCTCGTCACTCCAACCTGCCAAAGATGGCCTGGCATGCGTTCCGGCCGAACGTCTGCGTTGGGTGCGAGCAGCCTGAATCGCTCCATCTGCATGCGAGATAGAGCGTCAGCTATGGTATTATCGAGGCCAGTGATGTGAAAGGCTCGAAACATGATGTTAAACTTTAGGCAATGTAGAGTGAAATGTCTAAGGGCCCCCATCACCCTTGGCGATTTGGATGTTAATGTATTGATGACATGAACTGTTGACAAATTGTCACACCAAAAGTGTACAACCGAGTTGGCAAATCTCTCAGATCACAAAGTGACCACTACCAGAATGGGAAAGAACTCGAGAAATGTCAAATCGGTAGTAATCCCCTGGGTGTGCCATAACTGGGGCCACCTTTCAGCGCACCAGTGACCCTCGAAGAAAACTCCGAAGCCAACTGCGCCTGAAGCGTCAGATCCCACCTGAAGTGCATCCTTTAACATTAACTCCTGCCTCCAAAATGAAACCCCATTAAAATCAGATAAAAATTCCAACCATGTTGCAAAATCCGCCCTAATGGCCTGAGTAACTCTGATGTGGTGATGGGGTGATGTTACACCTGATATAGCATCACACATCCGGCGCAAAAAGGCCTCCCGGGGCCACGACCTTGCATGCAAAGTTCAAGCACCCACAATGGACTGAAACTCCCTCAATGTTGCCTTTTTCCGGAGCATAAAGCTCTGAACCTTGCATTTAAGTTCTAATAACTTATCAGGAGGCAGCCTAGAGTATTGGTGGATGGTATCGAGTTCTATTCCCAGAAAGGTTAGTGTTGTGTGAGGGCCCTCTGTCTTTTCCTCCGCTAGTGGGACCCCCAGGTCATGTGCCAACTGCTGGAAGGACTCAAGCAATTTAACACATTTCGCGGATCCCGTCGCCCCAATAAAAGAAAATCATCGAGGTAGTGTACCACCCTCTACAAGCCGATTTCTTTTTAATTGCCCTCCAAAAATGTACTAAACCTCTCAAAAGCCGCACATGACACCGAGCATCCCATGGGAAGAGCTCGATCCATGTAAAAAAGGCCCTGAAAATGGAAACCGAGCAACTCAAAGTCCAGTGGATGTACGGGTAGCAGCCTAAAAGCAGACTTAATGTCGCATTTAGCCAGCTCCGCTCCGAGGCCGAAGCGTCGTATCAAGCGAACCGCTGCGTCAAAGGACGTATATTGTACTGAACATTGCTCGGTGGGAATCGCATCGTTCACCGACCCACCCTTGGAATAAGATAGGTGGTGAATGAGTCAATATTCCCCTTTAACCTTCTTCGGAACAATCCCCAGAGGAGAGATACATAACACGGGGGTTGGGGGCGAACTAAATGGACCCAGGACCCGACCTTCCTTAACCTCTTTATCAATTTTTTGCTGTACTAACAGTTCCATTCCACACGTGGATTTTAGATTAGGTGCCATAAAGTGGGTAATGGGGGCCCTGTGCAGGGATCCTAAAACCTTTGAAAAACCCTCCATTAAATAATGAGCCGATGACCTATCCGGGTAGTCCCTCAGCCACACTTCAAGCCTATCAACCTTGATTGGGCTGGGGCCCTTTGGAAATAGAGGTTTGAGGTGCCTGTCTCCTGTTAGGTTGGCCATCTCTATTCCAGCCTCTGAACGAGCGCACCCTCGGGCAATTTCTCGCTGGGTGTGTGCCGCCACAGATGGAACAAGCATGCTGATAGGTGCAGCCCCTACGTGAGCAGGCTCCCTGGGCCGCGTACTCCCAGCACATGGGCTTTTGTCGCTGGGCCTGTAACTGGGGAGCCCCCTGACGAAAGGGCTGCCAACCCTTGTTCTTCAATGTATGACCACTATCAGTTTTTTCAATGGTGGGTGACCTCGTGGGGTTCATCACCTCCATCCAAATTTGTTCGTCAATAAGATCCCAGCGGATGTCAGGCCGGCTAGCCACTTTGCTTGAAGCGTTTATCGTACATCAGCCAAGCATTAGGAGGGCCATCGACATAAGCAGACTGAATTATATTTTGATACACAAACAAAGCCTGGGCCCTGGCCGGATGGGCCTCTACAAGTAGGGACGAGTAAATTGTATAACAGGACAACCAGTTTTCCCACGTCTGGTCTACCTTTCTCTTCTTAAGAGCCTGCTTAGCTTCCTCATCAAGCTCCTCCTTTTCTTTACGTTCTCGCTCTTTGTAGTATAGTGAAAACAAGTCTACGTACTCATTTCTCAAAATTTTTTCAATTGTTTTATCTGCCAAATGCGAACCTAACGCTAGAGAGGTCTGCGTTGGTGTGGCCTGTGGTGGCCACTTACTGGTTCCCCAAAACTGGTTGGCCTCCCCCGTCCTCGCTGACTCTAGTGTAACTATCCCTTGTGTACCGACTTGAGAGGAAGCACCCACCCCTGTGCTCGTGCTACATGTGGGCATGTCTACTGTTACCTGTGTAGGAACCACTGGAGTGCTATCTGTCAAAGAAGCCACCTCCGCTCCTATTAACTGACCCCTGACTGGTGCTGGGCGCCCGGACCGGGTCCCAGGCCCAAGACAATGTGGTGGAGGTACCTTGGGAGGTGGTCGGCTTCTCCAACGAAGAAGGCCGGCCACAACCTCTGGAATGAATCCCGACGGGCTGACACCGCATGGCCCGGCCTGGACGGCCGGCTCCCCTGCAGTCAGTGGTGGCGACCCAACAGGACTACTGGTAGCCCGTGGCATCATCTCGGATAGTGGTGTAGTCTGGCAGCACCTCCGTCATTGTCATCTCATCGTGGGCCCCTGGAACAGCCATTACTTCCGGGACTGCCTGCACCATTCGCCCTCCTGCGGCTATGTTGGTCTCTACGAAAGACATACGAGACAAAAGATCTTTAAAAACACTTTTAGTGTTGGCCCAACGAACCGGCCTACTGCTGGTCCTTGGGTTGGACAAACCAGTTTGTCATTCGATGTTCTGCATCCGTGCCGCAAAGGCCTGCAGCTCTTCTATTGAAACACCCTCGTCCTCCGATGATGATAAGGTCGGAGCTGGAGGGCGCCTTGTGGCAGCCTGTTTCGCAGGGCCCTTCCCCTTAGGGCCACCCAAATTTTTCCGATGGGACATCCTAAAAGAAAAGACCAGATGGAAGAGTTAACTATCACATCTAATACGGCGGTCATGTTGCCGCATGAGGAATACCTATTATCTACTCGTATTCTTAGAAAAAACCTGGGGCTGACAGTGGAAGCTCCACAACATGTACTCAGCCCCTACATTTTTGTTTATATATATATATATATATATATATATATACACACCTATATTTCATTATCATTCCTCCTTCCTTATATAACACGTTCATTTTATTATGAATTATAAAAATTTTGTCCCACAAAACTTATATTTTATTTTTCCGATTTAATTGTTTTCTTATCCTTTTCCTGTATTATCATTTGTTTTATTTTATTATTTCTAGTATTTGTCTTTATTTATTTATTTTTAAATTATATTTTTTATATATATATATATATTATTTCTACCTCGACCTCCCCAAAATGGCCGCCGAGGCCACGCCCCCTTTTTTCCTTTTTGGCCTTCCTAAAATGGTCGCTGAGGGCCCCCTTTTTTTTCTTTTATTGACCTCTTCAAAATGGCGCGAGGCCACTAAAGATGGCCGCTGGGGCCACGCCCCTAATGGCGACCCTCCCAAGATGCACCCAAAACCCCGCCCCAGCAATGGCTGCCTCCATGCCACGAGGCCCAGGGGCGGCCAGGAGCACCTCGCTGGTGGCGCCGGCCAGGGGCTGACCCTGGCAAGGGGGCCGCCCCGAACTGTGGCGCGCCACTCCCAGTAGCGCGCCTGCCTCCACGAGGCCCAGGGGCAGCCAGGAAACACGTCGCTGGTGGCGCCCGGCCGGGGGACCGAACCGGGCAAGGAGACTGCCCCGAGCGGCGGCACACCTCTCCCGGTAGCGCACATGCCGCGCTGCGGGAGGCCGCCCCGGCCGGCAAAGCCAGAGCTGGTGCCGATCCCGGCACCAGGAGGGGCATGCCACGCGGATCAGGCCACGGAGGAGGCCAGCTGCAGCCAGCCACCCTACGCCGACCTGGGGCTGAAGAAAAGAAAAATAGAAGCCGCGGAAGCCCAGCCCGCCGCCAGGCGCACGCAACAAGGCAGCAGGCGGGAGTAGCGGCAGCGCGATCCCCACCACCCGGCCCATCCCAGCTGGACGAGGTATGGAAGGGATTTTCCTGTAGGGAGGGAAAAAAGGCCCGAACCACCCCAAGATGGCAAGGCAGTCCCCAGTGGCCCAGGTCCCATGCGCGGGGGGTGTTCCGAGGCCAGGAGCCATGAGAGCCGAAGGCCAAGCTCTCTATGCTGGCTCCCCCGCCCGCGTCCCTACCGACCTGGCTTCAGCAAGAACTCCTCAGTGTTCTTCGTTCAATGCCTGGAGCACGAATGGCGCAGGAGGCTGCCCCAACGTGCCAGGCAGCCTCCGCCCATTCCCTGGAAAGTTCCATGCCATGGAACCAATCATCTCCCTTCGTGGGAGAAGCTAACAACCTTTCCCCTCCCACTGCATAGGCAGGGAAAGGGCATATCCCCAACAGCTATCCAATGGTTGATGGAGAGGAGGGGGAAATCAAGGGGTGTGTGAAAAAACAACTGGCCAAGTCTAATTTGAAAAAAATACATTTCCTAGGCCTAGTGGGAAAATAATATCTTTTCTTTCCTCTTTCCTTATGAAAAGTAAGAGATGAAATGGAAGAAAAGTGGAGGAATGGTGGCAAAGCATGGGATGGTGAGAAAAAGAAGAAACAGATATAAAAACACAGAAAAGAGATATATGGTCACTGGCCACATTTCAGCCCCCTGGCCATCTTTGTGGTTCTCCTGACTCAGAAACAAGAGGCCAGGACTATGTGGCTCCATTTGTTGAAGAAGGCTATTTTATGGCAAACAAAACTGCTTGTGTGCTTAACTGCTGTTCCTTTAAAAAAAGTTTGAGATTGCTAATGTGCCACCAAATTATGATGATCAGTGGGAGCAGCAAGATGCCCATGGTGGAATCTGGAGAAGAGAGTGAGGGAAAGGGTTTTAGATTATTTAAAACAGTGTATTTTAATATTGAGACAAATGTTTTTAATGTTTATGTATGCATATAATGAATCCATGTCCCGACATTGAATGTTTGCCATATAAATGCTGTGCTCCACCCTGAGTCCCCTTTGGGGTGAGAAGGGCAGAATATAAATGTAATAAATAAATAAATAAAGGCAATGTTGTCCACCCAAACAAATTTGCCTATGTTTCGTTTAGAATATTATGAGATACATTAAATATTGAACCTTATAGTAGCCTTGACTGGGGTTGTAAAAGTGCCTAAATGGATTCAAACTGACTAAGACTGAAAATGAGCTACTTTAAGATTACTATCATGTTTGTTTTTCAAGCTTGGGGGAGCTAACACATCAGTAATTATTACTGGACATATCTTTATAAATAGACATGGAGATTACCGGTGATGATAAACAGTTGAATCCATAAACATGCTGCCTTAACACAGTAAGCAGCAGACAAAATAATATGATGAATATAGAGGATGAAAGCCGAAGGGCTTGGAATATTAATACATCAGTGGTGTAGAGCTTCATTGTAGATGGTGCCATCAACAGGCTCTATTTACCTGTAAATAATGGGATACAAAGCTGATCTGACAACTCTTTATGTAAATAGAACATGGGAGGTGGATTGCTATTATTTTTCTAGTTCATAATGTGAGAGACATTGCCTTAAGCCTTATTTTTTCTCTCAAGATAATTATTTGTTTTTTTCACTCCCTTCAAGGCAGAACTATTAACAAGATCTTTATTGTTTTTGTATTGTGGCTTGAAGGGAAAGAATTTGACATGTAAGATGTACACACTTAAGTTTTTCTTATGTTTTGAGGGCTGTATTTTTAAAGACAACATCAATATAGGTTTAATAGAATTTCATTCCTTCTCCTTGAATTCCTATGCATGGGCATCTGCGACTATCACATAGATAACAATAGCCTTAAATTCTAGACAAATGCACACCTCTCTGGAAGAATAAGTTAGAATAAAAAGAGATTGAGGGACTTCTGAACACAAATATACACTATTTAACAATGCAAGAAGAGTGATAGCAAGGTTTATAAAATGGAAGGAATAAATAGCAGCAGAGCTCCAAAGCCCCGTCAGATCTATTCAGTTCTAGCACAGTACAGGGCCGGAGAGATAGCACAGCGGTAACACCAGCTGTGCTTGCAATCAGAAGGTTGCATGTTAGATTCCCAGGCTGGTCTGGACACCTAGCTGTGAGCCCTGTCCACTGTTCACCCAACAGTTCGAAAACAGCCCAGCTGTGAATAGATGAACTGGGAACCGCCAAGCAAGGAAGGATTTTTACAAGAAAGAACTTTACAATGCCTGAATAAAAAAAAGATCAGCTGTCGGAAGGTGGAATGCAGAAACAGAGGCTCTCCGTCATGAGGATGAAGCAACAGCACCCTCTTGTGACGTAATGATGTAATAGAGCAATCGCACCCTGTGACGCAGCCAGAAGAAGAAAAAAATCCTTCTAAATTGTACTTGTATGTAACTGTATGTAAACTGGCAGGGATTGTCTGCCGTATGTGTAATGTAATCCGCTCTGAGTCCCCTTCGGGGTGAGAAGAGCAAAATATAAATAAAGTATATTATTATTATTATATTATTATTATATACATTCATATATAGATTCAGCCAATAACACAGGATCAGGAGTACAACTGAAAAAAAAGAACACTTGGCTTGAAATTATTATTTCAGTATATTGTTGTTGTGAGCCTTCAAGACAAACCTATCATGGGGTTTCTGGGAATGCATAAGTTGCCTAAGATCACCCAGTGCGTTTTCATGGCTGAGTGGGTAATTGAACCCTGGTCTACAGAGTCATAATCCAGTGGTTAAGCCACTACACTAAGATATTTGCAAGAATTTGGATATGATATAGCCATAAGATCAGATTGTGTCTGATCTTGGAAGGCATCAATATTAATAATATTTGGGTCAAAATCAAAACCAAAATTAAAAAATCAGGTGCCTTCAGGTATATTTCTCTTGAACAAATGGCAAAAATGGCAAAAATACATTTGCTCTCTTCCTCTTCTTCTTCTCATCATCATCATCATCATCATCATCATCATGTTTAATTATGTTTATTTTACCCTGCTTTTTCTTTCCATAAGGAGACTCAAAGCAGTTTATATTAAAAGCATTTCAGTACAATTTAAAATCTACAAATATATAAATATTAGAACTGAATTAAATAGCATTGGTATTTAAAAAATCAGTTAAAATCAATAAATACATATTCAAACTAAAAACCACAACAACCCCTGATTTAATCTTTAAAAGCATCCTCTTTAAAAGCCTGCCTGACTAAAAAGGTTTTAGCCTGCCACTGAAAAGACAGCAGAGAGGGGGGTCATTATGGCTTCCCTGGGAAGAAGGGAGTTGTTCCATAATCAAGAGGCAGCCACGTTCCCACCAACTGAGCTTGAGATGGAGGTGGGATGGAGAGAAGGACCTCTCCTGGAGATCTCAGGGCCTAGGCAGGTTCGTACAAGGTGATGTGGTCATCAAAATAGCCTGGACCCGAGCTGTTTAGGGCTTTAAAGGTCATAACTAGCTCTTTGAATTATGCTCAGACTGGATGTAACTAAGATATGTACCACCGTGGCCAGACCTAGCTTCTCAAGGAATGAGTGGAGTTGGCACACATGAGATCTATGGAGGTGGAATGGAGAGATGCCACGGGATACCTCCAGACTGACCAGGAGCACCTTTGTCTTGTCTGGATCAAGTTTCAATGTGTTTGCCCACATCCATTCCATTACTGATGATAGACACTGGTTTAATGTCAGGACAGCTTCCTTGGTCTTAAATGGAATACCCTTTCGCCCCAACATGCGGGGGCGAGAGGCATTTGCCCCCCCCCCGACTCCGATTGGAGTTCCAGAAGGTTCCGCTGAACCTTCTAGGCTGGGGGCATGGCCTCTAGGAAGGCCAACCCCCGTCAGGCCATTCTGTGCCTGATCGCCTGCCCACCACTCCCGCCCATTGTAGTAGTTGATGCTTCCCTACGGAGCGGGGTACGGAATTTTACTTCCCATGCTGCGGTTAAGCATGGTTGGGTTTTTGCTGACCCTCTTCTGCTGCTTAGGGGCTACTGGGGGTGATGGTGTGTTAAATAGGATAGCGGTGATTAGAGAGGGAAATGCCATATTCGGTGTACACCGAGGCACCCCCGTCAGGGGTGAGGGCCAGTTAGTTATGTATACACCCTAAAGTTATGGTTGATGGGTGAAGTTCAGTTTATGGCCCTGGAATGAGAAGAGGCTCTTCTCCGCTGTGGGAGAATGGGCCTCTTACTCATTTTCCTCATTAGGTTGTCCTGGTTGATTAATCAGACAATCTTGGTGTTTCACCCGCAAATTTGATGAGATTGATTACATCTGAGTGAAATTTATCCCTGACACCCTTGAGATCAGTTGAGGTGAATTTAAATAGGCAAATAAAATTTTGCCCAATTTGACCCAAGATAACTGTTGTTGTGTTGTTATTGTTTGAGTCTCCATTATTCGGGGGATGGGAGGGCAAAGGATTAGTAGAGTTGGATGTCATCTGCAATAGCAGGCATAGGCAAACTTCAGCCCGCTGGGTGTTTTGGACTTTAACTCCCACATTTTTGAACAGTGGGTAAGGTGGCTGGCATTTTTGGGAGTTAAAGTCCAAAACACCCAGCGGGCTGAAGTTTGTCTATGCCTGCTATTACCAAAAGGAACTCATCACTTAAGATAGCTGTCTTTAAAATTTGGGCTGAAATTGTCCCAAAGACATGGAAGCAACCAGCTGCTACTAGTAGAGAATTATTCCCCTCCATTACAGATTGGATAAGGACCAGGAAAAAGGAACATAGTTCCTAGTTTTCAAAAACAGCCAAAGGGCTAGCAATGCATAATCATTAGAGTTTGGAAGTAGTGCTTGAGAGATACTAAACACAGTCTTTTCTGAGCCATGAAGTCTCTAGGTGACCTTGGGGTAGTCAGCAACCAGGGTTTTGTGAGAATAAAAGAGGGATAAAGTGGGGAAAGGCATGTAATTTCTTTGAACTCACTGGAGGGAAGAAATGATATAACTATAACTAATAAATAAATGATCCCCACAATGAAGTGTGAAATTATTTGAATTTATATTCTGCTATTTACTGGTGGACATTCATTTCCGAGATAGTAAAGAGGTCCTATTTTTTTTTACCTTGTTCATATTAATCCAGCCCAGATTTGTTCTCATTTATAGACTTCAGATGAGCTATGTTCAAGAATGGGGGAAAGGTGGAAAGAGAGATGAATCATTTTTTCCTAATCAAATAAGGAATACTTTAATCTAGCATTGCATTTTAGATTGAACATTCTTTAAACAAAACCTGTTCAATCAGCTATTAGTCAGGCTTCCAGTATGCATGTATTACATGCATTTCCTTTCTGTGGAGATTTTTTGTGGCACCTCTAGGCTATGCTGTGGGACCTATGATCAAATCAGATGCTAGATCCATTTTTATAAAAGAAATTTAGAATGTACTCAGTGTTCTGGGCAGATCAAAGGACGCAAAATTTACTTGACTGTTTAACATCTCATCAGTTCAAAACATCTGTAGAAGAATGGCAAAGATGTGTCTGCATCAGATGTTAATATTGTTTCAACATATCATTAGAATACCTTGATGAATGCAGGTATGTCCCTGTGTGTCTAGCACCTGGAATCTGTTTATGATATCAAAATTCTTCATATTACATAATATATTTACACTAATAGTATAAGGCTGTGGGTGTGCTAAAATGCCCTTGTATCCTATTTGCTATGTATCTGATGACAATATGGATTCAGCAAAGGAAAAAAAACCTCTTGAGTGCATGCATTGTACACTACCAAACAGATGGCACACTTCACTGAGTCTGGAGACACATTCATCTAGGCTAATGAGAATGATGCTTTTTATTCTATCAGCATTAATAAATTATGGCTTGCTTAGTATTAGACAGAATCAGAGGTGGCCTTAGATTTGCAATGCCAGAGGCTAGAGAGAAGGAGAACACTATTCAAGCAGTCAGGATTGCCTCAGGCATAGTATTTGTGTGCTATGGTTTCTTATTAGTCTTGGTATTTCTTCATTCTCTTCTCCATTGAGGTTCTTATTCTCAATTCCAAGTTTGCCTCAAATGATGTTCTGGGGATAGCATTCACAAACTAAAGCATAATCCCAATATCCATCATTTGTTGGGTTAATTTGTGACATTAAGAGTTATTTGTGTTCAAGCAATGTTGGAGAACTGTAGAAGCTAATACAAATGTCATTAGGTCAGTAGTTTTCAGCTGCCAAATCACACAATGACAGTGTGGTGAACCAAATGTGTCTGTCCATTGTAATGATAGTGAACCTAAGCAAATGAGGATTCCATGTCACAAGGATCCAATTGGCAGCCAATACTATCCATAGAAAATTAGAGTTTGCATAAAAATATTGCAGATGGTTTCATCCAACTTCCTGACACCCACTCTGCACAGGATAACCATGGGTTCAGAACCTATTGGTAAACACCTTAAACACAACTTAAAGTTCTCAAGAATCGCAGCTGTCCCAGGTTCGAGACGCAAGAGTAGCTGTGTATCGTCTGCATACTGGTAGCACTCAATACCAAACTCTGCACCAGTCCAGCAAGTGGACAGACTCAGATGTTGAACAACAGGGGTGAAAGAATAACACCCTGGGGAACTCCACAGTAGAGGTGAGAGCTCTCCGAGCTTTGGCCCATCCACTCCACCCTCTGTCACCGGTCCTGGAGAAACGAATAGAATCATTTAAGGGCTGGACCTAGTACACCAGACATGGCCAGATGATGAATCAACAAAATCATGGTCTACGGTGTCAAATGCAGCTGTGAAGTCTAGGAGTACCAGTAGCGCTGATCCACCTCGGTCTAACTGACGACGAATGTCAGAAATTCTCTGTCCTATGACCTGAGCGAAAACCTGATTGGAAGGGGTCCAGACCCACAGTCTAATCTAGGAAGCATTGTAACTGCCCCGCTACTGTCCGTTCAATACTTTGCCCAAATACGGGAGATTTGAAACTGGGTGATAGTTACCAGGTGTAGAGGCATCTAGGCTCGATTTTTTCAAGAGACGATGGACCACTGCTTCTTTAAGGCAATCTGGAAAAATTCCTTGCTCCAAGGAGCTGTTGATAATGCTCCTTAAGGGATCAGCTAGTCCTTCCAGACACTCCTTAACCAACCGATAAATTGGCCACTAGATGGCCAAGAGGCCTCTAGTTCACTTAATGTGTCCTCTGTGGGTGGTAGCCCTTTGAGGAACAATTTGATCATATTTATGAAGTAGTTCTGAAAGGTCTCAGCTGTGATATCTTGACTAGCCACATCTTTGGCTGGATGGGTTGGATTAGTGATGTTACGAACGATCTTAAATATTTGAGCAGGTCAAGATCTGGCAGAAGTTATCAGTGAGGAATTGTATTCCTTTTCTGCTTCTCTGGTGGCTGCTTCATAAATTTTGCGATGTGTTTCGTAAGCAGACTTCGATGAAGCATTGGGTTTCTTTCGCCATTTACGTTCTAATCTCTTCAATCTCTTTCAAATTAGTTAAGAAGTGCCCCTTGTCTGTTCTTTCAAGTGGTAATGGGAAATGTGATATTTTCCATTGCATAGACTTCATGCATCTATTTCACAGAATACATTGCCAATGACTCTCAATCAAAGTAGTGGTGAAGCTGATAGTTGTTCACTGTCTATATATGCAAACACACACACAAATTACAAATATTTTTTGTTCCAGTCAACCAGGCAATGACTAGAACACTACTAATTCTGTCAAGGTATCCCACCATGTCCTGGTAGCACCACCAAGGTTTAGTAGTTTGTGAGTTTCTCAAGAGGATGTTTCTTGGTTGTGTTGTAGTTACTGCCATGTGTGTAGTACCAAAATGTGTTGCCTGCCATTTGTTTACCCTTGTGTTCAGCTCTGTCTCGGTGTGCACTTTTAATTAGAACCAGCTGAGTTCTTTTGCTGTTTGCTAACACCTTAATTTGGGAAGCACAGTTTTCATTACCTTTGCAAATATCCGCTTTGCTTTGCAGTCAGGCTCATTACATGCAATAACCTTGTTTAGCCCTGTCTATTAGAGTTGTACCATTAATAACATGGCCTCCAATCCATCCACCTGTTAACTGCTGAAACCTAGCTAATTTAGCTTTATTACACAGATGTATAGCATAACGATCCACTATTTTCCGCCAGACATTTTTCTGCCTCTAAAGAAGTAACCTTTCCCACAGTCATGAATGTGTGGCTGAAAGCATTGTTGACATTTTAGACTAAAGCTGTATATATTTCACATCTCAACAACACTGCAGCATTGACATATTCTTCACAGCCCAGTCCCTTCTAGATACAGCCATGATAAGCTCCTCCATTAATTTCTGTCCAAAACCTTTTCAAAAAATCATGGTCTGATACCTTGCGCTTCTCGGTGTGATTTTCAAAATGCAAATATTTTTAACTTGAACTTGAATTATGTTTGAGTTCTCTCTGTAGATTCCATTTCAGTATTTTGTATAGTTGAGATGATTGAATTGTTTTTCCTTCAGCTTCCATCTACACTGCCATATGGTGCACTTTGAAACTACAATATATGGCAGTGTAGACGAAGCCCTAATGTTTTCTCAAAGGCTGTCTAGCTGGATTGACATGTATCTCACCTTGATATAATTATACACTCTTTTAAGGGTGAATTTAAATGTATCTTTAATTTCATGCATATATGTTTGGGATAAGGGATACTCAGCCTATACATGTTGCCTTGGTAAGGGATACTCAGCTACATATTCCTTATCCAATATAGAAGGTGGGTTTTTTTTCATTTTAGAATAATTGCAAATACAAAATGAAACATCTTGAACATGAGACCCAAGCCAAAATGTGAAATGAATTTATGTCACATATAGTCCTTAGATACATAGTCAGCAGGTAATCTAGAAAATTATTTTTAATATGTATGTGCTTGGAACAACGTTTTTATACATTGAACCATAAGAAAACATGTGACACTATCTCAGCTATATGTACAATTTTGGAATATTTCAGATTTTAGAATTCCAGACAAGGGATATTCAAATTGTATTACATTTTTAAAGGTACTTATTTAATTAGGTGATCCCTCATTGTCCGAGTAGGATTGTCCTCCAAGATCAGTGTACTGGTGGTGGGTCCGTAGGTGACTGTGGAGCCCTATGCTTGATCTACATCTTCTCCTGCAGTGAGGGGCAATGGTTCCTAGGTGGAAGGCGGTCCCGGTTGGGGTTGGCTTGATGCGCCTTCTTCTTGGCATGTTTCTCTCTTTCGCCCTTTATTCGTGCCTCTTTGAATTCTACAGCACTGTTGGTCATGACTGCCATCCAGCTGGAGCGCTCAAGGGCCAGGGCTTTCCAGTTCTCAGTGTCTATGCTAGAGCTTTTAAGGTTAGTTTGAGCCCAAATACTGGAATGAAATACACAGAGAAACCCAGAAAATAATAAAAGCAAGATATAAAATGGATCCACAAAATTACTTGCTTGGACTTTCAATACCTACTCTAAATGCAAACCAGGACAAGATGTTCTTCTTACTAAGTACCTGCGCCCATTTAACATTAGCAAAACAATGGAAGCAGAACTCAATACCAAACATAGAAGAATGGACTTTACACCATTAAACTGTATTTCTGGCATTGGAGAGGGATTGGCTGGTGACTGCTGGAAGAGCACTTTGGGTTTCTTGATGTTCAGTGACAGGCCAAGCTTCTTGTATGCTTCTGCAAAGGTGTTTAGAGTGGCTTGTAGGTCTTCTTCTGAATGTGCACAGATGATGTTTTATTTGTCACGTTTCTATACCGCCCCTCTCAGCCCGAAGGTGACTCGGGACAGTTTACACAAGGCAGTCTCTGCCCTCAATACAACACAAGCAAACAAACCCAAAAAAATAATCATATAACAACAAATTAACAATTAAAAACATACAATTGCAGTCTCAGCGTCATGTTGAAATCAGTTTCCGTCACATCATCATCATTCCATATATCTAATTAGACCGTTACATTTCATCAGTAAATACCTGCTCAAACAGCCAGGTCTTGACTTTCTTGCAAAATGTCGGGATGGAAGGGGCCGATCTCTAGGGAGGGCGTTCCAAAGCTGAGGAGCCACCACTGAAAAGGCCCTGTCTCTCACCAGTCATACCTGTGAAGAAGGCAGGACCGAGAGTAGGGCCTCTCCAGATGACCTTAAACATCTCAATGGTTCATAGGGAGATATGTGTTCGGACAGGTAAGTTGGACCCGAACCGTTTAGGGCTTTAAAGGCTAAAGCCTTCATCAGCATACTGGAGTTCTAGAACAGATGTTATCATAACCTTGGTTGTGGTTTTCAGTCTGCTGTGGTTAAATAGCTTGCTATCTGTCCAATAGATGATTTCCACTCCATTGGGTAGCTTCCCATCAACAACATAGGCTTAAGGCTAACCTTAAAAAGTGACATAAACTCCAACAAATGGAAGCCTTGACATTGAGCATTCTAACCGAAGGTCAGCTGTTATCAAAAGTGCTGTGGATCTTGAAGAGGCACGAATAGAGTGTGAAATGGGGAAACATGATAAGAGGAAGGCATGCCAAGCAAACCCTTGTTGAGGCTGTCTTCCATCTGGAAATCTATGCTCTCATTGTGAAAGACCTTATGGGTCCAGAATAGGTTTTTACCCTTGAAAGACAATCATACTCAGCTGCGAGTGATAGCATGTGATGATAATTTAAATCTCTCCTCCTGAAGTGATCTCGGTTCGGGTCCTACTTACCTGTCTGAATGCATCTCTCCCTATGAACCATCGAGATGTTTAAGATCATCTGGAGAGGCCCTGCTCTCGGTCCCGCCTTCTTCACAGGCGTGACTGGCGGGGACAAGGGACAGGGCCTTTTCAGTGGTGGCTCCTCGGCTTTGGAACGCCCTCCCTAAAGACATCAGATTGGCCCCTTCCCTCCTGACGTTTCGCAAGAAAGTCAAACCTGGCTATTTGAGCAGGCATTTGTTGATGAAATATAAGGCTTAATTGGATATATGGAATGACGACGATGCAATGGAAACTGATTTCAACATGATGCTGAGGCTGCAATTGTATGTTTTTAATTGTTAAATTGTTATTATATGTGTTATGTTTTGGGGGGGAAGGGTTTGTCTTGTTGCTGTGTTATATTGAGGGCAGAGACTGCCTGTGCAAACCGTCCCGAGTCGCCTTCGGGCTGAGAGGGGCGGTATAGAAACATGACAAATAAATAAATAAAAATCTCAATATACATAACATCCTTTTAATGATTAGGAAACAATTAATGGAACAATGAGATTCATTCTGAATAGCAATTTCATCCAAAGTAGTAGAGAAACTAGTGGAAATGTGTCAAAGCAAATGATTATTGGAAACTGATACAAAATTTGATAAAAGAGATTTTCAAAGTTAGAATACAGCTATATCCAACTTTATTTCGACTGGGATTTCCAAATCAATAAATGAAAACAAGAAAATGTTAGGCTCAAAAATGAAAAAGGGTAAGAACTGTCATCAAAAGAAAACAAACTGGCATAATTATCATTTTTTTAAAGAATGGAAACCATTTCTAGCATTCAGAAATTTAAAAAAAGTGAAAATGGTTGTGTGCTTTAAAGATTAAGTAAATATTGGGATAGCAATGTAGAACAGTGAAGTTGTTCAAGATAAGAAGTTAGTGAGATGATAAGATGGTAGGTGGTTAGTCTGTTTTTATTATTATTTTTAATTTAATGGTTATTGATTTTAGGTGTGAGAGTTATGTTTTAATGGAGGTATTGGTGGTCTCAGTGATATACTGGAAAATTACCAACTTTACAACTTTACACATTGTATAATGATACATTGCTGAAATAAGCATGCATACACAGAGCAAGAGAGTAGTGGAAAAAATATGGTTAGTAGTAATCTGCAAAGTGTCACAGGCAAGAGTAATACTTTGAAAATATCTGAACTACCAATTACAAAAAGGCTTTGCAACTTTGGGGAAGTCATCACAAAGAGAAATCCACAATGAAGAGAATCTTTGCAGTAGGGCAGTGTTTCCCAACCTTTTTTGAGCCGCGGCACACTTTTTACATTTGCAAAATCCTGGGGCACACCACCAAGCAAAATGACACAAAATGACACTCTAACACAGTAATACATATAGTTAATATGTTTTTAAATGTATTTATACACTCAGTGTGAAACCTGGGCCTGTTTCGATGAACACAACAAAGATTTCCTGGCAGGAATGGCAGAAAGACACAAACTTCCCACACAGAACTATCATAACCAAGAGAAAATGCTATAAGAGTTTGGTGGGCATTGACCTTGAGTTTTGGAGTTGTAGTTCACCTATATCCAGAGAGCACTGTGGACTGAAACAATGTTGGATCAGGACCAAACTTGGCATGAATACTCAATATGCCCAAATATGAATGCAGATGGAGTTCAGGAGAAATAGACCTTGACATTTGGGGGTTGTAGTTGCTGGGATTTATAGTTCCCCTACAATTAAAAAGCATTCTGAACCCCACCAATGATAGAACTGGGCCAAACTTCCCACACAGAACCCCCAGGAGGCAAGAGGAGGTCTCTACTTGGGGAAAGGGAGGCGGGCCTTCCCAATGCATGGAGAGGGAGAGACCAAGCAGACAACGGGTGGGGAGGGGGGTTGTTTGTAGTTTTGTGCCTTTCTCGAGGTAGGTTTCTTAGGGTTTTTATACTGGTCTGTGATGTATAGGGGCTGCAGTGTTGTTTGGGAAGTAAATGATGTGAAGGTAGTGCAAATCCCATCATTCCTGGCCCATCCTCCCCCCTTCCCTCCTGGAGGTTCCAATTTCCCATGGCACACCTGATGATCGCTCACGGCACACTAGTGTGCCCTGGCACACTGGTTGAGAAACACTGCAGTAGGGCATTCTGTGTGCAGAAAAAAACATTTTGGATTTTTCACAGAAAATGCCACTTTACACTACATTTCTGTACAGAAACAAAAATGTAACACACAGTTTCTTTTTGCTGAACTTGGGAATTCTGGAGCCTCCTAGGTGGAAATTAGTCTTATGTTTTCAAATCAAAGATGATGCGACATTCTGGAAAAACCCAACAGCTGCATCCTTTTTTTTTTCTTTTTCTATGTTTATTCTACAGAAAAGGGAAGATGGCAGATCTGGCCTGGGATTCAGCATAGAAGCTTTAAAAGACCTGCTCATCAATTTCTGACTGCCCTGGCAATTTAGATTGCTGATTTTTTTTTAAAAAAAACCCATCAAGACCACGAGGACAACTAATTCCACTTTTGGAAGTTGAGAAAGCACAGACTAGATACTGCTGGGAACTACTTTTCATTGCCTCGCAGGGAAATATATTACAAAACCCACCAAGGAAAATGCTATTTTGTACACAGCAAGGTCCCTTACCTCCTTTCTTTGTCTGTTGTGGAATGTTTGAGAAAATCTTGGGTAAATATATTGCCCTGCCCTAGCCCCCTCCATCTAGCTCCAAGCAGTATTGCTCACACACCGTGAAAAAAGTGTCTCCACAGATGATGCAGCAGTTTGGGAGGTTAGTTTTACACAAACCTTTTTATATGCTTGTTTGGAGACTCTGGCTTCTGTACAATCTGGTTCTAATTCTCTATAAATATTACTTTGTAACCCAGTAGAATAGGGTTGTTGAAAAATAACCAAATCCCATTTTCAATAATCCTCTTAAGGAATTCAAGCTTCACTTCTCAAAGCATTATGCCAACACAAACCCATTTTCTGCAATGGATACTATTGCTGTAAATGCATAGCACTCCAGCTGTCCTCTTCACAGTTTGCTGAACAGGGAGCTGTTTAGTGCAGGCAGCTTCTTAATGCTGCTAAAAAAAGATAACTGTTTTTCACAGATGACAAGCAATAATGATATCATTCATGTTGCCCATCTCTTCTTTTGGATAAATTCATTTATAGTAGCAGTTTTTGGCTTGTTTTCAAATTAGCTGGACCAGGATAAGTCAGTCCATGGGATACAACTGTAATGTTCAATCTCCACCTTCGCAATGAAAATTTGTAGGATATGGACCACATTTTTTTTCCATTCTACAGTGATGTGAACAGAAACTAAATAGATAATTAGGGATGGGTAACATTTTTTTAAAAAATCATATTTAATCAGGGGTTACTAAATGTTAATATATTTATATTTGGGAATACATTTTAAAATAGTTAAAATATAGTAAACAGAAAAGCCTTCTTAAGTGTGACTTTTACAGTATGTTTACCACTAAAGGTCCCCCTGGTAGCACAATGTATTAAACCTCTGAGCTGCTGAAATTACTGACTGAAAGGTTGGTTGGCAGTTCGAATCCAGGGAACGAGGTGAGCTCCCGCTGTTAGGCCCAGCTTCTGCCAACTTAGCAGTTCAAAAACATGCAAATGTGAGTAGATCAATAGGTACCACTTCTCTGTGAAGGTAACGGTGCCCCATGCAGTCATGCTGGCCACATGACCTTGGAGGTGTCTACAGACAATGCCGGCTCTTTGGCTTAGAAATGCAGATGAGAACTACCCTCTAGAGTCAGACACAACTAGACTTAATGTTAGAGGAAACCTTTACCACCAAAAATACAGAAAAATAAGGGTAGAAAAAAGAGAATACACCGGATATGAATACACAATGATAAAGCTAACCATAGTTCTAAAAAAAATCTTGTAGGGGATGTATGTATGCATGAGTAGCTAAAACTATTGATGGTAGTCTGACAGTGCTTATCTTTCCAGCCATGAAGTAGACTTCATTGTTAAAAGTCTTAGCTACAATAACAGCCTGCAGGATCCATCAAAAATAGACCATTATTTTAATTCCATTTATTTCAAGGATATAATTTAAAATTATTTGTAAAAGCCAAATAGGTTTTCAAAAGTGCTATATTGTTGTTATTGTTATTTTTTGTTGTTGTGTAGCTATATGCTTCAAAGCATCATGTACCAAACGTGCAAAGTACTTTACAGCAAAACAACCCAAAACACTGAATCCTGCCAAAGATGTACAATCTAAATTAGACTTGAGCTCATTATCTGTTTTTAGCTGGACCACATGGCAGCTGCTCAGGGCTTCTCTTCCCCTATTCAGCATCACAGTTGATTCTTTTTTATTTTTCTTTATTTCCTTATTATTTTTATGTAGTGGGACCGATTGGGAGTTGGGGACCTAATGGAGGGTGGGTGGGATGTGCATGTTTGGGGGCTTGGAGAGTCACTCTTTTAACTTCTTTTTTCTCCTTCCTTTCCTCTCCTTGAGAAAATACTTAATAATAATAATAATAATAATCACAGCAAACAAAAAGAGAAGCCTAGCTCTCCTCTAGAGCAGAAAGTAGAAACAATTTTAGCAAAACACCACGCAGAGAGAATATTGCAGGCAGTAGAGAAAAGAGGGGATTTTAAGGTAGTCCTGGGAGGATAGCTCCACTGAGCTTCAGGTCATCGTTCTTCTTTCCCTGCGTCACCTTAAAATGTCTTGGAATGCTGTGTGAGATGCTGCTGGTACTGAAAGAGAAAGCGTGTGTGCCTGGTTTTCCTCTGGAGTAGAAACAGCTTTAAGAAGCATTGAACTCAGTCTCCTCTACAAACAGAAGGGAAAGGTTTTTAACACTGATGCTTTTTTTTCCAATCCAGTTCTTAATGAAGGATATGGAAGGGGAGCTTCTGTGAAGTCCCCCACCACAATGGGCTGGATAGGGTACTTTCTTAACCCTGTTGCTGACACCCAGGTTCCCTTGAAGGGAAGGGAAGGCTCCCAGGGGAAAGGGGAGCCTCATAAGTTCTATACAACAAGTGGCAAAGAACCATAATACAATATATATCTCATTCTGGTTCCTGTCCAGAATGACATGCTGGAGTAATTAGAAGTCCGTAATCTTAGTATGAATAATAAGCACAATAGTCTTTGGAGTCCATGTAAATCAAATTGGTAAAGAATCCAATGGACACCTGGTCAAGCGTTCAAAAGTATAGATGATACATCATAAAGTCCTTGTTCCCAAATACATATAATAATAGAAGTTCCAATATTGCATGATCCAGGTGTAAGCCATAGTGCTGATAAATCAAATAAAGTTCCATCCGACACACGAAAATAATCCAAACTGTAAATGGCCGATGAGGAATGCAATAGTTTCAAGGTCCCTTCTCTCGTTTCTACCTGAATCAGTCTTTTTCAAGGCCAAATAGAAATGATCCGCATGAGTCACAGTGTGTGAGAAATCGTGGAGTGAAGTAGCATGCTGAAATAATTGGGAGATTTGTTGTCTTTTAGTAAAGAAGTGGATAAATAGTAACAAATGAACCAGTAGAAAAGGACAGATACAAAATATGGAGAAGAAAAACTGGAGTGCCAACCATAATTAAGAAAAAAGAGGTGAAATTATCACAAAAATGGTGGAGGGGTGGACTTTAAATAAATACTTACAGTAACAAGAGACTGCAGGTACCATGAGTTAGTATGAATCAATGAAGTATGGTATTTCTGTTTTGTCAAAGAGCACAAGAGACAGATGAAATAATGACTTTATGATTAACATAGTCTGTTCATTCCCTAGTCTTTCCTCAAAAATGTCCAGCTGCTCAATAGCAAGAAACAAAGATAACAAATAAAATTAGCAAGCCAAGGCTGGCCTTTGGTGGCAGGGATTGTACATTTTGACAGAAGGGCAACATAGTGAAGGGTTGAAGATGATGAGGAAGATATTTATACCCCATCTAAAAAAGACCCCAAGCCATAATATAATGTTGGACCAATGGGATAAAATGTAGAATACGTGATTAATATTTATGTTATAATTTGAAAGATAATTTTTATAAAATGTTGTAGTGATGGTATATCACTCCTGAAAAGCTTTCTAAGATGTCTGAAGAGGATTCAAACACTTTCTGAAAATGGAAACAGCAAGTGGGGTTTTTCTGCCATATGTGATGGACATGTAAACAACATGCCAAGAAATACTGGATTCAAATACTGTCAGGACTGGGAGACCTGAGCTTAGGAGAAGTTCAGGCTCCCAACCTGCCATGAGATTGCACCGACCTTTGCCCCAGTTATTGGGTGACCTTGGCTCCAGCTGCATAGAGACTGTGCTGAGTCAAGTGGGAGTGACGTAACTTCCAGATGTGTGTGAGGCTCCGGAGGGAAGTGAGGTAAACTCCTCCGAGCCTGGACATTGGACAATTGGACTCATAATGCTGGCTCATGGACCCATGAGGTCACATCCCTTTGGACTATGGGATATGCTGAATCACCCGGATATGGTGCAACCCTGCTTGGACATTGCATGGGCAATAGGGAGGGGCTCAGGGTATATAAGGTGTGTTTGGGTGGCGGGACGGTGCTTTTGCTTCACATGTGTCGTACCTACAATAAAATCGTGTTGGACCGTGCTTCAATCTACGCGTGATCCTTACCGAGTGTTGAAGAGTCGTTACAAATACATAAGGTAATTCAGAAAGTTTTGGAGAAAATTATCCAGTTGAAACCTAAGATTATTTTTTTTGCTTGTTCTGGCTGTTACAATTGCCTATGACCACAGCAGCCAGAAATGGAAGAACTCAGAAGCACCAGCAACAGAGGATTGGATGATAAAAATGATGGACTTGGCCAAGATGGACAAATTAAAGCAAGGAGATGGCTGTTCCCGTCAGAACAAACGGAAAAGAAAGGGGAGCACCGAGTGCTCAAAACTTACAAAGGTATAATTTATATGTAATTTTACTAGGTTATTGATCATTCAAATATGTCAAGTATAATGGACTCCACACAAGTAGAATCACACAATATTATACACGAAGAAATTATTATCGAAGAGACTTACACGCAGGTAAGTCAGAACGCTCTAAATTAACGAAGGAATGTTCCTTTGAGGATACTCGCACAGGAGTCATCCCAGCTGGGTGCTCTATGAACCTTTGTGAACTTTGACTCACTTATAAAGACCGATTAACTAAGCAAATCACTTCCACTTGGACTTTTGAATCTTTATAAGCCACTACATAGAAGCACCCTGGGACAACTCCTGTGTGAGTATCCTCAAATCGTGATTGTGTATAATATTGTGTGATTCTACTTGTGCGGACTCCATTATACTTGACATATTTGAATGATTAATAACCTAGTAAAATTACATATTAATAATATCTTTGTAAGTTTTGAGCATTCGGTGCTCCCTTTCCTTTCCGTTCGTTCAAGATGCACAAATTAACATGTTTACAAAAAGAAAGCACATTAGTAATCTTTTGAAAGACTGGAAACCTTTTCTTCAATTTTTGCACAAGAAAGAGAAGGACATGTCAAATTTGAGGGGGGGGGGTTGTTTGAGAGAGGAGTCAACATTAGAAGGTAAAGCTTATGTTGTTTTCTTTTGACCAGATGAGGTAATCGAATTATTTTTCTTCTCTTTTCTTCTTTTTTCGCAGCATTTTTTTGTGTTTCTACTCTATATTTCTTTATTTGAATCACTTTTTTGACTTTTAATGTAACTTTTAATATAATATTTAAAACAAATGTAATAATAAAATAAAAAGAGACCTATAGTATCTAACAATACTAAGAACAATACAATATGCAATATAAAACCTTTAAAATATCACACACATGAAAAGAATTACACATCAAACTATTAAAATCAGTTAAAACCATTTAACTCATTCGAGATGAGTAAAGAAACTGATGAACCCAAGAAACCAACAGAATTACAGGAAAAAAGAGAAGAGACTAGTGCTTGTTAAAAGGTCTCAGAATTTCCAGACTGGAGTTTTTAAAAGGAGGCAGTGACAGAATACCAAGGAGGTGGATTATGAGCAAGTGCAAAAGAAACAAGATGATGATCAGACATAGAAAATTCAGAAACTGAAAATCAGGAGACAGAGCAATTCTTAATAAGAACAAGATCAATATCATGGCCAAGGGAGTGTGCAGGTGAATCAGAACAAAGTTTGAGTCCAAAAAAAGATTGGGGGGGGGGGATAAGATAGCACAATCTTTGAAATCATCCACATAAATATTTAAATCACCAATTGGTAGATATATTATCTGAGAGAAAGGAAGTCAACCTATAATCAAAATCGGAAATAAAAGTAGAAAATGGGCTAAGTGGATGGAAATTGCCAGGTGCAAAGATGAAAAGAGCATGGATTTGAAAAGAAGAATGTGCCTCAAAAGAAGAGAAAAATGGGTTGGTAGAAAGTGGGGAAAAGCTAAAATTGGTATGAGCTAGTTAACAGAAATTCTATCCACTCTATCCTCTTGGCAACTTGTATGAAAGAAAGGGAATCCTCCAAAGCATAAGATATAGATAACTGAAGAAGCAGTATCAGAGACGGGAAACCAGTGAGAGCAAGAAAGTGAAACATTCTGGAGAGAAATAAATCATGAAGAGTAGCAACTTTAGGAGGAACTGAGTGACAGTTGAAGAGCAAGGAAAGGGAAACTGGAAATAAGGAACATAGTGGATGAGTGTCAAATTAGATAAAATAGAAGAAATAAAAACCTTAACAAACAAAAAAAGGAAAATATTTTTAAATTTACAATTAAAAGTAAAAATATAGCCAAAGACAGAAGTTCAATGAGTACATAAAATCAGGCTTCTTGGGGTGGTTCTACAGAGACACATTTTGTTGTTTGTTCATTCAGTTGCTTCCGACTCTTCGTGAGCTCAGTGACGCCAGAGTTCCTTGTCGGCCATCACCACCCCCAGCTTCTTCAAGATCAAGCCAGTCATTTCAAGGATAACATCTATTCATCTTGCCCTTGGTCGGCTCCTCTTCCTTTTTCCTTCCATTTCCCCAGCATCATAATTTTATCCAAGCTTTCCTGTCTTCCCATTCTGTGGCCAAAGTACTTCATCTTTTGCATCTACTATCCTTCCCTCCAATGAACAGTCTGGCATTATTTGCTGGAGTATGGACAGAGACACATAATACACGAAAAATACTTTTTCTGGCCCTTATTGTGGCCCCATAGGATTGCCCTGAGCAGCCTAAGTGGAGGGGAAAAGGCCCAACAGCACAAGCTATACTGAAACTTGTACAACCTCATTGGGCACAAGACTGATTCCCATCCTCCTGAGCAGAAGGGGTGTTCATTCCTACAGAGCTCCTTTGCCAGTCACATGATAAGGGACCAGGTAGAAAGGCTGCAGTAAATAAGATAGGTGCTTTTTTGCTCTGCTTTGAGGGCAAAATTGGGTTGGGAAAGGAGGTGAATAGACAGCTTTTCCATCTCCCTAGCCACCTGAGACTGGGGAGAATTGGGTAGTTGTCAGACCACTCACCCCCAATTCTACATACGAATCTGGTGAGTGTTTGCACTGCCCAAATACCAGGGAAAACTCAAACTCTAGTGTAGGATTTGAACTTGCCCCTGTATTATATAAATCTGGGTTAAATTGGATCAGCCTGTATATGTTTTGTAGATGCCTACAGGCTGATTTGCATTCAAACCAATCTGTTACCTCATCACACTTACCTAAATCAGCATCCTAGGATGATTCCACCCTATCTTCTGTACAGAGCCCTACACTGACATTGTGTGATTTCTAATCTAAGCAAGGGGCAACACCGTAGTGAATGCAATAGGGCAATTCAGGTAAAGAATACTATGTTCGATTAATATCAAAAGATAAATATATTGTTTGACAATACAGAGTACATATATCACAATGGGAATCAGGAAATGCAATATCAGGAAATGCAATATCTCGAGTACAATTCAATCATGTAGTAGCAAAGTAGAAAACTATAAAGTTTAACATTCAAAACTGGTTAAGTTTAACATAATACATATAGTATAAATCCTTCAATAATCCAATACATTTGTCTGTAGCCAAGAAAATAGTAGTTTCTTGGCTTCCCAACCGCTACAGTTCCAATGTAAACTACCTTAATAGGTGCTTGGGATCTGTAGGTTAAGTGAAGAAGTCCGTTTCTGGCGGAGGGGAGTAATATTGTTCACGGAGACCGTTCTATTGTAGCCCTTAATGCAAAGCGCATGTGCAGGCTGACCCAATGGTGAGCTGCAGGGCAGGCTGGTCTCTGTAGTTCATGAAAACGCTTCCAAAAACTCGTAGGCGCAATGTGCATGCGTGGCTACGCTGGATTGTGTGCCGCAAAGGAGCTTGGTACTTGTAGTTTATCAGTTAGGGAAGCGTTCTGTGTTAATTCTAAGGCTGACAGTGCAGCTGGAAGTAGGCAAAAGACCCCAGGGGACCTCAAGAAGATGAGAGCAATGGGGAGGCATGCCTGAGCGTATAACAAGTCTACCAAGAAGAGTTTGGATGCCAGTCAGTAGACCACAGAAGAAATAAATCTCTGCAGAAACAACAGTACCAACACCTGGGTGACACAACTTACCTTGCACATATTGGAGAACCACTTCTTCTCTTGAAGAAAGGAGAAATGTTGTAATACAACAAACAAATGAAGCCTAACCATGGGGCCTAACCACATGGCATTTTATAGAGAAGTAGACAATTTCTTTAAAATCAGGCACACGGTATACCAGAAACATCCATTTTGCTGAAAAGAATTTAGTTTTAAATCAAAAGGCATTCTAGATAATGAAACTTTTCTATTGGTTAATTTGTATAAGACTATGTAGCTTTGCATTCTAATTTCATTATCATCAAATGTAGTGCTTTCAACAAACATTTATAAATGAGTCTCAGATTCTCTGAGGTTATAATTACTGCAGAACTGCAGAAATATCGAAAGCACCCAGAGCAGTTGGTTGATATGTACACACACCAAAAGGTATAACAATTGTAAAGATTCCCATAATACGTCAACCCATTTCCTCCATGAGAAGGGTTGTCTTGCAATTTCCAATTTAATATTATCCCAAAGAGTTAAGTTTGGCATGACCATAGGGATCAAATTATATTTGACAAGATATGTTTGCATCATATCACTCTGGCAACACAGATCACAGGAGACGCTGTGCAGTTATTCCTTAAATAAACAGAAACTGAGGAAGTCTATCCTAAAAGAGATTCCAGGTGAGTTGATTCCAAGATCCCATAAGTAGGATTGAGTTCTTACCAGTTCTTTGCAGATGTAAGGAGAAATGGAAAATTAAATTCACCTTCCAAAATTGACAGCTGCCTCTCTGTGAATTACCTGTTTTTCATTCATGATCCCTGTATACATTTCCGAAACACTCTAATAAGTGTATGGAAATAAATCTGAGAATATACATAGAACATAAAATATCCATGGGTAAACATTCAGTTTGAATATATAAACTTTAACCCAAATGCTTAATTTAAGAGAAGAAAAGGCAGATATTGCCATGCAGGGTAAAGTCTCTGCATGCTTAACTCATAAAAATCTGGACTAAAGTCACTATTTATTTCATCATATGCTAAGTTAGGTATGGAACCTGTTTTTATCCAGAAACTAGAATCCTTTTATGTGATGGGGAAAAGTTTCTATCCAAAATGAAGCCTTATAAAAGGTGGTAAAATGTGGGGGTGATAAAATGATCATTCACAGTGATGTAATTTGAGTAGTTTAACTATTATAATGAATTAGTGTAACTGATATCTGTGACAGAATTTAAAATAAGTGAAATCTTATCATATTCATATCACCTAAAACTAAGATTTGGAAAAACTGAAATAATCCCATAAAGAGAGAAGAGTAGTTAACTTTAAAAGTTCAAATGTTTCAGCTTGGACCTTCTCCAGTTGTTAAACATGACACAGAGCATCTACAGACAGGAACAAAAATATCTGAAAGTCCCAAGTTTTGTTCTTGTATAGTTTTAATTTTGAAGATCAGTATGGTCCATCCAAAAATATTCTCAGGGAACTCCCAACGTCACCAATGACATTTCTTTCCCACCCCCAGGATAGTTTAAATTAATCAAGTATTTCCCAAAATGAAATGTACTGTCTGTTTGTGCTATCTCAGAACTAGCTAAGATAACTGATTATTTCCAAGAGCAAGATTCAATAGAGATCAAGTGAAGGAGAGAAGAATGCTGGCAATAAAAGAAAATGATCCTAATGCTTAAGTAGTGTAATATTGCTAATGCACTTCAACACTTTGACTGTTACTTCTGAATAATAATTAAAAAGGGCTCAGTGAAATTGATAAAAACAAATTGCTGAAATGTTGCCTTAATCTAGATGTGCCATATGAACAGTGGAAGGAGGATTGGATGTGGACTCAGACTTGGTTGTGTTAATATTTTAAGGGCCAATATTTTAAAAATATTTTGTTGCCTTTTTAATGTATTGTTATTGCTGTTGACTTATTCATGTTAATTGAGTGGCTCTGTTTCTTTTTTGGCCTTTAATGACTGCCAACTGTAAGCTGCCCTGAGTCCCCATTCAGGGGTTGAGAGGGACGGGATACAAATGTTCTAAATAAATATATACAGACATAAATATGCAAGCCAAATCAAAATAAAAAGAACTAGAAAATCTCAATACTTCTAGAGACCCTGTTTTCATCAAAAAGGTATTTTGATTCCAAATGCAGATGTAGATAGATAGATAGATAGATAGATAGATAGATAGATAGAGGCAGTCCTCTATTGTTTAAATTAGATTGGGCACCGCAATTGATGAGAGATGTTGACAACTTGGAGTGTGTCCAGAGGACGACGACTGAAATGATCAAGGGTCTGGAGAACAAGCCCTATGAGGAGCAACTTCAAGAGCTGGGCATATTTAGCCTGAAGAAGAGAAGGCTGAGAGGAGACATGATGGCCATGTTAAAAATATGTGAGGGGAAGTCATAGGGAGGAGGAAGCAAGCTTGTTTTCTGCTGCCCTGGAGACTAGGGCACGGAACAATAGCGTCAAACTACAGGAAAGGAGATTCCACCTGAACATTATGAAGAACTCAAGCAACAGAAAAAGGAATACTGAAAAGTAAGGTAATAGCAATTATCAATACATATACTCTCAAGTGAGAATTTTCAAATAATAATAATAATAACAAACATCACACAATAGAGTTCAACACAATACTACATCGTGTAGGAGAGAGGACTCCTCCATATGGATTCCATCAAATTAAATGTCCATTAATCAGTCTGTATTGCGTACTCACGCTGCCTGTTGGCGTCCTTAGTATAATCCGCTATAGGAAACACTGACCGTCTATTCAATATGTCCTCATACGATCGAAATCCCACTAATGTGGGTTGTAAAATAACATGGTCCACATTGATGTAGCACAGCAGTTCTCATTTGTGCCTGGAGAGCAGGGGCTAGGACCCGGGGTTCCATTGGCATTGGGGCCTGCAGCTGCAGAGACAGATTCAGAAGAGGATTTAGAAGGGTGGGAAGGACAGTTTCCCATCAGTGGGCCTCCTTCGCCCACAGAAAGTTTGGCATGGGAAGAACTGTGTTTCGGCCCTGACATAGACATAGATAACCAGGTGCAAATGGAAGACAGCGATAATGGGAGTTATGAGCACCCGGGGGGGAGAGGGTCACAGGAGCTCTTGAGTGAAAACATGGATGAAAGCGCCTGGGAAGATTCTAGGGAGGAGAGCTCTCATGTAGATAGCGACCCAGCTGCCGAGAGACAAGGTCGAACCTTTGATAGGCGAAGTAGCATTGAGTCTGGGAGAAGGGGATGGCACAGCAGCCTAGACAGGCCGAGGTCCATCAGTAGAGACTGGAGACGACGGGGCCTAGAGCGTCGGGGACCTCGACCGAACGATTAAGTAGAACAGGCGTGGGAACGCATCCCCAGTGCTTCGGCCACGTCTCATCTGAGTAGGCGTGAAGCGAAGTGAGTCCACGGAGCGAAGTTAGCTAGTGGTCATCAAGTCTTGCCTTGTATTTGCCTTGCCTTGTTTCCTGATCCGCATTGTTGTGCGGAGCCCTGCCAAGCCTTTGGATTATTTTGCCAAGCTGTTTTGGACATTGTTTGCTTCAAGCCTTTTGGATTGCTTTATCATTCTATGGACAATTTACTCTTTGAACTGTTTCTATATTCAATAAAGTAGTTAGCCTTCAGTCCGTCTCTGTGTGTGTGAATAAGGGGCCGGTCAAGTCCGTGCATCGTGACAATTGATAACTGTAATCCACAATAACAAACTGGTCAAAGTCCTGAATTCCAGCAGGATTAAACAAATCCAAAGGAATCGGAGGTAAGTCCAACAAACATCCAAACACGGAAAAGATGCCTATGTTCCACCTACGGGGGCGAGTAGATGGATCCAACCCGTTTTTTCCGTCTGGACTTCCTCAGGGCGGTATCACTTGTTATCTTACCAAGACTTAGTGAAAGTGCCTTGAGAAAACTCAAAGTTACCACAGCTGCAGGGACAGAGACAGAGAAGGACTGAGAGTTTCATCTATGCTGACAATCGTGCCATCACCGCCCAAGTGGTTGAACAAAAGCTCTCCAAAGGTTTAGGTTCTTACTGCCTATTACAGCGAAAACCAGCTAATTCCTAATCTATCTAAAATGAAGACATGTGCTTTTCATTATAAGAACAGACAAGCATCTCGAACTCTGAAGATTATCTATAAATGAATGCCACTGAAGCATTGCAGCACACTAAAACACCTGGAAGTTACCCTGGATGGTGCTCTGACTTACAAGAATTAGTGCTTGACTATCAAGTAAAAAGTGGGTGCTAAAAATAATATCACACGAATGCTAACTGGCACAACCTGAGGATCACAACCAGACACAGTGAAGACATCTGCCCATGTGCTTTGCTACTCTGCTGCTGAATACACATGCCCAGTGTGGAACACATCTCACCACGCTAAAACAGTTGATATGGCTCTTAATGAGACATGCCACATTATCACAGGATATCTATGCCCCACATTGGAGAAATTATACTGTTTAGCCAGTATTGCACCACCTGACATCCTCCGGGAAGTAGCAGCCAATAATGAAAGAGCAAGGCGGTGACATCCTCAGCTCATTCCCTGTTTAAATATCAGCCAGCACGCCGATTCCTTAAATCAAGAAATAGCTTTCTAAGATCTACAGAGATACTCGCAGGAACATCTCAGCAAGCAAGATTGGGGTTCCGGCAGGCTTAAACCCAGAACCCCAATCTATGGCTAATACCAAATGAGAGACTCCTCCTGGGCACACAGAAGACTGGGAGACTTGGAAGGCACTGAACAGACTGTGTTCTGGGACCATGAGATGCAGAGCCAACCTTAAGAAATGGGACTACAAAGTGGAGTCCATGACATGCAAGTGTGGCGAAGAGCAAACCACAGGCCACCTATTACAGTGCAGTCTGAGCCCTGCCACATGCCCAATGGAGAACCTTCTTATAGCAACACCAGAGGCACTCCAAGTGGCCAGCTAGTGATCAAAGGATATTTAGTATAACGCCAAGTTTTAATTTTGTTTGTGTTTTGAAATACATTACAACTGCACCCTCAATTTGCTTCTGACACAATAAATAAATAGCTGTAGGAATGTAACTCATTTCACTCAATGCATTCCTTGTCTCCGTCCATGTTACCATTTTTCCTGTGAGAACTGTTCATCTCACAAAGTTCACAATCTTGTGAGCGGTTCACTGCTGTGCCCTTCTGCACTTCTGCATTTTCAACATACAGAAGCACTGTCCTTAAGAAGCCTTAAAATATTTAATTAAACAAATAAATAAGCATTTGGCCATGAAAAGTGTTCTCCTATGTTGTGTATTCCGCAAGGGGCAGGTGTAGTTTTGAGTTGGAAAATTTGTGGAGCAAAACCATGCATGAGCAAGATATTCTGTAAAATTTTATTGTAAGGAAAGGAAATGTTTAATTAAGAGGGAAAGCCACATTAGTGGCTTGGTACAGCTATGTAGCTTCAGGGTTAATTTTTTTTATTTTAAAAAAGAAAGAAATTGTTTGAGGAGAAAAGGGAAACATGGCTTTGCAGCAAGAGATCTTTTCTGTCTATGGGACAGCTGATCGAGAAAAGAGACCTGCAGAGGATAGAAGGAACATCCACAGCATACTCACAATAGGTGTTACCTGCCCCTTCAGAAGTGGCTTCAGATTACCACATGACTGAATAGGTTTCTGGAGACTCCTTGAATACATGTTCAGTTGCCCTAAAATGGATTTAGCCCCATTTCAAAGAAGACTATTTCAACACAAGCTGCAGATTGGTTTGCAGTGAGTCTATGACATCATGCAATTGCAACTTTTTTTCATTCATAGCTAGGACATCTCCAGTGTGGGTTATAAACCTCATGCGATGTCATCCGCTGTTATGAAAAACTCCATACACAACTGTTGCTCATAAATGTGTCATATACTTGCATATAAAAATAAACCTTTGGAAATATGAATATTTTTGTGAGGATTTTTTAAATCATAAACAGATCAAACATAAGATATTGTAAATATGAAGCTGAAAGAAACCAAAATAATTGGATTTGGGTGATCTCACAACAGATGAAACTGCATTGCAAGACTTCTGTTTTATTACAGCTACTATTAGTTCTAATGTTGAAGAATTAATATTGTAAAATTAGCACCATGTAATTGCAGTATGAATGGCTGAAAATGTCGGAAAGTATGGTCAATAAGTATTAAATGTAGACATCAGATCCAAACTGTAGATTTAGTACACATTATCTCCACTTATTTATGATAATATTTGAAATAATAACTAAGCCTGAAGGATTCAAATGCATTTAAGTCACAAATTTTTACAAGCATTTGCACACTATTATAAATATCATAGAAACGTTTAATCACATGTCATCCAATGCATAACATTTTTCAAACACTATCCTTAATGGGTAATTCAATTATATCGCAATATGATGCATCAGGAAATAATTTCAGTTGGAGACATAATGAAGTTACATGTAGGCAATGGCAGGTGGTGATTTCTATGCCAGTAGGTAGTGAATCCTAAGCTTAAACCATTTTTACAAAGGTGCTGAACATTATCTCTGAATATGTGCAATGCTCTGAGCTGCTCCTTTAAACTTTGGACTAAAAACCAGAGCAGACGTGATCTTCTGCTCAGCCACCAGCCCCAGCTCCAAAAGTTTCATTCTGGGACAGAACTTCTGATCTCAAATATTTACAAGAATATTGGGCAGGACAAGGTAATAATAATAATACTGTTTATTTCTATTCCGCTCTTCTCACCCCGAAGGGGACTCAGTGCGGATTACAATACACATACGACAGACAGTCCCTGTCGGAAAGACATACAATTACACATAGACAAATACAGTGCAGTTTTGTTTTTTTTAGAAGGACTTCTTCTTTCCTGGCTGCGTCATACAGGTGGGCATCATCGGGTGTGAATGCTCCATTACATCATTGTTGTTATGTCCCTGCGTCATTGCGCCTTCGCGTCACAAGGGGGTGCTGTTATTCCATCCTCATGACAGGAGCCTCTTGTTTCCACCACTTCCGCCTCTCCCTTCTTCGTCAGCCTATTTCAGACAAGTCTGTGCAAAAGTCCTTCCCCACTTTTATGGTCCCCAATTTGTTGTTAATTCACAGCTGGGCTGTTGAACTGCTTGGGTAAACAGTAGACAGGGCTCACAGCTGGCGTCTAACTCAGCCCGGGATTCGATCCTGCAATCTTCAGATCTTCAGATTGCCAGCACAGCTGTTGTTACTGCTGTGCTATCTCTCCGGCCCCTACATAGGCCCATCAAGAGTACCAGAGGTACTTGTCCTCCCTCATTTTCCAAATCCCAACTTTCAGCACAGCTGTGCCCTCCCAATATGGTTACTCCCTCTTTGGTGGACAATTCTGGGGTGCAGTTGGATTGTGCTCAGAAACTGGCAGCCAGAGGAGCTGTTCAAACAAGGGAGTGGAGTGATTCTTGTAGTTAGCCTCCAATGTTTATTTCATATGAAAATGTAAATGGATTGTCATGCAGGCTGCAAACCATGCAGAAATTGATGGAATAGACTTAAACCTGGGGAAAAATTATAGCATAAAAACCAAAATGGCCAGATTTGCCCACTCCATTCCCCATGGTTGATTCATACAGCAAAATTGTGATAACAAGCAAAACATGTCTTTTTGCCACTGAGCAAGAAAAATGCAGCAGAAGATAAATAAAAATCAAGACTTTAAAAGAAAGTGAGAGCAATAATTTTCATCCCTCATCCTATGTGGGAATATTAGCTTTCTGATTCAAGTCTCATTCTTATGAGGAGTACCCTTTGAACTCTTCACATATCTCTTTCAGCTGGATCATAAGATGTCAAAGAACCAATGCTGGGAGAGATGGAAAGAAAGGTTGCCGGGGGGGGGGGGGGAGGGAGGGAGAGAGAGAGAATGAGAATTCTGGACATACCATTTATTATTTAAGTTTTTGTTCATGCTAATGTAGTTTAGTAGGTAATCAAAATTCCATTCCATGCTAGAGGCATTTTTCAGTCATGGGTACTATCAAGATCAATTCTTTATGCAATAAAAAACAATGTACAATTATCAATCTTATTTAAAGGGTTCAATACTAGATTTTTAAGGAGAATTATACCAATAGTATTCACAATTTCTTTTATTAATACTATTTATGATATTATAAATATCTTATATAATAGTGCTGGTATATATCATTTATATGGAAATTTCATTGGGCAAAAATGATTTAGCCTCTTGCTTATATTGCTGCTCAGTAATATAAGGGTCTGTTTGGTGGCTTCCTTGATTTGCTGACAGAAAATAGAAAGTAATGAACTTTTAGGAGAAGAAATATGGGACTATTTTTCCAGAATATTTTCTGGAAATTTGAAGTTGAACATCAAGCCTATACTCAGGTGTTAAGAAATAGAAATGTGTAGTACAGTAAAACTAAGGGCTACATTTGATTAAGCTGAGAGACACCTTCTGCATTGAAATCAAACTAGTGTAGAAATTAGTTGAGGTGAAACATCCTTCCCATCCATCTCCTCGATCCGTGCCCCTCCTGGCTTGTTAGATCTTGCCGGGAGGGGTTACGAGACCCCCTGGGAAAGATTATCAACAGCTCCCTTGAGCAAGGAGTGTTCCCAGGGGGCTTGAAAGAGGCAATGGTAAGACCGCTGCTGAAGAAGCCGAATTTAGACCCTTCGGCTCCCTCCAATTATCGACCTGTGTCTAACTTGCCTTTTTTAGGCAAAGTAATTGAGAGGGCAGCAGCGGATCAGCTGCAGCGGTTCTTAGAAGACACAGCTGGACTCCATCCCTTCCAGTCCGGCTTCCGTATTGGGCATGGGACGGAAACCGTGCTTGTCGCCATTACAGACCAACTTCGCCGCCAGTTGGACCAGGGCGGATTGGCCCTGCTTGTTTTGTTAGATCTAACAGCAACGTTTGATACCGTAGACCATGCAGTGTTAGCCCACCGTTTAGCCGTGACTGGGGTTAGGGGGACTGCCCTTAAGTGGGTGGCCTCCTTCCTCCAGGACCGGGGACAATGTGTGGAGAGGGGAGAGGAGGTCTCTGGGAGGCTCCCATTAAGTTGTGGGGTCCCCCAGGGGGCCATCCTCTCGCCCTTATTATTCAACATCTACATGCGCCCCCTGGCCCAGCTGGTCCACGACTTTGGTCTGGAGTGATGACACCCAGCTTCTGCTGAGAATGGACGGCAGGCCGGATACCATACCCGATTGTTTCCATCAATGCCTTGAAGCCATGACTGGATGGCTGTGTGCCAGCCGGCTGAAGGTGAACCCATCGAAGACAGAGATCTTGTGGCCCGGTCGCCCTGGGCTGGATGAGTGCCGGTTGCCTACCCTGGATGGTGAGCAACTTAGCCCGTCATCCCTGGTTAAGAGCTTGGGTGTCCAATTGGACCCGTTGCTGACCATGGAGGCCCAGGTCTCCATGGTCAGCAAAACGTCGTTTTTCCATCTACGACAGGCTAGGCGACTGGCCCCCTACCTGTCCAGGGACGACCTGGCCACGGTGATCCAAGCGACGGTCATCTCGAGGCTGGACTACTGTAACGCCCTCTACGTTGGCCTTCCCTTGTCGACAATCCAGAAACTCAAGCTGGTGCAGAATGCCATGGCTCGCTTACTGGTGGGAGCACCAGTGAGGGAGCACATAACTCCCATCCTTCGGCAACTGCACTGGCTTCCCATTGATTACCGAATTGCCTTCAAGGTGCTGGTTTTAACCTTTAAGGCCTTACACGGTCTAGGGCCTGTGTACCTAAGGGACCGCCTTACCCCATATATTCCCCCGAGATCACTATGCTCGGAAGAGCAGAATTTGTTGGTTATTCCATCGTCCCGCTCCTGCCATTTGTCCAGCACAAGACAGTGAGCTTTCTCTGCTGCAGCACCTGTGCTCTGGAATTCGCTTCCTGGCCACACTCGGGCGATTCTAGAACTTGCTCCTTTTCGAAGGGCATGTAAGACTGTTTTATTCAGGTTGGCGTTTGGCTAAATTCGGATGTAATCGGCGTGTTTACGCCTGAGCCAAGAACTGTAATCCTTGCCATTACCATGACCATGTAGTATGTTTTTATCGCATGTTTTATTGTATGTTTTTATTGTATGTTTTTACTGTGTGTTTTATGTATTGTGATCCACCCCGAGTCGGCAGGGAGGAGCGGAATATAAAATTGAATAATAAATAATAAATAAATAAACTGTGCATTGGTGTGTGTCCAAGTTCTCATGCCCTTCCTTCCATAGTCCCAAGGTCCTACTTTGGTTGGGCAGTCAATTTGACTAGGGTCACATCTATACTACCATTTAATGCAGTTTTAAATTGCATTATAAGATCTGTGTAGACTCATAAGATGAGTCAACTCTACATTGACCATATAATGCAGCTTCAATCTACACTATATGACATCCCTCTCCAGCATCATGATTTCATATCTGAAGCAGCCCTAGGCCAGCCTTATAGGCCATTATTGTGTTTTGCTTAACTGGAAATGCATATTAATGAACCCTTTTACAACCTGCTGTATCATTACTGACCCCGAACAAGCAATCACATAACAATCTACCACTGTACCCTCCACTTCCATCTCTTCATGGATTAGGAAACAGATTAAATGTGGACGAGATTGAAGCATGGTCAGAGGATTCATTATTAGTTGTAAAACCATGCTTAAAAAGTTATTGTCAACAACTGTGCTTCAAACTAGAAGGAAATCTTGAGTAGAGCTGTACGGTTCTGTCCTTGGACAAACACTCTTCAATGTTTTTTATTAGTGGCTCAGCCTTAGCAAGTTTGATACAAAACTAGGGGGGATAGCAAACACATTTGAAGATTGGAACAGAATTCAAAAGGACCTTCATAAACTAGAACAGGGCTGTCCAACATCTACCAGCCCAAGGGCTGGAATTCAGGTCACTGATGACCTGGGGGGCTGCAATGGGGGTGGGGGCGGTCGTGGGGGGGGCAGTCGCGGGACGGGGCAGGGCAGGAGCGGCGAGGCCCTGATCCGTGTGCTCTTCTCCCCGGAGGGCGGCGCCTCTCTTCCTGCTTTTCTCCGTGATCACGGAGAGAAGCAAGAAGGGAGGCGCAGAGCCCGGGGGTGGGCGCCTCTCTTCCTGCTCGCAGAGAGAAGCAAGAAGGGAGGCGCAGAGCCCGGGGATCGGCGCCTCTCTTCCTGCCCATCTCCGTCTCGGCTGCGCCATCTCCGCCTCACAAAGACGGAGCGCGCTGATTGGCGGGGGGGAGGGAGTAGTAGTAGGAGGGAGCCTGTTCCTCCTCCCTGCCCCGCCCCGCCCCTCCCCACCGCGAAAAATATATATTAAAAAATAGAAAAAACATTTAATTTTTTTAAAATTTTAAACAGCCGATTTCTTTTTTTAAAGGGTAAGGGGCCGTAGGGAAGGGGCTTGGGGGCCGTATACAGCCCGCGGGCCGCCAGTTGGACAGCCCTGAACTAGAACATTGAGCTAAATCTGATACAATGAAATTCAAAAGACACAAATGAAAGATTCTACATTTATGGCACAAAACCCATATGCACATGTATAGGATTAAGGATAGTTGACGCAGCAGTACTCTGATTATTGTTGATGATTACTTGAACATGAGCTGAGCTGGATTATATGATTAAATTATATAGACACATATAATGCAGTACAATGCAGTCAAATTGCATTATGTGGCAGTGTAGATCCAGGCTAAGAGTCCCACCATAATTTGCATTGTCTAAGCCTCATCTGGAGTAGAGTATTAAATTCTAGATTTCTCATTTTTAGAAAGTATAGGAACCTGGAGTAAGGCCAGAGAAGGGGAAGGATAATTATAAGAGTTATAGTACATAAAACAAATGAGTAATTGTTGAGGGAGTTGACCATGTTCATCTTGGTAAAGAGATAACTGAGGGTATTTATTAATTTTATCATAAGCAAACCAAGGATACAGTTGTAATATATTTAAAAAACCAGAAAGTTAAAAAATTTGGCATTATATTAAGTGTCGGTTGACCAGTAGATTGCCACTCTGGGGTTACTATAATTGAGTGGTGACTCTGAATATCTCAAGGATTGTCACAGAGAGGACACGGACAGCTCAACCTGCTGGAGTAAGATACCATGAAAGGAACCAGCCAAGCCTTTTACCTTTATTTATTTATTTATATTTATTACCGTTATTAGATCCCGCCTTTCTCCCTTTGGGAACTCAAGTCTGGTAACACTCCACACTAGATAAGTTTAAAAGGTGCAATAGAAGAGTTAGAAAGCAATTAAATAGTAGCAGTGTGGTAAAAAAAATCAGGATGCAAAGATTTTATCTGCTATAATAGCCAATTGTAGCAACCCAGCCTCCGTTTCAGCCGGGGGGGGCGGGGTGCCGCTCCGGGGGTCCCAATTTCTTTGGACCCAGGTGAAGGGAATGCAAGGGATGATGGACATGTATCCCCAACTGACAGTTTGCAATGGGATGACACCTGGCCTTCTGCTTACTCGGACGAGGAAGGTCAGCTAGATTCCGGATCAGATGAATCAGATGGTTCCTATGAGAAACCAGGAGGTTTCGGTTCACAGGAACATTTGTTGCCACCAGCTGCGGAGGAAGAGATGGAAACTGAAGTGGAGGCATTTTCCCAGGGAGATAGCGAGCCAGATGGTGCTCGGCCTTCGAGGAGTTTCGACCGGAGGAGTAATATTGTGGCTACGCGCTGAGATTGGAAGCGAAGTCTCAAGAGGCGCTGGTCTGACAAAGGTGGGAATTAAATATACACTCTGTGGGAAAGTTCCTCAGTTGGGTGGCCACGTCTTAGCTGAACAGATGTTTCGGCGACCTGCTGTTCCTTGGAGCCATAGTTTGGCTTGGCTTGCCAAGAACTACCTTGAAACCCTGTTTCTTCCATGAACTTTGGATTGCCTTGTTTTACCACGGACTAAGTTGCTTTGATTCACTTTGTTTTTATGGACCTTGCCTTTGAGATTCTTTGCTTTTTGAATTCCTTTGGATATTGATAGCTGATTACCTTGGACTAATTGATCCTTACCTTTTTGGACATTTTACCTTTTTCACCTGCTTCTAATTTGTACTTAATAAATAGTTAATTGACATTGTCTGTGTGTGTGTGATTAAGGGGCAGGGCCAGGTCCCGCATTGTGACACCAATAGAATGAATAAATGTATGTAAGTGTTCCCTCACTGTTTTGCTGTTCACTTTACGTGGACTCGCTGTTTCATGGTTTGTTTGTTTGTTTAAAGAATTTATTGGGGGCTGAGTTGGGGAAAGAGGAAGAGGAGAGGAGGCTGCCACCAAGAACAAGGGAAGCCTCTTTCCTGCTCCGGCAGCTCCTTGGGCTGCTGTTGCTGAAAATCTGTGAAAATCGGGTTCCCCCTCCACCCCTCTTCCTTTCCCCCCTCCTCTTCCTCCTTCCCTCGAGGTGAGGCCGCTGAGGAAAAGCCAGGCCCGTCCTTCAGGCAGGCAGGAAGGCAGGCAGGGAGGAAGGGAAAAAGCAAGCCTGTCCAGCCGAGGCTTGCTGTTGCTGCAGAGGACGGTTTCTGCGAGCTCTCTCTTCCTCCACGCCTCCCCTTCCTGCTCCTCTTCCTCCTTCCTAAATCTGGGAGGTGAGGCCGCCTGCTGTTGCTGCTGAGGACACTTCCCGAGAGCTCTCCCTCCCTCCGTCTCTGATGGTATTGTTTTATAATTGCTGTTATGTTCTTATTATATGTCGTTGGGCTTGGCCTCATGTAAGCCACACCAAGTCCCCTTGGAAATATGGTTGTGGGGTATAAGTGAAGTTAATAAATAAATAAATAAAATTACTATAAATTAATATGGAAATGGCACCTTACACCAGTAAGAATAGCAAATATAAATAAAAACTACTCAAAACCTTTCTGGAGAGGATGCCAAGAATCTGGAACATATATACATATGTGGTGGCAATGTAAATATGTAAATAATTTTTGGGGAAAGTATTTAGAGAAATAGAGGATATAATGAACATTAAAATAGAAAGAAGTCCTACTATAGTTTTATTGTCATTATATAAAAATAAATAATTGAAAAAAGAGGCTAAAGATGTGATAACAAATTTATTAACAATAGCAAGACTGCTTATAGCAAGGAATTGGAAAAGAGAAATAGATATACAAATAGAGGAGTGGTACAAGGAAGTATGGAAATTGGCAATACCTGATAAGCTGACATGTATATTAAAAGTTAAAAGGGATATATTGAAACAAAGTGATTTTGATGATGTATGGAGAAAATTGATTGAAAAAAGATAAAAAAAAGAAAGAAGGAGAGTTACCTCCACAAGAAGAACTGAAATTTTGGACAGATTATATGTAAAAGGTGTGGCTTGGGAGCGGGGGAGGGGAGCACAGTGGTGGCATTATATGTATAAGCAAAAAAAATAACAGTAGATGCCAAAAGTTAAAGTATACTAGGTTGTATTGAATAATATGAATCTGCTGTAAAATAAACAATGTATAACAAATGTATTGAACTATGATAAAATAATAATAAAAAATTTTAAGAGAAGAATAGCATTCCAGAGTCATGAAGCAGCCACAGAGAAGGCCTGCTCTCTCATTCCAACCAACCAGGCTTGAGATGGAGGTGGGATCAAAATAAGCACATCTCCTGAATATCTCAGGGCTTGGGCAGGTTCATACAATGCCAAAGTGCCAGGGATGATGCAATATAATATTTGATTGGTTGGGTCTTGTATAAAAGTAGAAAAGCCAACATATTGTGTGTTGGTTGATGTTCGTGGTGCACTGTTGATGTTGCTGATCATTGCAGAACGTTGGAGTGAGTGTTTTATGATGGTGAATTTGCTGAGAGTAAGAGAAAGAGAAAACGTGACTTTGTACAGAGCTCTTTGTTTTTATACTACTGAAATACAAGATAAAAGCCTTTTTGATTTGGAATGGCATCTCTGCTGTTGGTCTGTGTGTGCTATTCAAACAGGTACATCCAGATTACTCGGAGACTTAGAGCTAGCTTTCTGGACTTGTAAAATGAGCAAAATATCCTAAAAACGCTAATTGGCCACCTTAAAAATCTGAATGCTTGTATTGTACCACCTTATACAACATTTTGAAAATGTATGTCAAGAATAATGTTTTGCACCTGTCTGGATCTTATTACATCCCATCCCATTCCCACAATTCTTCTAACTCTATGATTCTATGAATCTAACATCTCAGATATCACACATTCCTCATCCATGCTAAATTCCTTGTCCATTTTTGATAAAGCAAGTGGGGTTCTTTTCCAAATGTTAGAGAATAAGCAATAACTAGAAAAAAGAAAATGTCAGGTAAAGAAAATGTCACACTTCTAGGCACACTTCTCTTTCCTTTCCATCATCAGTTGAACCTCAGTAGTGTTAGTTTCCCTTCCTTCTCCAACTTGCAGAAGAAACAAGACTTTGCCAGAGGAACCTGTCACTGAATAATGCTGCCATTTCAAATTGTTAGCAAGTATGTTCGAGTGTTACTGTGGCATGAGGTGAATATCAGCCTTTACGAATTCTATGCCTACAGCGTCCTCGGCAGTTAATAAAGCTGAAGTAATGGAAGCTACAGCCGCCGTAAGCCTGTGGCTTTTCAAACCCAGACACCTTTAGTTTATGAATTACTAAGCCTTTTTCATTTAAAAGTCTAGAGGGAATCACTGCTTTTTGTCCTGTTCCTTGTGGCTTCGCCAGGCTTTTTTCTATAACTTTTATTTTAACCTTCTCTTCCTTTTCATTGCCTTTCAAGAACAATTCCCCTTGGGGAGGGACGCCACTCAGGTGAAGTTCAAAAGCACTGCAACCAGCTTGTCTTGCTTACTGCCTTTCATAATAATTGAGTGCCATGCATTTGGAAAGAGGAGATATTTTTAACAGAATAGAACAAAACAAAGAAATAAGAATTATTTTGCAGTTAACATTCCATTTGACTTTATTATTTGAACTGTCCTAGTACTGTCTGAAAAATACTGCAAATATGTGTGCATACTTCTCAGACTCCTAGAATTTTATTTTTTTTACAAAAGAGTATGCAGTTTCTTTCTCTCCATGGCATGCACTAAGTGTGTATGCTTACTCACTTTCCCCTATCCTTAATAGTAGTGAAGAAATTACTTCTGCCCTTGAATGAAAAGGCTAACCTTATAAGTCTCTGAACATGAAAATAAGCAGCATGAAAATTTGACATTGCAGATCAAAGTAAAAATAATAAAAAGGCTGACTTGCAAATGACTGAGCTTGGTTTCATTTTGTTTTGTATTATTAATGTATGCTTCCTTACCTAATAAAACTGTAGGAAAATCATCAGGTCACACTAAGTAGACAGATGACTTGAAGATACACACATTTATTTATTTATTTATCTATTAAATTACTTTGTTTTATATCCCGCCCTATCTCCCTCACTGAGAAACTCAGAGTGGCTAACATTCGGCAGCTATTTGATGCCTTTCAACATACTATGATACTAATAGAAAATACATAAGCTCACAAACACAAAATCTAAAACTTGCTTTTCCCCTCCTTCTATCCTAGCGTATTTCCAGACAGTGAGTTTCAGAAACCTGCTTTGGTGCAGATTTGGGTCTACCCCTCCCCCAGAAAACCAGGCTTTCTGGGGTATGTGTGTCTAGATGCCCTGGGACAACCTGGGGCCAGTCCCCATAGCTATCTCACACTTTTGGGCTACCAGAAGCCCCTGCCCCCCCCCAAAAAAAACTAGCCTTAAAATAAAAAAAACTTACCTGACCACCCTTAAGCTCTCTGGGAGTCCTCCTGGCATATAGAAATGATGTGTCAGGAGATGGACAGGGGGATCAATTTTCCTCCTGCCCCCACCTCCTGGCACATCACTTCTATGCACCAGGAGGACTGCTGTAGCAGCTTAATGGCACCCTGATAAGTTTTTAAAAAATTTTCAAGGCTAGTTTTTGTTTGGGGGGGGGGGGCTTTATGCGAAATGGCTATGAGGACTGACCCCAGGTTGTCCCAGGACTACCCAGGGGTCAATCCCCACAGACCCAAAATCCGAATAGATTTGGGCCTTTGCCTGCTTTGTCCCAAATGAATTATCTTTTACTTGAGGCATCGTTTGGATGCCTCAAGTAAAAGCCCAAAAAGCCCCACATTTTGGGGCCAGCCTGGAATCATCCCTAGGCCCAGACCCAGATTACCGATAAGGCCACCCTAGGCCATGGCCTAGGGCGGCAGCCTTGGGTGGGCAGCAAGTCCGGACCCCCAAAATTAAAAAAAATAATTTAAAAAGTTCAATCTTCTTCTGGTGTTCCTGCGCCTGCACGCGGAGCGCCATAGGCCCTAGGGCCTCTGACACGGCTTCTTGCCACCCCCTCCTCCCTCCAGTTGTCGGCCCCGCCCCTATTTCCTTCACTGAAGGACGGAGGGGTGGGGCCGATGCGGCGCGAGGGAGGAGGAGGCGGAGAGAAGCCCTCGCCGCCCCCTCCTCCCTCCCGTCGTCGGCGCCACCCCTCTTTCCTTCACTGAAAGACAGAGGGGTGGGGCTGACGCGGCGCGAGGGAGGAGGCGGTTAGAAGCCCTCACCGCCCCTCCTCCCTCCTGTCGTCGGCACTGCCCCTCTTTCCTTCACTGAAGGACGAAGGGGCAGGCCGATGCGGTGCGAGGGAGGAGGAGGCGGAGAGAAGCCCTCGCTACCCCTCCTCCCTCCCGTCGTTGGTGCTGCCCCTCTTTCCTTCACTGAAGGATGGAGGGGCGAGGCTGATGCAGCGCAAGGGAGGGGGAGGCGGAGAGAAGCCCTCGCTGCCCCCTCCTCCCTCCCGTTGTCGGCGCCGCCCCTCCTTCAGTGAGGAGGAAGGAGGGGCCCCCGCAAGCGGCCACGCCCCCCAGGGCAGGGGCGGAGCTCCAGAGTGTGGCCACAATCCAGTGTGTAGGGCGCCACAATCATTCAATCCGGGCCTGCCTAGGCCCTCTGAGGCTTCAGAAAAAGCACAGGCTGATGTTTCCTCCACACATGCCTAAGAAGGAGCTATATAGGACCTCCTCTGAACATCTCATACCTAGAAATAGTTCATATGTGAAACTGATTAGGAGCATTCCTAACAGCAATGAGCTAGCTGATGTTTCCTTTTCCATCCCCCAAGCTATGGTATGGTTTCTAGTTTTGAAACTGAAGGTTGTGGTTTTTTACCCAAATCCTCTCCAATAGAATTAGCTTTTGGTTGAAGACTTCAAATCCTACAATGCATTTCCCAATGAAAAACTTTGAACAGCACAACAATAGGATGTGAGGAGTTTCTTTATGAGAAAGTTTTTGTCTCCACTGTAAGAGGAGGAGATACACACACAGGGAGAGGTGGGGGGAGAGATGTGTATATATATTGTATGCTGCCTCTCTGCCAGAGTGAGACTCATGTGGCTTACAGAACAAGTTCAAAAACAAATATTACACAATGTTAACCAATTAGAATTAATATTTAGCTCAGATTTTGCTAGCATTGCTCAATGTGGCACTGAACTTGCTTTTTCAGGAAGATTTTTGTATGACAAGGGAAATCATTCATAGTGGGGAAGTGGCCAAACAGACAATTGGACGGAATCTTTACAAATATGGGTGGAGTCTGCAAGTGGAATCTACTTCAACTGCCTTGACTTCATCCTATGGGTTCTTCAGATATGTGGCTTCTAAGCCAGATAACTCTTGTGTCTAGTGAAATCACACCCAGGATTGTATAGGATGTAGCCATCACAGCTGGAGGCATCGTAGTATGAAACAATGCTGTTCATTTCAGTTCTCCACACTGTTCAGAACAAACTACTTAGAAACTAGGGTGATTTACGTAATTATGGTGCTATTTTTACTTGTGATCTCTTTACATTGGGTTTTTATGGCCCCCATTTCCCTCTTCTAGGTAAGCCATGCTAAGCACCATTAAATGTGTACCTGTGTTTTTGTTTTAAATGATGTAAGTCGCCCGGAGCACCAGCGGTGGAGGGCGACTCACAAGAAATAAAGTTATTATTATTATTTATTATTATTTATTATTATTATTAAATGACACTGACAAGATGCTTCTTCACAATGGAGAGGAAAGTACATTTTGGGTAGCTCCGATGAACTACTCAGAGTTTTTTGCCCTTTCCTCCATATGATATAGGAAAGGGCAACACGGGAACAAGTGTTGCTGCCCTTTCACCCTTACCAACACACCTTGTCCCCTCCCCACCATATGATGGGGAAGGAGGGAAGATGTGTGGGGCAACACGAGGCACCCCACACATCTGCTGTTTTGTAGGCTACTGTCAACAAAACAGTATGGCCCCAAGGGCCATGTGAAGAGGCTGCTCGAGTGTTCAATCAGGTAAAAAAAAGGTCTGTTAAGAATCTATATACAAAATGGGTGCATCAAGGTTCCCCTGTTTGGAGGTAGCATGAGCGAGGTGTTAACCTATGCTCAGAACTTCTCTTGTTGTTGAATCATAGTTCAAACTTTGCTTGGAACACACACACACACACACATTCGTATTGTATAGGGATGTGAAGCCACACACTTTGAAGAAGCAAAGAATCATAAAGTTCAATCCATTTTTATAATTTTTATTTGCCTCTGCAAATAGGTCGTTGAGTTATGTTTCAAGTCATTCAAATGAGAGACTGTGTAAATATTTCCAATGAATCTAGCTGCATTTAACTTTTGTTTAGTTGTACATCTGTGTGACGACTTGGTCCACCCAATTCTTAAAATCGCTACCACCAACCTAATGTTCTTATTAGGATTTTGTAATTAAATAAGATTTTCAGTTAGGCTCCTAATAAAATCACCCACTGAGAAGAAACTGAGAAGCAGTACGATAGAGGCTTTTAAAAAGTTAACAAGAAAGAGTTTATTAACTAAAACAGGCTTGTAAAACAAGGCACAGATCTTAATGGTTCTTCTATTGAGGCAACGAGAGCGCATGATTACAAAAGATTGTTCAACAGCGTGATGGTTTACTTGGTAATAAAATGTGCTGGAGCGTATTGGTTTCAATAGAGGTTTGTTTTCTTAGATCTTATAAGCAATTCCAGTCAGTGCTAAAACTTGACGGTCAAAGCTCTGTCACACTAATATTAAAACTAGTAATGAACAGGTGTTTCTAACTTGGAACTTCTAACCCTAAAAGTTCCCTGAGTCTTGTCTTGTCTGAATGAGCTAACAGACTCGTGCTAGCTCCCAGTCTCAGAGCCCACCTTTCTCTCTATATCCAGAGACTCCAAGGTGTCCTGACTGACTATCCCAAGTCAGCCCTACTGGCTCTAAACTCTAAGCAGCACCCTGATTCTCTTCTGACCCTAAGCGCTGTCAGCTAATCTGACCCCTTAGTTCAGACTAATCCCTAGGTGTTTCGCTATAGAACAGACTGATTCAGACCAACAGCTGATGCTTGGGTGTTACTTGTCCAAACCTAGCTCAAGACAGACTGCTAAGGCTTGGATGTTACTTTTCCACAGCCTAGCACAAGACTAAACTTTTCTGACAGGATTTCTCCCTCCTAGTCAGCTCAGCTCCTCCCCTATGGCTCTCAGCCAATCTCCTGGGAGACACTGTATCTAGACAGAGGAGCTCTAAAGCCACTCCCCCTGTCTCTGGCAATTACCTTCCTCTAATGGCTGCTGTGTGGAACTCCCTTCCAAAGATGGATGCCAGCTATCCTAACCAGGGAGCCAAACTGCAACACAGGCTTCGGCCTGCTCAGGATGGGTGCGTCCTTACAATCTGCAACCACTTAAAGATGTGTACAGGGACTTTGTAAGGTACTGTATTTTTTTAAAAAAATATTTATTTATTTATTTATTTGGTTTCTATACCACTTCTCCCCATAGGCTCAGGACGATTCACAAAATCTAAAAGCATATACATTAAAAAGCAATACATATTAGTTAAAATGTAGAGTTTGGTATATGCTCGCCCTATAAGACTACCCCTCTTCTAGTGCACACCAAATAAAAATTTTAAAAGCATCAGATTTGATTTCAATATGGTAATTTTCCTATCAATGTACCTCCTTCTTTGCCTCTCAGATCTTGCACCTGCGCACCTGCACCGCTTCACTGCAGTCTTCAGGAGCGAGATCTGAGAGACAGAGGAGGAGCTATGGTAATAAGCTACAAGGGCGGGCCAGACAGGTTAAAGAGGTGTGTTTTTCTGGGTCCAGAGCCACTCTATCTCTTTTTTCCATACCCCGGGCACCCCAGACGTCTTCAGTGTGCTCCACCCTTCACTTACACCTTCCCTGTGAGGCGCCCCTTCACCTCACCATCGGGACTGCATTAAGTCCACAAATCCTGATGAATGGATTTTCTTCTACCATACTTGTACAGCATCGCCCTTAATGCTTTCATACAGTCGCTGCATATGGCAAGGACACAGCCACTGCCATTTTTGAGCTCCCCCCACCGTATGCGGCAACCACAGATTCTACAATCCAGATTGGAACTTTCAGCACTTGCTCTATAAGAAGACTCCCAGCATATAAGTTGACTCCTAAAATGACAATGGTAAAACCAAAATAAATATTAAAACTTTCCAAGACTGTGCCAGCATCTTGCGCCGACAAGCTATTGCTGCTGCACAGAAGCTGGGAACCCTAACAGTGACACCTGCGTATAAGACGACCCCTGACTTTTGAGAAGATTTTCTTGGGTTAAAAAGTAGTCTTATATGCAAAAAATACAGTAATTCTGGAACTCTTGGCTGGTACAAAGTTGTTGCTTCAGCTGCAATATAAACACACTAAAGGACACTCGCAACAATAAGAGGTCTGGCTAATGGCGAACAAAAGATTCTTATGAATGTTTTATTTATTCTAGGGGCCGATATATGTGTCTGTTGTTTGAAGAATAGTGTTCAAGGTTGTTTTTAATAATACTCTGGTGGGAAAATTATTGAACTTCATGATAGTGCATTATTATGGTATTGTGAATATGTGGGTAACCTGGATACTTCAGTTTATGGGTATTGTTATTTTGTAACTCAGTGCAAAAGATAAAAACTTCCTATTCTCACTTTACATTTGTTTGTGTCTAACGTGTATATGCACTGTATATCATTTAATGGATTTTTTATGCTGGGTAAATCTTGGAGGTTGTGTTTCTTTCTTGAATTACAGTTCTTATATTTGACATTTATTTGTACTGAAAACTGCTCTTGCTATAATAGCAGGAAGACAACTTGGTGCCCACAACATCACATCTACTTCTTTTCTTCTTTGGGTTAATAACATGCTTGATAATTCTCTTTTTATGCTACTATAGAGACACTGAAAGGAGACTATGATATTTGAAAACAAACCTTTTGAGCATGGTGAGCAGTACAGAATTGAGGTTAAAAGTAACATTTTATGAGTAATGATGTTATCCGTATAGCATTCCTTGTTGGAATAAAATAATGACTAATAACATGATTACTTTTAATGTAATAGGTAAATGTGTTACTCTCAACTTCAAATTAAATGACACATACACTATGCTGGAGAAATGTACCAAGTAATTATCTATGTTATCAGACCTTGAGGAATTTCTCGACATAGTAATACAGCATGAAGTAACTTACTGTGAAACACAGTTTGTGAGTCACGAACATAAATTGTTTTGTTGGTTGAGCAAGAAACAAAGCCAAACCTAAAGCTCATTCAAATGTTTAATTTTTTGTTGTGCCACGGAGTTATTCCATATCTTTTTGACAGCTAGCTGTGAGGTAGCTGGAAAAGGCAAACACACAGGGAAATTTTTTATATAACAATTAAGAGAATGCTGTATTGCAGACACCACTTCACAAGCAGAGCTACTGACATCTGTACCTTTTTTTAATACCAGGGCTGGCCAAACTACAACTGAAGATTTGCACTTACACTTTCTGTTTCTCCGCTACTATCTCTTGGTGCAAAATATTAGCACTCTCTTTCCACATCAGTCTCTGTGTTAACTGAATCAAGCTCTTGAAGTTTACTAGGTATAGAAGATCAGGAGCTGGGAATAACTGCAGGCCAAACACACACTGACTGACTGGTTAAAGTGGTTAATTTTTTTTTCAGAAAGTGAAAGCCCAAGGCTGATCAAGAGGCAGACAAATTATATTATTGCACAAGTTTTGTAGTGCACATTTGAAGTTCCTTGCCATAAATGAAAATGTTTGCCATCACATAACTTTGTTCTATTTTATTTATTTAGTTAGTTTTATTTATTGCACTTATATACTGCTTTTCTCACCCCTGGGGGGACTCAAAGTGGTTCACAACAAGTAATGAAAAAATTGAATGCCTCACATATTTAAACACAAATCACAATATCTAAAATACATATAACTATATCTTAAAACCAATTAAACTATAAAACAACAGACAGACATAAAACAATTGCCGTAGCACCAATGTTGTCATTTAGCCACTTCAACATTGTTATCACTCCCCAAATGCTTGCTTGAATAGCCAAATTTTCAATTGTTTTCTGAATGCCAGGAGGGAAGGGGCCAATCTAATCTTGCTGGGGAGAGAGTTCCACAGTCAAGGGGCCACCACTGAGAAGGCCCTGTAAGATGAGTCTTACATAAGTTGGGAGGAGTTACATCCGATCAGCTGAAATAAGCTAAAAAGCTAAAAATCGCTTCCAGAATGGACTGGTGCAATATGAACAGTGGCTATCCAGGTATGTTTCAATTTCAAGGAAGATGGGTTTGCAACATAAGATCCTGTTTTAAAGTCTTTTGTAATAATGTCCAGAAAGGCAAAAGAAATACCAGGAAGAATGGAAGGAGTGTGGGGAAAATAAGATGTTGGTACTGGCTGATGTAAATTTCTGGCTCAGCTGTTTGCACCAACTCCAAAGTGTGGGGCTATTGCTGGGGTTAAGAAGTTTCTAATGTCTGCTAATGTGGTCTCAAATTGAATTAACAAGGTTTACCCCCCTTTAGGTGCCAGAAATCCCTGACCATCCCTGACCATCAACTGGATGTTCAGGAATAATGCCCAGGAGTGATGTTTGGTATGGTTTGGAGTTTGTGGCCTATGTAGATGCCTAAGAGTGCTGTTTGGTCTGGTTTGGAGTTGATGGCATATGTAGATGGGTCCTGAGTCAAATCAAAGTTCACCAACATGGAATCTTCAGAAACAGAAACGTCTCGGCCTCTGATCTTTGCATATATTGTCTCCTTCAAAACTGGCACATAGCACACAATATGCTAGTGGAGATACTTGCATTTAATTTCCATTAAAAATGTCTCCAAGCAAACATAGCTTTAATCAGTAATGTACATGACAAAAGGAGGAGAAAACTCAAGGTTTACTTGGTAAAAAGAAAAAAAGAGTGCTGAAGTGATGTTCACAGTTTGGAGGTTGTTTATGTTAGCAAGAAATATTTTATACATAAACGGTTTGCAGAATGTGCTGTTTCTTATCAATAAGAAATACTGGGAGTAAAAATATTTGTTTCTATGCCATGGGCTAAGTAAATGGATAGATATATATATTTATTTTCGTCTCTAATGTTTTAGTAAAGTACTGGCTTCTCTTAGCCAAGAAAAAGGAGGGGGGCACAGAATGCTGCTTTGATGTGAGCACTTTTAAAATAACTTAATTGCAAGGCAGATGGTAAGAAGCAGAAAAATCTCTGTGAAGGTGAAAAATCGCTTAAGGAATGTTCCAGCCTCATAGGGAGAATTTCTTCTATTTGTAGGTGGTTGCTGCAGTTTCCATAACTGCAATTGCTCCTTAATATATAAGGGGTAGTGCAACAGAGTTGACAAAAACATGTCATCACAGCATGAGGAGCAGAACAAAGTACCAGCATTTCTATCAAATCAATCCCTCTTCTTCCAAAATGCTTCGTAATAACCACTAGCAAATAACTTCAATCAGCATGCTACGAGCATGAGATATTCATGTTTTGAGGAGCTATTTGGAAAAATGTGTTTTCCAGAGAGGGGGTAGGGTGAATTATTTATATCTCCTAAATTGGGGCATGGTTTTAAAGCATTTAACCCTGATGGAATATTTTCTTGAGGCTGACTGTACTCGGACGGAAAAAGTATTTTCGTATTGAGAGCAACATCTTGTTTCTGACTGTACTTGGATAGAAAAAGTCTACTTATATTAAAAACAACATCTTTTTTGTCACTATGCATCAAATGGTGCAAAATCGAGTGGCTAGGATGTTAACCAGCATGGTATCAAGACCATAATATTCTGATACTGACAAGTCTGCCCCAATTGCCAGTGATTTATGGGTTGAATTCAGGATGTTTTTCATTCTTAAAACTCCAAACACTTGTCTAGCAAGGGGATATCTGGCGGTTTATGAAGCTATCTGATTATTAAGAGCTTGGTAATTGAAGGTGACTAAAAGGCAATTAACAGCAATGTTTAGCTTGGAGAAAATAAGATCTAGAGGTGATAGGATATTCATATTTACATACATGAAATGGTGTCATGTAGAAGATTCAGCAAGCTTGTTTCCTGCTGCTCTGGACCAACTGAATCAAATTACATCCACACAAACCTTTTTGACTTCTAGTCAACATTTGAGTGAGTGTGGAGCCTCCTTCATGGTGCTTCACAGGCAAAGTTTAGGTGGCCATCACTCAGGAGTGTTTTACATAGTTGTTTATTCTTGAATGTCAAGAGTTGGACTAGAGGGTTCTTATTCTTTCTGACATTCTGATTTGCAAGCAAAGCTGTTTAGGGAAGCCTTCAAAAACTACTTGATGGACACACTTATTGTCTGATGTTATCCCTAAATTGTGCATTGTCTGATGTTATCCCTAAATTGGAGTATGTATTATTCTTAAAATTATTGTCTGTTTCTAGTCTTTATGCGGAAAAAACCACATCTGTTTAACTTCAACTCGTAAATTGTCCCTAATGGGTTTCCCTATGTTTCATGATAGCTTTCACATTTTTGTAGTAACCACAAGCATCTTGATGGCTCCTGGAAAAAAACAAACTAATTGATACTTTCCAGTGTGGCTTTAGGATGTGAATCAGTAGCCTGCACATAAAATTCTGATTTTCTGAATGGTAAAAAGCTATGTTAGAGTTTCAAGCTGGAATATAGGCTTTCAAACAGTCTGTAATTGTTCTGTTATGAAAAGTGACTCTGAAAGTGAAATCTAATATCAAAGGCTATTATAGATATTCTTAGAACTACTAACTAACTTCACATTACACTCCCTATCCCATCAAGATAAAACATATCCAAAGCCAATCAAATAATGCTGGGGTTCTGAAGCTGACAGTCACACAAGAATCTCTTAGTGATCATTCTAGCAATTTAATATATATTATTATTATTAATAACAATAATAATACACTTTAATTATATTCCGCTCTTCTCACCCCAAAGGGGACTCAGAGCGGATTACAGGTACACATACTTAGCAGCCAATCTCTGCCGTTTCCACATACACACATATAGACGAACAGAAGCAAACTCTGGCCACCAGGGGGAGCCGATGCACTGCTCATCTCTCAGCATTCCCAGCGTTCCTTCTTTTTTTTTTTTGAAATATATTTATTAGGTTTTGTGGTAAACAGTAAAAGTGGGGGAACAATTTCAGGTAAAGAACAGTAGGAACAGGGGGAGAGAGAGAGAGGACTGGGAGTTGGGCTCGGGGTGACGGGGTGGGAGGGGTGGAGGGGAGAGGAGTTGGAGGGGGAAGTCCGGGTGGGGGGGGTGATGGGGAGGGGAGAGGGGTGGTACGCTATGTAGGCTTCCGGCACTACCATATAATCCCATTTGCTCAGTCCTCGTGGGGGGCCCAGCGTTCCTTCTTGTTCCTTTTGCATTCCTTAGCGTTCCTGGAGTTCTTTTAATAGTCTCATAATTCAGTCAATATTTGTCTCCCCACTTAATGTGGTACCTTTATCTCTTACTTGACAGATGCAACTGTCTTTCGGGCTCCAAAGGTCGACAGCAGGCTACACTTAAAGGTCGAGCACCCACCTCGACCCGGGTAGGCCTCAAACTCATGACCTATTGGTCAGAGAGATCTTATGCAGCTGACACTTAGCTGCGCCACATTCCCGGAGCTTGCCTCACTGCCTATTTCACCAAAGGGAAATTGTAATGTGTCCTATGTGTGCATAATACTCCATCCCTTCAGAGATGTCCTATTTGTCACACAGCTACCTGCGGCTCTTTAGGATTCTCATCCTGCCTCTCCCTCAACAGTCCTATAGGTCCTCTTCAGATCCTATACACAAAATCCAATATTCTTATGTATTGTGAACAGATAATAGTTGCATGGTGTTTTCCCCCTATTATACAAAACACTTCATTATATCAATTAATTTTACAACATTCCTAATAAAGATGACCAGTTTTCACTTCCTCAACTTTTGAAAGACTCCTAGAGATAATTGTTCATTGCAAGGTTCCTCAATAATTTCATGGCAAACTGCATTATTAAAATCTATTATATACATTTTAATAATGCCCCCCCCCCAAATAACCATTGAAATCAAGGAGACCTACTTCTAGGCAAATATGCATAGGAATATACAGTAAACTGAACATAAAGCCTAAGCAATTTCTATTCACCTATCAAAATATGTACCAAACTAGTCATGTGTGTATATATTCAGTTGATTTAAAACTTGAATCATAAAATTCTGTTGTACTTGTATAAAAAGCAAGAAGCACTTTTTATAGATCGAATTTTTTGAACTTTCATTTACAAATCTACAGTCTTGTCGGAGACATAAAATGATGCTATATTCTTAAAGAATATTCTATCACTATTTGAATCCTTGCATTATGTATGAAAAAGGTGGAAAATTTTCTAACATTGATATAAAAGATATTGCTATCATTTATTATCTAAAGTGTCACGGCAGTACATAACTTCTCACTTGGTGCAGCAAAAGTGGTCAAAGCTGCAATTCTATATGCACTACTTTGAAATTATGTTGCATTGAGCTTGGGGAGACTTACATTTGAAAAGATATGCACAGAAGTGTATTCTGACTTAAACTATGGGATATGGCAACATTTTTGCAAAAGTAGATTCAGATCTGTAACAAAAGAATTTAAATGGATTGTTCTCGAAAGGCATTTCTAATAAGTTATGTATACCCATTTACACTAACAACGGGATATTCAACTTGAATATTTCTGTTCTCCCTCTCCCTATTCACTGCAATAGACATTTTGATGTATGCATACATTATTTAACATTATTGAAAGGGAACATTCTGAGTGGCTAGAGAAACATGACTTATCTAAGTCCATTTCTCAGTGTCCATTGGAATATCTATTTGATGATACTCCATCATAGGTTTGGCTCCAGATTTGGTTAAATATTCATCAGGCTTTGAAACAGCACTGAATCCTACTGTCAGACAAAAGAATATCGTGTCTGTATCAGACATGTGTATTATCCACCCTGATATCTTCATATTATATATTTCACAAAAGTCTGAAAATTATGGATGAGTTCATTTTTCTACAGAAGGGGCCTATAGCTTTCACCAAGAGTTTGCAACTCAAACAATTATTAAGAATCACTGATAAAAAGTAACTTATAGTTTGGCCTTTAGCCACCATTGCTCATGTTCCACTTGAAAGCAGAGCTGAATAGCATGGGATGCTGCATCTAATTCTAGAATAGATAGTTGTCTGTGTGATCAGGGAGGTTTGCGTTTCCCAGGGCTCCAAAGAAGTTCATTTCCAACACATGCTATATGGGTTGTTGTTTTTTTTTAAAGAAAAAACCAACCAAACAAACAAACAAAAACTCAGGTGTTTGGAATTAAAATTGAACCTTTTATCTAGAAACTGAATGCTTTGTCAGTGGAGGTAATATAGTGACTGGAGAAATGGATACTGAAAAGAAGCTAGTATTCAAAATTATGACAAGAATAACTTATGAAATTCACAGTTCCTAGTATTTGGGTCTCAAGGGAAAAAGTGGGATAACAACAACAACAACAACAACAGACTGATGTGCTGTTCAAAATTAAACTATTCCCAGCATTTTCATTTCATTTTCTTATATTTATTTTTCCTCAAGAAGACACACTATGGCTTATTTTCAGGGAATGTCTTATTTTTATTAAGTATGGTACAACAATCTACATTTATTCAACTATAGAACTAGGTCCAATTTGCACTGTAGAGCTGGGATGATCTCTCTGGGCTCAATAGCAGACTGCTTACTGAAGCTTTCCCCCTATCCCCTGGTATTTGTGTGGAGTGAGAGAGACCTACAAACTGTTGCTGGTCAGTGTTGAGGAGCAGCAGTTTTACTGATATTTGCAAGGGGTTAGAGAGACCCACAGTGCTGAGTAGAATGGCAGCCACAGCTTTACTTCTTCCTCCTGATGACACACAATATCTATAGCAGAGCATTCTACTCTTCACTTCTCTGAAGAGACTTTTGCTTTCACTTTCTATGTCTCCCTCTATGTCTCAGCTTGCTGCACGCATAGAATGACCAAGACCTGACAGGAGGAGCTGACCTTGTTGATGGGGCTGCCACATCTCTCTGGTCACCTCTGAGATAGTAGCCGTCATGATGGGGCAGGTGCTTTGCGCCGGTATGCTGCATAGCCATGCCTATCACTATGTCTTATTTTGGGGGCATGGCTTATATTGCACAAATGTTTATAAATCCTGCTATGGCTTATTTTATGGGTATGTCTTATTTTCGGGGAAACATGGTATTTAAATATTCCCAATATTTGGTGAGCCAAGCATGAGTCACTAATTCCCCTCTTGTATCCCTTCCAGAATTACCCTTTTCTCTACAATAATACATTGCATGTTAGCATTCTTATCTTCCTTTATGAACAGATGTCCTGATTTATGCATTTATAGAACTCTTGCCTGCCAATGTTCAGGAAACCTAGTTGGGTATCTTCTTACATTCTTGAAGTAGGATCTCTTTCTGACTTTTTCTAAGTCCTTCCTCCACTTTCTACTTCCTGATTCTATTCCCGATGCTAAAACTGAAATGTTAAGCCATACCACTCATTTGCACAGAATGCACAGAATGGACCTTACTTTTGTAGCCTGTGAAGTCTCCCACCATTTTGGGAAAAAAATGGGAAATTTTCTTTTTGCCTGAAAACCACTGATAAAATTATCCTATAAAATCCTCTAAGCACATGAAAGTGTGGTAAAATAGCCATACCCAGACCACAATTCCCGAGAACATCCCATTATCACCACCCCCAGCACCTCAAATGTCCTATTGTTTTTTTAAAGTCATTTTCAACTTATGGCAACTCAGAGGTCATCACAGGGTTCTTTGAATAACATTCATCCAGAAGGATTATGCTAGGGCCATCCTTGGAGATTGAGTGAATGCATCTGCAGTCAACCAGTGGATTTTGATGGTTGAATAGTATTCAAATCTTGGTTTCCAGAGCTGTAGTCAAATGCTCAAACCATTATACTCATGCTGGTAGTCCTCTTCAATTTAGCAATAAGACATTTGGCAGTCAAGAGGAATTTGAGAGGAAAAAGAAGGTTATTTAGGCATGCCCTGGGTTGCAGAAAGCCCACAGGAAATTGGGAATACATGTGTTCTTGACATCAAGCAACTGCATATTCCTGTACTAACCTATTATCTCACACATATAATTTTGACCTGGTAACCTGAAGAATTAATCCTTTATACATGTTTATTATACATTGAAATAAAACAAAAAAATGGAAGTGCTCTCATGTCTTGATTGTCCTGACTCCCATGTATTTGGAGTTGCCAAGCTACTTGGAGTAAGCATCGCCTCTCTGGTATCAACTTGTCTTTCATTCATTATGGCAGGACCAGGATCATACTGGGGAGCCATTCATCTTAGCTTATTATATGAGATAAGTGCCTTCACTTTCAAAAGGGCTTTCATTGATTCAGGGATTCCATGTTTCAGAAAGTTTTCTTCCATGACCACAAAAACATATTGTCTGCAAAGGTGCTTTGTGAGAAATGTCTTCACTGATAGATTCTGATATGCAGATTCCTGTCTTCAGTTGTGTATGCCTGCAATATTTTAATCTGCGAAAAGCACTTTAAGATTAGCAACCAGCATCCCATTTAATCAAGCAATTAATCAATCAGTATTTTACCTCAAGCCTGATCTTCATTAAGGTTACCCAGTTCACCCTTGACGCTGTCTGATAGTCCAATTTTGGTTCACATTTACAGTCAGCTTGAGGGAGGAATAGATGATCCAATGTATTTGTGGGATGTAGTTAGGCATTTGTTCAATACTCTGACCTTGAAAACCTCTTAATTCAGCAAACATGTCAGTGGCATAAATGAGGTCAGGTCTTGAGTATTGGACAATTTTTGACAATCCTGTTTCTTTGCTGTGCTCAAAGAAAGAGTTTCAGGACTTAGACACAATTATCATTGCTTGAGCGACATGCAGGACCAAAGGTCATTTTAAAGGCTGATAGAGTGATGTTAAGCCCTTGATAATACAGCAATTCACAGGTAAGGTATACATACAAATACAAAGATCTTGGGTTGCTTTATGTGGCGTAAATTTAGGGATTTTTTATTTTTGTCTATTGGGTATTATTTTATAAATTTATGCCCAATTTTCCAGTTTGTCCAGATCGTTTCAATTTATGTTCCTGACTCAGCCACCCTTCCCAGTTTTATATTATCTGCAAATTATTGACACACAGTCATTTCAAAACATGACTTATTTTTGTTTAATCCAGAGTTATGAATTGAGAGAATATCTGAAGTTTGAAAGAGAGTTCATCACAGTATGAAATCTAAAATTGTCAGTCAGCATCTCTAGACTCAATCCAATAGTAAAATCTGAAAAAAGCAGAAAAAGCCATTTTCATCTTCCTGTTTCATTGCATCACAAACATCTGTACTGGAAGGCTACCAAGGCTTTGGAGGCAGCTTCAAGGGTGGCAGGTTGGAGCAAAAGAGAAAATTGTTTTCTTGGGATGGCACTGCACCACAAAAGATTTAGAACATAATTTCTAACCTCTCCACTTTGAAATCTAAGGAGACATGGTGGAGATTATCTCAAATCTATGATCAGCTAGTCCTTGGAAATGTAGCCTTTAAAGATTCTTGTTCTATTAATATAGGTCTTTGATTGTGAATTTTTTAAATCCTGTAGGCTCTTTCCTGTACAATATATACATTTTAACCTGACAGTGCTTATTCTTACCAAAGCCAAAAGAATAAATCCCGAGAATGGGCACATAAAATAGTTATAGTTATGACAAATGCAGGTAATAGCTTCTGGAATACTGGATTCAGATCGTGCTAGTTTGGTTGACATTTATGGGAAACAAATCTTATTGTTACATACAGGTGCTTTATCAAGCAAGTGGAACCAGTAAAAATCATATACTACACCTGTGAGGTTTATAATTACTACTTGTGAAATCTCATGTACCCCCACCTCCTAATAAAAGCAAGTCATCTGTGAAATGATTAAATGCATAGAAAAGATCACAGTTCTTTGGAACTAGCACTGTATGGATAGCAGGATTTCAAAAGTACGTTTACATAATGTATACTTGTATCTTTAATATAAAGGAGGAATTCTTTTTTCTGAAAGAAAGAGAAAGGCCATACCATCTATGTTGATAAACATGGGCTAAAGGATGAAGCCAAATATAAAGTGAAATCCCACAATGAAACTGAGAGGGAATGCCTGAACCAAGGGTAACCAGTGAATTTCATGGCTTAATGGGAATTAGAACTTGATCTCTCAAATCCTAGGTCAGCACACTCAACACACTCAACACTATAAACCACACCTGTGAGTGTTGTGAGGTAGAGGCAGAAGTGGAGGACTCAGAACATTTCTTCCTAAAATTCCCCTATTACAACAGGATTTGACTTTATTATCTAGAGCCTCATTTGGAGAACTATACTCACCTAGAGAATAAGGAGAAACTGCACATTCTTCTACAGGGTTCAGATAAAAATTCTATTTTAAAACTGACCCTTTTTACGAAAAAAGCGCTGGCCACCCGCGAGAAGATGAAAGCAGAGAGCTGTGACATCACCACCATCAATGCAATTTAATATGGATATTTTTACTAGTTTTACTTACCCTTCCCCTCTCTCAACTTCTAAGTAATTAATTGATTTTTAATCTTTTAAACAAGAAGTTTTATAGATAGGAGTGGGTTTAGCATGATGATAGGTACAACGGGTTTTATTGAGAATAGGTAAGTATAGGAAAGAGGTTGGAGGCAATCTTTATAGTGTCTCCAACTAGCAGCCAAAACAGGATTCAGCAGGGGTGTGAGTGCTCCGCAGCATTGGAGCACAAGCAGGAAAACAGGAACACAAGCCGGATGCTAAAAGTCTCTTAGGATCCCAGCTGAATCAAGTCAGGCAGGGACAAGCTGCTTTGAAGGCAAAGAGTTCAAAAGGTAATAGAGTCTTTCAGGATCAATCACTGGGTCTCGACGACAAACAGGAACAAGGACAAGACAGGAACAAGTCAGCCTGAGGCAGGCTGGCTGGCACGGCTTGATGAAAGGCCCAACTGGCCTAACCCGCAAGATCTTCTCCCAAACACGTTGTTGGTACAAGACGCTGGCATGGGGGTTCACAGGGCAGTTACTGTATAGTATTCCTTGGTTGCGTCGCTCGTCAAAAGCCAAGATTGATGATCTCCTGTATGTTTTGTGAACTCAGTACTCTTGGAATGTGGTGCTCGTTAGCAACTAACATCTGGGCTGATGGGAGGCAAGCTCTCTGCCCCTTTATCCTGCTTGCTCTATCAGGGAGGTGAGATGGTACAACCTTGAGAGGCCTTTGTTATGCTTTCATCCCCTGCCTTCTCATGGGAAAGGCAGGGAGGCCCTGGACAAGACTTGAGAGCGAAGCAAGCTGGCTTGGAAAGTACTTTCTGATTTCCCTGGCTGGAACTCTGTTCAAGCAAAAGTGATGCCTGTGGCCTTTGAGGTGTGACATTGCATATGTACAGTTGTTGTTTTCAATGCAAATTTTATGTATGTTTTGAATGTTGTCCTTGGCCTACAAAGGAGCAGAGGCATCCTCCAATTTAAGATTGCTGAAATGCAACTAATATGTTTTGTTTCATTCATTTAAACCTGAATAAAGACCATGGTTTCCTATCTACTATTTATGTTAATTCATGCTGCAAAACTAGGATGATTATGTTATGCCAAATTGCTTTTGCTGTAAGGAACCTATTGCTTATTTCTGTTTTCTATAGAATTGTCACTGACTGTACTGTTTGCTTATCAGTGTCATATGGCTCCATCTTGTCTATATTCTCATATGGTTGTGTTAGTATGACACGATGCACAACTGTAGCACTTTGGTCCCACTTTAACTGCCATGTTTGCATCCTATGAGTTGCAAAGGCTTGTAGTTTGGTAAAGTACTCTAGCTCAAAATTTAAAATACGCCTCCTTAACCTGCTTGGATCCCACTCCAAATCATAGGAGCGCCAACCCAGGCACAAATTGAACAATATGGCTTACAACTAAGCTGAAGCTATTATCTTAGATGCAAAGAAGGACTTCCTGAAATACATATTTGCTTTTCATACAATTTTAGAGAGCTAAATTATCTTGATACTGTACAAAGTATCATTTACGTAAAGTAGGCAGTATATTTTCAAGAACAGCTGTGAAGAGAACCTCATTGGTGTCCATCTTCCCCCAGCCTTCTGTGCAGCTCTACACAATAGAAATGAGAAGGATAAAGCCTATTCACTAAGGGTTCCTCAAGAACAATATGATTCCATATGTAAACGTTCTTTTTGTCTCAGCCACAGCTGCAGATCTGTCAAGCACTGCACTCACAAAAGATGGCATTATGTTTCCTTAATGGAATTCTATACAGTCTTTCAGTTTTGTATAGTATTAATCATTAACCTGAACAGCTTGGATATTGAAAGCTTGTATCTAACTGCGTGTCTTATTATAATAGATCTAATTTCTTACACGGAAGAATGAAGATGGGATATGTCCAAATCATTGTCTAAGTAAGGCCTGTTTAACTGTTTTCTTGTGTTGCTAGCTTTTCCAAAATATTTTGTGATTGAATCCATGCAGCAGAATCTGTGAACATACACTTTTACTGGATACACTTTTCAGAAATTTATGCTGCACTTTCCTTATACACATGCTTATTCCACCCACATCTTGAGACCCATTATTATAGGTCAAAATTATGAGGTTTTTTTCCAGCTCAAAATCAATAAAAATTTCAGAAGTGTCAAAATAACTTTTTTGGATGTTGGAATACCTGTATTTGTGTATGTACATCATGAGAGCTCCCAAAATAGCACCCAAGACTGAACATGAAATTAATTTATGTTGCATATACACCTTATAAACAAAGTCTCAAGGTAATTTTGTATAAAATATTTTAACTAATTTTATGCATAAACAAAGGTTGTGTGCATTATACAACCAGAAACTATCTCAGCTATCCATGTGGATAGTTTTGAATTTTGGAACATTTTGTATTTGGGAATTCAAGATAATGGATGCTAAAGCTGTATTTATGTTGATATTTCAACCAGGTAAGGGATTCAAAGGGGTAACCACACCCTAGAAAAACACATAGTGTAGACTAGACACACATACAGTGAGCCGTTAGTATCTACTGGGATTTGGTCCACCCCACTGTGGATACCAGAATCTATGCGAGTTCAAGTCCCATTATCTGCAATAGTATAGTAAAATGGTGTCCCTTATATAAAATAGCAAAGCAAAGGTTTGTTTGTTTTAATTCTTTTTGTGGGAGAGGGATATTTTTAAAAAAGAAAAGAAAGAACCACCTATATACACTTCTTAGAAATTTATGCTGAACCCTTTTTAATAGATTGTATTTTCCTATCATGGCCTGAGAATGATGTTGTAGGTCAAGTCCTTGGAGATCTTTTCTCCATTCAGAATTGTCTTGGTAATTTCAGTTATGCTCCAAGTACTAATTTATTTGGAGATCATTCATGGCTACCCACAGTGATTTTTTGGGGAAAAGTCTGTTACTTTTCAGAATTCTATTCTGTTTGCTGCTATGTCAAACTTTTTGATATATAGAGAGTACATACCCATTGTATGTTCCCTTGTTCTTCTCAAGAGTTCATACACAGAGAAGTCTATTTCTCCCCTTATTAGCTCTATTCTACCTGGTTTGCCCATTATATCTGTGTTTTCTCTAAAACCAGACACTCCAGCTTCTCATGTTGCCTTCGAGGCATCTGGCATAAACCTATAACCACCTATTAATAGTAGCTCTTATTCCATGCCTCTGGCTTGTGCATGTTTTTGCCTGTCACTATTTGACTATCATATTTTATTTCATGCTCAGAGCTTATTTTTGGTTCTCATTTAAATAATTAAAAATATTTCCCCCTCATTCATGTTTGTACCCCAACTAGAAGGTTTCTATCTCTTGTTGGCCTTCTTCTAAGATTCTATTCAGATTCAAACCACCATTTTGATGTGAAGTATACCAAGGGAATGGACTTTCATTGGATTTAAGAGACTTAACAAACTAACCCTTTCACAGCACAGGGATTTTACTTACTAGTAAATTCTGGGGCTTCAGTGGGGGTGCCCAATAGGCTGATGCAAAATCTCAGATTAAAATCAGAATTTGTATCTGAGTCATTAAATTTGTGCATACAAAGCTATTTCTTAGGCATGCAGGAAAAGTGTGGGAGGGGGGATTTAGAATTTGAATCACTTACCCATTTTTTGTAAATGTTCTGTAACGATTGGATGTCTACCAAGGTCAGCTTAATGTTCACTATAACCATGAAGCAACTTTGGTAAAGCCTAACTAAAGTGCCTTTCAAATCTCATTCCTTTGGCCTCATCTTTACCAGCACTGCCATAAGAAAGGGAGCTGTGGGCATGACTAATCACAGCCATTTTAACTGTAGTTTGGGAAGGCCAGGCCCCCAATGGTAGAGATTGCAAAAGGCTCTGCCATAAACTACATTTCCCGGAATGCAAAGCTGCTCAAGTGCCAAATGATTGCTGAAGGACCCAAATAGTTGGCTGCAGCAGTCTCCATTTAGGGTTAGTTTAAATAAAATAAATAAAATGATTGAATCTGCAGAGGACAGAAGTAAGCAAGCATTAAGCAACTTTTGCAAAGTCAAGATAACATAAACTGCTTAAAAACCCCAATCCTTTTACTTTGGCCCAATTACTATGAGGAAGGCACTGTGAGGGGCAGCCAACCAGCCATTGAGAAGCATTAATGATAAAATAAAATGATTATTGCAAATTGAACTAAAGTAAATAGTAAGTAATCGTATAAATCTGTGCTAAGTTGAAGTTCTATGGTTAATTGTGTGTCATATTTCTCTTGCAATTAAATGATTTGCTCAAGGTCAGACTGTGTGGGTTATTCTCAGGGAAGACACTTGCCTACAGCTGGTCCTGCATCATGTTGCTCCCCTATTTCTTTCAGTTCAAAGAAATACTCATAAATAGGACATAGGCTAAAACAAAGTGACCCTTATTTCAACCCATTTTTGTGTCTAATCCTGAAATCTTGGCTTTCAACATTCTATCAGATTTTGGCATCTCTTTGGTGTAGCATGGTACTGATGACAACATGCTTCTTGAACTCAGATTCTATCTACCATGCTGTCTAGGGGGTATGTGAAACCCACAACCTGGGCACTGAACAAGTCATCAAACATGCACAGTATTTGTCTCTAGTAATCAGCCCACCTACACTTAGGGAGTCCTTAGCCCCTCAAGTGTACTAGTGTTTTCATATGGGTAATATTATGCTGTCCCTGTAGATTATAAAGCTTTTTCGGAGTAGGAGACTATGGTAGCAGGGGAGATTGAAATCAAAATTCAGCACCACGAACTCATTTGAATGCAAGGAATTCCTAGCCAGAGTTTATCAGGCTAACCATGCAATGCCTTTTGCATGGGTGCTTGACTAAATGACTTTTCTGTCAATTTTACTTTTCCACACCTTCATTTTTCTTTTTAAAAAACTCAACCTCTTTTGAATTTATGAAGAATTTTTCAGATTTTGGAAATAGCTTTTAAAAATCTCGAGGTTGATTGCATATTATGACTACTCTGGGAAGAAGATATTGTGGTCTCTTGTTCTTAAAAAAAGCTCAAGGGTTATTTATTTATCATTTCCATGACAAAACCTGACGAGTTTCAAATAAGTTTTGACTTAGAACTAGACAATCCATGGACTACCTTGAAAATGTCTAAAAACATTTTCCACTAATATACAGCTTGCATTTTTCAGTACTTCTAGCAAGCAGATTAGTTAACTGTGTTATGCACAAAGTAGAAAAAGTGCAAAGAGAGCCCAAAATATTCTGATACGACACATAAATTGTGCTATGGTTTTCCCATGAGTTCAATTATTGGAGTCTGATGTACTCCTAATGAAGGATTTTTAGTACACAGAATATATACTGTCTTTCATTTCCTCTTTCAGATTTCTTCTGCTGCTCCTGTAGGAATAATATTAATAAATTAATAATTCTTACAAGAATGTGTATAGCATCAAGGATGATATACAAGTTATTACCAGCAACATGCATTTGGATAAAATATGTTGTTTACTAGGTGAAGTAGCAATGAGGTTGATTCAGGTTTTCAATGTCTAAATTACACATAGAGAAATTACAATTCTGGATCAGAATTTTCACTTTTGACATTGAGCTTTCTGCAAATTCTTATTGAGCAGAATAGAAAAAATATATATTTCATGAAATTCTTAGAAGTGGCACCATGGCTGTGAGAGAAATATAGAAGGCATTCAAAAACCTTCCACAACCCTAGGTACATTGACCACCATGCCCTCAAGGCATATGTTCTGAGACCCCATGGATATACAAAAATATACTGTAGATTATAATAAACCCTATATTTTGAATTCAGTTTGGTCAGAAATTTACAATATGACCACACTAGAAAATTTAGATTCTAAAAACACTTCTGAATGGAATATGTTTGGAGAGTAGTTAAATGAAATCATAGATACCAAATTTGTAGATAAGAGGGGGTTATACTGTGTTGTGTAGATAAGCCATTTCAGGGCTTCCAACACCTTAGATGGTTGGTATTTCACAGACTTGCCAGGTGACAAACAGCTGGGAAACTGGATATTTTAATTTCAAGCATGACAAAATGGATAGAATGACAAAGAGTGAAGAATAACTTATAACATTGTGTAATGAGGGCAAGGGTAACAGAGTGTCAGGGTAAGAGAACTATGCTACTAGACACAGGATTATAAATATCTGATGGATTTCTAAACTTATTGGATTTCTCTACAGAAGCAACTAACAGCATCTTTTTCTCTCTACAGAATCTGACCAAAATAATATGCCATAGCAGCTGTTTGATGGAACATTAGTCTTTGAAGGTCATTGACAAAGAATGAAAGCTCTTCTGGAATTCTGAATCCCATTGCCCTATATATGGTAGCCAATGATAAGATGAATTTGAAAAATATTAAAATGTTTGACTAGGGTATAATTATTTTTCTTGGATTGATATTTCTTCTACTTCAAGGAAAAAGAGATTATGCAAACAAGACTAGCCTTTAATTAAAATGCACACCCAATAATCTATTCAACAACAGGAAAGGAAGCATGGCAATATAAAATATAAAAGGTTAGCAACGTATCTTCATTAAAACTCTCAAATGAGGATCTCATTCAAGAGTTATTAGTTTTAATTAAATCTTTCTCCAAAGGAGAGGTCACTGCCGCTGTATAAAAATAAGTTATTTTATAATGAAGTTTGATATAATTTAGAAAATGTAATTCTGTTCCTAGAATTGTGCATTTGAATTATTTGAGTATTGATTAAACAATTTGTACACCTGCCAGAAAACAAGAAATCAGGATCCTATATTAGAATATTCCGGTATAAAACATCTGTGAAATGATTCCTTCCTACATATAAATTAATTTCATTAATTTGGCTATCTCTAGAAATGAAAATTGTTCTGCATGTTTGCTACCTAAATGAACAGTCTTCCCCAAGAAGCGAGCAGAAAAGATTTTATGTTTTAATTTTATCTCAGCTTACTCAGCACTGTGAAAAAATCTATATACAAGTTTATTGCTGTTGAAATCCCCAAATAACTACATTTTTCTACAGTAAAACCAAAACGATAAAATTTCAGTTACTTGTATTGCATATGTGTCCATAATAAGTGGGTTTTATATGCAGGGAGAGACACCAAATGTAAGAGTGAGCAAAATTCAGTGGACTCTTGTATAAAGGACTCTTGTAGCTCATACAAACTTGTATAAAGGACAGAGATAGTCTACTGGGCTCTTTTAAGAGACCTAGATAACTTCCTGGAGGGATATGAAAGCAACTGCAGGGAGCTAATGCAGGGGGGGGGGATAAAGTCCAAAGCAGATGCTTCACAAAGGCACTTGCAGTCTGAAAATAACCCCCCATATGCATTGCCTCTTGTCCTACTATTGATTCTGTCAACTTAATATTCCATTGTTAGGTGATGTCAGGTGGTCAGCATTTTTAAAACGGCTGTTAACTACTGAGTTTCAGATCAAGGATATATGTCTTTATTTTTTGCAGTATAAATATACTGAAATAAGGGATTTTCTGCAATGCCATGGTTGATATTCTGAAATGTACATAAAAGCTGGAATTCAGAGATATCAACAACACATTATGTCATATGAAATTTGGTAATTAAAAATGTGAATCTGTGGCATAAGAGGCCAGTTTTGTTTAAGATGGCAGGTACTAACATCCCCAGCATTGGCTATTCTAGCTAGTGTTGATGGGAGTTGTAGTGTGACAATGTCCAAAAGGCTATCTGGTTCTTGAGATCTCGTATAAGCAATGTCTTACCATCTATGTTTTAGTCCTATCAAGTAATAATACAATTTTAGCAGCTCTGTTTGTTTTTTTTTGTTTTTCCTTCAAGGGCTCTTTCATACTAGATAATTATAGCACAATGATGTCACTTTAACTGCCATGGCAGATTCCCTTGTCCTGCTATATTAACTTTGATGGCCATTTTCATAATGCATGACTCTACAAACCCCTGGATGCCATATGATGATGTCAGGCTAGTTAAAATGGCACCATAGTGCTATAAATGTGTAGTATGAAAGGGTCCCTGGAAGAACAAATGTGTCATAGCTGCTAAAACTGTGGAACCAAATGGCAGATCTAACTTTTTAAAATTGTAGGACATTGCTTAGATTTCTCTCCTTCCCTCAAGATTTCAGGAGAGAAGTTCAAAGAGACTGGTCTAATCTCTACCAGCTCTTTACTATGGGTCCCAAAGCAACAAGGTGAACTCTGCACCACCACATGCCCTGCTTAACTAAATTAAAGACATAGGAAGCTCTCAAGAGCCAAAGAAAGATAAAGTGGTGACTGATTTCAATATTCCTTGAGCCTTAAACAAACCACTTTCTCAGGAGCTGTGAACTAAAGGCCAACAAAGAACAAAATTCAGATTAAAGATTTAGGGCAGAGAATAACATAGCCTTCCACATAGTAATATTTCTTCACCCAGAGGGTCATTGGGTTATGGAATTTACTTCCAGAAGAGGTTGTGACAGCTGTCAGCCTGAACAACTTCAAGGCAGGATTAGACAGATTCATGGATACCAAGTGTATTGGTAGTTACTGAAAAGGACATTCAAGTGCCACCTCGGAGTTGGTTGAGGTAGGCAGGATTTCCCTGGGTACTGGTTGTGGGGGTTCGGGAGCAGGTTAGGGTTTTGCCCTCCCTTCTGCTCGAGATCCCCGTGTACAACTGGTGGGCCACTGTGTGATACAGAATGCTGGACTAGATGGGCTGAGGTCCGATTCAGCATGGCTCTTCTTATGTTCTTATGTTCTTATGTAATAGACTTCAGCTCCTGGTAGTCTTAGGACATTATCACACATACCAGAGGAAATGCCTTTTAAGTAGGCAACCCATTTTTTAAGAAGGCTAAATGGGGACTTGATACATACTGGATGCATAGCCACCCCATCACACCAGCATCTCCCCTTTCCATATCTCATGAAATAATGTGCCTTTGACTTATCACCCAGCAGATGGATGACTCCTCCAAATCCATCAAATGTCCCCACACATCACTGCCTTTCCCCTCCCTTTTGTTTGGCTTATCTTACACAACTACACAACTTCCTGACCTGTGTCCAAATGAAGAAATGTAAAAACATCTTTTTGGTCCTGCAGAGCTGTGCAGTTCTGAAACTTAGAAAATAGAAACAAAAGAAAAACACAGTAAATATAGAGAAATTGAACATGTATGATATTTAAACCATTTCTTTCAAGAGAAAAACTACTCCTTTCTTTGGGAAATCCATGATCTGCTGATCCACTTCTTTCAATGGGAAACCCACAATCTGTTAGACCACTTTTGGCCATTCAAACACCATGATCTGTTAATGCACTTCTTTCAATGGGAAAACTAACATCTGTCAACAGAAGACAAACTGTCAACAATAAGCGGATGAGTGCACCATCATACATCAAATTCATATCTGACAGGCAGTGAGAAATAAAGGAAGAGCTAAGGCAATTGAAATCCCATCTTACAAAAGCTAATGTCTGCAGAACCTCTGCATGAGGCTGCCTATGGGTTACCAACAAAACAACCATGTGTCATGTTATGGGACCCATACGAACAGTCAGAGTCGGGGTATTTTACTGTGTGATAAGGTCCCTAGCTGACAGAGTTAGTGGTGAGAAATTGCAGTATTTGGTCTGCAATTTCCATGCCCAATTTAAAGGAAAAACAGCAATCACAGTAATTCCTGTGAGGTAGGCTTATGACGAGAACACAGAGCAGAGAACAGGTTTAAGCAGGCATATCTGATAAAAAATATTTTAAAAGTACATCAGATAAAAGCATAGATATCTAAATGTGTGTCTTAGAATAGATTTCAGATGTTTTTGGATGTTATCTGAGAGCAGACCTTTCTGGAGTGTCTCAGAACAGATTACCAGACCAGAGTAAAACAAAGAGGATAATAACAGACAGAATTAATAACTTGAATTTTTATACCTAAGAATGCTCAATAAGCAAAAGAAGCTTTAATTAGCAATCACAGCTAAGCAGCCAGTGATCCTGCTCTCTGCTGCTGTGTGTGGTAACATATATCATGGAGGCAGGGAGTTTTTATTCCCTAGTGAATGCAGCTGAAGCTGGACGCACTAATTAGCAAGGCTTCAACTGTGGCCTTGAGAATCTCAGCCAACAGATAGCATGGCTCAATGCCTATGTTACCCACAGAAAAAGGGTGGGCTCCCAGAAGTCTTTTAAAAGTCAGGATTTAGCATCTCAAGCAAATCTGTTTTTATTTATATATAAAGTCAGGATAAAATAGTTCAGTTAAATGGATGTGTTTGTCTTCATGGACACATTGCCCATGGAGCCGTTTTCTTTTAATATAAACTTTGTCTTTTGTGTTGTGTCCCTTCTCTTTGTCTTTTATGACGTGTCCGCTCTCTTTCTCAAGCACCCATCCTGTTTCCAATGAACACTCCCAGCCTTATTGTTGTTCTTGCATACCTTCAGATCAATTCCATGGCCCTATGATGGATTTTTCTTTGTGTGATTTATTTAAAGGAGGGTTGTCATTGCCTTCTTCTAAGGCTGATTTACCCAAGCACACCTAATGGCGTCAGGACCCAAGTGGGCCAAATCGAAAACGTCTTGATGCCCTTTTAAGGGTATATGGCATGGCAATAAAAGCGAAAACCTCCGCACATGCCCAGTAGCTCCCTTGCGCAGAAGCCTGTAAGCAAAGCACTCCCTATCGGGCAGGCAGGGAGTGCTTCCCCTCTCCCTTTGTCTCTGCCGCACGCACGTTTGCGGGGAAGGAGAAAAGAATCCGTGAAGGAAGTGTAAGGGAAGGAATGAATGAAGGGCTTTCCTCCTCCTCCTCCTCCTCCTCCTCTTCTCTCCCTCCTTCCTTTCTTCGGCTCTATTTCTGTCTAGACCTGAGGGGCCTGAGGCTATGAGGATTTGTGGGAGTTGGAGTCCAAAACACCTAGCGGGAGGGAGGGCCCAAGTTTGCCCAGGCCGCGCTGCCTGTATTCGACCTCATTTGAACATTTTGGCTGTTTTTCTATTTACATTTACATTGGGATCCTAATTTTGGACTTATGGGAGACTCCTATGAATTATGAGACGGATGGTAGGTAATATATTCTGATTTTGATGCATTTACATTGCATTTCTTGTTGATTATTATACAGTTCTGCTTAATATTGTCATACAATATAATAAAAATACAATGTGACAATAGAATAATGATATATTTTATATTACATGTAATATTACAAACAATATTGCAGTATAGTGGTATTGTACAAAACAGTAATATATAATATTTTATTTTACTTTATTTTGGGTTATTTGAGTTTTATAGGAGTAATGAAAATATTTAGTAGAGGGTAATTTTATTTAAATAAATAATTTTATTTATTTTTTTATAATAATAATATAATAGAATGTTATATTATATTATAATGTCAATATATTATAATTATATTGTAATGTAGTATAATATAATTATGATATAATATAGTATGAGTATGGTATAATATATTGTATATACATTGATACAATATAATACTACTAATGGTATTGTGATATTATAATTGTATATTTGTTTTACATGGGGGGGTAATGTTTTTTGGGGGGGCGCCAAAATAATGTTCGCTTACCATTTACAATTACCTTAGACCGCCCCTGTTGATAGGTCATGGTATGATATCTTGTCAAGGCAGAGAAAAATCTCAAAATATTATTTACATCTCAAGAAGTTTAGATGAATTGTTTTAATTATTTCTCCTTCTACTCAAAATACTGGGCATTACCTGCCTAGAGTACATCTCCAACATCTGTATTGAACACCAACAAATCAATGCAGCACTTTGGATTGGATTTGTAATGGCAATTTGATGGATATGGCTCAATGCTCCTGTTATGGACAGAACACTGTTTTTAACTTAAGTGAATGTGTATGATGTGTTAATGTTAATTGTATTTCAATGTATTTTAATGCTGAATGTTTTTGGTTTTATATTGTATTTATATTGTGTTTGGCATCCAATTGCTGCCTTTTGTTAGGCCGCTCTGAGTCCCCCCTCGGGGGTTGAGAAGAGCAGGGTAGAAATGTTGGAAATAAATAAATAGCTGCTATATTTCCCCCAATTTCCTTAATCCCCAAATTACAACCTAATTTCCAATACAACGTAGTTATACATGAAAAAAATGAGCTTTCTCACCCCATGCCAGCATTATATCCTGCCATTAGCCTGCCTTGAAATATTGAAAATGTTGTTTTTTAAATGCACACACTTAGGGCTGGATGTTCAGGATCATCTCATATTTCCTGAGACTTATGGATAGCCCTTGGTGATGTCATTAAGCCTTATGTATTAAGAACCAACACATGCACACTATGTTTTCCTGTTGCCAGATTAAGACAGAAATCTTAGTAACTGCATTGTGTTTAGATCAAAGGAGAAAAGTGGAAAATAAATAAATACAAGTGTTATCAATCATCATCATCATATTCATCATCATCATCCAAGGACAAGATAAAATGAAGGTATTGCTCTTCTTCCTTCAGAGGAAGGTGGAATTAGGAACATAGGTTTCTAGCTAGAAGATAATACGTTGTGCTACAATGACTGGGAGGGAAGGAGGAAACTGGCCCACTCAGACATCAGAAGTTGAGGCACACAATCTGCAATAATTAACAGTTTGATGACAAGAAAATCAAAATAATAAAATAATAAAAATAAAATAAATAAATAAAATAAAGAAGCCATACAACAGAAAAATATCCAAGTAGATGTCTTACATGCCTCACATTATTTAGAGAGTGCTTCTCATGGTCACTGTGTTTGAGGGTCTCCATCAAACAATTCATCTTCACTCACAAAGACTCACAGGTCTCTTCCGGTTCCCTTTCTTGTTGATCTGGATACTTTCCACACAGCCATATAACCCAGAATATCAATGCAGATAATTCACAATATCCACTTTGAACTGGCTTATATGAGTCCACACTGCCATATAATCCAGTACAATGTGGATTTTATACAGCTGTGTGGAAAGGGCCCTGGAAGAGGATGGGAGTATTCTTTGTCTTCTGAGGAACTTGAACTCTGGGGCCAGGAGGGGCATTCCAGTAGTTACGTAAACACAAAGGTCTCCTGGAAAGTTTTTTTGCAGTTGCAGCAATTTATAAACTAGAATTTTCAAAATGTAACAAGCTGCTGTTTTAATAGGCGAGATTAATATTCATATACAGTTCTTTATTTCTTTCTCCTTCATAACAGAGCTCACCAGAACTGGAAAAAAATGTTTCGTTGTCTTCTATCTGGAGCTGGCAGATGAAAAGGTTCTCTTCCTTTTATGCTCCACCCTTTCTGTGGTCTTGCAGGTATTTTACAGGGACAATCAATGTTTTGACTCATGTGAGTATGTGCAGAAATATCTTTACTTAGGGAAAATTCCATGAGGGTAGTCCCTCTTTTGGTTGGCTACAGTCCTAGTTACATTTCTTAATCTCTGTCCAGTTTTTCCTAATCAACAATTACCTGCTTCCCTGCACTTGTGATCCAGATGGGAAAGAAAGTAAACAGCTGCCCCAACAAGGAATTACTTCAGATACGAGACTGTCTTTCTGCAGTTTGTGCCTGGAATTAAGGATAGGTACAATGGGAAAAAAGAACATTTAGAGTATTTATCATAAATATGAACAGCAGACAACTTAAGTATCATCTGAAACCCAAACTTTTCATTCCATGCTAGATTTTTTTTTACTATAACTGCACATGTAGAACATTTCCCAATTTCTTCTTCTTAGCCAAACCTTTGGCTAATATCTTTATGAAGGATTTCATTTCGCTTGGAAATTGGAGATTTTCCATTACTATGTTTGAACCTTTTTAGATGAGACATATGCTCTTAAAGGATTGTTATAAGATATAAAGAAGTGGGCATCCAACTATTAATTATAGGTTTTTATTACGCTTAATCGCTGTTTAATTGTTTTTTTAAAAAAATTCTCAATTACCTATTTTATGGCTCATGATCTGCAGAAGGTGATGAGCTCTGTCACTCCATGAATTTTTCATACTACACTGCGATTTGTATCCCTCAAAACACTGGCCCTCCCATCTCTAACCTTGTTTTTACCCCATCCCACCCTCAACTCCAGCAAACACATCCTCTTGCCATTTTTTTTACAGAACCTACAAAGAATGGGATAATCTCTTTGACTAGAGATTTAAGTAGGAGAAGGCAATGTGACTGTAAATCAATCATATGAGGTTGATGGTTCACAAAGGCTGGGCCTGCTAATATTATTGCTATCTCATCTGAGTGCTGCTTCCTCCTCAAAAGGGTGCACCTAAGAACAAAATTCACATGCTCAGTTTACCTATGAAGTGTGCATACTTGTATCATTAGACAGGTTTTCTTGAAAGCACTCAGTTGCCTAAATATGCTCTTCACACATCTTAGAACAAGCGATAGCAAAGTAAGTGGGAAAAATGTCAATTTCATTTATAAGGATACTTATTACACTTATGCTCATTCTAATTTGAGGACAGACATCCTACAAGAAAGGGATGTAAGGTATGTTCTACCAATACAAGTATAGCAGATCTCTTGTTTCCCTCTCTGAAAACATAGCTTGTTCATGTTGTTTCCCCATTCCACTGCAACATAGCAGAGGACAACTAAGAAGTGTTGGGTTGTATAACAATAGCTAGGCACATAATGAAAATGACATCTTCTAGCACTTCCGGGAGGTTCTGGGTGATGGATTCACTGTTGACTATTAATGCATAGCCAAATTGTTCTCAAACATTTCCCATCATTCCCCACTCTGTACTGGCCACTGCATGGCTGTGATGTTGGAAAATCACAGTCAAAGGCAACATGAAAAGGCATGTTCCATTTGGGTTGAGTCAATCCCACAAAGAGAAAAATGAAAAGACATATGTAGGCCTACATACGAAATAAGTTGTACTTGCTGCTGTAGATGTCAATGACAGGATGCTGCCAGTCAATGTTTACATTTACATTAACTCACTATACTAAATATCCTACTAGAACACAAATGAAAAATATATATATTTACTACTTCCACATACTTTTGGTCCCACAAATATTTTTAAGAGGGGACAAAGGTAAAGAAGAAAACTGCTCTGTGAATTTTGAAAACCCATATTTTCTATTTACCCAGATGCTAAAAAAATGAATGAAGTTAAAATGAAGACACAAAAGGAAGGATGAAGAGCTTGAAATATTCATCTGTACCTATAGACAGAAATACTAAACTGTTCTCACTCCTATTAAAAATACCCCCAAATAAAAATATGAATGTTTCATATATGATTGATGTTGTTTTTAAGAAACCCCCCCCCCCCAACCAATCACATATCTATTAGAAATATTTTGGAGAAACAGATTGTTTAACAATCACACTATTCAGTATCTGCCACTTCCTAGTGGAAGCTAACCCCTTCTACTCATGTATCATTCTCTGAAAAGGGCTCCCAAGTTTACACTGAATTTCATTTGGGAAAAGATGCATTATATTATTGTTTCCATTATTTAAAACATAGCAAGTGATATTACTCAAATAATATGAGCATGGAGATTCTGCTCTCTTTCTTGAAATCCAGTATTTGTTCCGTAAAGTGGCAGATTCTCCATCTTTGAATGTCTTTAAACAGAGATTGGATGTACATTCCTGCATGATAGGGGTTTGGGCTGGATTACTCCATGATTTTTACCCATACAGCAGCAGAAAATAGCAATGCTTCTTGCTCGCTTCCTGTCTGTCTCTCCCTAGCATCTTCCTTAAAACTATAGTAACTTGAGAAAAGTTAAGGAAGTTCTTCATTTTTTTTCCAACTTTTTTTTTGCAAATCTATGTGCATGTGTGTTGATGAAATGAAGAAGCCAATAAATGGTGCCCCACAGTAACAGATTGTGAATTGCCTCCTTTTCTTCTGCATGTGCATTTGTACTAAATGGGATGATCAGACCCCTATGGTTTGATAAAGCAAGACTATCCTGGCTGCCAGGTGAAACAGAGATTGAGTCCTCAAGGCAAAGAGAATAAGTAGCTGAGCTTTTCAAACAACTCAGTGGGTGTTCAATAAAGCCGAGAACCTGAGCCAGCTCTTGTTCTGAAGCTTGAATAGCATTCCAGCATTTCCTAAATCAGAGTTTGGCTGTTATATGCATTTTGTAAACTTCTGCAAAAAGAGACAGGAATGAAATGCAAAATGTAAATGTTATTTTTGTTTTTTCATTACATTTACCTGGAATGTGGCACAGCTGGCTGGGTGAAAGCTGCATAAGATCTCTACTGACCAGAAGGTCATGAGTTTGAGGCCTGCCCGGGTCGGGGTGATTTGTGTAGCTCGTTGTCGACCTTTGCAACCTGAAAGACAGTTACATCTCTCAAGTAGGAAATTTAGGTACCACTTTGTGGGGAGGCTAAATTTAACTGATTTCTGGAATGTTAAATTGCCTCTATGTCTGTCTATACAGTATATGTTGTATGTCAACGGTATTGAATGTTTGCCTGTATATGTGCATTGTGTTCCGCCCTGAGTCCCCTGCAGGGTGAGAAAGGTGGAATATAAATGACATAAATAATAAATAATAATAAATGTACAGTTAGCTACTTTGGATTTACAAAGGCGGAAATCAAGACAAAATTATAAGCCTGGGTAAATCAATATCCACATACTGCTGTTTAGTCAGTAATATGACTTCATGGAGGAAAGAGTGATTGAAATTCATGGTGGAAGGAGTTTATTAGGCTTAATGCAACATGGAACTAGGAACTTTGGTCAAAATTGAACAACACATTAGATGTTTAGTTTAAACCATTAATTTTAAAGCCCAGTGGATAGAGCTGGTCAGTAGACCTGAACTGCATCCTGTTTCAAGCCTTAGTGAGATTTCTCCCAAAAATTCACTTTGAATTATTTTGTCTCATACTGGGACGAAAATGGGACCCCCTTTAAAAACTATGTATTGAGAATGGAATCAAATTATTTCTTTTCTAATATTTTATTCCAGTGACAAAGTTCGTATTTCTAGGTGTGAAAATTACTGCAGACTTAGAATGCAGCCAGGAAATCAGAAGACATTTTCTTCTTGGAAGGAGAGCAATGACCAATCTTGATAAAGCAGTTAAGAGTAGACACATCACACTGGCAATGAAAATCCACATAGTTAAAGTAGTGGTATTCTATGTAGTAACCTATGGATGCAAGAACTGGACCATAAGGAAGGCTGAGTGAAGGAAGATAGACACTTTTAAGCTGTGGTGTTGGAGAAAAAGTCTGAAAGTGTCTTGGACCACAAGAAGATCAAACCAGTCCACACTCCAGGAAATAATGCCCGGCTGCTCACTGGAGGGAAGAAAATTAGAGACAGAGATGATGTACTTTGGCTATATAATGAGAAGACAGGAAAGCATAGAGAAGAAAATTATGCTGAGGAAAATGGAAGTAAAAAGGAAGAGGAGCTGACCTAGGGCAAGATGGATGGATGTTATCCTTAAAGTGACTGGCTTGACCTTGAAGGAACTGGAGGTGTTGATAGTTAACAGGGAGCTCTGGTGTGGGCTGGTCCATTAGGTCTTGAAGAGTCAGAAGCGACTGAATGAATAAACAACAAATATTTTATGTAAAACTGGAATATTACATTTTCTCTGGCTTTAATGTATACAAAACCAACAATTTCTCTGCACATTTCCTGCAGACTATTAGCCTCAGTTCATTTCTCCATCCTACCAGTCAGACAAAAACATCAGAAAATACCAGTTCTTCCGTCTTTGGTAAATAAACCAATTTTGCCCCTTTGCTCTTGTATGCTCCCTTGTTGATTAACTGATATGCATTAAGCACCATACCTCACCCCACATTTACAGCCAATCGGATGTCTTTGTAGGGTTCTTTATACCAGACACAGATGGAGGACATTGATCCAATGAGCATTTAGGCAGCTCAGAAAAGTGCATCATTTCAAGTTCATTGTAATTGCCATGCTCTATTCTTCTAGTTTTCTCTCCCATAAGGAAAATCAATCTGAGTAGTGACCCACTTATCTGATATCTTTACTTCTAGGAAGCCATGGCTGTAAATGAAGGCAGAGAGAAAAAGGAAAAACCTCTGAGAAAACTAAAAAGGCAACTACTGCTTTGTCACCTTGTTGATAGCTAATGAAAACACAACTTGTTAAGGTGCATGATATGAATGAGAAGTGGAGTTTGAAATAGCCACAATTCTATCCTGAGGCCACTAAAGGGGGAAGGGGAAAGAGATCACTAAGAATGTTATAATTGTCTTCCTGCCTAAAGCCTGCTTGGTAGCAAATTGCTACTGCTGCACAGGCACTTGAAACAGAAGCCACATTCGATAATACACCCACAGCTGTTTTAAAAATAACTTGAATATAAAAGCTCCTCTGATTATTTCCACGAAGACTTTCAGAACTTCTTTGCCCAATTATCTCCAATCAGGCCTGAGAGTTCAGTTTTAGGGTTAAAGAACTTGCAGTTCCATTATAGATAAGCTCAGGGATATTGATTTGAGAGGGCTTCTTTTTTTCCCCCATTCTTTTCTCTCTCTCTCTCTCCCTCACCCTCTTTTTCAGTGTGAACCAGCTATCTGAGGAGGGCAGAAAGTTTTCAAATACTGTGGCTCTGTGACAGGATTATAATGGCAAAAAGCCCAATGCAGATCAAATGAAACTATCTCTGAGCCAGTTATATTAGGCACTTTGGGCATTATTCATTCTCTGTATTAAAGAGTCTTACTTTCTTCTTTCTTCCCCTCCCTCCCTTCCAGATTAGATCATGCTGGCACAGTTATGAACACGTTGAATATGTCCTGGGGTAGATTACATTATGTGCTGGAGCAGTCCACACCATCATATAGAAATGAAGTCAAGTGTTTTCTTGACTCAGGGATATACGGTCATGCGAATATGTGCATTTTCCAGCCAAAATTGGGTTTTAAGTGCACCTTTTTAACACGTGTTTTTCACCTGATAATCTGTATCTATGCACATTTTCCTTAAACATAATTTAGCTGTCATCACCCCTTTATCCCAGTTTCTTCCACATTTTAGGGCCAGTGTAGCAGTTCTTAGTTTCAACAAGAGTCCTTAGTTTCGACAAGAGGTGCTGGATCAGTTGCAGACTAGATCACCAGTAAAGGAAGATCAACTTGACACCATCTGGATTTTTTTTAAAAAAAATGAAGAGCATTGCATTCTGAAACTATTCCCTAGAGGTTGCATTAAAACCTAAGGGCAAGAAACTATTGAGCCACTAGGAGAAAACCTAGAGGTTGTAAAACAAATTTCTTTTAAAAAAAGATCTAATTGCTTTACATAAATGAGCTAACAATTTGTCAATTTTTATCTAGTTCAAATGAGCTACAATGATTTATAGTCTGCTGTAGTCATTCCAGAGCCGAAATAATTCAGTATACAATCTCTTTCTCTTACTTTTGAATGATCTTCTTTGTCATACTTTTAAAGCACTCCTATAGATAAAAACCTACCTTCCCAAGACCTGGGGACCTCTACTAGGTTAGTGGAGCACTGAAACAAAAAAAAACCCAGGTAACTGTAGGATGAAGTAGTAAATCCTGAATACAGTGTTCCCTATGATTTTGCTAAATGTCTTAAACAGATTGGAAATGTTAGCATAGCTCTTTAAAATAAAACTCAAAAGTTTTCTATGAATAAGAACAGGAAACAAAATTGCATATTGTGTTGCCCAACTGATCAACTACTTTTTTCTCTCTCCATAGCTCACTTGATCCTCCAAAGCATTTCCTGACAATCAGTCCAAGCAATACAGCCATAGCTGGAACAGCAGTGTTGATAGAACTGCAGCTGCTATTAGGGGAGACATAAAGAGAAATATTGGGTTGTTTATTCCTCTAGGGCAGGACATTCACATAGAAGTTCCAACAGAAAGGGATTGAAACAGGGCTGGCTTCATGCATCTAAAGTAAGTGAAGTATTGCCATCTAAAGAAAGACCATCTTATAAGACCATTACATTCAGTTCTCCAATTACTTAACTTCACTGTATAGGACCTCTCCTTTCAATCCCTCTTTCATATATGCTGCTGGCATGCCAAAAGGAAAGGCTATAGTGGATTTGTAGGTTTTTTCTAAAGCTAAATGCCATAGGAAATGTCTCCCGAGTGCTATGTTAAATAAATTGTGTGCAGTCAAGAATCACTTGACTTTATTTTCAAGTAAGTATATGGAGTCCTGCTCTAGTCTGGGACCAATTTACACACGTAGGGATTTACACTTCCACATAGGTTAAGGAAAGAAATGGGAAGAGTCTTTGACATCCTTTTTTTTGTTGTTGTTGGTTGTTTTTCTTTAGCACTAATTCGGTGATGTGAACTTAGAGGTAAAACACTGGATGGAGTAGGTAGTAACTTGCCCCTACTACACGGGATTTTATATAGTTTATATAGATTTGCAAATTTTATACATTTAGAAATACAATCCTTTAAAACTTGCATTCATAATGACATGTTGCATTTGTAGAGTTATCTAGCAGTTTCTAATATAAGATTGTCCCCATATGGTAGAATTCTCAATCTATATTGCCTCATTCCTAACTCATCATCTGTAGCTGATTATCTCCCAATAAGATTTATCATTCAGAGTAAGGTTAGGAAACAAAACATAGTGGAGGGTATGTTTTGTAATCATGGTTGGGAATTTTCTTTCTGACATGCACATTTTTCTGAGTTTCTTCTGTAAGGACTGTACTATATGTGCCCCAGGATTGAGCCTCGAAACAGTAGCAGAAGCACTTGTATCTTGATCTATCAACTGCCATAAATCTGCTTAGAGTTATAGATCTTAGCTGGATCTACTTTTATTTAAAGTGACTTGGAACTGTATTCACACACCTTAGGGGTGAAAGGAGAACCAGGACCTAGCTTAACTTTACTGTGTTGTCATATTTCCTGGATATATAAACAAGAAGAAAAACAATATTTTTTCTGCTGGCTTGCACAAATTGTGTAACTGAGCAAAATGTGTGAAGTACATACACAACCTTATCATAAAGGCCAGGCAAAGCAACCTGCTTCGACTGGCTTCTGGGGAGGAAAGAGGGAGCCGTAGTGCTAATCTGTTGCCATTCATGTATCTCCCTCTCAAGATACTTTCCCCACCATATGGGGAAAGTGTTACCTCTCAAGGAGGCCCCGTGTTGCTGAGGAAAGCATCTAGTGATGCTTTTACATTGGTTGGGGTAGGTTGGAGGCAGAGCCACAGGTGACATCACCTAATGGGGCCCTGTTCCCAAAGGTGGCTCTAATCATTCTAGGATGCTTATTTGGAGCCATGTGACAGGTTGATCATCTGCTGCTTTATTTCATTTTTAAAATGGTATTGTTTTGGTTCTTTGCATCCTCTTGAAGAATCAGCCAGTTGTTCTATGCATGCTGTGTCTGTATATATGCTTTATTTCCCACAGTGAAAAGACATTTATTTTATGCAGAGATATTTTACACAAATTGCAGAAACCTCAATGGGCAAAAAGTGCTCCTTGTCTCATTCTTGTTCAGGAGGCCAGAAATCTTGCAAGGTTGCTGATTTCTTGACAGCCTGTCTTGCTGAGAACAAGTAATTTTGTTAGCATTCACCACATTTATATGCCAGTGCCCAGTCTCCCAATCTTTTGAAAATGTTCTGTCTGATTTTATGTTGGAAAGTGCTGGTGGTGGGAAGGCAAAGCTGACATAGTTGGATAACATTGTGTTGAGGTGTTTCTCCCAGCTGATCATGGGGTGTTACACATTCAAAACTGATTTAAAAGAAAAAGAATTTTATGATATACTGTAGTAAATCTTTCTGTCATGCATGCTGGATTTTCCACCCTTTCTCTCCTTGCTTTATGTTCCAAGCTACCATTTTTATAGACCATGGAGCAAAAGACAGGATACAAATGAGTTTTAATTACAGTTAATAATTCTTTATATATTACATAGCATAGTGTAATTTTAAAAAGAACAAGGAAGATGAAGGACTATCAGATGAAGCTACTATTCCATAGCAAGGATATTGAATACATACCAGCATAAGTACTCTTGTTATACAACTCTCTTCATTTGTGCAGTAGTACCAATTTGCCAATCCATGGTCCTGCAGTCATACTTCCTCATATCCTCATAACACCACTATTTTTACTTTATTATTATTGTTATGTTGCTGTTGTTGTTGAAATTCTGTTGTTGTTGAAATTCCATTATTATTTGAAACACAACAAGATGAGTCCACAGCAGACACTCTGCTGGCTGTTGTATTGGCTTACACATCGGACACTTCCCAAGTGTCTAGGACTGTGTGATGTATTGGTGAATAAGGTGGCCTTCTGCAGCTGGCAGATGGTAATTTTGTCAGCGCCAATTGTGTTTAAGTGCAGGCCAAGGTCTTTCGGCACTGCACCCAGTGTGCCGATCATCACTGGGACCACCTTTACTGGCTTGTGCCAGAGTCTTTGCAGTTTGCCACTTTGTTGAAATTCTATTATTATTATTTTAAAAAACCATAATGTTACTCTCTCTCTCTCTCTCTCTACACACACACACACACACACACACACACACAATTCTGGAAAATAGCAAGAAGGAGAGTGAGAGAGGAAAAGAATCCTGCCCTTGACATCACCAAACTGACAGCATGCTAGCACAGAAACAGAACAGTTTGAGTTCAAACTGATTAATCCAAATGAGAGGTGAACAATAGCAGGATAACACAACAGAGAAGTCGAGTGTCAACTCCAGGATCAAAAGCAAAATACAAGATAGCAAGAGTCTGAGATCATACCTTCAAACACTGATATTGCACCCAGCAACAAGTTGCAATACTTGAGCTCCATAAATGCTAAGTACTCAGGCGTTCCCAATTGCTGGCTTGTTTCTCTGCTAATCTCAAGGACCTGGGAAGCTGACCCTCTTCACAAAAGATCCATGAAAGCAGGGGCATTTAACTCTTCATCTGCCTGCTCAGAGGAATTAGTTTGCACTTGCTCTGCAGGTGAAGAAGGGGTAGCTACTTCCATGGGTTCTACTTCTGTGCTTGGCTGAGGGAGCTGCTAAGCACTTCTGGGCTCCATCTCCAACACTGCCCTTTCAAACATCATCTCCTCATCCTAGCAATCCACTGCATTGACAGACATTGCAGGATTGACAGCTAGCTATTGATGGGTTTTGCCCATCAATAGCTGGGAAAGAGTGACTCATGGTGAATGGGCAGACTGGCATGTGATATATATGACGTTGTGCTTCAATTCCATTTGCCTCCCTGATATAGTAAAATCTGATGGAGAAATAGTATATTTTTTCCTCATTCTCAAAATGTAGGCCTTTCAAAGACACTGCAATACATTTCCAAATAAATGGATTTCATATTCAAAGGAATTTTGATTATTAGTCATTTTAGCTAAAAGATACATAGATACTTCATTACCTTAAGGAAAAAATGGAAACAAAGTAAAGGAAAGAAATAAAGAGTGATTCTGCACTGTCCAATGATGCAGTATGACATATCAGCCCAAATGAAATTTCCTGAATCACCTCCGACTTCCCAACTGCATTTATGTGACCCCCCCCCCCAATGCTGTAGTTGTGTCACTACTCTCCCCAATCCCATCCCACTCAGTAAGCAGCAACTCTGGATAATGTGAGCCAGAGCACTAACAAGAAGGTAGGTAGGGGTGTCATCCCGAGCCTTCGGGATGGAGCGGTATACAAGCATGAATAATAAATAAATAAATAAAATGTTGATGACTGTCATGACGTGAAAGGAAATGACAAAGGGCTGCCATCCCATGCCACTGGGGCACCTGAGTCTGGGGAATGCAGATTGCCAATCAAGACAGTTGCCACCAGTTCTGGTTAAGAACTGGGTTAAGCCAGATCATCCCCGTGTAGTGTTTAGTCATAGCAGGGTTGATTCACACACACACACACCAACCTAAGTGGGCAGTGTAAATGTGCCTAAAGTAAAGTATGAAAACAGTAACTGTTTTTCACTGGAACATATCTCACATATCATAAAAATTCAGTTATTCAGTAGACTTGCCATGCAGTTTAAAGAAGAGAATTCACATACCCACGCAAACATAAAATGATGCATATATTTTGGAAATGAGCACAACCAAAAGATGTTAAAATATTTGCAAAAATAATACAAATTATTCAACATTGTTTGTGGGTGTGTAAGTCTTATTCAATTCAATAAAATAAGCATACTAGTGGGAATTTGAAAAAATTCACGGCGCATGAGACAGACAGATTTTCATATTCCTGCCTTGCAGTTGCAATACAATAATAAATATTCATGCATGGTCATGAATACTGATATTTATCTTTCTCACAAGGCTCCCTTCTTCCTTTGAAAAGCACTTCAGAATTCAGAAAGAGTGAAGATTAAATAGAAGTTAAAAGTACTGTGTTGGAAAACAGGTATGCTAGTAAATATAGACAACAGAAGTTCTCCTTGTAGCACAATAAAAGGGCTCTACTTGTAGTGGGTCTTTGTAGAAAATGCCATTTATCTTGAGCCAGACAGAAAATGGGAGCTCTTCTGGTTTCACAGACACTCTGCATCATTATACTGGCTGCTAAAGAATCTAAAAGGCACACTACAATCAAATCATCATTTTATTATTAATATTATTATAATCATCAATCATTTACGCAATACTTAGTGCATGGAGTGTTTTAGCTTTTTGGTATCTTGCTGATTCTCACAAGTAACCCACAAAATAGATCACAATTGTGTACTCTTGAAAGATGAAAACCTTAAAATGTGATAATAGTTAGCATCAGGCCACATGGCAAACTGGCAAAATGTGATGTGCATTGAGACTTTCTATTTCAATCAGTGGCTATGTTTATACAAAAAATCTGTACAAAAATGACTTGGGCTGGAAATGCAAGCTAATATATGTGTGTTAATTTTCAGCCCAGTGGCATGAAAATGCTAGTCTCATTAGTTTTCAGGGTAAAAGAATGATATGAAATAGCTGAAAAGATGAGAGTGCATGTACAAGTGATGCTGGGGGCAGGTAAACATATGTGAGAATAAGATTCTATGTGCCCAAATTTTGTATATGAGAAGGAAGTTATTACATCTCCTATATATAAGTCTAGACATTTTAGTCAAAAAATAATCCTCAGAAAATAACCCATGGGTCAATGTGAGTACTGTACCATATCTGGCCTTTCTGAAAGCCTGGAGATTAGGCTTGCACATTTCAACTGAACCTCAATCTGCTTCTGCTAGGCAAATATTGGGAAACCGCTGGATCCATTTTTGTGCACCTCCCAAAAATGGATGGGTAGCCGAATAGCAGGTCCATAGTCCCAAAAAAAAGGCTAGATTCGGCAAATAAGTGAAAGGAGGTGTCCTGGGCTCCCCTTCCCATCATTTCTAGGGCTATGGGGATGAAATGACCACACTTGGAGGACATACCTACCACTGGGTAGGTCAGGGCGGAGTGGTTGTCTGGCCACCCTGTGGTTTCTAAGTCTAGCAGCTAGTACACTAATACTTATTATTATTACTACTTGAAATTCAGAAGTCAGAGAGCACAGAGAGACATATAAACAGAGATAATTTCTTTGCAAAGGAATGAAATTATAGGTAGGTACGTAATTAGTAGTTCTCTGAGAATGAGGCTTTTCTGTTTGTTTGCTGGGATTATTATTGTTATCATTATTAACTATCTTTTAAAAGTATTTTCTGAAGGAGAAGAGGGGGGAGAAAAAGAAAGTAACGGGTGAGTCAAGACTCTGAGCCACCCAAATATTTTTAAAGAAAAGCACACCAAGACCGAAGAGATGCTCTTTCTTTTTCTCAAGTCCCCAAACACATGTGCACACCCCACCCACTCTTCCCACACTTTCGCAACTCCCAATCCCAGTAAATAAAAGTAATAAAAAACAAGGGAAATCAAAAAGATTCAATGCTAGAGAGAGGCCAAGCCAAAATTAAAGCTGAGAGTGAGTGGCAAAGTCATATGAAGCACCCCTCTAGCGCTAGGACACAATTGAGAGAAATGGGTGTGCTCGCCCCGTTAAATAGATACAGCTTACATTACACACACCATGGCGTTCTTCTACTCTGATTGGCCCAACAAGCAGGGTTCACAGGGAAACCTTCTGCGAGCATAAACCAGCCTCTTTGCACCACACATAATGTCAAATAAGAAAGGAGGAGCAAGAATCATAGCTCTCACAGTTATGGTTTCTTTCTAGTGATGGTTATTTAATTTATGTCAATCTATATCCAGCTTGACTTATTTAGAATTTAACATTTTGGTCACTTGAAGTCTGAACTCCAAGTTTATAAAGAACAGTGATTCTGGTATGCAGACCAAACCCAACATTCTGCTCAACTTAAAAAAATATTGTAAAATTTGGATCAAGTTTTCAGAAGTAATTTCCCATTCTGAGTAAAAGATCTTTGACAAATTTCAGACATATTAGTACAGAGATTTTAATATAACCTTCAGAGGTCAGGGAAAAATGCACTCATTTACCTACATTTTAATTACTGAACTGGTTATATACCCCGTTTTTCTCCTGTGATTTGGACGAAATGTACCTTTTAAATAAACCATTAAAAATACATAAAAGGAATCAATTTAAGACACAATTTAGAAACTCGCTAAGACAAATGTAAAGTTCCCATAGAGTTGAAAGCCTTTTCTCTTTCAAGCAGAAGTACAAAGGGCTTTGCCTGATTAAGGAAAGACAAAAGTAGTGAGGGAGCTAAACCAGACTCCCTAGGTAAAGGATACTAGAACTTGGGAGCAATCACTGAGAAAGTCCTCTCTTGTGTCTTTGCTAAATGTGCCTGAAAAGGTATCACATCTAGCACATCTAAAGAAAACTCTCTTCTAAAGAACTCAAAGCATACACTGGCTTTTAAAGAAAAACAAGTACTTTTGGAAGTGTGGACCCAAGGTGTATTCTTTTAGACATCATAATACTTTGGAATGGAGTAGAAACCACTGAAGGTATCATAACAATTTAAATGTGTTCCTTTGCAGGCATTTATAATTAAAATTGCATATCACATGGAGAATGCCCGAGAAATATGTAAACTAAGAGATGTCACCAAAGAAAATATGAGTTCAAGATTTTGATGTGAGGATCATCATTTTAATCTCATTGCCATCTTCCATAGCTTTGGGGGGTGTGTGTGTGTAGAAGTAAGGTATATGTCATAGAGACAAACTAACACATATTTAAGAAGAATAGTTCTGGGGTTTAAATATTCTAATGGACAAATATAGTTTTACAATCTTTATTTTCTGTTTATTTGACACCAGCTCACAGAAGATGCAATTGGAGAACACTAATGAAATGATTAATTATGAATCAGGGTTCTGAATTTATGTATTTGCTTGAATCTAATGCTCACTTTTTTTTTTGGCTAAATGACCTTGCCGAGATTGGGGTAAGCATTAGATACACATCATACTGTAATCTTAGGGCTGAGCCAAAGCAAAAAGGTGTTTCACAAGTTGCACCTGGAGCTCCTTGAAATATGTCATATCTAATTAAATGGCTATGGCTCAATGTTATGCAATTCTAGAATTTGTAGTTTACCTCTCCATTGGCGCCTCCTTGTTGCGAGGGAGAGGCTTGCATACCCTAATGAAGTTGTGAGCTATGCTGGCGGTGGCATAATAGTCACCGGTAGGGACTCCCATGCCAGACAGATCACAACCGAAGCGTCTGACAAAGAGCGCCAATGGGCAGGATGGGATCTCTAGCCTTTTGGCAACCATTCTAAGAGAAGGAAAACTCTAATTTCAGACCCGAGCAGATGGTGCTCATCTAACCCTGTAAGGTCTATCAGGTAACTCTAATCAAACCTACAACCTGAGGACCTCGCTGCCACAGTCCAAGCTTGCTAGGCCCTGGCAGATGAACCTTTGGTTTAAAGGGTGAGGCCAGTTCTGTGCACGCTGCACTCCACCAGAAAAATCCATTGCACAGGACACATCTAACTTTTAACACGTTTGTAGAAAGCGTGAGATTAGTCCTTCCTGAATCTTCGCTCGTGAAGAAAAGCCAAGAGTTTGAGGACACACCAGCATGCTTTGTCAAAGAAGGCTCAAGGCCTTGTAAAACTACTGCCTCCATGACTCCATAGCACTAATCCAAGGTAATTACTAGGCATGGGCTCAGAGTTATGAAAATTAATTGAAATCGGAAGGGATTCGTAAGAAATGGGACTTTCTAGTTTTTACGCATCTCGCCGGCGAACCCGGAAGTAGCCTTTCTTTTCCGGTCCTGGGCGGTGCCATTTTTGTATCTGGTGCGTGTGTCGTAAGGACGTCGGATGGCTTCTTTGCCCTTAGTCAACGCGGTTTCTCATTGGCTAATGGAGACCAGGTGGTACCATGAAACCACCTTCTTTCCTTTAGCCAATCAGACGCAAACAAACTGCTGGCAGGGAGGAGGGGCAGGGAGGGCCCCGTCTGCTCCTCCTCCTCTTCCAGGATCTAAAGCGCATCAAGGCTTGGTGCGCTTTAGATCCTGGCAGGGAGGAGGGGCATGGAGGGCCCCGTCTGCTCCTCCTCCTCTTCCAGGATCTAAAGCGCCTCAAGGCTTGGTGCGCTTTAGATCCTGGCAGGGAGGAGGGGCAGGGAGGGCCCCATCTGCTCCTCCTCCTCTGCCAGGATCTAAAGCGCATCAAGGCTTGGCGCGCTTTAGATCCTGGCAGGGGAGGAGTGGACGGGCCCTCCCTGCCCCTCCTCCCTGCCAGGATCTAAAGCGCGCCAAGCCTGGAAGAGGCTTCATGTCTGGCCAACTTCAGCCCTCCAGGTGTTTTGGACTTCAACTCTCACCATTCCTCACAGCCTCAGGCCTCTTCCTTTTCCCCTTTTTGGAATTTTTTTTAAGTCTTTCTAGTACTAATAAAAAAATCCCCCCCCATTAGATTTTCAAATCCCGATTTTTGGGTTCTAAACCAAGCCTAGTTATTACAGTGGATTCATTCTACAGCATAGATTTATCCCAAGGTTTTCTTTTCCATTGCTGGAAGCTTTAGTGTTCTAACACGATTGTTTATAATGAAGCAATTCTAAGCAGGCCACAACAGTAATGTGTACCTTTGTGTACCTCTGTACATCCAGCATCAAACACTCTTGTTGGTTTCATGGATTTGAAAATTGATGTGCACATTAGATCCAATGGCACATTAGACTCAAGTAAATAAATACAGGTATGTTTGCCCTCTTTTGACTATCTTCTTCTTACATTTGCTTTTGGAGACATTGTCTATATTTATGTCCCCCTAATTTGAAACTGTTATAAAAATCTTTATAATATTTGAATTCAAATTTGATCCTTTTAGGAAAAGTTTTAAATCAATTTCACACTACATGATTTTAGCACTTTCAAACCACTTTAATGACTATGGCTCTAAACTATGTGTTACTACGATTTGTAGTCTAGGGAGGCACTAAAACTCTCTGGCAAAGTTGGGGGCAAGGTAGTTGAAATTGTATGCTGCAATATTGTAGTGTGAAATATCGTAGTGTGAAACCTGAATACCTCTCAAACCAGCTTGATTAATTTAAAATCTACATCTATGGTAAAGTAAGGTATGCATTATATAATACACTTTATTTTTTATGGCTGGAATTCTCTATTGTGGTATACACTATGTAACTTTATGTATCCTAAACAACTTAGCAGAAGCTCCAAGAAACCCTGCCAATCGATTACAAAGTTACATAACAGAGAACTAGGAAGAATGTCCTGATGTACATAGGCCTCTTCGGATGCACATACTCCACTCCTTAGTCAGTGTTCTACTGCTTTTTGGGCTCCAATACACATTTGACCCTGCTGCAGATTGATTCTGTAGTAACATCATGGCACCCCTTGTTGAATATGAACATTGTGAAACTGTTCACAAGGTTTAGCACAGCTGTTAAATCATCAGATGCTAAAAGATCTATCAACTGAAAGGTTGCAAGTTCGAATCCTGGGTTGGCGCAGGCAGTCAACCGTCAGGTACCACTAAAAAGCGGGGGAGGTATTTTACAATGCCATAAAGAAAAAGAAGATCAGAAAATGCTGGAATGAGGAAGTCCTGGCAGCTCTTTGTCATAGAGGATGAAGCAACAGCACCCCCTATGCACGACACAAAAACCGCCCTCTGTTCTGTCTATGCACTGTGTACGTCTATACAAACAGCATTTAATGTTTGCCGTGTATGTGTACTTCTGATCCGCCCTGAGTCCCTTTTGGGGTGAGAAGGGCGGAATATAAATAAAGTATTATTATTATTATTATCATTTCCTACAAATGCCCACTTATAAAAATCTAAGTCCCTTGTTGAATTTTGGCCATCGTACTTCATATCAAGTATAAAATTTTAAGTATTTATTATAAAATGTGTGTATATATTTTTTACTTATGTGTATGCCAGTGCAGTATTTAAATGCCTTCCTTGGCCTTTCTCTCCTTCACTGACAACATTCAAGCACACATTCGAGTTAGTCTGGGTTAGTCTCAAAGAGGTACATAGACCTTTATGTACAGGGTTTCTTTGTTTTTTTCCCTCTGGTTGATGATATTCTCTCACCCTCGAGCCATAGTAACTTCAACAGCTAATTGTATGTTGTTGTTAATCACATTATGCCCTGTGATCAGAAATCACCCAATCCACAAGACTGCAAGAGGAGAAAGAAAACTTATCCTTAAGCTTAGCATAGTTTTGTGGTTTGAGCATTTTACTTTGGCCACTTCCACACAGGCCCAAATGCAAGTGAAATCACTGTATGGCTGGCCAAAATCCCACCTTTTTGACAGAATGGGGTCCAGATACTCTCCCGGGTTGATCCATGATTGACTGGGTAAGCTATCACCATTGTCCCCACACCCTGTTTTACCCCAACATGTCCCTGAAAGCACTAAGCTTTTAAAGAACTCCAAGTGCCTCAAAATTATGCCAGGAATTTTGAAAGAGTGAATCCCCCCTCACCTCTCCAAATATTCTGGCATGTCATTTTGAGGTGCCTGGAGCTCCTTAAAAGCCTTGTGTCACCAAACCTGTAATAGTAACAACTGATTTTTGGAAATACCGTATTTTTCGCACCATAAGACGCAGTTTTTTTCCTCCCAAAGTGGGATGAAAAATCAGCTGCGTCTTATGGAGCGAAGACGCAGGCCGGGGGGGGGAGGCGCTGGAGCAGAGGGAGGGCGGCGATATACTTTACCCTGTCGCTGCCTCTCCTCTTCTCTGGTCCGTTGCGGCGCGGAGGGACGCTGGTTCACCCCTCTGGCTCCTTTCCTTTTCCTCCCACCTTTCCTTCGCTCGAGGAAAGGTGGGGGAAAGGAAAGAAGCCAGGAGGAGTCAGCTAGCGTCGCGTCAGAGCTGACGCGACCCTGGTTCACTCCCCTGGCTCCTTTCCTTTCCCTCCCACCTTTCCTTCGCTCGAGGAAAGGTGGAGGGAAAGGAAAGGAGCCAGGGGAGGAGACAGCTAGCGTCGCGTCAGAGTTGACGCGACCCTGGTTCACCTCCCCTGGCTCCTTTCCTTTCCCTCCCACCTTTCCTCGAGCGAAGGAAAGGTGGGAGGGAAAGGAAAGGAGCCAGGAGGAGTCAGCCAGCGTCGCGTCAGAGCTGACGCGACCCTGGTTTCCTCCCCTGGCTCCTTTCCTTTTTCCCTCCCACCTTTCCTCGAGCAAAGGAAAGGTGGGAGGGAAAGGAAAGGAGCCAGGGAGGAGTCAGCTAGCGTCGCGTCAGAGCTGACGCGACCCTGGTTCCTCCCCTGGCTCCTTTCCTTTCCCTCCCACCTTTCCTCGAGCAAAGGAAAGGTGGGAGGAAAGGAAAGGAGCCAGGGAGGAGTCAGCTAGCGTCGCGTCAGAGCTGACGTGACCCTGGTTCCTCCCCTGGCTCCTTTCCTTTCCCTCCCACCTTTCCTTGCTCGAAGGAAAGGTGGGAGGGAAAGGAAAGGAGCCAGCGGACCTGTTCTGCATCACCGAGACCTGGTTGCAGGAGAGCGACACCATCTGCCTCCAAGAAGTGGTCCCCCCTGGCTACGTCACCACGCACCAGAATAGGAATGAGGGACGGGGGGGGGGGTGGCAATACTCTCCCGAGATGGATTACATCTTAGAGCGATCCCTGCACTTGTCACCTCGGGGCTGGAAAGTGTTGGCCTAGTGTGGGAGTCCCCGGAGAGCCTGGCGATCCTGCTGGTGTACCGTGCGCCTAGCGCACCGGCGGAGAGCCTGGCGCGGCTGCTGGAGACTGTGTCGGAGTGGGCATTGAGGTTCCCCAGACTTATTGTTCTGGGGGACTTCAATGTCCACGCCGATGCAGCCTCCATTCCATCTGCAGCCACGGACCTAATTTCGACCATGGCGACATTAGGCCTCTCCCTGTGTAACTCGGGACCCACACACTCGGCCGGACACACCCTCGACTTGGTGTTCAGTGCAGGGGTTCAAGTGGACCTAGCCTCCGTAATAGAGGTTCCATGGTCGGACCACTGTGCTCTAAGGATCCGGGTTGAGCAACCGCCTCCCCCATGCAAGGCGCCCGAACGGTTTTCGTTCGCCCAAGGAGACTTATGGAACCTGATAGGTTCCTGAATGCTCTAAGGGATCTGGAGTCTACCAGCGACTCAGTCGAAGAGCTTGTCCAGACTTGGAACACCTCACTGGCCAGAGCTCTCGACGAGATTGCTCCTAGGCGCCCTCTCCGACCCCGCAGTCATCGGTCCCCCTGGTATACAGGGGACCTCAGGACCATGAAGCGGGAAAGGAGACGGCTTGAGCGCAAGTGGCGGAAGCTCCGTGACGAAGCCTCAGCATCAGCCTATAAGCTACTAAAGGAGACTTATGAGCATGCTGTCAAGGCAGCCAAAAATGTACACTTCTCTGCCTTGATAGCGTCTGCAGGCTCACGCCCGGCCCAATTGTTTAAGGTGATTCGGTCTCTGACGACGGTCCCTACCGTCCCAAAAAACAGCGATCAGGCCCTTACAGCCGGTGCTTTTCAGAGCTTTTTTGAACCCGTGCCCCTCCTGGCTTGTTAGATCTTGCCTGGAGGGGTTACGTGGGCCTCTGTTGAATATCATTAACAGCTCCCTTGAGCAAGGAGTTTTTCCAGAGTGCTTGAAAGAGGCGGTGGTGGCTCCATTACTGAAGAAACCATCATTGGACCCTGCGGTTCCCTCCAACTACCGCCCGGTGTCGAATCTTTCGTACCTGGGCAAGGTGGTTGAGAGGGCAGTAATGGAGCAGTTGCAATCCTTCTTGGATGATGCAACATGGCTTGACCCCTTCCAGTCCGGCTTCCGCTCGGGGCACGGGACGGAGACGGTCCTGGTCTCCATCACAGACCAACTCCGCTGCCAGCTTGACCAAGGCGGGTCTGCGCTGCTCGTGTTATTGGACCTCACGGCAGCGTTTGACACGGTCGACCACAATCTCTTGATCCACCGCCTGGCCATGGCTGGAGTGAGGGGGACAGTCCTTAAATGGCTGGCCTCCTTCCTCCGCCAGCGGTCTCAGCGTGTGAGGAGGGGCGGGGTGGTCTCCGAGGGGTTCCCCATTAGTGTGTGGGGTCCCTCAGGGGGCCATTCTCTCCCCTCTGTTATTTAACATCTACATGCAGCCGCTTGCACAGCTGGTGCGGAGTTATGGGCTGACCTGTCACCAATATGCTGATGACACTCAGCTCATTCTGAGGATGGGGGGCAGGCCGGAGTCCGTCCCCGATAATTTCCAACACTGCCTTGAAGCCGTTACTGGATGGCTGCGAGCCAGTAGGTTGAGGGTGAATCCGGCGAAGACGGAGATCTTGTGGCTGGGCCACCCGGGCGGGATGGGTGCTCAGCTCCCGACCCTGGACGGTGCGGCACTTCAACCAGCGCCGTCAGTGAAAAGCCTGGGCGTCCACCTGGACTCCCAGCTGACCATGGAGGCCCAGGTCTCCATGGCCAGCAAGGCTGCCTTCTTTCACCTCCGCCAGGCGAGGAGGCTGGCCCCCTATCTCTCCCGGAATGACCTAGCCACGGTGATCCAAGCCACGGTCATCTCGAGGCTAGATTACTGTAATGCGCTCTACGTTGGCCTGCCTATGTCGTCGATCCGGAAGCTCAAGCTGGTGCAGAACACCGCCGCCCGGCTCCTGTCTGGGGCTCCAGCAGGTTGCCGAATAACTCCAATCTTGCGGGATCTGCACTGGCTGCCCATTGAGCACCGGGTCGCCTTCAAAGTGCTGGTTCTTACCTTTAAGGCCATTCACGGCCTGGGGCCAGCGTATCTGAGGGACCGTCTCGCCCTATATTGCCCACCGAGATCACTGCGGTCTGAAGAGGCCAACTTGCTCGCAGTTCCATCTGCTAAGCTGGCGCGCCTAACATCTACCCGCCGGAGGGCGTTCTCTGTGATAGCTCCCACGCTATGGAACGCCCTCCCGGCTGAGGCCCGAGCCCTGGGGGACCTACTCCCCTTCAGACGGGCCTGCAAAACATATTTGTTTAGGCAGGCCTTTGGGGAGTAGACCCTCACACACGCCCGGTTCTGATTTTTTGATTACCTGCTGTGTAATTGCTACTTTTAATTGTTTTTAACTGTTTTAATCTGTATTGCTTGTACTGCTTTGTTTTATGTATCTCTGGCGCAATGCCAGTGCTTGTGAGCCGCCGCGAGCCTCCGGGAGTCGGCGGTGCAGAAATCACAATAATAAATAAATAAATAATAAATAAATAAGATTTACCTAGATTTTAGAGGGGGAGCGAAAATATTTTTTTTTCTATTTTCCTCCTCTAAAATCTAGGTGCGTCTTATCAGCAGGTGCGTCTTATGGAGCGAGAAATACGGTATTATAATTGGCTGGTCTGAGGTGAAGGGTCAGCACTGGGTGATTGGACAATATATAATGAAGCCGAAGGATGAAATACTATAGGCATTAAGACATACATGTTCTGTACAAGTTGTTAAGAGAAAGTGTTAAGTATAACAATGTTTAAATACTGGATATGTTAAAACTACAATAAAATAAAAGCTTCAGATTGAAAAAAATTAAAGCCTTCTGTCTCTATTTGGATGCCTTTCTGGTATATTTTGGGGCAAAATGGGGGTAAATGGTGGCACTGGCATCCCCCCTCCCCTTTTGTAGGCAACTAGAACTTGAGAAGGTGGGATGGCTTTAAGGGTCAGACAGATCTACACTATATCCCAGGAATTAGATCCCAAATTATCTGTTTATCCCAGATTATCTGGCACTGTAGACTCAAGGCCCATCCAGATAGGCCCCAAAAGCTGGACCTGTCTTGGTTTTACTGGAGGCATCCAAATGACGTTTCCAGTAAAAACAAATTAATTTGGAACTAACCAGGGTGTCCCTGGTGTGTACTGAATTAATTAGATGCCTCATTAGATCCAGGCCTTCCTGAAAGGTCTGGATCTTAATAGAGTCTTGGGACCTTGGGGACTCACCCCCGGGTAGTTCCAGGACTACCCAGGGGTGAGTCCCCATTTGCCATCCCAAATCTTTTGGGCTTTTGGAGCCCAAGAGCCTGGGATGGCATCCACTCCCTAAGCTCAGTTCCCCATTTCCCCCTAATAATTTGAAAAACCTTATCTGGCTGCCATAACATTCCTTCTCACACCACCCTGGCATGGAGAAAGAAAATTTTCCGCCTTGCCCTCCCCCATCCCCTGTGTGGAAGTGTGGAAGTGCGCTCTATAATCCAGTTCAAAGCAGACAAACTGCATTATCATGAGGCAGTGTTTGGATGCCTCATAAGAATGCACCCCTTATACTGATATTTATGCATTGTAGATGAGGAATATGACTTTGGAGACCAGAGTTCAGTTTCCAATTTAGTCATAACCTTGGATGAGTCAGATACTTTTAGCCCCACAAACTGTATGATAGGTTTACCTTAAGGTTGCCATAAACCATGAATGACTTGAACACAACAATAACAAAGAGCTGAAATATTGGCATTTCTGCATCTTTGGCTGTATATTGAGCTGGGCCCCATTTAGCCCTACACATGCTGTTGGATTGCAATGAAACAGCAGTTTCCAAAATAGTCAATGGTAAGGAATGGTGGAAGTTACAATCCAGCCATAAACAAATGGTTATATAATTCCTACTTCTATATTCTGCTACATAGTTGACTGTCAAATATTGTACAGATTTGTATCTTAAACATCTATCCTTTTGTGTATATATGTCTGGAAAAGTTGGAATAAATCTTCTCTGCCTACATAAAGTAAAATGTCTCCTGTTTTCTATTTACCTCAGAAATGCAATTTAGAGTCTGAAAGAACCACATGCCTCTGTTATTGCAAGTGCTTTATTTATTCTCCATATCTTATTGTTCTGACAAGCATACAATTAATCCTATTATAAACTAATGGAGTTACATTGGGATTACATTAAAATGCGTGTTGAAACTAGGGGTTCAAAATGGGGCCTTGAATATTTTTTTGCCATAAATTCTCTGTAAACTATCTTTTGTCACCACCACCTAACTATTCCCTTGAATACAAATCATTCCTTAAAAACCAAATTCATCATTCAGCTGGCCATCACATTCCATTTTAAAAATAAGAATATGAAATTAATCAACAACCTGTGAGTATCTATATGCCTATGTTCTCAATTTATTATTTTAGTTTTTTCACCTATCCAATCCCCAAATTCCCAAATCATTCATAAGTCCAGTATTGAGATGAACAGCTATCTAAAGTTATAAAATCCCTACCCACATTAAAAGACCTCTTGCATATCTTCCAGTGGAAATTCTAACTTAAGGTTTCTTTATGTCACAAAACTAAAAAGAGTTTCAAAGTAGAATGGTAGTCATTGACAGAATGTCTCCCTATTAGCACTTGCTTTATGAACTTGACAGTATTTCCTAGCAGTGGAGGAAGTCTTCACTTGAGACTTCCCCTTAGTCTCCATCTCTGTTTTAGGATCACAAAAAAATGGCAACAGTCAACCGGTTTCGGAACTCCACCCATTTGCACAAATCTATTACCAACAATGTGTAAACAATGTGTAGTGTTTACAGTAGACTCTGCAGAAAATGCTTCAGCTGCACTCTACAGAAAGGAAAATCAGCCTGTTTTTAGGAAGTCTTCCAAATGCTGATTTATTTGGGGGGTTGCCTTGTTGCTTGTGTTGTATTGAGAGCAGAGACTGCCTGTGTAAACCGTCCCAAGTCACCTTCGGGCTGAGAGGGGTGGTATAGAAACGTGACAAATAAATGTTTAATTTTATACCTATTTTATTTACATTTATACCTAGGGTCAGAAACATTTCTTGGGACAAAGGGGTCATGAGTGTAAAAAGTTTAAGAAGCCTGCTGGTTATGACCTATAAAGTCCTGTGCACTTTATGTCCAGACTATCTGAAAGGTTCTATACCAGGCATAGGCAAACTCAGGCCCGGGGACCAGATGTGGCCACCTGAGCACTTACCTTAGGCCCTCCTCATTCTTCCTGTCCCCTTGGCATAAGGACACAGTGGCCCACTGCGTCCTTATGCCAAAAAGACAGGGGAGGAAGGCATGCAGCAGCTGAGAGCCCTCTGGAGCACTCTCACCCACCATCTCTCTTGCCCTTCTCTGGCATAAAGCCAAGAGGACAGCCCGAGGATGAGGGGAGGAGGATTGGGGCAGTCGCCATGTGTCCCGCCTTCCTCCTGTCATAAGAATGCAGCCCCATCCGTATGCTAGGAGAACAACCTGCATTGCCCCCTCCTGGGCCCACCCTCTCCTGGGCCCTACCCCTCATGGGCCCACCCCACCCAGCGCATAAAAGGCCCTCCTGTCCAGCCCTCCCAGCCCAACCTGCAATGCAGCCCCAAGGCAAAAAAGTTTGCCCATGCCTGTCCTATACCAACCTGTCAGAAACTTGAGATCTGCTGGGGAAGATTTTCTTTGAGTCCCACCAATACCACAGGATCACTTGGTTAGGAGAGGGAGAGAGAGCCTTCTTAGTGATGCTCCCAAAATCTGAGGCTCCCTTCTGCAGCAGGCTAAGCTGCTCCACTGCTTCTTTTTCTTTCACTAGCGAATTATTAACATATAGGTAGGATATATTTTTATGGAGATATTTTCTTCTTTCTAATCTTCTCCCTAGATTTATTTATTTATTTATTTATTTACTTTGCTTCTAGACTGCCTCTCTCAGCCCGAAGGCGACTCGAGGCGGTGTACAAATGGCAAGAACTGCCCAAGACAAACATATCAACAATTATCAATACAATTCCATCATATACAAATTAGCACTTAATGTTAAAAACACAATATCAGCGTCTCATTAAATAGATATATTTAAAATGTTTTACTGTTGTTTTATATTTTAATTTCTTTTTAAAATTGCTTTTAAAATTTTATTGTGATTGTTTAATTGTATTGGAGTTGTGGCTGGAAATGGCTGTGACACAGGAAAAGGGGGGAGGAGGGGGGCACAGAGGATTGCCATCCCATGTTCCCAGGACACTTGAGACTGGAATGCAAGATGGCAGTGTCATTTGGAACACAGAGGTCTTAAACCAGAAGAAAGCAAAACATCCAGACTTCTCCAACTTTGGTTAATGCAACTCCTGTTAAGGTGGCCTTGCCCAGCATCACTGCAGATTAGCACCCTGCAGCATTGGGTTGCCATGGAACTGATCCTCATCTACTCAAATCTAAGCAGCTGGGGACAATTGCAGCACAGAGGGTTGACAGGGGACTGCCATGCCATGTCTGCAAGCCTCCTGGATCCAGGGAATGCGAGGCCTCTTCCACGTAGTCCTATATCCCATAATATCAAGGTAGAAAATCCCACAATATCTGCTTTGAACTGGATTATCAGAGTCCATCTTGCCATATAACCCAGTTCAAAGCAGAAAATGTAGGATTTTATTCAGCTGTGTAGAAGGGGCTTGAGATACCAGTCAAGACTGCTAAATAATCTGGGATAAGGATATAATCTGGGATAGGATCCTGGGATATAGGGCATGTAAATCCAGCCTTAGTTGAGGGAAAGCCTTAATGCCATTGAATATACTGGGACTTGAACATCAATAGATTTTGGTATCCATGTGGGTGGTTCTGGAACTAAATATCAGCAGGTACCAAGGATCCACTGTAACTATGATGCAATAGTTTTCAGAGAACATTCACTTAGTAGTTTCATAGATGTGTGTGTATTTTCTGTTCATACACATAAAATACATGGTCAAGTCAAATATTTATTGAGGAAAAAAATTTCCCCTCATTTTAGATGAGTACTAGTCGGATCTGCCTAATCTGATATAGTGATCTCTTCAGATTTAGGAATAGGGGCCAAAGAAAATCCATGCAGTTCCTGTTATAAAGTTAATGTGCTTGTTAGTGACCCAGATTTCAAGAGCCTTTAATACCTGGCAGGGGCTCACATCTGTAGAAGGGAAAAATGGTTAGTACATTTGATCTATCACACTGAGGGTGTGACAGACAGCTTTGCGCTTTCTTGCTCTCTGTTTCTCTCCCTCCCTCCCTCCCTCTCTCACTGTACTTGCCTTGCTTAAAGGAAGCTGAACAGATAACTAATTTTAAAATGAGCAGGATTTCTAAATGCCCGTATTCTGAGCTTTAGCTATTCATTTTTTTTCTTTTTGTCCATGTGCCCTAACTGTGTGAGTCCTTGTTGTGGATGCTGCGGGAAAGCTGTGCATTTCACAGTTAATCCAAGTGAAGAGACAGGGAATGCTCAGCGGATAAAAGGCTTGTAGTCCCAGCTGGGGAAAGAGTTCCATTATCTCCCAGCTGCATAGACATTTTGCACAGCTTTGGTTTTGCCTGGATGAGCAATGTGGCTTCCGGAGAGCATGTAACAGTTTGGCAGAAAACTAAAGATCCTGAGACGGTTTTGCTGTTAAGATCTGTAAGTACAATGCTGGATTGTTGCAATGTGAATCGTGCTGGAGGGAAAGCTGCATTTCTTTTGTCTCTCCCCCACCCCTCCTCCCTGTAGTGATTTGCATTGGCATAAAAGATACAGATTGTAAAGGGAATTTGCTGTCCTACTATTGATGCTTTATAACAATTGTTCATTCTGGGCTTTTTAATTATTATTTACCAAATACGATTTATTTAGTTTGCCATGTCTGTCTTGTATCTGGGTTCATGTAAGAGCAAAATCTCATGAGAAACAGGGCTGCTAATGTATGACAGGTATAGGCATATTTTTAAAATATGTTTTGACAGTTGTTGGGGATGAGATTTCTATATATGTGTGTGTCTTGGGGGTGCAACATGTGTTGCACTTAATGGGCAATATAGGGGATGACAGTGCTAATTTTGGCATTTCCTCTAATTAAAAAGCCAAGGAAAAACATTGGTGATTCCTTTCATTCTCCAGAGTTTTGGCATTTGCAAAAATAAAATAAAAAGGGACTTCTATGTCAGGAAATATTATTGAATCATGAAAAAGAAGTTTCATGCAGGGAGGGGAACAGCCATTGATGCCCCTTCTTATTTTTTTTAAATTATAAATTCAGATTAGGAAAAGATTCAATGAACACGTATCAAAGTTGTGTGTGTGTGTGTGTGTGTTCACAAATCACAGTGGCATCTCAGCTATTTCATTTGTGAGGTATACCACTGCAAAGATCTTGTGATGAAAAGTTGGGAAAGCTTAATAATTCAAGAAACTAACAATAAATTTGGGATTTGTGCATATGTATAGCTCATACCCAAAATACATGAAATGCTTGAGGAAGCAATTTTTCTGAATATGTTTGTAAATATGTTGGTTTCAGACATCAGTTGTGCGTTTATATAAGCTTGCCTTTTGAATGTAATCGTTCATAGTCTTATGTGTTATAACAGGCAATATGTGATCCACCCAAGGCCAAATCAGTGTTTTGTGCAATTCTATTATTCTGCTGATTTCAGATATGCTGAACTAGTCTAAGTAATTATTGGTGTGCCTAAGTTTCCCCCTCACTCTTGCACAAAACTACACTTAACTTTCAGATATGATGAGTCCAAAGATGTGAGGAGCATGGTATGTATAGATGAATCTTTAGAATTTGGTTTTTGTGTGTTATTATTGTAGCCATTTTGAAAAAGGTATATTTTTTTTAATTACCAAAATTTTACAAATGGTCAACACTAGGAAAATCATGTGTTTCATGCTTAAGTGTTCAAGAAATATCCTATCAAATTGCTATATTTCCCCCCAGTTTTATTAATGAGAGATGATACTGGAGAGAAACTAAAGCAATCCACTAAAGACAGACAGAGACAGACTGCCACTGAATTGTCCAATTGGAATGCTAAGCATGCTGGCAACACAGCCAATATATATCTTCATCAGCAGAGGCACTTGGCTCTGCTTTAGTGTTCTCTGGCATTATAGGAGTGTTTCAGAACTGTCCTCCTACAAAGATTCTCACAGATGTCTGTGAATGTGTGCAGACATGCAGATGCATTTCAAATCCTCATTACCAAAAAGTTCCCACTAGAAAAAAAACACTCAAAACTTTCAAATACATTATAATAAAATAAAAAGAGATTTACTCCCTGGCCCACAAAGAAGAAACCCGAACTACCTAAACAAAGGACCAAATAACTAAGATTAACAAAATAAATGGGAAAATATATTTTCTGTGCTTGTATCGTAAATCCCGTGATTCTTCCTCTTCCAACTCTATTTATAAATTGCATTTAATGTATTCATTTAACTGCTACTACTTAAGAGAACCATCATCAATTTACACTCAAGACCATGTAGCCAATGATAGAGACCAGGGCTAAATTGCCTGGTGTGTGTGCATCTGAGGTAGGTCACATGAGAAGGGTGGGATCAGAAGTTTATACTCCTTGGTTTACCTCCTCTATCTCTCTTTCTGCTCTTTTCGACTCATCTTCAGTGCAGTATGAGTTTCATTTGGTTGTCTGTTGGAGCTGAGAATGGTTTCCCCCCTCCCCTTTGGGGATAGAGGGGAGGTTGCCTACCTTCTATTGTTTCTTAGGGAATGAGAACTTGACTTAGAATTGTGTTTTTACATAGCCTTTACTGGCAGGTTATGAAGGAAAAAACTAAAAATTAGTGGCATCATTTGGTTGAATGGTTGCGCTCTGGAACATCACCTCTGGGTTCTGAAGCCTGTGAGCTAGGGAACTTCCCCTTGGGGAAGACATGGAATTTGGCTCTCCCTTTTTGAATTATGTGGTTGAGCGGGGGGAGGGGGGAGTTCCCTAGATCTGCCTTCCAAAGTACAACAGTCTGGTGTATGCTAGATAAGACCCCAACCAGTTTGCTCTCCTCCTCTAGTAAATTTTCCAGGTTTTAATCTTAAATAGGTAATAGTTCAAATAAAGTGATCCTGATTTCAGTGCAGGCAGAATCAGGTTAACAGCTGAAAAGCATGTGTTGAAAAAGTGCACTTAAAACCCAATTCTGCCCAAAAATGGGCACCTTTACATGATTATATATCCCTGCAGTCAGGAGCAGCCATCCAGAGTTTCAATAAATTATTGAATCTGCAAAGAGAAGGACTGACAGATACTTCTACTAAGTAAATCTCTGGTCTGAGCTGGGAAGGAATCCTTAAATGGAAGTTCTATTGGTTAATCCTAGGATATAAGGCCATGTAGATCCAGCCTGCAACACTGAGAAAATGGCAGGAAAGGGATTCCACATAAACATTACGAATGCCTTCCTGACAGTAAGTGCTGTTCAGCAATTGAATGGTGTCCTTCTCTGAAGGGCTTTATACATAGACTAGATGACCATCTGTGGTGAATACTTTGATTTGGTGTTCCTGCATGGCAGGAGATTGGACTCGTTGGGTAAAGTCAGATTCTGATTTTTTTTTTTAGAAATCAAAGCTCTTTTGGCATCTTTCCAACTGTAAGGGCTCTTTCCAGTTAGTAAAATTGGGTTCATCATTTGATTCAATGGAATTAAAAAGTCCACTTTGAATATAACACTGACAACCCATCTGGTCCTGGCATCTTCCCTGTAGCAGTCTTTTATTTATAATGCCACAGATTTCTCTTTCTACAATAGAAGCAATTATAGGTTGTCTCTATTCTTCTGTAACCTTAAGTATATTCTATATAGTTAGATATTTCTTCCAGTTTGTCCATTGGAATTTCTTATCATTTATAGAGATAAATAAATTAGGCTTGTTTGATCAACACAAAAAATGGTTCAAAACTCACTTCGGATGTAGAGGGAGCTGGTGGTTCAGAAAGAAAGTCAATTCCAATTTTCACAGAAAAAAAAGTTCAAAACTTTTCAAAACTTCTGAGACTTCCAAATCCTTCGTTAATGGTTTCAAAGTGTTATTTTCTGTTTTATTGGATGGTCTTTACTTTGAAAGTAATTGTTTTACTCCAGAAAAGGGGCAGGGGAGCAAAGGGAAGAAATCCATCTACTCTGGTTAAAACCACTTCTCTTGCTTAAGACTGAAGTGGGAGGGAAAGGAATCCATCCACACTGGTTTAAACTGACGTGGATCCATCCCATCCACACTGGTTTAAACTGACGCGGGAGAGAAAGAAAAGGAAGGGAATCCATTCACACTGGTTTAAATTCTCTTGCTTAAGACTGACGTGGGAGGCAGGAGGGAAAGGAAAAGAATCTGTACACACTGGTTTAAACTGCCACAAGAGGGAAAGGAAAGGAATCCATCCACACTGGTTTAAACTGACACAGATCCATCCCATCCACACTGATTTAAACTGACGTGGGAGAGAAAGGAAAGGAATCCATCCACACTGTTTTAAATTGAAGCAGGAGGGAAAGAAAAGAAATACATCCACACTGGCTTAAATTGATGTGGTTCTATCCCATCCACACTGGTTAAAACTGCTTCTCTCACTTAAGACTGACTTGGGAGGTGGGAGGGAAAGGAAAGGAAACAAATCCATCCACACTGCTTTAAACTGTCATGGATCCATCCCTTCCACACTGGTTAAAACCGCTTCTCTCGCTGACGCGGGATGCAAAGGAAAGAAAGGGAATCCATCCACACTGGTTTAAACTGATGCGGATCCATTCCATCCACATTGGTTTAAACTGACGTGGGAGAGAAAGGAAAGGAAGGAAATCCATCCACACTGGTTTAAACCACTTCTCTTGCTTAAGACTGACGCAGGAGGCAGGAGGGAAAGGAAAGGAATCCATACACACTGGTTTAAACTGACATGGGAGGGAAAGGAAGGGAATCCATCCAAACTGGTTTAAACTGACACGGGAGAGAAAGGAAAGGAAGGGAATCCATCCACACTGGTTTAAACCACTTCTCTTGCTTAAGACTGATGCGGGAGGCAAGAGGGAAAGGAAAATAATCCATACACACTGGTTTAAACTCACGTGGGAGAGAAAGGAAAGGAAGGGAATCCATCCACACTGGTTTAAACCGCTTCTCTTGCTTAAGACTGACATTGGAGGCAGAAGGGAAGGAAAAGAATCCATACACACTGGTTTAAACTGACGTGGGAGGGAAAGGAAAGGAATCAATTCACACTGGTTTAAACTGACACAGATCCATCCCATCCACACTGGTTTTAACTGATGTGGGAAAGAAAGGAAAGGAATCCATCCACACTGGCTTAAATTGATGCGGTTCCATCCCATCCACACTGGTTAAAACCGCTTCTCTCACTTAAGACTGACTTGGGAGGTGGGAGGGAAAGGAAAGGAAAAGAATCTATCCACACTGGTTTAAACTGTCATGGATCCATGCCTTCCACACTGGTTAAAACCGCTTCTCTCGCTGATGCGGGAGGCAAAGGAAAGAAAGAGAATCTATGCACACTTGTTTAGAATGCTTCTCTGGCTTGAACCAAGGCCAGGAAACAGAAGCGGAGGGATAGCTGAATAATTTCTGACTCACTTACTGATTCGTAAGAGAAACGGCGGATAAAGCTTCAGAAGGGCAAAGGGACTTCCGGTTTCCTTAAAAACTTCAAAATCACTTCAAAAAGGAAATCTTTACGAATTTATTCTGAATTACAAAGGTTCTGGCCAAACCTAACATGCCTAAAATAAATTTGCTTTCTCTATAGTCATAGTACTACTCTCTTATATTTTTAATCTCTCTCCCTCTATGTAATTTTATACTAAATTTCCCTTTAGCTTATTTGCAAAATCAAAATTATTTTGTTTTGCATATTTCAAATTTAGCTGCTTTCAAATCATCTTTGACTTATGGCAATCCTATGAATTAGAGACTTTCAAGGCACATTATACTCAATAGTCCTGCTCAAGGATTTCAAATTCAGAGCTGTGGTTCTTTGATGGAGTCTTACCATCTGGGGTACAATCTTCTTCTTTTCCAACTGCCCTTTATTTCACCAAACACTATCATCTTTTCTCATGACTAGACATCAACTAGAGTCTTCAAACAAGACTTTAAACTCATTCTTCGTATCTCACCCCAAAACAATTGAATCTGTATTACCTTTTTTTAGGTCATTAGGCATTACTATAAATGCTTTCCAATAACCATTCTAGTGTTACTACTTTATCCAAATTGTCCTCAAAGGATTTTCATGTTTTCTTTTTGCATTTTTCCACATATTTTGTTTTGCAAAATTGGCTCTTCATTGCCATCTAAAATTTTCCCATGTTCTTGTAAGAACTAGTAACACAAAATTGTGTCCTGAAATATTGTAACCCTTTTCACCCTAATAAACAAAAAAAATGTGAGACCCAAATAATATCAATTCATATCAACATGCAATGCTGATTGAGAGTGGGATATCCAGATCAGTGTAACTGAAACCTTCATGGCCACCAAGTCAGCTTGGGTTCTGGCAGTTGCCCATATGGTGTGGCACTGGCCAGTTTAGTGGCTGGATGGTGACTGGTTCAGTGCTACCAGAACCAGTCTGACACCACCAGGTCACCATCTTTCCATTCCCCCTATTGAGCTAGCCTTGGTAATGACCTCCAGGCACAAAACTGGTGGTGTTAATAACTTGGTGCCTGTAATAATATCTGCTAGAGCAACAAAACAACACTAGAAAGGGGAGGGGCAAAGAAGGAATCACTCCGTCCTCCCCGTCTTCTCTGATCACCTGTGCCTGGGGAAAGCAGGATGGTAGTATGAATAGCCATGGTCACTTTCAAATGAGTGTCCAACTATTTACATTCGCCCATAATGAGGGTGAGCTCCAGAGCTTCACGGAAATTAGTTTCACCTGATCTTAAACCTTCCCTGCCAAAAAGTGTTGGTGCTTCACCAAATTAAAATTTCTAGGATTTTAAAGCATTGTGCCTTGGTGGTTGAAGTGATGTCAAATTGCATTAATGTATTCCTGTATAAAGTAATTTCAGTATAATTAATTTATACTGTAGAGTATAAATGCACCCAAAATCCACAGTCTTTGTTCAGTCAAACTGCTTTGCAAGAATTTTACCACTCAGGACTTTATCCCACATTGTCTGCCCCCATCCCCTCAATTTCTAAACATGTAGAATTCATTGAGAGTACAATTTATGACAGAGTCCTTCCTATGATGCAGGGAAACTTTCTATCAACACATGTTTACTTGGGGCTGCCCTTGAAGACGATTTGGAAACTCCAGCTAGTCCAATGGGTGGAAGCCAGATTACTAATCAGGGTGACATACAGGGAGCATACCACGCCCTTGCTATGCCAGCTTCACTGGTCCATCTCCGAGCCTAATTCAAAGTGCTGGTGTTGACCTATAAAGCTCTATATGGTTCTGGCCCAGACTACTTGTCCAAACGCATCCACCCCTACATCCCACCTTGTAATCTAACATCATCCGGGGAGGCCTTGCTCTCGCTCCCATCAACAGCACAAATGCGTCTGGTGGGGACGAGAGACAGGGCCTTCTTAGCTGTGGCCCTCCACCTATGGAACACATTCCTGAAGGAGGTAAGATCCCCTCCCTCCTTCCCTCCTGGTCTTTAGAAAAAAATTAAAATCATGGTTCTGGGACCAGGCCTTCGGACAGTAGATGTATGCAGCATTTTAGAGGGACAACGACTGGAACAGTGACTCGGCGGACGAGACCGTTTTATTGTTTTAATGATTGCTTGTAATGCTTGTTTTAATTATGATTTATGTTTAATTGTGCTTTTACTATTGTAATTGTTTGTATTGGCATCGTACCAGTGCCCAATGTAAGACATTGAATTTTGCCATTATTTATGTCTAAACTACTTTGAGTCCCCTCAGGGGCGAGAAAAGCGGTATCTAAATACTATAAATAAATAAATAAATAATGTTTCACATCATGTTTGTAATTGTCTAAAAAAAGAGAGGGGGAGGCAATGGTCAGAGATCATCCTCTGGACTCAGGAACTGGGGAAAAACCAAAAACACGTGGGATAGGAGCTGTCCAATTTTCCAGTGTTAAATCATTTCAGTGATAGGGAATAAGGAGCATTCCAAGCATTGACATTTTTCTCCCAAAATCCTGCTTCCCCAGCCTAGCATTGGAATATTTTTAAAAAAATAAATAAATAATGGAATCATTCAAAATACTGACATTTCAAAATACCTTTGTTATTCCTGTCTGTACTGATAACTTCTCAAAGTTCTGCAATGGAATACTGTCTCTTTAAATCAGTGCCTCTGTTCTACTGCAGAGCAGCAGGATGGGTGGTAAAGGAAAGCTGATATTTCCAGAATTTTTTCCCCAATATATATTTTTAACATTTTTTGAGAAGGTGTATGGAACTGCACTCACTGGTGTGATAAATCTGAAAATCGATTATTAAAGGAGAAAAGGCAAGAAAGAACAACATGTGATAAGGAATTACAAGTGGAACGACATGCTTTGCAACTTTACAGAACTATACACCATGGTTATGTGATCTACGCCCCACCCCACAAACACATATTCTGCTTAGTCTTTAGTCTGTTCAGATATTTCAGTCTGCTCCATGAATGAGTGAAGCAACAACTTTTATCTACAAGATATTTGAGGATCTTGGACATTTAAAAATGTAGAGAATCTCTTGTACTACAGTGGCGACACAGGCTAGGCAATTGTTGGAGTTGTAGGCCAAAATGGTAACATTTCAAAACTGGGGATGAGTTCTTGCTCTGAGCATATAAAACATTTTCTTACCTTAGTTCTTTAATTTATCTAATAGCTCCATTATATTTTGTACTGTATGTGGAAATTTTGCCAGGTTGTCCCCCAGTTTGCAGACAAGATGGAGATTTCAGGATGTGTATAGGTGTTGTGAAAATATTTTAGATGAGAGAAGCCAGATTCCAAACTTGATGAAATCTTAAACCACACCTGTTGAGAAACTCTATCTCCTACAACTGTTAAAAATTTAGAGTTCTTTTAGGAGGAAATGGAATAAAATTTACATGGGGTGCACAAAACATCTTTGGTTGCAAGTTGTGTGACACACTTTACACACAAAATAGGTTTTAAAAAATCCAAAACATATTCTAACAATTTAGCAATATTCTGAATGGTATACAATATATGTGCTGTTAGTTCTTTTTATGGCCTAATTCATTTTCACAATGAAGAGAGTCAGCTGAAGAGGAAGTAGGAGATACAGGAGGTTTTCTAATAAAGAGAAATATGGGACTAACTTAAGTAAGTACCAAGCTGCATAAATAATTTAGGGAAGAGTGAATTTTGAATCCACGTAAAGCTGAGTGTTTTTACAAGTGCAAAATATTTGCATAAGCTGTAATACTTTTCTAAAAGTATGTCTGATTTTACTTAAATTTCACCTAGGCTTAATTCAAAGTGCTGTTTTGAATACGCAATGGCTGACCATTGTTATGTGTATTCAAATCTTTTCTGATGTATAGAAGACCAGGAATGTAGTGTGTTGAGATGTTTATAAATCCTTTCCCCACCTTCCACACATGCACAGTGAATGAAATTAACAAAACAGAACAGCTGTTTTTCAAATTATTATCTGCTTAACACCTTGCATGGCAGTTACCCAGTGCCCTTGGCTGTCATTTCACCTTTGGCATATATACGGGGAGGAAAATGCTTGGTGTAATTAATTTAGGACACAAGGTGAAGTGTACTGTTATAGTGAAGGAAACGGTTGTAGATGAGTCTTTGAGTACTGCTGAAAGCATGGAAGTTGAGGCTAGAAGGGCAAAACGGACTACTCGAGAGCAGGAGTCGAATGGGGAACAACAGAGGAAATGGATCCGGCAGATACTTACTGATCCTACTGATGTAGATTTGTTTGAGGGTATCTCAGGAGAGGATGAGCCTGGTGATAAGGAGTCAACTATGGGGAGTGTGGGTGAGGATTCAGAGAGTGTGTCTGGTGATATGGATTGGACCAAAGTACGTGACGTTTGTGCAGAAACAACTAGTAGTGATACATTTGGGGTTTTTGCTGGGGATGGGACTTGGAGTACAGATATCAGTCTACATCATGGGGAAATCTAAGTCCTGGCAGAAGAATGTCTGCATGGGTAGAGATACATAGCTCTACATGTAAAGCTGTAAGTGCAGCTGATGGGGCTAATGATGGGGTGTTGTCTCATTCCAGTTCTGATGAGGATTTGTGAATAAAGGAAAGGTTTGGAGCTGGGGTTTCTTGCAGTTGGCAAGGAGTTTTGGGGTGCTGAGTCCTGCTATTTGTTTCATGTTTCTTGGTTCCGGTATTTCTGTGAACGGCCTTTTGGACTTGCTGCTGGCTGTTTCGTGTTGTTGTTTCTCTGTTGCTGTCTTCACTTCCATTTGTCCTAGATTGCTGTTTTGTTGCTGACATCTTCTCCCTAGCTGTGACCCGGATTGCTGTACCACTGTGGCTTCTCTCTCTCCCTGATGACAACGCAGTTTGGCTTGTGTTTGCTGTTTCTCCGTTCCTGACCATTGGCCTGCTTTGATGCTTCTTCGCTCTTCAGTTTCTCCTCCCATTGGATGACAACATTGATTGGATGACGAGTGCTTTTTCCTGTGTATTACTTAGTTTTGGGGGTTAATGCGGGTTATAGAGGGTAGGGTTGGTTTACGAGATAAAGAAATTAAATTAATTCGATCCATTCAAAATGCTAATTTTGAGGTTTACCGCACCTCGCCGGCAAACCAGGAGGTAGGCTTTGTTTTTCGATCCTGGAGGCCGGCATTTATCATAATTATTGTAATTAATTCTTAATTATTGTACTCACACACCTTCTCCCTGTCTTCTGCCCCTCGCTTCCTTCCCACCTTCATTCATCTTCTTGCCCTGTTTGTTTTTCCTGCATTTCTATGGGGAACTGGAAGTGACACTGCCGCTAGGCATTCTGGGAAGTGTAGTCTTCCATGCTTTTCCTCCCTCTCCCCCCTCTCTCTGCTTTCTCTCTCTCTCTTCCTCGTGGCGGCGGTGATTTGGGGTCTTGAGGAAGAGCGGGCTGACTCACTTCCTTCTGGGCGCTGCCTTGGTCTTCTTGGCCTTGGGGCTCTTGGCCGGCTTGGGCTTGGCTTTGGGGCTCTTGGCCTTGGGCTTTTGGGGGGACTCTCACTCTCTCAAATGCTTCTCCTCTTCTGCCTTGCTCTCTTTCCTGGTCGCTTCCCCCCTCCCTTCTCTTCCCCATCACTCTGTCTTCCCCCACCGCACGGGCCAACTTCAGCCCTCCAGGTGTTTTGGACTTCAACTCACTCCTCCCTCTCCCCTCTCCTCCTCCCTCTCTCTCTGCTTTCTCTCTCTCTTTCTCTCTCTCTTCCTCATGTTCTCTCTTTCTTTCTCTCTTATCCTGGCTTTTATTCTCTCTCCCTCCCTCCCTCTCTCTCACACACACTTATCCCCCTTTCTCTCCCTGCACTCTGCCTCGTTCTCTTCCCCCACCGCACGGGCCAACTTCAGCCCTCCAGGTGTTTTGGACTTCAACTCACTCCTCCCTCTCCCCCTCCCTCTCTCTGCTTTCTCTCTCTCTCTCTTCCTCATGTTCCCTCTTTCTTTCTCTCTTATCCTGGCTTTTATTCTCCCTCCCTCTCTCTCACACACACTTCTCCCCCTTTTTCTCCCTGCACTCTGCCTCATTCTCTTCCCCCACCACACGGGCCAACTTCAGCCCTCCAGGTGTTTTGGACTTCAACTCACACAATTCCTAACAGCAGCTAGGCCAGCGTTTCTCAACCTGGGCATCAGGACCCCTGGGGGGAGGTCACGAGGGGAGTTGTGTGGGATTGCCAAAGGCCATTAGAAAACACAGGATTTTCTGTTGGCCATGGCGGTTCTGTGTGGGAAACTTGGCCCAATTCTGTCATTGGTGGAGTTCAGAATGCTTTTTGATTGAAGGTGAACTATAAATCCCAGCAACTACAACTCCCAAATGTCAAGGTCTACTTTCCCTAAACTCCATCTGTGTTCACATTTGGGCATATTGGGTATTCATGCAAAGTTTGGTCCTGATCCAACATTGTTTGAGTCCAGAATGCTCTCTGGATGTAGGTGAACTACAACTCCAACACTCAAGGTCAATTAACTATATGTATTACTGTGTTAGAGTGTCATTTTGTGTCATTTTGGTTGGTGGTGTGCCCCGGATATTTTTAATGTTAAAAGTGTGCCGCAGCTCAAAAAAGGTTGGGAAACACTGTTCTACGGTTTGTGGGTCTATGGTGCTTCCCTACTCAGGAGAAACACCACGCATTAGTGTTATTAATCACATTGTACTTTTTCTATAATATTGTGGGATATAGCAAACTTGGCTTCATCCAACTTGTATATTGATGTGATGCTGCTTTATAGTCATGTGATGCTGCTTTTCTATTAACATGTGTTGCTGCTTATGCTTGTTCAAATACTTGCTATATTTACTCATGTGTTGCTGCTTATATGATAGTGCTTTGAATACCTCTCAGATACCTGTATTTTGTGATGTTATTGGGTACAATTAGCCACAATAGGCACCCCTTTGGAAGCCTACATTTTTGATAGTGATATTACTACTTTACTGTTCTATGCCTTTTCATATGTATGACATGTATTTTTGATGTATTTGTGCAATACAATATACCAATATTGGGATTTACCTTTTCTTGTTTGATGTGCAACTGTCCATTTGCATACCTTCCCAGGACTAGTACCTTGTGTGCCCAGATTTGTATTTCCATAGCCTACCCTGTGTTTTTTTGGCTGGTCTTCAATTCCCACAATCCCTTTCTTTTGGGTCTAAGTGCCGAGGCTTCTGGGAATTGAAGTCCAACAGTGTCAGTCCTGTTTCCCTGCTTTGGGCAATTTAGAACTAATTACGAAATTCGTAATTAATAACATATCAAATAAGATTTTTTTGGAAATTTTTTTGTAAGTCATTACGTTAAGCATAAAAAAATCCCCCCCATTTGTTTTTAGAACCACGATTTTTTATCGGTCAACCAACCCTAATAGCGGGATATAATCCAGGTTTTGTTCATATGTAGTCTTTTTGACCATTTGGTCATAGTTTTGCTTTATTTTGATTCTCACACTGAAGTTAAAGTGTTATTGGCATTATTTTGGCAATTTTTGAGTTGACTGTGCTGTTTCAATAATCTCTTTTATTTACTATTTGGTCTGGCTCTTTAAGGCTCTCTGTATTGCGACAGAAACACAGTACAAAGCTATTTTGATTACAGTCCTTTGTAGTTTTGCTCACATGTCTACTTCATCTCATTAGTATTTTGTATCCTTAGAAGCTGAACTCAACAGTTTACTTCACTACCATATTTTCTCTGCTGGTTGTGAACTGTGATAGGTGATTTTTGCTGCATGCCTCCAAGTAATTCAGACTTATGACAACCTATCATAGGGTTTTCTTGGCAAGATTTGTTGGTGGCAGTGCTTTTGCCTTCCTCTCAGCCTGAGTGTGTGTGATATTCCCAAGGTCACTCAGTGGGTTTCCAGGGGCAAGTAGGGTTTTGAACCCTGATCTCCTGAGTTGAAGTGCAACTTTCAAGACATTACACCATGTGGGCTGTTTGTTAGAACTTCTAACTTAGAAGAAAAAATTGCTTCTTGAAAATATATTTACTTGTTACTGTCATATGAGGGGCTGGATCATCATCCAATTTTTTTATCAAATTGAGACTTTGAGAAGTATAAAGATCCCAGACCAGCTATTATTGTTAAGTATTTTCAAGTCAATTTCAACTTATGGAGAATGCTCAGCAAGAGAAGGTGTTTGTCATTGCCCTCCTCTGAGTCTGAGAGTGTGTTACTTGCCCAAGGTCAACCAGTGGGTTTCCATAGCCTCTACATATGAGCACTAGCACATGGAGTCCACTGTCTAGCTGAATGCAGGGAAATAGTGATTGTATTAGTCTAAAAGCTGTCATATGTTCCATCACATTAAGAGAGGGAATCATGTGGCCCTCAACAACTTATTAAACTGCAACTTCCTTATTCTTTAACCATAAGCTGTGCTAGCTAAAACTGATGGGATTTCCTGTTCAGCATGTAGATGACCCCTGGTTTACCTCTTTAAAAGGGATGTAGCTTTAATGTATATATGTTAGCTATGGAATAGCTAATACAGTTTTTTTGTCTCCTTTTAGGGTGGCTGGTTCAATTGCACTAATCATAGATGAACTGAAGTTTTCAGTTTAAGCTCAGCTTTTCAGGATTATACACTATAGCTGTTTCCAATCACATTTGGATAAACTAAGTGGGTATTAGAATTGTTAATAAAAGACCTTCTCCCCGGCCCATGCTTTCTAATTCCCTGACTAATAAATCAGTCAAATCCCATTCTCTCATGCTCTCCTTTAAATTATCTCTTTCTTACCCATATGCTACAATTTCCTATGAATTCTCTAAGCACAAATAATTCCAGACTACTGAATAACTTATGCCATGAGTAGCCATATATTCATAAACTTGCACTCTTTCAATCTTTTGAAGCCTGAACGGGGGCCTGAAATTGCTTTTTTAATTTTGTGGATATGAACACAAAACAGCAATAGAAGAAAAAAACAGTTGATCAGAAAAAAGAATATATATCTTGAATAAAATTTCCCCATAAATTGTGTGGAGTTTTTTTTCAAGTTAGAAGGTGACAGAAGACATTTTTATGATGCATAGCATAGACTCATGTGATTGCTGTATTCCACAGTGTTTTATGCAGTCTTAAAGCTATGATAATGAAAAAAAACCAACCTAAACTTTTAAATAATTTAACACAAGTTCCAATCATTGACTACCCCATGTTTTCATTGTTTATACAAATCAAGATCGTCAATATGAGTTCACACTCCATTTTTATCTTGTTGCTCTTGGGCTGGGGTCAAGTATAGGTTACACCATATAAAACATCTGCCATGCCAGTACCTTATCGTGAGATGAAAAGGAGTTGTATGTGCCAGCTCATCAACTTAAAAATGGAGATAAGCACCAACCCCCAGAGTTGGACATGACTAGACTTAATGTCAAAGGGAAACCTTTACCCCTAAATATTTTAACTTATTCTCCACCAGTTTTATCCCCAAGATAGTTTGTATTCCTTTTACCTCTTACAAAGTCAGATTTTAATGTAAAATTTCTGATTTTTTAATGTTAATGGCGAACCCTGATAAATTTTTGAAATTTTCATGATGTTAATTTCTTCTTTTATAGAGTCCTCCAGCGACCCTGGTAGAACCATGGCATTATTGGCATGTAAATTAACTTTAGTTAATTTGTTCCCAATTTTAAATCCTTTAATTTTGCTCCCTTTTCTTTATGACATCATTTCAAATATTTAAACATGGCTATCATGGAATCGTAGATTCATAGAGTTGGACGAGACCACATGGGCAGTCAAGTCCAATCCCTGTCATGCAAGATAATCACAAAAGCACAACCATGTCCCTCTTAAATATTTCTTCTTCAAGCTAGATGTATCCAGCTGCCTAAGCTGTTCTTCATGGGGCTTGGCTTCCAAACCTTTGCTCATTTTGGCTTTTCTTCTCTGGACACATTCTAGCTTGTCAATATCCTTCTTGAGTTGTGGTGCCCAGAACTGGACAAAGTGTTCCATGTGAACTGTGACCAAAGTGGAATAGAGTGAGACTGTGACTTCCCTCTATCTTGACACTATACTCCTATTGGTGTAGCCTAGAATTGCAGTGGCTTTTTAAGCAGCCACATCTCTCTGTTAACTCATGTTCACCTAGATGTCTACTAAGACTTGTAGATCCCTTTTACATTGACTGTTTTCATGCCAGGTGTCACCCATTCTATGTCTGTACTATTGCCAAAGTGTGGTACTATACTTTTCTCCCTGTTGAAATTCATTTTGTTAGTTTTGGCCCAGCTCTCCAATTTATTAAGGCAATTTTGTATTCTGATCCTCTCCTCTGAGGTTTTAGCTATCCCTCCCAATTTGGTATCATTTATTTTATTTATTTATTTATCGCCCAGCCCAGATGGCTCTGGGCAATTTACAGTAAAAACACACAGCTACATACCTAAAGCATCTAAAACATCTAAAAACAATTAGCATCTAAGAATATCTAAAAACAATTAACAGTCTAAAAGTTCTCAGCCGAACGCCCTCTCAAATAACCACGCTTTGCAAGCCGTGCAAAAGTTTTTTAGATCACGGGTGGCTCTGATGTAAGGAGGGAGGGCATTCCAAAGTGATGGGGCAATCACTTAAAAAGCTCTATGCAACAGATGATTAAGAAGTGGCTTTTTATGTAAAGTTTTTGTTAGCTATTTTTGTTTTGCTTTATTTTTGCTTGCAAAGAGCAAAAGTGATTGCTCAGGTACTGTAAAATTAATTGCCCTACCACAGCTATCAAAGATAATGAAAGACTTAACACATCACTTCATTTTAATTGCCATACAAAACTGCTTGTCTCCTTCATGCTGCAGTAGTACATTGAGATTTACAAAGCACTGTATATCTTGTGATGCCAGAGTCACCCATATGCTCATAGCACAAAATGCGTCCTATCAGACAAACATGCACAAGCCTCAGGACACTACACCAATATGGATTTCTAAGTTGTCTAAGAATATGGGGTGTACAAGCAGGAGCAGTGCATCTGGACCATTTGAAATCATGACAAAGTTACCATGTGTGCATCTCTTTTACATTAGGTGTAATTCAAAATGCAACCTAGTCATTCCATTATATTACACTTTGACAAATCTCATCTGAAATTTGGAAACTAGTAAGGATCAGACCTAGTTAGCACTTAATGAGAGACTACCAGGAATCTCTAGATAAAGGTGAAAAGAAAAGTAGCAAAGAGTCTTTGAAAGCCTTTGCTGCCATAGTTGACAATATAGTCCTGGATGGACTTATGGTCTGACTCAAAACTTTAAAATATCAGCTGCTCCAGAGGTTTTATAGACAGCATGCACATTTCCTGTTGGTTGGGGGAATCATAATAATTGAGAGCTAGTAGATTAGGTGAGTCCTCAATTGAATTCAATAACTATACATGGATTCTAATATTTAATGGAAACCTCTGTTTAAGTATTGTACTTTCTGTTCTTCCACAATCATTATCATATCAGTTTAAGTGAACGTGTTTTTTTTAAAGGTAAGTCCTCTGTATTGGCTTCTGCTACTTCTGTGACTGTGACATAAACAGAGCCAGCCAAAAGATGTTGTTGCCTGGGTGAACAAATCTCCTCTCTCATTCCATGTTCAGAAGTCAACTAGACTGATCATTGAATCACAATACAATCCTATAGCGTATTGAAAATGGAAATGGAAGGGTAGCATCACAGACATAGGTCAGGCTAAGTGACAGATATACCGCATTTGATCACACCTTGCTGCTGATTACTCACTGCTATGTCTGCCACCTGCTCACTGACTACCTGAAACAACACTTTTGAAATACCAAGCATCCCCAGATAGTGCATGCCGAAGCATTCCTTGACTGCTGCAGAAAAATGAATATATAGACCTTTGATGTGAATTCCTTTGCAGAACTCCTCTGACATTCTGATGTTCAAATGTACAGTCACATTTAGAGTACTTTCACATCATTGCAATGCATACAATATAGTGGATCTATCTTGTTTCTTTTAATATTTTAGAAATTTATTCTCTTTCAAAACATGATGATTCTTGCCTTAGGATAAAACTGAAATCAATGCATGCTTCATCTGCAGTTTAAATAATAAGTTATAGATTGTTCGCTGTTATATAATTTGTTAGAAATTGCTCCATTGTTTCTTGTTGCTTCTGAGACACCAAAAGCTTAGTCCCTATACATATATTCTCAAAGGTAAACTCCCCAGAAAGTGAGTTTAGAATTACAACCTATACATTCTGAGTTTCTAAAGTTATAGCTTAAGTGACTAGGGCATATCAAAGAATAACCTTTGTTATCTTATAAATTAAATTACCCTTTAAATATGTCATTAATCATGTTGCAACCATCTAATGAGAGCAAAACAAAGAGTTTAAAAACATAGTTTGACAATAGCTCCCTCAATTCAGCCTTCAAAATGAGTCAGGCTGCAAAAGGCTGGCTTGATTTCTGTCACTTTCATTCAACAGATATATGTGCTATGTTCTTCAAACAGTTTTAAGACTGATTTTTGCTATTTATAATGGCTGCTATTTTCACAGATGTCAGTTGTCAATTTTATTGTGGCTGGATTTTACTGTTATGTTGTGCTTCTGTTTTACTATATTAAATATGTTTTGATAACTAGCATGACTTGCATACAGGAGGCTGACTTGTGAGGATGTTGCCTAAAAGCCTGCGAATAATTTAAATAGAAGTAATAGAAACCAAAACAAATCATGAATCTACATCTCTGCACCATCCTGAAGGGGAGGAGCATTTTTAATCACTTATTTTGTACAGATTAGCACCCAAGGTGGCTTGAACAATTTAAAAGCCATAGAAAATAAAAGTTAAATCAATCAAAATTGAAACTAGATTAAAATATGTTATATTGATTTAAAATACACACACCAGAATAATAATATTCAGTGCATAGTGTAAAATAGGGCATATGCAATCATTAATCTGTTGGAACAGAAAAGTCTATTTGTCTAAAAAAAATATGTCAGTCTATAACTTATGGGAAAGGAATTTCCAAGCTTGGGGCAGATAATAAAAAGGCCCTCTTTTATATTCCTACAAGCTGTGCCTATGATGGGATAGAAAGAAGGGACTCCCTAACAGATCTCAAGGAACAGGTTAGTTCATAAGGAAGATTACAGCCCTTCAAATAATCTGTACTTGAGCCATGTAGAGCTTTAAAGGTCATGAGCAGCACTTTCAATTGTGCTCAGAAAGAAAACTGGCAGACAGTGAAGTTAGGATAAAGAAATTATGCAATTCCTCTAGTCAGTTCCAGTGAACAATCTGGCTGCAGCTCTTTGGGCTGGATGAAGTTTCCATACATTTTTCAAATGTAGCTCCATGGAGCACAGGAGTAATGCAAAAGGGGTGTAACGAAGGTATGTGTTGCTGTGGCCAGGTCTGACATGCACAGCCGATGCACAAGCTTTAACTGAGCAAATTTATTTATTATTCAAACTTGTATGCCACCACTCCCCGAGGGCTCAGAGCGGCTCACAACATCCAGTAAAACACATCATAATACAGAGAATTTAGCAATTTGTTAAAAACAAAGTTAAGATTCAAAGGCCAGCTGGAACAGATGGGTCTTACAGGCCCTGCGGAATGCCGACAAGTCTTGCAGGGCCCGAACTTCGTTTGGCAAAGTGTTCTAGAGCAACATTAGAGAAGGCTCTGCACCTTGTAGATGTTAGGCGCATGGCCTTGAAACTGGGTACTTCCAGTAGATTTAGGTCTTCAGAGTGGAGTGATCTCTGGGGTTGGTAGGGGGAGAGACTCCTGGACTTCAGAACATGGGAAAACTGCAAATCTGCATCTTCAGTGGAAGGTTAACCCCATTGCGCATATGCTGAAACTCTATTCCCTGATCTGACTTTCAGTTAACCCAGCCACTTCTATACTGCCATATAAAATCCACATTATCTGCGTTGAACTGGATTATATGGAATTGTAGACTCATATAATCCAGTTCAAAGCAAATAGTGTGGATTATTTGCTTTGGTAATTTTTATTATAGGGCAGTATAGAAAAGCATCTCTGTCTTTAGTCAGTATATGCTCACCCTCGTGCAGATTAGTAATGATCTTTTGAGAACCAAAATAGCTTCCTTGACTTATGGTGGAAATGAGTAATTAAGTTGGACATCACACATATACAGACAAAACTGGACCTCAAATGTCTGAAAATGTCTCCCAGTGGTTCCGTATTGATGTTAAATAGCATGTGGATAGAATCAAACTCTTAGGGACTCCATAAGGAGTAGATCACCATCTTGGTTCACCTCTCTGGTAAGGAACAAAGTCACTGCAACACAGTGCTCCCTTTCCCACCCCTACAAGGCAACCAGAAGGATACCATCACCTATGTTCATCCAAATAAACCAATGCCACCTTTTCTCTAAGGGAGCAGCCATCATTTTTCTCTCCCCAGGAATGTTCTTTGAATAGCATCACATGATCAGATAGTATCATCTGCATGAGACAATGTTTTCAAACCATTTGGTTATCAGGCTATTGAATGCAGCCAACTTACTTTGTCAAACAGCAGCTTGGATATGTTTTAAGCAAAACAGGAAGAGTTTTGCCAGCTTGTCAAAGTAAAATCTTACCTTAAAACTTATGCCATCACCCCATCTATCCTGTTCAGGGACATTTTTCATAATCAAATTCACATAAAGATGTAGAATTTGTTATACCTATAGTGAGCAAACAAATTACTTCCAGGATACATGGATGGAAGTATTTTAATAATGCTGAAAGACAAGGAAAGTAGTTGATTTAGGATAGGTAAACCTGTCTTGTTTTATTATAAGATTAGCTATAAACACAAAAAGTTTCTCCAACAAACTGCAGAACATTTAAATTGAACAAACAATTTAGAGTAGGTGAGCTATTCAAGGTAGGGAATGGGTACTTTCTGTAAAATAGTTGTCAAAAGCTGAAAATTGCTTCTTGATTTAGGGTATCTATAAAATTGTACAGAATAGAATGGATCTATAAAACCATTGTTCTGTTCATGGTGGATACTTAGAGATTTTGAACATCTTCTTGCTTTCTTGCTGTTGATGTTTCTGCATAATCATCCTTTCAGGATGTCAACTAGAAAAGCCAATCCAATATCAAGCTGTTATTACTTCAAAGCTACATGGTAACATTTGTTGCAGAGAACTTTTCACTTTAAAATGTACTGTTACCTTGTCCACTAAATAAATATGAAAGCATTTGCAAGTATGTTATTAATTTTTTGAAACTTCCAATATTCAGAATAATGGGAAAACATCTTTGAAAGACTAGATGAAAATGCAATAATATATTATTCATTTACATACAGAAACACAAATTTATATATCAATCAATCAATGATTATCTAAGAATATGTAGATATATTATTAAAAATCATAATCATAAACATACAGTCTTAAAACAAAATTGTGGTATATGCTACTGATCTGCACTTCCAATTCTTAACTCTATATAAACAATTTCAAGTTTCCAGAGTAATAGCTGTTTTGCTTATCACCAAAATCAATTGGCAATTCAAACCGAAAGAAGTATCTGATTAAATTTCTGAACATGCAACCTTTGATTAACATTAGTTCATAGATTGTATAGCAACATAAACAATATATAGGGGTGTTTTTTTTGCCAAACCAAGAGCTTTGTGTAAAAAAAAATAAGGATGACGGAGCATGTTGTTTCATCTTGGTTTTAATGAGACCTTTCCATATTTTCTGAGTTTCTCTGCATTATTGCTCTCTCCATGCTTGGAACAAATGTCCCTATTGGGCAGTGTAAATTGTTGAGAATTTCCTTTCTGAATAAATTAGAATTTACTGAAATTCAAAGATTTCCCTTAATCAGGAAGAAAGACTGACCAATTAAAACATATGAATATGAGAGATACGAGAAAGTTTGTCTGCCCGCAACATTGAGTAGATATTGTTTCACTTTCATAGCTATAAAAAGATATGGCAAAAAGAAAAGATGTCTGAAAGTCACATGTGTGCTACATGAGAGCACTTGCATAATTAATACAGGCATTCCTCAGCAAAACTGAGGAATAAGAATGACTGAGACCTCACAACCTCTAAGGATGCTTGCCATAGATGCAGGTGAAACGTCAGGAGAGAATGCTTCTAGAACATGGCCATATAGCCCCAAAAACCTACAACAACCCAGTGATTCCAGCCATGAAAGCCTTCGACAATACGATGACAGATGTTTGTAAAATGGAACTTCTTTGTTAAAGTCTTTTATGTCAGCCAACTTTATTTTTCCTTGTTCTCTCTCTAGCTGAAAGTTTTCAGCAGCATTAGCATTGGAATGATGGCATTTACTAATATTTAGGAATTTAACTTGTTTTTTTAAAACTTTTTATATTATATGTTTTTACTGGTTGTAAGCTGGCTTGGGGCCTTGACTGAGGAAAGGTGGGTATACATTTAATAAATAAATAAATAAGGACTGGAGAATCAAGACTTTTAGTGTCAGGTTGCAGTAGTGTAATAATCGTGCAATAGAAACTTGAACTGAGTCATAACAGGATTCTGTTCTGCTGAAATCTACTGTAGTTGTGTGTGCCTGCCTACAAAAGGCAAGGTAAATAACCTCTGTTCCCAGAATCTCTGCAACTATCTTAAGATCACTACACAGATTCCAGTTGTGCTTTGACTATTGAAGATCATTCAGCAAAAGTTGCATATTCTCATATGATTCTTTCTTATGAATGGCATGTCCACAGGTTTAGAAGGGCAGATGTTTGCAGAAAAACAGTTGTAATGAATTATTTAATTTTATAGGAGTTTTTATAAATGTTTTATTAAGTAATATATAGTGCATGTGGGCCAGTTTAAACTGTACCTGCTTGTTGGCTGTGTTGCTATAGCAATGTAGTTTCATTAGAAATGTATTGATATCTCTCCACCAAAAGGGGCAGAGCTAACTGCCAGCTAGAGCGGAGCAGACATCTTAAAAAGTCAGTCTTTGACCAGGGAGTCAAAGTGAAAGGTTGGTTCTGGCTAATTGGGAGCCAAACCAAGAGTTCTCAGTCTTCAGCCTGATTGTTTAAAATAGCAATTGCATTAGTAAATAGCTTTTGAGCTAAACGGGAAGAAACCCCAGGATTGTTCTGTAACTTCAGTGGGATAGCTGAAGAGAAGTAAAGGAAAGCCCAGTGCCCTGAATGTCATTCAGGAGAGAAAATATACTTTAAAGTAAAGTAAGTTTAAACCAATCTGGTGAAAGCCATTCTGGGGTTATATTGGAAACTGTTTCTAGTGTTTGTGACAACATAAACCAACTGTAACAACATATATAAGAAATGCTTGATGCTCTGTAAGCTTTGTATGCCTGAGAATTATTGAATAAGCATTTTCTTGTTCAGTTCACCATAATAAAGTCTTGTGTCCAGTTATTGAGGAAAAGATTTACTTCCAAAGAAAGTGGCTGAAGATTTTGAAGAAAGGATCCAATTTATGGTAATTGGTTGACTTGTTTTAAGTGCCACAGGAAAAAAAACATTTTAAAAGTCAAACCTTACATCAGCAAGTACAAGCCTACCTCAAACATACAGACTTAAATAATAAATTGCTCAGTCACAGCCAAGCTACCTACACTATTCCAATTAATCTCCTCACCGTTATACATTTCTCAGTTCATTGGAGCGTGGTGTGTTACATATATTTATTGGTGTCAGAGGTGAGATAGAAAAATAAGATCCATCATTCCACACCAACAGCCACGGCCTCCCCAGCAGTCTTCAAACTTAAGAATCTGTCAGGGGTACTTTGTGCAAGGGGTTGGACTAGATGGCATATGTGGTCTCTTCCAACTCTATGATTCTATGAATGATGTGTGAATAAACAATCGCCATTCTGTTGCATAGTGGAGTGGTTGCATCCGAGAACACAAAACAATCTGTAAATATCACAGCAAAAAGGTCATACTGTCAGCTTGGCTAAAACATTTTGTCAAATCTTCATCACAGTGAGAAATTTTGAGATTTTCATACTGGATGACAAAATATTCCATCTTTGCAGCTTTGATCCAAGGAGCTCTGCCTGACTCTTCAATAAAATGAAGTGTGTGGACATGTGTTTCAATGTTCATTTCTGTCAATGCATGTTTCGGATATAGGTAAGGAAGAGTGTGTGAGAATGATCAATGCAATATTTGAATGGAGGTTTGTGAATTAATTGGATATGCCGTATGAATGGATGAGTAGAGGTGAGCAAGAAGGAAAGGAAACAAAGAATGGAGGAAAATTGGATGGACAGAATGATGGAAGGTTAATAACGAATGGGGTGGAGCTGAGGCTGCTGAGTCAGAATGTGTTTTTGTGCATTTGTGTGCACCAGTGCCATCGAGAAAGAAAAGAAGAGGGTGAGAAAATGAGAGAGCAGATTGGTGCTTCTACCTATTTTTGGATTTGATTTTTCCTGGTGATGGCTCTGGCACAGCCCATCTATGTAAACTCTGATATTCCTCGTCAGCAACAGACTGAAAAGTCTTTCCCACTCCTGTTCTGTTAGATTGTTTCAATTCCATGCAGGTCTTTACAAACTAGCTTTGAAGGACTACATTAGCTCTTTACCTTTTATGGCGGGTTTACTTCTTAGGCTTTTTATCCCCAATGATCAATTGCTAACAGTCAATTAAATCCGCACAATGAAGAAGATCAGTGAAGTGTGACCTGTACCTCCCAACATTTTTTGTTTTGTTCTACTTCCAACTGGCTGTTTTTTGAAAAGGGGAAGGTGGTATTATTTATTTATTTAGCTTCCTACCATGCTGTGTTCCTGATCTGTATCACCCCTCTGAAGCCGCTATTATTGCTCCAGAGGTGTTAGAAAAAAGACTGGTACAGACTGCAATATTAACAAGCAATATACATCTGAACACATATGCTGGCAGAAAATAAGAAGAGACTTTCATCATGTCTTTTTTTTTAACTCTCCACTTTAGCTTAACTATAGTTGGTTACAATGTGCTCTTGAACTGTCAGTGGTCTAATCCACTAATCATGTCTATGCACACCAATTTTTGTAAAGCTATTTAGGAGTGAGAAATGCAGTTCCAGATCTGCACTAAAACATTTTTCAATTGACAACTATTAACTATTGTTAATAATAACACTAGCAATGCTACTGGTCTTTCTGCTACAGTAAATATTAACAATGGTTAATATTAATATTATTAATATGGCATTTTAATGAATGTTAATGCTTTTAAATTGATAACTCATTTAATTGACTCTTAAATCCCTATTTATATCTGTTTGAAGTTTTGTTTTCTTTTTAATCGGTACTGTTCTCACCGAAAGCAAGTAGTATTTCAAAGGCTATTTCCGCAGAAATGTTGAAGACAAATGTTCTCTCCTGCTGAATTCTATGGAATTAGCTGAAACCGAAAGACTTTACCTCACAATCGGAAAGCCTTTGCAGCTAATATTATGTTTTCAGAAGACTAGATTTTTCATACTTGATCAACCCGTGACAAAAATGGCATATTTTGTAAGAAAATATTTCATTTTCTATTTCAGTGTGAATGCTACATAATTCAGAGTTTCTGACTGAATAGATGATTCCAAAGAATGGTTAGTCTCGGGTTACTATTCTCCAATCAAAATACAGCAAATTAAATTATTATTATTATTATTATTATTATTATTGCTGCTGCTGCTATTTTGGTCTATACCCCTTACAAAAATAACAAGAAAACATGCACATGAGAATGCATAGTTTAAAATAGCATATTAAATCAAGTATAATGTGCCATAAATTGTAATGTGCACCTCAGTTTTGAAGGTGTGTATTGCAAAAAACCCAAAAACAAACAAAAAATAAAAAAGCAAACAAACAGAGTTATTGACAAATGTAATGTGTGGCTTTCTCTTGTTTGTTAGCCATTCTGCTGCCCACTTCAGAATGGTCGACAGCAGGCATGTAGCCGGGGGGGGGGGGCCTAAGGGGGCTTCAGCCCCCCCCCTGAAATTCTCAGGGTGGTCCGCGAAAAGGCCTTACTGGTACATTATTTAAACTGTTATGTTTATTCATATCATGATCTGATCACCGTGCTCATTATATCCCACATCAATGGGGTTATTGGGATAACAATACAAAAGGTTTGCTAGGGTAGACCCTCTTCCACCCAGTCTCAGCCCCGAACCAGTCTCAGCCCCGAACCAAAATCCTGGCTATGGCCCTGGTCGACAGGCAAGGGAAAGCCATGCCCTCTATCAGGCTGAGACTGGTGAACTCACCAGTCTTGGCATGACAGAGGGACAGCACTTTCCCAACTAAGGGATACTATTTCTAACTCTGAGTTTTGGGATCATTACATTTGGCACATTTTTTTAAAAAAAATCAGGATTTTATCTTAAAGTTATTCATGTATAACAAAAAAATAGAAGGTTTTTCACATCAAAGCCATTGTTAGCTATGTTGATCTGCTGCTATAAAACAAAGAGCACTACAGCATATTAAAGATGCACACATTTATTATGTGAAGAATCAAGATGGCGGCACGGCAGGCAGCTCTGTGAGAGTGCTCTGTCTACAAGAGTCGTCTCTGCCCCAGGGACTTTTCCAGCCAATTCCTTTTAACCCGCAAGCGGTTGATGATGTTACCAACCAGCTTTGGACAGGTTTTTAGAATGGAAGACTTAGAATCCACCCAATTTGCAGTGGTCTCTGGGGCAAAGGCAGGACCATGTACAACAAGCCCTGTAAAATCGAGGGCCTCATCGAGCCTTTCAAAGCCCTGGGTCTGTCCAGAGTCCCCGGACTGGATTTCCCTGGGACAGAGGGACCCGTGCACTCCAGAGAAAAAGGCAAACATTCTTGACAATGCTGACAAGCTGAAAACTGACTGGGATGGTGAGAGGCCAGACCAGGAGCTGGAAAGCTCTTTGCTCCTGGAGAATAAGGACCTTGTCCAGTGCCTTGAGCGCTTCAGAGAGCTACTGAGCCGAGTGCAATGCCCATCCTCGCAGTCTGTGAGCCATATACATGGAGTGGATGCCAGGATTAGCTCAGCCTTGGCCCCCATGGAGCCCAACGATCTAGCCTGGGACCAATCTTGGAACTTTCCCGGAGAGTTCCCCCTGATCAATCAGAGACTCTCTTTAGCAGAGGAAATCTTACCTGGAGCCATGACGAAAGGAATGAGGTGAAGCCGGATGGGAGCCTAGCAGAGTACCCAGCAGAGATCCCCATAGTTTGCTCCCTGTCTAGTGAGATCAAATTTATTTATTTATTTATTTATTTATAAATTCGATTTGGTAGACCGCTCTCTCCAGAGCCCAGAGCGGTTTACAACATAATCAGTAAAATCAGTAAAATCAGTAAAACATCAGTACAGTAAGGCCCCACTCCCCACAATAACCCCGGCAGCAATAATGTACAGGCAATACATGGCAAAACGGTATGATGGCCGCTGGCGAGCTATAGGAGGCATCAGTTGGAACCAAATGCCTGCCTATATAACCAAGTCTTCACAGACTTGCGGAAGGCCAGCAAGCCCCGTATTGCTCGTATCTCCTCCGGTAGAGAATTCCAGAGGATCGGAGCGGCCACTGTAAATGCTCTCTGCCGGGTGCTCGACAGCCTACAGATCTTAATACTAGGGACTTCTAGTAGATTGAGCCCCTCTGAACGCAGTGATCTTCTGGGTTTATATGGGGTAAGACGCTCCCTCAGGTACACTGGCCCCCAAACCATATAAGGCCTTGAAAGTTAGAACTAACACCTTGAAGGAGATCCGGAATTCAATGGGAAGCCAGTGCAGTGCACGCAGGAATGGAGTCAGATGCGCAGATCTTGGAGCTCCCGACAGCAGGCGCGCTGCTGCATTCTGCACCAGCTTAAGTTTCCGGATCATCGACAAGGGTAGGCCAATGTACAGCGCATTACAGTAATCGAGCCTCGAGATGACCGTGGCTTGGATCACCGTGGCCAGGTCGCTGCGGGAGAGGTAAGGAGCCAGCCTTTTCGCCTGCCGCAGATGGTAGAACGCTGTCTTGCAAGCGCAGGCGATCTGCACTTCCATCGACAGTTGGGTGTCCAGCTGGACCCCAAGGCTCTTAACTAGGGGCTGTGGGCGAAGTGCCACACCATCAACGCCGGCAGCTGGGTCTCTACTCCCCCCGGGCGGCCCAGCCACAAGATCTCCGTCTTCGCCGGGTTCACCTTCAACTTACTGGCTCGCAGCCATCCAGTTACGGCTTCAAGGCAGAGATGGAAATTATCGGGTACAGATTCCACCCCGGGGTCCATCCTCAGAATGAGCTGGGTGTCATCAGCGTACTGATGGCACTCCAGCCCAAAACTCCGTACCAATTGGGCGAGTGGTCGCATATAGAGGTTAAATAACAGCGGAGAGAGAATGGCCCCCTGAGGGACACCACAATGTAAGGGGCGCCTCGGAGACCACCCCTCCCCACTTCACTTGCTGCAGGCGGTTTTGGAGGAAGGAGGACAGCCAGTTGAGGGCTGTCCCCCTCACCCCCGCCACTGCCAGGCGGTGTCAAAAGTTGGTAATCGACAGTATCAAACGCTGCCGTGAGGTCTAATAACACAAGCAGCCCCGATCCGCCTCAATCCAACTGGCAACGGAGTAGGTCTGTGATGGAGACCAGGACGGTCTCTGTCCCATGGCCCGAACGGAAGCCGGACTGGAAGGGGTCAAGCCAGGTTGCATCATCCAAGAATGTCTGACGGTGGTCCATTGCTGCCCTCTCAATTACCTTGCCCAGGTACGGTAAATTGGACACTGGGCGGTAATTGGAGGGAGCCGCGGGATCTAGCCCGGGCTTCTTCAGCAATGGACTAACCATCACCTCTTTTAACTCCTCTGGAAAAGCTCCTTGCTCAAGGGAGCAGTTGACTATATTCAACAGAGGGCCTCGTAACCCCTCCACGCAAGCTCGAATCAGCGTGGAGGGGCACGGGTCGAGGGAGCAGGTGGTTGGTCGAAGGGCTGCGACAATCTTGTCAACATCCTCTGCGTCCAGTGGCCGAAACCGGTCGAAGGTGGACCCGGCGGAGGGCCACGGAGTCTCAAGCTCATGTACTGTATCAACCGTGGCAGGAAGGTCCCGGCGGAGCGTCACAATCTTGTCTGTGAAATGATTCTGAAAAGCCTCAGCAGAAAGGGCCCGATCGTCATTTTTTGGGATGGTAGGGACCATCGTCAACTGCCAAATTATCCGGAATAATTGAGCCGGGTCTGAATCTGCAGACGCTATCAAGGAGGCATAATGGGAATTTTTCGCCTCCTTGACCGCATGCTCATAAGCTTCACTAAAGAGCTTATAAGCTGATTGCGAAGGCCCGTCACGGAGCTTCCTCCACATGCGCTCCAGCCGTCTCTTCTCCCGCTTCATGGCTCTAAGATCTTTGGTGAACCATGGAGAGCGGCGCTATGGATTTGAGAGGGCGCTTAGGGGCAATCTCGTCGAGGGCAGTGGATAACTTACAGTTCCAGGTGGTGACTAGCTCCTCGAGCGAGACGCTGACAGGCTCCAAGTCCCTTAGGGCATTCAGGAACCTAGTTGGTTCCATAAGTCCCTTCGGGCGAACCCAAATTGGTTCGGCACCCTTGCCGGGGGGTGGTGGTGTCTCAACCCGGACTCTTAGAGCACAGTGATCTGACCATGGCACCTCCATTACAGAGGTGACAGACACTTGGACACCTGCAGAGAAAATCAGATCGAGAGTGTGTCCAGCCCGATGTGTGGGGCCCGAGTTTAAGAGGGAGAGGCCCAGCGCCGCCATGGTCGACACAAGGTCCCTCGCCGCAGATGGAGAGGAGGCTGTCGGCGTGGACATTGAAGTCCCCCAGAACTATGAGTCTGGGGAACCTCAATGCCCACTCAGCCACAGTCTCCAGCAGCAGGGAGAGACTCCTCGCTGGTGCGCTAGGTGCTCGGTACACCAGCAAGAAGGCTACACTCTCCGGGGCTCCCCACATCAGGCCGACACTTTCAATCCCGTCTGTTTCCAGTGCAGGGACTGCTCTAAGATGTAACAGGTCATGGGAGAGAATAGCCACTCCCCCCCCCCCGCCTCCCATTCCTATTCTGGTGAGTAACGACATAATCAGGAAATGCTAGCTCGTGCAGGCAGGTTTCATCGCCGTCGTTGATCCAGGTTTCAGTTATGCAGCAGAGATCCGCTCGCTGCTCTAAAAAGAAATCCTTGAGAGTAGCAGTTTTGTTCCTAACAGAGCGCGCGTTAACTAACACCAGAGAGGAAGGGGAGGAAGTTGGTAGCCTGTCCCCAGCGTGCTTCGGGATAGGACGCAGGTCAGAGGTACGTCGGGTCTCGCAACGACTCAGCGCACCTCTCGCTTTTGGCCTGCGCCTAATGCTGTACTTGGAATTGATGTTGACTCCAATGCCCTTGGAGATGGAGGGCGAATCCCAGAGGGTGAGGTCCCCAAATCGCTTGTTTGGTGAAGACTGCCCCTTTGGCTCAGGCACGAATGGCCCATGCCCATGGTCTAGTTGGGGGAGGGGGTGGATCCCAACAGAGGGGAAGATGCTGCCCCGTCTTTGTGGGAGTTGGAGGCCTTGGACGTTTCGAGGATTCTGGAGAGGGGCCCTGGCTCCCCCTCCACACCCCAGGCCCAGGGGAGGCCATCACGGGCACTGCTGCCTGTCTCTTTCCAAAAGGCAGGCTTCAGAGGTGCTAAAAAGATGGCAGATGGCCTTGAAGATGCGGCTGAGCTGGCGTCTTCTCCTCTGAGCACTAGGAAGCTGAGGCCGAAGCGCAGGCGCAGATGCTGCGTGGGCAGGAAGCGGAAGCGGCACCCGAACACCTGTGTCACTTCTGGCAAGGAACAGAGAGGAATCATCCGAACCAAGGATCTACGGCTGGAACTGAGCTAGCAAAGCATCTGACCTTGGAGTGCAGTACCTACCGAAGGAGAAGATTTAGGATTAGAACCTTCTGGGGGGTGGGTTTTGGAAGTTGGTGGAGAGGCACTACCTCGGCACCTTCAATATCTCCCCCTAAAAATGACTTAAATCCAACAATGACAGAGGAGAGAACATCCTCCAAGATGGGGACTGACACAAACCTTCCCAAAGACTCCATTAGAGCCTCTGCCTGCGGGCCCACTAGACCAGGGCTGCCCAACAGACGGCCCGGGGGGGGGGGCCGTACACGGCCCCCCAGCCACCTGGACACGGCCCCCCAGCCTCCTGCAAGAATTTATTTAATTTTTAAAAATATATTTTAATATATATATATATATATATATATATATATATATTAAAAATGGCGGCGGGGGGGAGGAGGAGGCAGGGCAGGAAGGAGGAAGGGAGCCAGCTCCTCCTCCCTACATGGCCCCCTCTGTCCCTCTCTCCACGCCGAAAAGGAGCAGTAGGCGGTGCCAAGGGCGGCGCGTCACGCCAGGCCTCTGACGCGCGCCCTTGGCGCTGCCTTCTGCTCTTTTTTGCCGGCTCCCCCGCCCTAGGAAGGGCGGGGGAGCTGCCAAAAAGGAGAAGTAGGCGGCGCGTCAGAGGCCTAGCATGACGCGCTGCCCTTGGCGCCGCCTACTGCTAGGAAGGGCGGGGGAGCCGGCTGCCTTCTTCCTCCATAGCCCCTCCTCCTTCTCCCCGCTCATGCCACCGCCTGGGATCTGAGCAGTGGCACACCCGGGGGGAAAGAGGAGAGGCTTCGGAGAAAAGAGGCGGCCGGCTGCCTTCTTCCTCCGTAGCCCCTCCTCCTTCTCCCCGCTCGTGCCGCCGCCCGGGATCCGAGCAGTGGCGCGCCCGGGGGGAAAGAGGAGAGGCTTCGGAGGAAGCCGGCTGCCTTCTTTTTCTGAAGACCCTCCTCTTTCCCCCCGGGCGCGGCGCTGCTCGGATCCTGGGCGGTGGCATGCCCGGGGGGAAAGAGGAGAGGCTTCGGAGGAAGCCAGCTGCCTTCTTCCTCCATAGCCCCTCCTCTTTCCCACCGGGCATGGCGCTGCTCGGATCCCGGGCAGCGGCGCGCCCGGGGGGAAAGAGGAGAGGCTTCGGAGGAAGCCGGCTGCCTTCTTACTCCATAGCCCCTCCTCCTTCTCTCCGCTCGCGCCGCCGCCCGGGATCCAAGCAGAGCCGTGCCCGTGGAGGAGGAGGGGCTATGTGAGCGAGCAGCCCCGCCCTCACCCCGCCCCTTGTGAGTGGCCCCGCCTCTTCTCACTGATCACCTACGGCCCCCCAGGTGATCAGTGACACTTCTTCTGGCCTTTGGGTCGGAAGAAGTTGGACAGTCCTGCAAAAGCTGGCCTGGTGCTGCCAAAACTGGCCTGGTGAAATGGTCTTCACACCTGCCCCATGGAGCTCTGCTGGCCCTCTTTATGAGCACTCTCCATCGGGCTCTTTTCTGCCCCCTTTTCAGGGGATAGGCCGACCACCAGGGACTTAACAGGTGACATTCAAGAGCTTAACTCTGAGAGGGGTATCTCAGTGATCTCTGGGAGGGGGAATTATGACAATAGGCGCAGGCCGAATGCTAGAGGGAGATGGAGTTGGCAGAAGACTCGACCCTCTTCTGACCTGTGTCCTATCCCAAGATACACTTGTGACAGGCTACCAGCTTCCTCCCCTCCAACTCTGGTGTTAATAAATGCTAAGTCCATTAGAAACAAAACTGCAACCGTCAGGGACTTTCTCACTGACCAGGGAGCAGACCTTGTGTGTATTACCGAAACCTGGCTTCAAGAGGGCGATGAAGTCCTACTACAAGAAATAACATCTCCAGGATTTGTGGCTACCCACAAAAAGGATTTGTGGCTACCCGTCAAAAAGAAGGAGGAGGTAGCAAGGAGGATGGAACAACAGCGTCCCCCTGTGACGAAACGGAGCAGCAGCACCCAGTGACAAATATAGCAACAGCACCTGGTTGGAAGCGAGGAAGAACAAGGCTCAATTCAGAAGATCCTCCTGCTATATGTTGTTGTATGTCTTGTATGTCAAAAACGGCAAGGATTGTCTGTTGTATGTGTTCTGTGATCCGCACTGAGTCCCCTTCGGGGTGAGAAGTGCGGAATATAAATAAAGTGTATTATAAATAAAGTGTATTATTCCAAGATCTTGCTGCTTAGCTAAGCTCTGATTGTTTTCTTAATGTTTGGTCCCAATGGCATTGCTGTAAACAGAAAGTCTATGCAGCTGCAGGTCTTCAGGTTGGATCAAGATCCAATGGCACCCCAATCCCCAGAACAGGTTTTGAGCTGGTACAGAGGGCTTCTGGGGAAACAAGAATTGAATAAAATCCTGATATAACTGAGCACTAGCATGGTATTAAATGTTGGACTGTTTTGTAAATTGTAAATATTGTATTATTTGTATTACAATTTTGAATTCAGATTTCTATCCTTGGTCCAATGTGCTGCATTCTGCCACTTGTTAAAACATGCTAGCTGGCATTAGAAAATACACACAAGTATGTAATACTATTGGTCTAGAAATCCACATATAGCTATTGACATGCAATTAAAATGCTCCAGTGCAGTATGAGTGCTATTTTCTCCAGTGTATAAACAGACTTATTTTTAGCTGCTTCTTCTTTGCTTCTAGTAGTTACCAGCAGTTCTCTAGAGAAATCTGGGACGTAAAATTTATATTCACGTTGGAATTAAGGCTGCCAGGCTGAAGTTCCAGTTGTTAATAAGCTGGCAGGTTTCCCATTTCATGTCTGAGAAGTAAACTTGACCTGCCCACCCTTTCATTTCATTGTTTAAAAATGATTGACAAAGAAAACTATCATCCATGACCATAGGCATTACAAGTAACAGGTGGCCTTTTTGTTTCCACTTCCAAAGAAATTGCTCTAAGGGTTCAGTTTACATAAGCCACCTCATTGACAAGAAGGCAGAGGAAATGACTAAATCCCGAAGCACGTTTTGGTAACAGATTCAAATATTTCAGTGACAGAAAGGAACTCCAGAGGCCATTTGCTCAAATGACACACAAACCACAATAGGCAGCTAAGGAACTGTGTCATTTAAAAAGAAAACAGAATAGGTGGTAAGACTGGAACAATTGTTTACTCTGTATGAGTTTATTTAGACATGATGGTTATCATGCTAGCATGAATACAAATAGTGTGGAAGACTGTTATAGATACTGATTGTTTAAAGCATGATTATAGAATAAATGGGAAGGAAAAAAGAGAATAGTACATGAGCTAAAACTGGGCATACACATTAATCTAAATTAGCCATGTTTCCAATAATACATTTTCTTGAAACTTACATCCATAAAGACTGTGTGTGCTTAGTTGCATACTTAATCTGCTGTTCAGCAACTGCTGTTCAGAAATCACAAGGGCCCTGTTTTCCATTCTTTTAGGTAAACATGGAAGATTCCTTGAATCCTTCCACCCTTGTGTCCTTCTACCCTTGTGTCCTTCCTTCCTTCCTTCCCTCCTTCCCTTCCTTCCCTTCCCTTCCCTCTACTTAGTAAGAGTTTTTGTTGGAGTCCAAACATGCATATGAAGATGGAAAAACCTGGAAAATGCATTTCAGAGATCACACCATGAATTTACCATCATTCACTTCCTTCCACAATGTCACAATTCCGCAACATTGTGTTAAAATTTAGACTTGCCCTACATAAAATCCCTTCAATAATTTCTTCCAGCTAATCTGAAGAAGTCAGTTTGCATTTCAGCTTCATGGATATTTTTAATCAAAGAGAAAGATTGGGCATGTATAGCTTTCAGTAAAGAATAAACACTAGTCCTTTTCTCCCAGTATTCAGGTTTTCAGTCATTCTTTATGTGGGATTGTATATGTTTAAAAGTGAAATTATATTGTATATGAGAACCTTCATCTTAGAAAGATGTGTGGCAAATTCATAGGGGAAATTGTAAGCTTTTGGATCAGCATTTATCAAGGACCACCCCAGACATAATGCCATATTAACAACATTATTGTAAGTTCAGATCTGTCCCTGTATGAAATATTGGGCGTTGGTTATTCTTCAGAGAAATTCATCAACTTCCCTGTGAGAACGCTTCAATTCTCCGTAAAGATCACGCTCAGGCAGGGCTCGATCCAACCAGATTTATTGCAGGTATAACACCTATAAAGCCAAAGCAGTGTCCCATCACCCAAACACACCTTATATACCCCGACCCCTCCTTCCCTTCCCTTGCAACATCCTGGGAAGGTTGCATCATGTCCTGCTGACTCAGCAATCCCACTGTCCAAGGGATATGACCTCATCCCCCTCTGAGTCAGCATATTCCCATTCAGTGTCCAATGTCCAGAGGAGGTTACATCACTTCCGTTCTGATCCAGCACTTTCCCCAGAGGATTGCATCATCCTGGGGATTCCCCAATGTCCAGTGTCAAAGCAGGTCAAGGCAGACTGGGGCTCTGAGCCTCTTCCAGGCTAAGAGCTCCCAGCTCAACATTCCCTTGCTTCCAGTGTTTTAAGGAAATGCATGCCCAATAGGTTTTCAGAGACTATATATTTTTTTCTGCTTTGTATTTATTTGCTACTTTCAGTTTCTGGAGTTGTTGTTCAGTTCCTACTGATATTATAACATTGATTTCCATTTTTTTTCTAAAACACAATACTTGATTTTAATGAACTTTTTTTTAGTTTTGTTCTGGTTTTTGAAATGCACAGGTGGTGTGTATAAAGGTTGTCTGACTGATACATTCAGGTATTTATTGTCCCAGCTAGAATTCCTTGCTTATTTTATTAACGTCAATAAACAATTTATCAGCATTTCACAGCATCTGTTTGGAGATAGTGCTAAATATATTGTGCTTGCATTACTTTAGAATTAAAATAGAGACAGCCGAAAGAAAGGGAGAGGGAGAGTAAGAAAAAGAGAGAGTGCTCAGAGAGGGCAAGAGGACTTATTCCCACATAAAGGAAGAAAATGATAATGAGTGATCAATAGTGTGTGATCCATAGGGATGTGCATGGGTCCTTATTTTAAAATGGGCTCCTGCCAATTCGGTTCTTTCGGTCAGCCATAATGGCATGGACACCATCGACAGTTCTTTCACCCACAACAGCTGCTTTTAAGTTTATTCGGCTATATGTGGAGCGCGTACAGGCAGTCACGCACGCACAAGGTTTCCCTGTGAACCTTTCCTGTTGAGTCGATCAGAACAGAAGGAAGCCATGATGTATCTTTTAGCCAAGCTGTGTCTAGTGAGCACCTCCATTTTTCTGTTGAGAGCAGGATTCTGAGAGAGACAGATCATTCTCCAGTCCACTGGTGATCAAAATTCTCAGTGCCGTTCATAGCTCTGCCTTGCTTGCCTTGCTTTTTGACTCAAATAGCATTCAATTTCTTTGGCAATTTGATTAAATTTATTTAATATTACTTTTTATTACTTTATTCATAACTTGTGGTGGGACTGGCCACTTCATCACACACAATTAAATAAGTGTTTCTACATATTTAAGAAACTGCCACTGATGGTGTCATTCAGACGACCCAAGCTTCAAATGTGTGGTATATGTATTTTGCCATTTCTAATGCCACCATAAAATGAGGACTATCTCTCTCTCTCCCTCTCTCTCTCTCTCCCTCCCTCCCTCCCTCCCTCCCTCTCCCTTCCTCCCTCCTCCCTCCCTACCTCCCCTCCCCCTCCCCCTCTCCCTCTCTCTATATATATATATATATATATATATCAATGGCTAATGCTCTTTCAGGTGATGTGGCTCCTATTGAAATAAGTGTTTAATAAAGGTGCCTTCACTCAGCTTCATTGAAAGGATGATGAGGGCAAACAACCCCAGAAAAGGTGGTTTCTTAAGTCTGATACCTTAACCCAGGTTTTATTGAAGGATATAAGAAAAAATGACTCCAAAAAAGTGATTTCTTACATCTGATGCCTTAACCCAGATCTAGTTGACGAATACAAAGGGAAACGATCCCAGAAAAAAAGTGATTTCTAAAGTCTTATGCTTTAACCCAGGTCTAGTTGAAGGATATTTATTTATTTATCGTGTCAGAAGCAAATTGAGGGTAGAGTTATGATGTAGTTAAAGACACAAATATAGTTAAAAACTTGGCATTATACTAGATTTCATTTGACCAGTAGCTGGCCACTTGGAGTGCTTCTGGTATTACTATAAGAAGGTCCTCCATTATTCATGTGGCAGGGATCTAAACTGCATTGTAGTAAGTGGTCTGTGGTTTGCTCTTCTCACATGTCACAGACTCCACTTTGTAGTCCCATTTCTTAAGGTTGGCTCTGCATCTCATGGTGCAAGAGTGTAGTCTCTCTTCAGCGCCTTCCAAGTTGCCCAACCTTCTGTGTGTCCAGGCAGGAGTTTCTCATGTGGTATCAGCCATGGTTTGAGGTTCTGGGTTTTAACCTGCCACTTTTGGACTCTCACTTGCTGATGTGTTCCTGTGAGTATCTCTGCAGATCTTAAAAAGCTGTTTCTTGATTTAAGATCATTACACATCTGAGTGTCCCTTGGGCAATGTCTTATAGCGTTGTTGTAGGTTTTTTCAGGCTATATGGCCATGTTCTAGAGCAGGGGTGGGCAATTACCGGCCCTCCAGGTGTTTTGGACTTCAACTCCCAGAAATCCTAACAGCTGGTAAACTGGCTAGGATTTCTGGGAGTTGAAGTCCAAAACACCTGGAGGGCCAGTAATTGCCCACCCCTGTTCTAGAGGCATTCTCTCCTGACGTTTCACCTGCATCTATGGCAAGCATCCTCAGAGGTGAGGTCTTTACAGATGGCTGATTGTCTCACACCAGAATCAACTTGCAGAAGTGTCTTGCAGTTAAAAGATATGAGAGGAAATGGTTCCAGAAAAGGTGGTTTCTTAAGTCTTAACCCAAGTCTAGTTGAATGATATGAGCAGAAAGTATCCTAGAAAAAGTGATTTCTTAAGACTGTTTTCCTAAAAATGGCAGAAAGGGGAGCTTCCAAAGTTTCTCCTTTGCCACCAATGGGCTTGATCTTCTCAGAGCAAAAATTGATCTTTTGGCTACCTGAATTTGAGAGGCCTCAAAAAAAATGGATTGGAGGGGAGGGTATCACCAAAATCCAGACACTGAAAACAGTACGGGGTTTAATGGAATTCCCAACTCTAGTGATCCAACTTTGCATGTCAATAATTGAGACTAATAACTTGAAAGCTATTGGGGCAGTGAATATGTGTTACAAACATTCAACTTACAAATGACTCATATTTAAGAATGAGAGTGAGAAAACAGGAAGTGAGCGAAATCTTCCTCAGGAAAGGAAATTCACTCCTGTAATAGTTATCATGGGAAAAAGGTGTCCCCGCTGAAGTTTTCCACAACAAGCCAAGTTTTCAAAATCAAATTGTCACAGGGACAGGAGGGGCACAGAAAGGAGGAAAATCTGAGATGTTCACCCTTTGCTGTGCTATCCAAAGCATAGGGAATTACATTTTAAAATGTACTTGTTTCAACTTACATATTTAAGGACCAGCTTACAGAACCTATCTTGTTTATAACTTGTGGACTGCCTTATTCCTTTGCGAAACAGCTCTTACTCTCAGGAGGTTCTTTCTAATGTTTGGGTGGATTTTTTTTCTTGTGGTTGAATAGCAAACAGTTCAAAAGAACCTTCTTTTGACACACTGTGATTGGTTATTAACTTGTATGTGCATTGGAGGATTAGTTATGGCTAAACAAAAGCTTGAACATAATGGAACGAACAGTTCTATCAGTTCTGTCCTACCTCTTATTCAGCTCTCTCACTTTCTCCTAGATACAAGTGATTAAGGATGCATTTGTATATCTATTTTCTTGAAACAATATCTGGTTGAACTTACACCAGTTCTGGATCGTACTGGGAAACCACTGGTACATGCGTTCCAAGAAGGCTTTTTTGGGCCCTAGGCCAAAGTCTTATCATGAGGTGTTGCCCTGTTGAAGGACAGCCCTAATACTAAATACGATTTCTGTTGCTTTTCAGTATATATAACAACACATATAACATATATAAGCCTATATAACATATATAATATCAGAATATCCAAATGGCACTTTGAAGTAATCACAATCAATAAACAGCAAAAGCTGGAAAAAATCATGAGCTATGTCAGATTCTGATAAGAAAAAATATTCCATTTTTAAAATAAATGTTTTTATCTGCAATAGGAGAGATGTGCCTATTTCACATTGCTCCAAACTGGAGATATTCACGTTATTGCAAACTAATCCCATTTAGCCATTAGCTCAGTACATAGCTAAGGAGAGAAAGCAGACACCAGTGTGTATATTGCTGAATATATCACAAATCAAAGGAAATGGAATTAGTGACATGTAAAAAAACAATCTGCTTAGTCCTTACCTAAATGATTATGTCTAAAAATAGCCATGGGAAGCCTGCTTTTATTCTTTTTCTAAACTACACTTCCTTTTCACCAAACACAGCAAAAATAGACATCATGACAGGATCATTACATTTCTCTACAATATTATCACCATTTCTTCAATTACAATTCTGAGAGGTTAATGTTCTGTATAAATAATTGTTTTTTGATCATTGCGAACACTAACAACATCAATAAATAGTATCTGAAGTAGCCAGGAGGTCACAACAGAGTATATATGTGCTTATTATTTCGTAGTTAATAAGCCATCATTTTGATGGACATGGTTTATGACTTCTATATTGTAAGAATTCAGCAGGCAGTGAAAAATATGTACGTTCAGACACATGGTATATTTCACTTTGGAAAACCTATCAGTGGAAACCAGACTAACCAGTGTCAAAGTGGAAAGTAGGTGGAGTAATTGCAAGTGTTCATTTATATGAGTTTGATTGATATCTTACACCAAGAGACTTCATAGGTATACTGTTCAAATGTGCTCAGTCTTCTGGGAAATATGAACCCAACTGATTCCTGTGTTCAGGCACAGGTTCATCTTGGGTTCTAATACTCAATGCACAATATGCTTACAGGAGTCAATAGAAATACACAATGCTAAACCAAAAAGATAAAGGGCCAGATCTGAGAGCATCACCAATAAACAGTCGCAATGCAGCAATGTAGCAAAAGTATCAAAATCTATAATGTAAATTATAACAGTGCTATAATGCAAGGCAATATCATATTAGTGCAATGCTGTGAATAGCATGCAGCACCAAATGCAATGTAATGCAAATATAACAACCAAATGGTGATGCTAAATCAAATACAAAGGGTAATACGCCCAAACTCACAGGTGAGGGCTACTTGCGACGCACAACCAGAATCTGAATAACCCTGTGTGAGGTCCAGAGCCAAATAACTCACGGACTGAAGACAAAGTCCTTGGGGGAGCCTTGGTGGACGGAAGAGCTGGCACAATGCCATTAGGCTAGAGGTGAGCTGACGACGCCAAGATGGCCGTTTCACATTACAAACACTTCCTCAGGGCGCTTTTAACTTCTGACTGCTCCTCCCCAGGTTTGTAGTGGACCAATTGTCGCTTAAAATCTTTGACGGGGGGTTTTAGGTATGGAATAGCATACAATAAGCAAAATGCAGTCAGGATAGTGCTAAACATACAGACTGAAGTCATACAGTGCTAAAATTAAAAGAATAAATTCAAAGATTGAGCATGACATACCGTTATTTCGCGCTCCAATCACATCAATAATGTGAATGTCCTCCCGGGCTGGAAGCAGCACCAGGTTACAGGCTAGCCACTTTAAATAGTAATAAAGGGAACCAGGTGAGTGAGTTTACACTGATAGGATATGAACTGTTAAAGCTACATTTATAATAAAAGGGTTTGAACGGATAAAGCTTCGTTTAGCCCAAATGGGGTCTCGCAGGACAGTAATAAAATCCATTTTCGTCCAGCTTTTAATAGAATGTTTTGTTGGTCACAATGGGGGGGGGATGGACCTTTTCTAGCCCAGCGACTCTCCGTGTGAGGGGATCCACCTTCTATTCTGCACAATGCTGGTAAAATTCTGAATCTAGGGAACCACACCTAATCCTGGAAATATGTTCCATAATCCGGGTTTTCAAGCACCTGGAGGTCATTCCTGTGTAGTAGCGATTACACCCGCAGCCGCATTGAATAGCATAGATTACTCCCGAGGAGGTGCATATTATCTCGTCTCTAAGATGTAAAACTTTCCCCATATGATTATTCTTAATAGTAGTAGCAGAGGAGATGAGTGGGCAAACCGCACAATTACTGCACCTTTTGGTGCCTGGGCATAAAGTGTGGGTTCTAGGGCGAATAACGTGGTTACTGTGGATCAAGTACTCATGTTGATTTTTTGTCCATTTATATGCTATGCTGGGTGGTGATTCAAGGCCCGGAATGGAAGCGACCAGGAGCCAAAACTTGTTCACAATATTTTGTACCTGTCGTGAGTGCTGAGTCAGGGTTAAAGGCCAGACTATTCTATTAGGTGTGGGTTTGGGTTCAGTGTGAAGTATTCTATGCCTAGGCATGGAGTCCGCCTTTCTTTTGGCTGAGGTGATGATGAATTTGGGATACCCTCTTTGTGTCAAATTATGAGTAAGGATGTTAGCATCCTGTTCATAATGGTCCGTAAAGGACAAATTACTTTTTAGGCGAATAAGCTGTGAATAAGGCAAACTTCTTTTCAAAGAGAAAGAATGGAAACTGCTAAAATGCAAAAGGAAATTTCTGTCTGTGGGCTTTCGATAATTTCTCACTTTTAAACATCCATCATGGAGAAAAACGTTCAAATCCAAAAAAAATTACCGATGTTTTACTTATAGTGAACGAGAATTTTATATTCCTATGCCAGGAGTTCATCCATGATTTAAACATGTCAAGGTGGACTGAATTGTCCAAAATTAGGAAAACATTGTCTATAAATCTGTGATACCCTAAAATAAACTGGGCCATGGGGTTTAAAGGACTGGGTTCTAAATGGCAGGTTTCAAGGTCATTCATAAAGAGGTTGGCGATATTTGGGGCGGTGGCTGGCCCCATTGATACACCGGAACACTGCAAAAAATAATTACCTTCAAATGAAAAATAGTTATAGTCCGTTGTGCAATCAAACAATTCAAGGAGGAATTGGGTTCTCCATTTTGGGTTCTGTCTGAGTTTCGATCATAGGATAAATTTACCAATTTACCTTTATGAAGATACAAATTGTCCTATTAACTGACTTGGAAAAGCATTTTCCCAAGATAGATGGGGAGGAGGGTGACTGCGGGCCCTTCCAGGTAGTAACGTAATCCATAGAAAGAAAGTGGGATTAAAATCCTGGTACCTCGGGGAGTGTCAGAGGCATTAGTCCTTTGAAATGTTCTCATGGCACCCAGAAAGGTTTGGTTAATGTAGATTGAAGGGATTGCAAAGGTACAGGACATTCACCGGAAGTTTTATTTTAATTTTGTTCTTAGTGACCCTTCGAGATGTGCTGCACATCATAAACATTTTGTCAATACTTAGGAGTGCTAATGCACTGATGCAGATATAGCAAAGATAACGCAGGCAGATTTCCTGTCATCATCTCGCCTCACCCTCACCCCTGGTGCCTTTAGGTTTGCCCACTTGAACCCCCTTTTCCCTTTGGGGTCACTTGCCTGTCATACTGGTCCCCACTGTGTAAATTCAAGCTCTATTTCCTTTCAGAAATATGAGAACAAAGGCATGGTTGGAGAGAGTTCTTGTGGGAATTATTTTCCTCTTGTGCTTCCATTTAGCCACCTCTATATCCCTCCTCTGCTGTTTGGGAATTTTAAAATGAGGATAAACACTGGAACAGTTTACATTGTGTACCACAAGAAAGCCTTGGGTTTTTTTGGGGGGGAGTACTGGGATATAAAGTGCTCCGTAGCAGTGCATTTTTCACCAAATATTGGATTTTATGTGAAACTTTTTTATCTCTTGTGTTTCATACAGTCCCATGATCAAGCATGCATTTTCAGTGCAGTTTTTAGCCACCCTCCTTTTATCCCACTTTTTTCTGGGTTTCAGACCTGTGTAGCCCCTCTATGTGACATTTGTGCTTACAGAGCATATGTCCCCTAACAGTGGGATTTTATATGAAAATTAAAGATAGTATATGCGTGAAAAAAATATCCATAATTCTGAGATTTTACATGACCCTGGTTATCCTGACATAATAAAACTGCTTGAAGAAACCACTTGAGATGTGGTATACACTAGGCCTACATGCCTTTATGAACATAATTTTTGTAATTTGTAAAAATTAATATGTATGAAACATTCCTGTTTCTGCATAAATCTATTTTTTCTCATTGCTAGGCTAAGCACATAAGCACACAGCACACAGAATATGACTGGCTGCCTGATCAGAAAAACACAAACAAATATTCCAATGCTGCAACATTGTTTTGTTCACAAAACAAAGCACAAATTTTCCTTCAAAACCAAGAGCAACAATAATACCAAATTCCTGCCCATCTCATACAAACTGGCATAAAGGAGATTGTTTTTCAGTTTTGTATTCATTTCATGAAGGCAAATCAAGTTAGGATATACAGTATCTCTTAACAGGAGAGAAGTTGAAATTGCAAGAATTTGCTGTGTTCAGAATTCTGATTTGTACAAAGGCCATATCTTTACAGACATAAGTGCTGTAGTATGGCTGTTCTGTGTACACCAAATTCCCATTTGGAGTAATCTTTTTCAAATCCCTGATTAGGGCTACGGTGAAATCAGTTTATATCCCACAGAAATACCTTTCCAAATCAAACATTCTAGGTCCAGGTGGTAGCATGCTACCTGTATAATAGGTATGATTATTAATTATCTACAGATTCTAGAACATTTTTCAGCTGTAAACTTCAAAGGGTTTTTTTCCAGATGCTTTTTAATGAAATACATTATCAAACTTTATAGTGAGGGATTTCAAATTAACAAACACATTTGGGACGGGGAAAGGATTCCTGAATTGACTCTGAACTGAGAGAAATATTCAGCTCCAATTTACCTTGAGCGTAATATAAAGAAGATCTTAAATCATTTGAAAATAAGAGTATTTAATTTGAAACTGGGAATATTTTCCTGTAGAAGTATCAGACATTATATTTAAAGCCACTTCTCCAAATATTGCAGTGGGGCTATACTTGTGGTATAATTACACTTCAAAAGGTACATTTACCGACCCACTGTTAGCTACTGTTGGACAGTAAGAAGTTTTCAATGGCTCTTTGTATGAAACTGTGATTTTTACATTACTTCCCATTGCTGATAACAGTCTCAGACTATCTGAAGCTAACAAAAGATACAGGATTTCTACTATGTAATCTGTTGCTAAAGCACTATAATACTGCCATCATTGACCTAAATCCATTTTGTCTTTATATAGTTGAGAAAAATATGGTAGACATGGCGGAACACCTGCTTTCATCACTGTGAAATGGTCATTAAGGTTATTCACATTACCCCAGGGACTCTTTTGTGTAATGCTTTGTGCCTATATTTTTCATTTGAAACAAGCAAGATCAGCTATATAATTACCTCATTTCACTTCACTTCCATCCAGTCTAGAAGACTGTTGGCACCCATCAAACCCATCTAGACCAGACACACTTAATCCTGCTTTGTACTTAAATGATCTCCAAAAGAACAAAATAGAAGTGTAAGAAAAATAACAAAAAGAAGTTTGCAATGATGTCATAAAGAAGGCTTATTCAGGAAACTATATTTTGTACAGTATATGCTAAATTCAATTGCTTGTCAAGCAAAAAGGTGAAGTCCTCCAGACTGCAATATAAGAGAATGAGTTTTTTTCTGTTTTCAGTTGTATGAAAACAGGATCATAGGGGCATATGAAGGACATTTGAACTGTGTCTAATGAGGCAACTGTACTCAAAGCTGAAAGGATATTCAGCTGTTGGTATCCTCAGAAGTGAAATGGGCACCTGATATTCTTGCAAAGAAGCTTGCAAAATGTGCAATAGATAATGTTACTGTAAAGTGGGTTGGGAATTGGTTAATAGAGCTGAACCCAAAGGGTGCTTACTTGCTTACTTACAATGACTCCTATTCATTCTGAAAAGGAGTGATTAGTGGAGTATCACAGGGCTCTGTTCTGGACCCAATGCTACTATTCAGCATCATTATCAATGTCTTGGATCATGAAATAAAGAACATGCTTATGAATTTTTCAGGTGATCCCAAATTGGTAGAGATCAGAATTGAAAATGACATTAACAGATTAGAGAACAGGGCCAAAACTAACAAGATGATTTTCAACAGGTAGAAATATAGTTATAAAAATGAAATGCACCGATATAGGATGGGTGACACCTAGTTTGAAAACTATAATACAATATTGATTTATGTTTGACTGAATTGCCTCTTTGTTCTTATATCCATTGATTAACAGGGGGTTGACTGTATTATACACATATTTAGCTATAGTTTGAAAACAGTACTTGCGAATGTCCCCTCAGGGAGATAGGGTGGGTAACAAATAAAGTTGTTGTTGTTGCTGTTGTTGTTATTATTATTTGAAAGACAACAAGATTAGTACACAGCAAACAAGGTCACTATGCTGGCTGTTGTACTGGATCACATGTTGGAATTATTATTATTATTATTATTATGCAGTCTTAGTAGACCACAAGCTTTTTTTTTTCATGTCAGGAGCGACTTGAGAAACTGCAAACTGAACATAAGTCAACAGTGTGATGCGGAACTAATACAATTCTAGGCTGCATCAACAGGTGTATAGTGTCTATACTGAGAAAAGTCATAGCCTCCACTCTATTTCATTTTGGTCACACTTTACCTGGAATACTGTGTCTAATTCTGTGTACTGCAATTCAAGAGGGATATAGATAAACTAAAGTGCATCCAGAGAAGAGCAACTAAAATGATAAAAGAATTGGGAAACAAGCACTAGGATGAATGGTTTGGGGAGCTTGGTATGTTTAGCTTGGAGAAAAGAAGACTGAAAGGAGACATGATGATCATGATTAACTGCTTGAAAGACTGTCACATTGAGGAGAGGGCAAGCTTTTCCGCTGCACTGGAAACTAGGACACAGAACAATGCAATTTGCAGAAAAAGAGATCCAATCTAAACATTAGGAAGAACATCCTGAAGTAAGACCTGTTCAAAAGTGGGTTACGTTGCCTCTGAGCATAGTGGAGTCTCCTTTTCCGGAGGTTTTAAAGCAAAGACTAGATGGCCATATGTTGGAGGTGCTTTGATTGTGTGTTCCTGCAAGGAAGGGGGTTGGACTGGATGACCCTTGTGGCCTTTTCCAATGCTATGAGTCTATGAAATTGCTGTGTATCATGGGGACAGCCAGCCTTCCATCTAGCGTTAATCCATGTTTTGTTTTTAGAAAATCTAGACAAGTTGCAGGGCTAAGAAAGGCAGCTCTGAAGCAACTAGACAATAGGCATGGTTTAGAACCCAAAAATCGGGATTCGAAAATCAAATGGGGGGGGGGGGGTTGATTAGTAATACAAAGACTTACAAAAAAAATTCCAAAAATTTCTAAAATGTAACGTAATTACTAACGAAATTCGTTAGTAGTTCTAAAGTAGGCAAAGCAGGGAAACAGGACTGACACTGTTTTAAGCACAGGCAAATCAAGGGGCAACATTTCCCTTGGTTTCCTTGCAGGGAGATATAATGCATTAATATATTATTATTAATATTATTATTAATATTATAAAAGGACAGGGTTTCTTTGCAGGGACATATAATGCACTAACATATTATTATTATTAATATTATAAAAGGACAGGGTTTCTTTGCAGGGACATATAATGCATTAATATATTGTTATTATATTCCTATAATGAGACAAGTTTGAGCTTCAGACAGAATGTACTGCCATATGCTGTCCTGGGTCCTGAAAGTTCCTTAGCTTGCTGTTATTCTAGTTTCTGCTGTTTTACACTATGATTATTTCACATGTCATATTAATTTCCTAAAGATACCGTCGATTACCAACTTTTGATACACCGCCTGGCGGTAGCGGGGGTGAAGGGGACAGCCCTCAACTGGCTGTCCTCCTTCCTCCAACGCCGTCAGCAGCGAGTGAAGGGGGGGGTGGTCTCCGGAGGTTCCCGCTGAGTTGCGGGGGTCCCTCAGGGGCCATCCTTCCCCGCTGTTATTTAACATCTATATGCGACCACTCGCCCAACTGGTGCGGAGTTTTGGGCTGGAGTGTCATCAGTACGCTGATGATACCCAGCTCATTCTGAGGTTGGACCCCGGGGCAGTCTCTGTACCCGATAATTTCCATCTTTGCCTTGAAGCCGTTACTGGATGGCTGCGAGCCAGTAAGTTGAGGGTGAACCCGGCGAAGACGGAGATCTTGTGGCGGGGCCATCCGGGGGTAGAGACCCAGCTGCCAACGTTCGATGGTGTGGCCCTCTGCCCTCAGCCATCGGTGAAAAGCCTGGGGTCCGGCTGGGCGCCCAGCTGTCCATGGAGGAGCAGATCGGCTGCACCTGCAGGACAGCATTTTACCACCTACGGATGGCTCAGCGCTTGGCTCCCTACCTCTCCCAACACGACCTAGCCACAGTGATCCAAGCCACGGTCATCTCTAGGCTCGACTACTGTAATGCGCTTTACATTGGCCTTCCCCTGTCGATGATCCGGAAGCTTAAGCTAGTGCAGCATGCCGCAGCACGTCTCCTTATGGGAGCTTCAAGATCCGACCGCGCGACTCCACTCTTGCGCGAGCTGCACTGGCTCCCGATTGAATTTCGGGTCCTCTTCAAGGTGTTAGTTCTAACTTTTAAGGCCATTTATGGTTTGGGGCCAGTGTACTTGAGGGAGCGACTTACCCCTTATGTGCCTGCGAGATCACTGCGCTCTGAGGAGCTCATCATCTTAGAGGTGCCGTCCCTCGGAACCTGCAGATTGGCCTCCACATGGCCTCCCGGAGGAGATCCGGGCCATCGTGTTCTTTTGCCCTTCCGTAAGGCAGTGAAGACCTGGCTCTTCAGGAAGGCGTTCGGCCCTTAGCTCAATCCCATTGTGCGCCAGATCGCCTATGGTTCCCAGATGTTCATCATGCCCCTCTAGCCTTTGTTGAGGGCCATTGCCTCATCATGTTTTAACTGTTTTAATGTTTTAATGTTTTATGTGTTTTAACTGCCTAACTTGTTTCATCATATTCATTGTGTCTATGCTTCCTTGTAAACCGCTCTGAGCTCCGGAGTGAGCGGTATACTAAATCGAAGTTCATAAATAAATAAATAATAATAAATTATTATTAATAATATTATAAAAGGACAGGGTTTCTTTGCAGGGACATATAATGCATTAATATATTATTATTAATATTATTAAATAAAATAGTTGCCCACCTCTGGTGTAGGCCTTGCTAACCTGTAGAGTTCTCCTCACTCCAGCTTTTCCCCATTCAGTTTTACCATAGCACTCTAGGATCTCCGTTTGAACTCTATGGCTTTTCTTGATTCTGAACTCTTCCTTCTCCTCTCCATGCTCTTTTCACTCCTGCCCCCCTTCTCTCAGCAGTTCTTATGTCCTTCTGCTCTGTCCTTCTATCTAAACCCCCTTCCTGGAGGTTTAAACCGCTTTTTCCTCAGTCCTCCAGGCCCCTCTAGGAGTCCCGATCTGGATCTCTCTATCGTTTCCGTCTCCTTTTTCACTTCCTGGAGGAAGGCCTTTTACTCTAATTAGGCTCCAAGCATGGAAAGGCCCCGATTTGACTGTGAGTTATGTCTGCAAAGCTATTTTGGAGGGGGAAATTTTCCTGGTGGGTGAGCATCCAAAATATTTACTAATCTAACGAAAATTTGGGCCCAGGGAGTGCAGAAAAGAAAGTCCACTTCCGGGACTGCCACTGCGATGCGTATAAACTTGAAAGTCCCATACATATGAATCCCTTCAGATTTCATTTAATTTTCATAACTTTTTTCTGATGCCTACTAGACAACATATATCATTGAATACCAAAGCCAAGATTGGCTGTTCTATATTTTACTATAAAAGCTACACACTTAAGAAAGCTGATAGGAAAGGAATCAACTTATTTCAAGTGTGATGTTAGATGACAGTTCTGTGGATTGCCAAAAAGGGAAAGAAATATATCCTAGAGAAAATCAGGTCTGACTTCTCCCTTGTCGCCATAACTAAACGGTCATATTTTGCCAATGCTTCACCAAAAACACTCTAATGTTTGATAAGGTGGAACACAAAAGGATAGGAGAAAGACCACATTACAGATGGCAATTTGAACCATGTTCTGTTTTGTTCTGTTTTTATGACTTATATATGTAAGTGCTGAGTCAGTCCTGAGCCTGTGGGATAGGGCGACTAATGGACAAGTCGATTAAGTAATAAATAATAAATAAATAAATAAGATGGATAGGCTCAATCAAAGAAGCCTTGTCCCTGAGTCTCAAGACTTGAGCAGAGTTATTAATGCTAGGGTACATGGAGGTCTTTCATTCAAAGGGTGCCCATAAGTCAAAGCTGACCTGAGAGCAGCTAACAAAATAAAGAATAAAAAAATCCTGTCAGTATTGTATTTTAAGTTAATTTCATTTTAGGGTTAAGGATCAACCAACTTAATAGCAATTAACAAAGATCTTTTGAGAATCTACTTGTGTAATTCATATTGGACCCAATTTAATTTCAGATTCTAGATGCAAATTGAGACTTGGAGAACCAACCTGATTTGTTTGGAAAAGCCAAAACTTTCTCCCTCCCCCTCACTCTTTCTGTTTTTCACAAACACAAAAGTTGAGGGTATTGCAGTCACTTCAGAACAGATAGCTCTTGGAAATTTGTAGACAGGCAATTCCAGGTTTGGTTCTCCACTCACCTCACCACCTTTAAAGTTTACTTAAAAGAAAAAGATGAAAGGCATTTTAAAGTGTATGATGTACAGTTGAGTGCTCCATTCTACTTATTCAAGCTGTTTCTCTGTGATGTGCTTATGTGTTGTTTATGCCATAAGAGTATATCTCCGTGTGTCAGTTGTGTGAGCATACATACACAACTGACACAATCATGTCAGGGCCAGAAACAAGAAAAAGAAGACACAAAAGATAAGACATATTGCCCTGCTATTGGAGGCATGCCATTCGAAACCTTTAAAATGTCACCAAGATTTGGATTTCAAACACAGTAGTGCTGAAATGTGAGACAGGAAAGCATATGCAATGGTCAGGTTGTTAAAATGCCTGAAGACCAAGTGTCGTGGCAGGAATGGGAATGTATGTATAGTTCAGTGGTCTCACATAACTAAAAACTATAACTGAAGATTGCTAGTGAGATTCTTTGGGAAGCAGAACTGTAAATAAGTAAAGTTCCACTCCTTTCTTCAAATTGGTTATGACTGGGGATCTAATTCTTCACTCACAATATTATCACATGAGTCTCTAAAAATGGGTCTGGTGTTGCAAACCTGTCTCAGCTTTCAGCTGGAGGTGGCTGTCAGTGCCGCTCCTAATTGCCTAAGAATCAGCACATGGAATCCACCGGAGTCTGCTCCAAAGTTTTATTAAGAGGTACAATAACTTGTGATGTCTGCGATGCCAATACAGGCATGCCACATTCCTTATATAGTAAATGCCCAACCAGCTCCTGTCAGTCAGAATGCAAGTCCCACCCCTCTAGTGTTTGAGCGCGAAAACTGCACCGACTCTGTTTTCCAAAGCTGGAGACAGTTCCCAGCCCAATGTCTGTTCCCAGAGCGGCCACCTTGGGCCTTATCTTAAAGGCAGGGCAAGCTGATCAGAGCAATCGCAGCTCGGATTCTGTTGACCCTGACAGGTGGCTATTCTTTTTATCACATCAATCAGTACCCCAAGTGTTTCAAGAAAATAGCAAGCACATTTAGCCTACCACATATGTTACATATTTCTTATATGTGCATTGCTCAGTCATCCATGCCCCTATCAATTTTTCCAGAGGAATTGCACAACCCCAAAAGTGCAAGATCTCACAAGGCTGTGGCTTTGCAATTAAATACCACCACATGTTCACAAGCACTATCTCTTTAAACACTCGAAATAATATTAAAAAGGTGACATGTATTTTCCATTTACTATTCTTCTCCTGACTTGTGCATTCTGCAAGGGAATGACAAAACCACACAGGCTGCTGCTTTGTGGTACCTTCTCTTTTTTGCAAAACAATTTCAATTACTCAAAAAAATGTTTGTTGTAATCAGGGGCTTTTTCTTGGTTTGTATTCTCAGCAATAGACCTCAGCCCGAATCCATTTTTAGCCATTCCCTTCAGCCAATCCAGCTTCTTTGGTTTGTTCAGGTGCCCATAACTGCAAGGGCCCAGCCATCAGGGCTTCCCGTCTGATAAGGGACTCCGTGGTAGTTGATCATGGCTCCTCCTCTACTATTTGATTGATTGATTGATTGATTCAAATTTGTGAGTCGCCAATCCCGGGTGGCTCGGGGCAACTTACAACAAATTCAAGATTAAAAACAGAATAAAAACACCATAAACAGAATAAAATACAATAAAAATACATCGGTATGGTACAGTGCAAGCCGAGGCACAGATGGCATCACAGTTGAATCTTTTTTGATTTTCCTTTATTTTCTTGATTTTTTAAATGGGACTGATTGGAAGTTGGGGAGAAGCACACACACATTTGGGACCTTAATGGAGAGTTGCCCTTTTAGCTTCTTTTTCTCCTTCCCTTATTCTGCTTCAGAAAATACTTCTAAAATATAATAATAATAATAATAATAATAATATAGTAATCCCAGCAAACAAAAAGAGAAGTCTACTTCTCCTCTAGAGTAGAAAGTAGGAACAGCTTTAAGGAAGTAAAACCTGAAACAGAAAGGAGATTGCAGACAGTAGAGAAAACAGAAAGGATGTTAAGGTAGTCCAGGGAGATAGCTCCATGAGCTCTAGGTAATCACTCTTCCTTTCTTGGGCCTTCTTAAAACGCCTTGGAAAGCTGTGTGGAGTGCAAGCTTGCCTGTAGAAGGAAAAGGATCCCAGAAAGATTGGTATCTCAAGTTATTCTGATGGTTTTAATCCAAGTCTTAACATCACTGGCTCTTTTAACAATGTCTATTTTATTGTAATTTATTGAAAAACTATATTTTTACATCTTACACAGTTTTAATTGTCTGATTGTATGCTCCTTGATGACTGTTTGACTCATTTTATTAAACAATGTCTTTTATTTTGTTAGAATTATATGTATAAATGTATTAATGATTTTGATGGCATTGAATGTTTGCTAGTTGTCACGATGTAGGGACTTGACCGGCCCCTTAATCACACACACAGAGACGGACTGAAGGCTAACTACTTTGTTGAATATAAAAACAGTTCCAAAGAATAATGTCCAATAGAATATAAAAGCAATCCGAAAGGCTTGAAGTACAAAGTCCAAAATAACGTAGCAAATAGGCAAAGGCTTAGCAAGGCTCCACAACCGATGCGGATCAGGAAACAGGGCAAGGCTCCGCAAAACGATGCGGATCAGGAACAAGGTAATACTTGGCAAGGCTTGATGACCACAGGCTGGCTCAGCTTCGTGGTCCCACTCCGCTTCACGCCTATTCAAGTAAGACGTGGCCGGAGCACTGAGGATTCGTTCCCACGGATCCTATACTTAATCCTTCGGCCGAGGTCCCCGACTCTAGGCTTCTGCGTCTCCATCGCTGCTCATGGACCTCGGCCGGTCTATGCTCTTTGACCATTCCCTTCTGCTAGACTCTATGTTCCGTCTCCTATCAAAGGTTCGGCCTTGTCTTTCCACAGCTGTGTTTCTATCTCCCTGAGAGCTCTCCTCCCTAGTCGTTTCCCATGCGCCTTCTTCCATATCTTCCTCAGAAGGCTCCTGAAAAGATCTTCCTCCCGGATGTTCATAACTCCCAGAATCGCTATCTAACTGCACCTGGTTATCTGAATCTTCCCTAGGACCAAAACACATTTCTTCCCAGGCCAAGCTCTCTGTGGGTGAAAGAGGCCCCTGAGGGGAAAGCTGCCCTTCGCCCCAATCATCTAGCTCATCCTCTGAATCATGTTCTGGCACTGCTGGTTCTAATGCTAATGGGACCCCAGGTCCTGTCCCCTGCCCTCCAGGCACAAACAAGAACTGCTGTGCTTCACTAGTTTTAAGTTTTATGTCTGGAAGCTACCCTGAATCTCTTGGGGGGGGGGGGAGAGGATGGGTTAAAATAAATTATTATTATTATTATTATTTGAAACACACCAAGATGAACCCACAGCAAACAAGATCACTCTGCTGGTTGTTGTATTGGATCACATGTCAGACACTTCCCAAGTGTTTAGAATTGTGTGATGTATCAGCGAATAAAGTGTGCAGATTCCAGTAAGGTGGCCTTTTGCAGCTGGCAGATGGTAATTTTGTCAATGCCAATTGTGTTTAAGTGCAGGCCAAGGTCTTTAGGCACTGTACCCAGGGTGGCAATCACCAGTGGGACTACCTTGACTAGCTTGTGCCAGAGTCTTTGCGGTTCGATCTTTAAATTCTAATACCATGCCAGCTTTTCCAGTTGTTTCTCTTCAATCCTGCTGTCGCCTGGGATTGCAACATCAACAATCCATACTTTTTTTTAACACGATTGTGAGGTCAGGAGAATTGTGCTTCAGCACTCTGTCAGTATGAATTCGGAAGTCCCAGAGGAGTTTGATGTATTCATTTTCTGTAACTTTTTCTGGCTTGTGATCCCACCAGTTCATTGTCACAGGCAGATAGTATTTGTGGCACAAGTTCCAATGAATCATCTGAGCAACAGTGTTATTCCTCTGCTTGTAGTCTGTCTGTGCGATCTTCTTGCAGCAGCTGAGAATGTGATCTATTGTTTAATCTGCTTCCTTGCAGAGTCTACACTTCAGATCTATCATCAACTTTTCAGTTCTGGTTTTGATGGCATTTGTTCTCATGGCTACTCTTGCGCTGCCACAATCAGGCCCTCCGTCTCCTTTATCAAAGTTCCATTTGTGAGCCACATCCATGTTTTTTCGTTGTCAATTTAGCTCTCAATTTTTCCCAGGAACTGTCCACAGACAGCCTTTTTCCCAGTTTTCTCTTCTGCTCTGCATTGTGTTTTAATGGTATTAATGCTTTGTCTTTTTCAATGAAACAGTTTACTACTATTGACTTCCTTCAATGTTGGTTCTTGACTGCCTTTCACATAATCCTCCAGTGCATGTTTCTCTTCTTCTATAATTTGTTTCACTTGCAGAAGCCCTTTGACTCCTGATTTTCTGGGCAGGTAAAGTCTGTCTACTACGCAGGTGTAATGAGTAGTGGATTGTCATCAGTTTTCTTGTTTTTCTATCCAGATCATCCAGCTCTGCTTGTGTCCAGTTCACAATTGCAGCAGTGTATCTAATGACGGGGATGGCCCAGGTGTTGATAGCCTTGATCGTATTTCCGCCATTTTATTTGCTCTTCAAAACCTTTCTGATCCTTTGGATACATTCTTTGCTGACCACTTTTATTTTGTTTTAATTATATTGATAAATGTTTTAATGTTTTTGATGGCATTGAAAGTTTGCTAGTTTTATGTTTTATGTCTAGAAGCTTACCTGATTCCCTTGGGGGAGAAAGGATGGGTTATAAATAAATAAATAACCCCGTTGCTGAAACCCAGTCTCCCTTGCAGGGGGAAAAAAGGAAAGGCAGGAATGGAAAGGAGAGCCTCATAAGTTCCTCATTGCCACCAATGGGTCAGATCTAGCTGCATTTATTGATTACAGACTGACCAGCTATCTGCCCTTTTTCAGGAGGTACATGAAAGCATATATTGGGATTTACCAGTATCTGGCCAGTAAAAATGGATTGAGGTTCAGCTGAAATGCACAAGCCTAATCAGCAAGGGAAGGGGGTATTTATCATTGTAAAAACAGCTTGGGATGTGTTTTGCAGAAGACCAGTTCCAACATTTGCAAAATAACAAAGGGAAATTAGAATAAAGTATGGAAATGCCTAATGAAGAGGAGAAATTTCCAAAACAAACTTTGAAAATGCAGTTTCATTTTTTTTCCAAAAATAAATGAGGCAGAGCCCTTCTGATGGCCAGATGTAAAATAACTAGTGACATGACCATGGGGAAGTGAAGCAGTTAAAATGATGTCCACAACACAACCACAGTGAAATGTCACAGTTCCCAAACTCACCACTGAAGTGCTTTTGGATTTACCACATAGATGACAACATTTGAAACCTATCGGTCACATATGACTGGGACTTTGAATTGTGCCTGAATCCAAACTGGTAGCCAGTGAATTTGTTTTTACAGGGAAGTTCTATTGTGTTCCTTCACTGATTCCAGACTTTGCAATTAGGTCAATTTGCATCAAAATTTGATTGGAACAAAAGTCTCTTTCTCTCTGCATCTCCTCTCTTGACTGATGCCAGTTGTGCCTCAAGCTAATTAACTTAAATCAGGCTAAAATAGAAATAAAGGGGGAATTTCCATGCTACCTCCCAACAAGCTGACTGTCTTCGTTGCCTAAAAATGTCACCAGCATGTTGGAGTGGGGCAACACTGGTCATAATAACTCCAAGTACGTGAAGAAAATAGTTATTATGCCCAAGAGACATTGTGTTCAGAATTATTATTATCTGGCATAAACTCTAAGAAAGAGACTGAGAGAGAAAAATGTCAAGCATAAAATCAGCTCCAGAGCTATTGAGCGTTAGGAGATAACACTCGACTTTTATAGTGCCTTTTTGAGGAATTACTTATACCAACAGAACATGGGGACTTGATGTGTTGTTGTTTTTACCTATGATAGCTGCATTCATTATGACTTATTGCTGTTTATCTTAAATGTTTAAAAATTATTTCCCAACAGAGATGACTCTATAAAACAACTTAACTTTATGTTAACAATTTAGCGTGGATTTTATATCAACTGCTCTAAATGTTTAACAGAGTACTAGGGGGATGAAATGGATTTCTATATCTTCTTCTTCACAAGGCAACGGGACCTCTTACTGATTATTATGCAAAGGGATCTTGCAGCACCTTTGAGATCATGGATTTTATCACACAAGAATGGAGAAACTGAATTTCAGCACAATAACTGCATCTTTTGCCAGTAGTTATCACAAGATATTGTGTGTGTCCTGCAGTTGCTTTGTGAATATTGCACATTTTTATTGATGGGTAAAAACCATAAATGCTTTCTAATACTGCTGCCATTTCATTACAACCTTAAATGTAATAGATTCCTTTTGCTTCTGTCTCAATATAGCTGCACTCCAATGGTGTCACTCCACATCATTCTCCCTGTCCCCCACATCTATTTTTTTGTTCTTTAAAATGTTTTCATATTGCCATAATTGCAAAATTGTGGTAAAATAAAAATTAGTTTTTAAAAAACATGTTGCGTAGGTCTTAAGACAGAAAGTTTATGGAGGCTGTACAGAAGACAAATCGCAGGACACAATGGTGCCATTGTGCTAATCCAGGGAGATGTTTCAATTTCCTATACTAATGTGATTTTTAAACTTTGTCTATGTTTCAATAATTGTAAAATGTTTTCTGGGGTGATTTTGATTGTTTTTAGATTTTCTTGTAAGTGTTTTTCATTTAGTATGTCTGGAATTCTCTGCCTTAGAGTGTGGTGGAAGCTCCTTTTAAACAGAGGCTGGATAGCCATCTGTCAGGGGTGTTTTGATTGTGGGTGATTTTGGGGGGGTTTTTTGGACTAGATGACTCATGTGGTCTCTTTCAACTCTATGATTCTATGATCTAAGGTACTTTGGGTCCCACTCTGGGAGAAGCATAGCATATAAATAAGACCAACAAAAAATAAAGTTGGGGTCAGGGTACTTAGTTGGGAAATAATGATTTTAGTCCGTCCCCCCGTTCCCGTCCCCCGCCAAAGCTGAATTTCCGAGAAGGTTTACAATATGAATGATAAACATTTCCAAATTCATATGAAAAATATTCATATGACCTAATTTCCAATTTTAATTTTCACGAGGAAAACTCATCATGAGAGAACTACCAAATAAAAGAGATGTGAAAAACTTTTTCAAATGCTAATAGTCATGAACTTATTATTCATTATCAGCCCCACATCAGCATAAACAGTTGTAATCAGTGTAAAGACTTGCATTCCAACTAAGCTTTACTTAGGCCATTGTTCAAAGTTCCACTTTTATTATTATTTTATATAGATCATCTGAGCCAAATTTTATGTTACTTTACCATTGCCTTTAAATAGCATTATCATCTTCATGTGATGGTTATTTCTTATGAATGCATCTCATGTGGTAACAGCTGGTGTTTATCACACTTACTAGTTAAAATAATATTTCCCCTGACATGTTAAGCACAAGCTGTCACAATGTAGGCACATGTTCATAAGATTTTTCACATTTTTAAAAAATCCAGGCAAACAATGATGATATAGCATTTCATGATTACTCTGGGTGCTTATACACTGCCAAATAATGCAGTATAGAGTCACATTAGCATGCATGCATGCACACAACACATGCAAGCTGATGCAAATTAACCTGGGGGTAAGCTGCTTAATGTGGCTGCACACTGAGTTACAAAAACAAGGGAAGGCCAAAATCTAGCTCCAGCATTCAGATCTTTCAGTGTGTTAGATGAATGTCCCCATGGCCATTGTGTGCTTTCTGGGCCCACACAGCATGGGGAAGCAGAGTATCTGCCCCTCTGCCCCAAACACCCCAATTCATTCACCAAAACACAAAAATGTACTTATCTTGATATGCTGCTTCTCCATTTTATGGTTCTTCTCTATCTTACTGAGCCTTGCACCTTGAGAAGTGAGGTGGGCTCATGACTCCTAAACTGTTTTACTCAGGACTTCATGAAATGCACTTCTGGGTCCATTTCCATGCTTTTTGGAAATGGATCCCAGCGGGAGTCCAAACCAGAGACTTGAAACCTTTAAAAAGGGGTAGAAAGCAAGTAAGAGACAGGGAGAGATGGGGAAAGGATGTGAGATGGCTAGTCATCCCAGAAGTCAGGGAAAGATGGTGGGGAATGAGGTAAAACAGTTTGCTCTGCTTTTCCCCACCCATCTGATGTAGTCTATAGTCACGAGGGCTAAACCATGCATTGACCTGGGTAGGATTAGACTCAATCAAAGTAAGGAGCTGAAGATCTGATTTTGCTTTGGTAGTAGGAAACTCACAGTAGGAAAGTAAATGGGTGGGAATCAACATCTGGTTTAAGACAAATGTGGCTCCTTACTTGGGCCCTGAAGGAGGTAGGTGCAGTAGGCCTACACTGCCTATTTTTGGAACACTCCCATATACTGTCACCTCTATCAAGCCCTGGCCCCTTTCCTCCTAAAGTGGAGGCAAAAAGCCGAAGGGCACTTTGCCCTCCATTATGGGAAGGAAAGCATTGTGCTGTTAGCTCCAACGGAGCAACCCACACTTTTCAAAAGCCTGTGTGATGCAGAAAAGGTGGCAGGCAACATGCAGTTGCCACCCTTTCTGCAATGTAAGGGGGAAGGATGCCAGTGCACCCTTTCCCACCCTTCATGTGTGGTGAGGGGAAGAGGGAGAGTATGTGGGGCACCATGAGTCACCCCATGTGTCTTCCCTTTTGCTGAAGAGACAGAATGGCCCAGCTCGGCTGTGTGACAAGGTCCTTAGTCCTGAACTGTGCTGCATTTCGTAGAGTAGAATGTTTCATGTAGTTGAAGACCACGATCTTACAGATTATTCTACCTCAATAATGGGACCAATTTGCGTAAGGTCATATTGCTACTCATTTTCTTGCCCCCCAAATAACTTGGGTTCAAATTGGGCAAGTTTTATTAAAATTACCTATTTAACTTTTTCTATTGTAACTGGGATGAGTCTTGAACTTGGTGAGAGGCAAAGCCGGGATAGCATCCATGCCTGGACTCCCCATGGACTTTTATGAATTCTCCAAGGCCCCCTATGAACTTTTCCCCAACTTCTGTGAATTTTTGGAACTTTTTGGAACTTTAATCAACTTTTTGAGGACCTTTGAAACTCTCAGGCACCCTCTGCAAAACCCCTATGAATCTATTGTGAATCCCCTCAACTCTTTATGAGCTTTTATGGACTTTGGAGGGAGGGAAAGCTGGCAGGGCTCCCTTTGGTCTTGCATGATTTATCTCTTATGAATTTGTTTTGTTTTCCTTCCCAATACCAATCTCTCTCTCTCTCTCTCTCTCTCTCTCTCTCTCTCTCTCTCTCTCTCTCTGTGTGTGTGTGTGTCTATATTTTTAAAAATTGAAGGAAAGCCACCCTTTTCAGGAACCCAGCACCTTATGGCCCCAGGAAGCATTCCTGGGCCACAAATCCCCTAACAAAATGTTTCACCAAGCCCATTTGCATGGAAAATAATTAAATGACTCTATTGACCTGGGCCTCGAAGAGCTAGGCCACCCAGAACAATAGGGTCTATGGACATATAGTATCACACAACATAAAGGGCATTTTCCTATCTGCAAGGAACCAGGAACTTTGCTACAGCCTCCCCATTGTGCCAATCCAACTGGATGAAACCAGCTTCCAACTTCATCAATAGATCCCATACCCAGGAGAGAAGGACAACAAAAAGATCTGGCTTTGGAGCCTGATAAGAATGTATTTTCAAATGACTTCAACAATAATTCTGGCTTGGCTTGAGGGCTTAAGCAATCGCTAAACCATTTTGCAAACATTAGTCATTTGATCCAGTCAATTAGACATTTTTCTTCATTGTTTCCCAGCTTTGGCTGAGAAGCCACCATTGGTCCTTCTGCTGGCTTGCTGATGTCACAGCCAATCATAACAATGCCAGTTCAAGGTGGGTGGATGGGCATGGGAACTTTTGAATCTGAAGCCTATAAATATTGTATCTCTTTGCCCAATGGGCATGTCGATTTGTTTGGCAGATTACTGCAAGCGTCATACTTTCCAGTTGGAATGAAATAAACACCTTGGTGGTTTTCTTCTTCAACTTGGTGAAATTATTCTGGAATACTGGCTTCTTTTTTTCTCACCAGGCAACCCACAATGGTTTTGGTCTATCTACAGGCATTCTAAATTGCTCGTCAACAACTACATCCTTTTGAGGTCTTCCAAATCTGACTCACACACACATACAAAGGAAAATATAACCCCAAATCTGACACAAATGTTGAAAGTGTTTTTATTGTGTGTTTTTATCATTCAGTGTTCCACCAGGAAAATGTACTATCAGCATGGAATGCAGAAAATACAAAAAGCTTTGAGAATGTCATTGTAATACATAGTAAACTATTAAAGACTAGTATAACAATTTATGGAAAATATGAATGACAAATAAATAGGAAAATATGTAGAAAATTGGGTGTCACAGAAGTCAAAGATTATAAATATTAAGAAATTCAAGACAAGTGGTTCATTTTCCCAAGACAGGTTATGTAATAATTTGAAAAACAGAATTATTCTCCTGCAAAGCTGGCAAAAGATAATCCTCTCGGAGATTGTCAAGCTGCCCTCTGTCTTCACTCTACACTGTTAGGACCATTTGCAATTCACCCTGTTACAGGTGGCTGGAAAGTTCAACTGCATGGAGACTGCCTCGAGGATAAAAAGTTTGAAAAGAAAAATACTAGCTGAATACAATTGGCATTCATGAGGAAGCTCACATTAGCTGCCTGCAAATCAGGTGTTCAGGAGAGAAAAAAGAGATTGCAAAGGGTAGTGTGCTATATACCTGGCTGGGATTTTTGCCAGTTACTGCAAAAGGTTTTTTTTAAAGCAAACCTGTAGGTATCAGAGGCTAACTCAGTTGTTAGTGACAATGGGGAGACAAAGCAAGGTGGAAAATAGACTTGCCTTTTTGCTGCCAGGCTTGAAGAAGGCCAAAATAAAGTGGGCATATGTGGCATCCCCTACTGACTTCTTTTGTATAATTTATGTCCACTTTATTCAAGGGCTGAAGCATTGTTTTCCCTTCTCTGCCATATTTTCTTTGTTGATTGCCTAGGCTGGGACAAAATTACACATTATTCACTTAAGAAGTGAAACAGTAAACCAACAGATCTGCTTTTGGTTTTAAAAAGAAGAGCAGTTGACCTTCTTAACAATGCTAAATTCTGCTTGCCGAGGGAGTTAAAAAACATGCAGGTGTGTGCCTTTAAAAAAAACACCAATAAAAACAAACATTCATACCTAGTGCTAAAAGGCAAGTAAGAATCGGGCCATCTATCCAGATAATAAATGTATTGGGTCATTTCAGTTGAACGCCAATTTCAAAAATGTTTGATCCAAGCAATATTAAGAGGTTGTATAATTTATCTCTACCTTCGTCATGAGTTGAAATTACTCTGGGAGCTACAAACCTCTTGCAGGCAATGGAACATGCATGGTAGGGAACATTTTTGCTCCACCTGTCCATAAACCACACACACACACATAATAGAACCCAAACAAAATGAGTTGGCAGATTGGGTCCAAGAGAGGGCTACTGTTACCTAATTAAATACTAGATCTTGGTACAGAGAAGCTTCATCAAACATTATAAAAGCATCTGTCTTCCCTTGTTGCCTTCTAAAGAACAACTTACAATGCAGTTATTCCTTCCCAACAAAAATACTGGTGTTTTGGTGGAAAGTTCAGATGTGGGGGATATAATGGAGCAACAATTCTGTTCTTGTTGCCAACAACTTAGTGGCAATCCAAACCTTCTGCCCTCCATTGACATGGCAATAATTGTGTTGGGAGAGGACTGTTGCAAGGAAAAGTTGGGTTTGGCAGGTAAAGCAAGAAAAATATATTTTCCCCATGCACTCTTTCCAGTTCCAAGGGGAAAGAGTTACAAGAGCCCTATCCTGGAGTCAATCTATTATTTATTAGATTGATGTGGTTGGATACATTAAGGGTCAATGAATGCGCTTTGTGGAGGGACACAGATTTAATGGGCCAATTTCACAGATTCCTTCCTTGCTTCCTGCCCCCCCCCCCCTACCAAAAATTGCTCTGGTGGACCAGGAACCCCTTTGGAAGTGCCGGATTTACTATTGTGCTTAGGTCTGCTTAAGAACAGGACCCTGTTGGCCAGTGGGCCATCTCTCGGCCAAAATAAAAATTACAATTGATTTTACTTATGTGAGGCAAATCTGTTTCAGAGTGATTTTAGACATAATAAATCACCTAATGGCAGTCTATGGGAGTGTGCTTCAACACAGGCAACGTAGGCCTATTGAGCCTACCTTCTTCAGGGCCCAAGCAAGGGGCCTCATAACTTAACTAGCACAGGGTCTCATTTGTTCTAAATTTAGCACTGCCCTTTGGAGTGGATTTTTAGGTGGCCCAAAATGCTGCAGGTGACAATGAAGAGAACACTTCAGCATGGTATAGAGCAGGGGTGCTCATTATGGTGATCGGGAGCACCTAGGTGATCTTTGGCCCTCTTCCAGGTGATCTTTGGGCCTCACCAGCCGGATGGCGCGCTCCTGCCATGCGCGCCCACGTGCGCTCCCGCCGCCACCTTCCCGGGGCTTCTTTTGCCAAAATGAGGCTTTAGTGGGCAGGCCCTGGCACTCGCCTTGCCACACACGGTGTGGTGACATGACCACCCATTGGTTGCTACTGGGGGGGAGCAAGGCGAAGGCATGCGCACAGATAGGATGCGAGGCTGTGGGAGGGATGTAGGGAATGTGTGTGTGTGTGTGAGAGAGAGAGAGCCAAGGAGAGAAGAAAGAAATCCGGAGAACTTTTTCGGATCCTTTTGGCAGGCAGGCAGGCAGGCGCTGGAAGGAGAGAGAGAGAGAGAGAGAGAGAGAGAGAGAGAGAGAGAGAGGCGAAGGAGGCCAGGCAAAGTGGGGCAAAGCCAAGCAAGCCCCGCTGCAAACCCTGCTGCTGCCCTCGGGACTCCCATTCCAAGCTGAGACCTGGGCGAGCGATCTGTGTGGGGTTGCTTTCCTTGGTTGGGGGCGAGGAGGGAGGGCTCCGCCGTGTTCCTGGGGCTGAACCCAAGGAGGAGGGGGCTGCGGGGATGGAGACTCCACTTGCTGCTGCTGCTTGTGCCCTCGCCGCATTTCGCCGCCTCGCCCTCGAAGGAGAAAGGCGGCGAGGGCCCACGGGAGAGAGAGAGAGAGAGAGAGAGAGAGGGTGGCTCTTCAGAGCCGGCTAGGAAGAGCCACCCTCTCTCTCTCTCTCTCCCCCCCCCATGGGCATGGACTGCCACCAGTGGGAGGGGTCCTCCTTCCTGCCAGCCATCCACTTGGGCGTCCTTTCTGAGTGACACCCTCGAAAGGAAGGAAGGGCGCCCCCCCTTCCCGGGTGCGTGTGTCGGCGGGTTCGTGAACAGGCAAGAAAGAAGCCCCGCGCGGACGGAAGGCTGCAGTAGGAGCGTGTGCGCGCACATGCGCGCACCCGCTCACATGCACAACAGGTGATCTTTTCAACTTGATTGTTCATATAGTAGCTCGCATGATGAAAAAGTGTGGGCACCCCTGGTATAGAGTAATACATCATACTTATGTGGGATCACAAATGGTGGGGAGCTTTAGTAACTACATTAAAGAGATATGTTTCTGTACATTTTGTTCTCTTAACAATAAAACATAAAAGTCAAAAAGGAAATAGGTATCTTTTCCTCCCACTCAATTTCACTCATTTTGTTTTCTCTCTGTCCAACTATTTAGGAATGTAGCATAACAATTACAGTAAACAATATATGCAGAAAATGAAAGATGTGACAGCACCATTTATCTTCATACTCTACCAGAATTAAAAACAGATGAGGATGTCTAGTTTAAACCAGACTTTCTAATACAATGAATATTTTAGGTTGTTTTTGTGTTTAAAATGTTTTTTCTTGATTTAGTTTGACAGTAAATTATCATATGAATCACAATACTAGCAGTGGTTACTGCATTTATGTTTGCCAGTAAGGTTTTAGTGTATATAATGAATAGAGCTATGTGGATTTCTAAGAAAACAAATACATTTTTATTATATGTTTTCAATTTGTGTTTATTTTGGATGACTCAATTTCCTGTTGGCAGCTGAAAACTAAAAATTCAACACTATCCAAATTAATATATTATGTGGTATGAAATTTTGAATGTACAGTGACAAAATGCAAATCATTTTATTGCAAAAAGTGTACAGTTATAATTGAAATAGGCACTTAATAGAATTAGTAAATCTGCATTATGAATTTTTACTTAGGTTGGTTTATGGTCTTGGAGCATCAGATAAACAACAGAGAATTATTTTTAAATGCCATAAAGACAATCTGTTCACCTTTATAAAATACTTTTTACATTGTCATAAAGTACAGCTCGAAATATATTTGCTGAAATTTGTTCCCTTTGTAGATTTCCTGGTGCACATTCTCAGCATATTCTTTAAATATATAGATATGTATTGGATGTTTGGTTATCATACAATAGTAGATCCTTGATATCACATATCAATATATGATATTTGTCTTTTGTGAAGTCTTATTACTTCCATCAACACTACAATTAAGATGGGAGATTGTGGGAGCTGGATATATGGAAAATAAGAGATGGGTTGAAGTGAATCCAAAATACGTATGCAAGCATCACACACAGGAACCTATGTACTTCATTGTAGTGTCCGGCATGTGAAGGAACACTAGTAGGTTTGAATACTGTCTTGCTTCAGAAACGAATGACTTTTTGCAGAAATATAGAATAACAAGAAGAAAGATTAGGCAATATGTTATTTTTTTCTTCATATGCTTGCACTTTTAAAAAAAAAATAATGAGGCAACTAATTCAACAGTGGAATCAATCTTCTAAAATCTAAAGATTCGTCATCCACTGCGGTACCTCACAATTCAACCACCTCACTTATTTACATGTTACAGGCTTATTTTCATTCAAATATATTTTAAATAAAGATTAAATATACTTGTGTATAATTCAACAATCATTCTGCAGATGAGAAAGCCCCAATGCCATCTCAGGGGGCCAGACTGGCTGTCATTACCATTTCCTCATCCAAGCATTTGAAAAAGGCAAGAAGCAATACCACAGCAGAAGGGGTAGAGGATGTTGGTGCTTCTTTCAAATTCTTCTGGAGAAGGATTAAGCTCTTCTTTTTCACCACTTACTTATTTATTTATTTATTATTCAGACTTGTATGCCACCACTCCCCGAGGGCTCGGAGCGGCTCACAACATGCAATATGAAACACCGCAAAAAAGAGAGTTAACATTAACGAATACAATTAAGATTAAAATGCCAGGTGAGTCTTGCATGCCCTGTGGAAAGTTGGTAGACCTCACAGGGCACGGACTTCAGTTGGCAAGGCATTCCAAAGAGATGGTGCTATAATAGAGAAAGCTCTGCACCTGGTAGCTGTTAGACAGAAGGTATTAAAACTGGGGACTTCCAATAGGTCTTGATCTTCTGAGCAGAGTGATCTCTGGGGTTGATAGGGGGTGAGACAGTCCCTCAAGTACACCGTTCCTGGACCATACAAGGCCTTGAAGGTTAATACCATCACTTTGAAAGTGATCTGGTGCCCGATCTGTAGCCAGTGAAGCTGCTGCAAAATGGAGCCCCAGTGAAAAGTCGAGCAGCAGCATTCTGTACAAGCTTGAGCTTCCAGGTCACAGACAGAGATGAAAGAAGGCAGTTTTGCTAACAGCGGAGACCTGGGCCTCCATTGTTAGCAAAGGGTCCAAAAGAACTCACAGGCTCTTTACCAAAGATGACGGGCGTAATGCCTCGCTATCCAGGGTAGGCAGATGGACATCCCCACTGTCCGGTCGACCCAGCCATCTTTGCTGGATTCACCCTCAACCTGCTAGCATGCAACCATCCAGTAACGGCTTCGAGGCATGGGTGGAAATTAGCCAGTACAGAGTCCAGACGTCCTTCCATCCTCAGAACAAGCTGCGTGTCATCAGCATACTGATAGCACTCTAGCCCAAAATCTCGAACCAGCTGAGCAAGTGGTCGCATATAGATTTTTAAATAAAAGGGGAGAGAATGGCTCCATGAGGAACTCCACATATTAGGGGGGATCTCTCAGAGACAAAACCACCCCAAACCACTCGCTGTCCTGGGTTGTGGAGAAAAGACGACAGCCAACTTAATGCAGTTCCCGACTCCAGCAATGGCAAGGCGGTGGGTCAAAGGATTGTAATCGACCGTGTCAAATGCTGCTGTGAGATCACTACTATAAGGGAATGGTTCCTTTTTAAGGTACTCATATTGACCCAAACTCATGTATAAGTCTAGAAACTTTATTTGGCTTACTTTTTGGCTAATTTTCTAAACTTATACATGAGTATATAGGGTAGGTCCCTCTCATCAAAATCATTTTTGAGGGAAGGGTCAGCTTTCAGCTGTTTTTTGTATTGTGTCAGACAATGGATTCAGGCCTAATTATGGTTTGCTTCTATAAATCAAGGTGTTATCTTGGTTGGATCTAATCCACACAAACTCACCAGCTGGGAGAAAGAGCAAATGGAAGAAATGCTTACATTTCCAGAACTTCAAACCTCCTAGCTAATTGGAACCATTTTGGTTGGCATTGGTTATCACCATTAATTGCTTTGGCTGTTTGCTTAGTTGCATTAAGGTGTTGAAAGCTTCATGATAGACTGTTGACACATTTCAAAGCCACTGTATGGTCTATAATGTTGTACACTAATGATATTTTTGTTTTGTGCTCCTGGATCTTGTCTGGCTAGATCATTATGTATACTGAACTTAGCCATGGAGCATTCAGCCCTATGTGCATAGTCACTATCATGGTCAATCCAGGACTAGTCCAGAGCATAATGAAATGATTTGTGAAGAAACCAACATGAATTGTGAAAAAATGTATTCTACAGAAGGGGAAATTGATGGAATTGTTATTTTTCATTGAATATTTTTACCTCCTTTCTCCAGAGAAGTTCTTGTTTCCTCCTGACCTTAGTGGATGTTAGTGGGATGGTGGCAGTCACAGGACTGGTGTTAAACAGATATAGGCTGAAGGTAGAGTGTCTCTAAACTGTCAAAGTCCTTCTCTTCATCTAATCCTCCCACCTTTACATCACTTGGTGTGTATGGGGGGAACACAATTACATTTTACATTTTTGTTGATCTTCATTAAATCATAATTCTAGGGACTAAAATATGGTCCTGTAAAGAAAGTTGATTCCTCTTAGAATATTAGAAAGAAAAATATTACCCACTTCATCACCATTTCACCATTTCCTTTTATTGCACTTAGCAAAATAATAATTGTTGTTAACTGCCATTAAGTTGACTTTGACTTGTAGTGACCCTAATGAATGAAAGACCTCCATGAGCCCCAATCATCATGTGCCCTCTCATGTCTTGCTAACTCGGGGCTGTGGCTTCCTTGATTCAGCCAATACACCTATAATTGTCTTCCTCCTTTCCTACTGTCTTCCACTTAACTGAGCATTATAATATCTTCCAATGAGTCACATTGTCTCATGATATAGCCAAAGTGCAATTAGTTTAATCATCTTGCATTCTAGGAAGATTTCCCATCTGATTTGCTCTTTCCGGTTGTCCATAGTATCTGCAAAACTTTCCTTTGCCATATTTCAAACAAAGTATATGTATTATGTTCTCTTCTGCTCCCAGATACCTGACCATTCAATAGATCTTTAAAGTCTTAACTGGGCTTGCATGATATAAAATCGGATTCTCTATATGCACAATATACTTAATGTATAAATTGATGAAAATTGGTTTGTAATTTGGTTGGTCTGCTTGATAAAAGGTTGTAGCTTCTTATTAATGTATTTGTAACAGCAAATGAGCTGTTTGCCATTTTGGAGTGAAGGCCACATCAATACTTTCCTTAATTTAGGTTGAAATCCTATACTCACTTACTGGGAGTAAGCTTTATTTGATTTCTTGGGGCTTATATGCAGTCATGGATAGTATTGTACTGTTAATTAATCCTACAGTGGCTGAAAAATAAATTAGGACACATAGTTATGTAAACCTTTCAGAGCTGTTCTTCAGAAACTTCAAGGACTGCAGAGAAATGGCAATGTAAATCACACTCCTACCACCCACTACTAATACCCACAGCACATTGTATTCCAGTCTTTTATGTTGATAATGTTCTATTCTATCCCAATATGTAGTGGTTCAAGTATTGGACTCTAAGAGCCCATCAGCCATGAGAAATCACCTTCTCTGAGGCAACAGCAACCTCTTCTGAATAAATATTTCCTAGAAAACTTCATGACAGAACTACCATAAGCTGGAGATGACATCCAGGCACAACAAGCTTGTTTTCTGGTACCCTGACTAGGATGTGAAACAATGGTTTCGAATGACAGGAAAGGAGGATCCACCTGAACTAGAGGAAGAACTTCCTAACTGTGAGAGCTGTTCAGTGGAACTCTCTGTCCTGGAGTGTGGTGGAGGCTCCTTATTTGGAGGCTTTTAAACAGAGGCTGGGTGGCCATCTGTTAGAGGTGCTTTGAATGCGATTTTCCTGCTTCTTGGCAGGGGGTTGGACTGGATGGCCCATGAGATCTCTTCCAACTCTATGATTCTATGAGCAGGAAGAACAACAGGCCTTTAGTTGCCTACAAACAGGCTCCCAGTCATAAACTCTTACTTATGTACAAGAGGACACAGAACACAGTTGGGGACATGTGTATATTGCCTTGCCACAAACCCAGATGCCAACTTTCCCCACACATCTATTACTATTTATTTATTATTATTATTATGTTTATTTGTACCCCACTTTTCTCTCCACCAGCAGACTCAAAGCAGCTTAAATTAAAAGCATCTCAATACATTTTAAAATCTACAAATATATAAACATTAAAACAGAATTAAATATCATTGGTATTTTAAAAATCAGTTAAATTCCACAAAACAATATTCAAAACTAAAAACCACAGTACTGCCTGACTTGATCTTAAAAGCCTTCTTCTTTAAAAGCCAATCTGAATAATGCCCTTTCCCTGCCTACGCAGTGGGCGGGGAAAGGCTGTTACCTCCTCGCACGAAGGGAGACGATTGGTTCCTTGGGAATCTTCTGGGCGTGGGCGGAGGCTGCCTATTTTGGGGCAGCCTCCTGCTCCATTCCTGTTTGAGGTGCTGAAGAGACAACACCTCTGGATCATCCTCCCTAGCCTGGATCAGGTCGGTTTTGAGGCTGGTGAGGGAGCCGGACATGGGGCTTTTGTCCTCCAGGCTGCCCTGGCCCCTCGCCCTTTGCAAGCCTCTGTAAGGTTATTTTGTTTTATTTTTTTTAAAAAAATAATTAATTAAATAATAATAAAAGGGGGAGAGTATGGAACTTATATATGTGTTTATGCCCAAGGCAGCAGGGCCCAGGCCTGCTGTGTGGCAGCCTTTAGGCCTGGGCATCCCCTCCCCCCTTTCTCCTTATCTATGGGCCTACTGTTAGGAATCAAGAGCTGTTAGGCTCAAAATAACCCTCTCTGGGGGTGATTCCTCCAAAAATATAACAGTGCAGAATGCAGAAGTCCTAAACAACACAAACTTACATGCTGTGAGCACAGATGGGCTTCTATTCAATAGGATTGAACAGGATTGCAGATCCACAAGTTAAAATGGAGGTGGCCGCATGGCCTGCCTGAAAGAGGAAGTTAGTTTCTCTAAAGGGATTGCATTCCTGAGAGCACAAAGGGGTGGAACTTTAGGCTAGCCCCTTCTCAAAGCAAAACGTTTTTCCCTTCCAGTTTCAGGGCAAAACAAACAAAAAAAAACCCTGTTACTTGTTCAACCCTATTTTCCCCCTAATTATTCTTCAATTTCATCATTTATTTTTCAAGCATGGGTATGTGAAACTGAAAATGGAATCCATGGATTCATGCTATACTATATTCTAAATTAATTTCTGTTTCATATAAGGCTTCAGTTTACAGATATTGTATAATGTGTGGTGGTGCTTTAGGAAAGGCCTTTTAGGAGAAAAGGTAGTGTCATTAAATCTGAAGGTGTTACAGTTCATGCTTGGGTTTGCTGCCTCAGATCTGTATGCCAAACCTTTGCTTTACAGATGATATTTGGAATGGCTGAGAGCAGAGGGGCAGTCAGGAGGCAGTGTCCAGAGAAACTGAGTCAGTTTTTCTCTAAAAATATCCTGGATATGATTTAAGGATAAAATATTCCTCTGCGCTGTATGGGCATGTTCCAGAAGCACTCTCTCCTGAGATTTCACCCACATCTTTGGCAGGCATCCTCTGAGGTTGTGAGGGCTGTTGGAAACTGGAAAATTGGGGTTTATATATCTGTGGAATTTCCAAGTCTAGGAAAAAGAACTCTTGTCTGTTTGAGGCAAGTGCGAATATTGCAATTGATCAACTGATTAGCCTTGCAGCTTCAATGCTTGGCTGCTTCCTGTCAGGGGATCCTTTGTTGGATGGTGATTAGCTGGTCCTGATTGTTTCTTGTCTGGAATTCCCCTTTGAAAACAAGCATTGAACAGGCAGTGCCAGCAAGGCCACTGCATGCAATGGCTGGCTTTTATCAACTGCCACATTATCCATCAAGGCTCACCTCCCCAAAGTGGTCGTTTACCTAACAACATTGTCCCTATCACTTTAAAAGTTTTCTCCCGAGGATCAGTGTGACAGCAAGCGTGCCTTGGGCTGTATTTTAAGTTTGCTTCCTTGCCTTGCAGTTCCATAAGATCATATTCTAAGGCAGTAGAAGTATTGACCTTGACGTTGTTCTTCCATTTAATACAGTTCCTCATGTGGTGGTGACCCCCTACCATAAAATCATTTTTGTTGCTTCTTCATAACTTGAATATTGCAACTGTTCTGAATTATAACGTAAATTTCCAATATGCAGGATATATTTTTATTCATTGGACCAAATTTGGCACAAATTTGGCAACACTTTGCTATTCAAACAGACATTTGGCCTTTAATCTGCAGGCACCATATCGCGGATAACGAAGGTCATGCGACCTGTTCTTGTGTATAGGGTCGATGTATTGTTTTATTTTATTTATTTATTTATTTATTTATTTATTTATTTATTTATTTGTTTGTTCAGTCTTATATTCCGCCCTTCCCGGCCGGCTCAGGGCGGTTTACACAAACATTAAAACACTGCGAGGCAGTGGTACATCATAAAAACAACCAACACACGAAATAAAAGTTGCAAACAATGCAACGGCAGTATAGTAGACATGATGATTTTACTGTGTTTATATATGATGTTTTAATTCTGTTTTTAATGTTGTGAGTCGCCCCGAGCCAGATGGGAGTGGCGACGGATAAGTCCAAACAAATAAATAAATAAATACTCTATACTCCAAATTTGAATTCTGGTAGGGTTGATTAGCGACAAAAGCACAGCAACCCAAACCATGTTTATTTTATTATTATTGTTTAATAACCTGTCTAGTGAGATTGGTTGATGTTAAGGGCCAGAACAATCTGTGGTCTGCGGACACAGACTTGTCTGCCAGAAGAATGGCACCAGATATCCACTCTCCACTTCATCAGTCACTTACCAAGAGAACAAAAAATTAGTTGGGGCCCCAAACGTCTTTGTGTGCATTGATGATTAGACTGTGGTACTTCTTAAGGGGAGTTGAACAAAGGATAGGTAGATTACTGCAAGTGCCATGACTCAATACAGCACTGTCAATAACCGTGGGTCAGCTCTTTCATAATCCACACTAGGAAACCACAACCACATATGGAAAACATATAAGTTCTATAGAATTGGTAATCAGGTGTATATAGTTTTTGAAATCCTGCGCCCTCAGCAGCTGTCTGGCACAGCATAATACAGAAACAGTTATTCATTGCAGAGTTGCTCCTGGAAACTCCTAGAAGTATTTTCCCTGTGACATTGCAGGTGGTACATTCACCATCTCTTCGGAAATTGGTTTTTCTCCTTCACTCGTGTTTGCTTCACAGTTTAAAAAATCCTATTACTTTTATATGTTCTAATTTTGTACTTTTGGATCTTCCTCTTTTCTTATTTGGTTTTCTTTGTTGCCTAAACTGTGGCAGCAATACAGTTTACCCGAGGTTAGTCCACTACCTTACGAACACATGGTCCAGTTTTGTATATATCGGCGTAGGAGTGGTTTGTCACCAGGCTCCATCAGGTCTACACTGGCAGCGTTAGCCTATTCGTTGAAGGTTCAGGGTTTACCTGACACCACTAAGGTTTTCTGCATCCACAGGATCAGGTTGGGTTGGTCCTGTCAACAGGGCCCATCCTATGATGATCGGGACCCCGGGACCCCCATGATTTTAATGGGTTTGAAACAAATGTGGGCCAGGATTTGCCAGTCCTGCTATGAACAGCTGTTGTTCCGTGTTGTTGTGTTGACAGCATTTTCGCTGCCGGCGAATTAGCGAGTTAGTTTCTTTCCCCAAGAAGGACAAATCCCATTGTGCACTGTTAAATTCTGATATACAGATGGGTCGAGGCGGTTTGACAATTTTGATTCAGTTTTTAAGATTGAACAACGATGATTCCCGCTTTTACGGGGCTGCGGGGTCTTGGGAGTGTGGAAATCTGCTGAAGTCTTTCCAACAGCTAGCCCATGACCTGGGGGTCCCACTAGCCGAAGCAAAGTCAGAGGGACCTCACACGATTCACTTTCTGTATGAGGCTATATCGGGTAAAATCACCCGTCACCACATCAGGGTTACACAGGTCAGGAAGGCTGAATTTTTGAATTGGGTGGAATTTCCTGTTGGCTTTAATGGTATATCCTGTTAAAGGCGGGAACTGATGTAAGGATGCACTTCAGGTGGCATCGGAGGCTTCAGGCCAGTTGGTTCAGAGCGTACTGGGAGGGCCACTGGTTCCCTGAACAGGGACCACCCAGTAATGGCACACCCGGGGGATTACCACTATTTGACATTGCTCGAGTTGTTCCCCATTCTCGTGTGGTCTCCTGGTGAACATGGAGCTCTGCTTATTCGGCTGTGCAGTCTGTGTGATAATCTCTCAGCGTCCATGTTATCACACACTAATGTCCAAGTCACCCTGGGTGATGAGTGCCTAAGGCACTTGCATCTTATTGCCTCAAATTTACTCATCTTTCGATCCTTTCACGTTGTGGGTCTCGATAATACCCTGTGATGCCCTATCTTGCATGCAGTTGGAGCGCTTCAAGCTTGTCATTGGAGTGGCTTGTCACCAGGCTCCATCAGGTTTAAACTGGGAGTGTTAGCTTATTGATTGAAGGCTCATGGCTTACCAGACACCACTAACGATTTCCCCATCCACAAGATGATGTTGGATTGGCCCTGTCAATGGGGCCCATTCTATGATGACCGTGAACCCTTGATACACACAATTTTGAAGGTTTGGAAGCAAACTTGGCCCAGAATTTGCTAATCCTACTATAATAGCTTTGTTTTCATGCTGCCGCGTGACAGCAATTTTTCGCTGCCTTGCGAATTAGCGTGTTAGTTGCCTTCTCCAAGAAAAACAAATCCCATCGTGCATTGTTAAATTCAGATATACAGGTGTGTAAAGATGGTTCAACAATTTTGATTCAATCTTCCAAGACAGATCAGCGAGGTATTGGAGCATGTTAGGTTAGATAGGTGTAGCGATCCCAAATTGTGCCCTGTTTTAGCCCTAGCACAGTCTACGTCATTGCGTCCCAATTCTCCAGGATACCTTTTTAGTCATCAGAACAGGGCCCCATTGACTAAGTATCAATTCTGGGCGGTAACAGAGAAAGCAGTGGAGCAATTGGGTCTGGGGCATCATAAATTTGGTACCCATTCATTCAGTATTGGGGCAGCTTCCAGCTTCCAGTTGGGTTTCCAATGAACATCATAAAAGGAATAGGTAGATGAAAATCCGTGTTTTTAAGCAATACATTCACCTGATGGTTTAACCAGTTTTTTTCTCATTTCAGACATGTTTATTCATTCATTCATTCATTCATTCATTTATTTATTTATTTATTATTCGGTTTTATATTCCGCTCCTCCCTGCAGGCTCGGGGCGGATCACAATAGCAATAAAATACACAATAAAACATACAGTAAAATTCGATAAAACACACAATGCATAGCCAGTAGCCAGAAGATTACAGATCTTAACTCGGACGATGATATGCATCTACGTTCAGGCTAGCCAAACGCTAGTCTGAAGAGAGCAGTCTTGCAGGCCCTTCGAAAAGGGCCGAGTTTGTGGATCGCCTGAATGTGGCTAGGCAGTGAGTTCCAGGTCATGGGAGCCACAACTGAAAAGGCCCGCTGTCTTGTGCTGGACAAGTGACAGGAGCGGGGTGATGGAATAACCAACAGGTTCTGCTCTTCCGAGCGCAGTGATCTCGGGGGAATATATGGGGTAAGGCGGTCCCTTAGGTACTCAGGCCCTAGACCGTGCAAGGCCCTAAAGGTTAAAGCCAACACCTTGAAGGCAATCCGGTACTCGATAGGCAGCCAGTGCAGTTGCCGGAGGATGGGAGTGATGTGCTCTCTCACCGGTGCTCCCACCAGCAAGCGAGCAGCAGCATTCTGCACCAGCTTGAGTTTCCGGACTGTCGACAAGGGGAGGCCAACGTAGAGGGCGTTACAGTAGTCCAGCCTCGAGATGACCGTCGCTTGGATCACCGTGGCCAGATCATCCCTGGACAGGTAGGGTGCCAGTCGCCTAGCCTGGCGGAGATGGTAAAATGCCGTTTTGCTGACCATGGAGACCTGGGTCTCCATGGTCAGCAAAGGGTCCAATTGGACACCTAAACTCTTTACAAGGGATGACGGGCTGAGCTGCTCGCCATCCAGGGTAGGCAACCAGCACTCATCCAGCCCAGGGCGACCAGGCCACAAGATTTCCATCTTCGACGGGTTCACCTTCAGCTGGCTGGCACGCAGCCAACCAGTCACGGTTTCAAGGCATAGATGGAAACAATCGGGTACGGTATCCTGCCTGCCGTCCATTCTCAGCAAAAGCTGGGTGTCATCCGCGTACTGATAACACTCCAGACCAAAGTCGCGAACCAGCTGGGCCAGGGGGTGCATGTAAATGTTAAATAGTAAGGGTGAGAGGATGGCCCCCTGGGGGACCCCACAACTTAATGGGAGCCTCCCGGAGACCTCCTCTCCCCTCTCCACACGTTGTCCCCGATCCTGGAGGAAGGAGGTTACCCATTTAAGGGCAATTCCCCTAACCCCAGTCACGGCTAAACGGTGGGCCAACAATGCATGATCTACGGTATCAAACGCTGCTGTTAGATCTAACAAAACAAGCAGGGCTGACCCGCCCTGGTCCAGCCGGCGGCGAAGTTGGTCTGTAATGGCGACGAGCACGGTCTCCGTCCCATGCCCAATACGGAAGCAGGACTGGAAGGGATCAAGTCCAGCTGTGTCTTCTAAGAACTGCTGTAGCTGATCAGCTGCTGCCCTCTCAATTACCTTGCCTAAAAAAGGCAAGTTTGACACGGGTCGGTAATTGGAGGGAGCCGAAAGATCTAAATTCGGCTTCTTCAGCAGCGGTCTTACCATAGCCTCTTTCAAACCCCCTGGGAACACTCCTTGCTCAAGGGAGCTGTTGATAATCTTTCCCAGGGGGTCTCGTAGCCCCTCCCGGCAGGATCTAACAAGCCAGGAGGGGCACGGATCGAGGGAGCAGGTCGTTGGTCTAGCTGAAGCGAGTAGCTTATCGACAGCTGCTGCGTCCAGCAGTTCGAAACGGGTGAAGGTGGGCCCGCCGAGTGGCGGCGGAGTCTCGAGTTCACCCACTGTATCAAGAGTGGCTGGGATATCCTGGCGGAAAGTCGAGATCTTGTCGGCAAAATAGTTCTGAAAAACCTCAGCTGTAGGAGCCAAATCCTTATCATTTGGGACCGCCGAAATTGTTGTCAATGACGAATTATTCTAAAAAGTTGAGCTGGGCGTGAACTAGCCGACTCTATCAAGGAGGAATAATAAACCTTTATGGCGTCCTTGATAGCTCGCTCATAAACATCCTTAAATTGTTTATAAGCCGATTTCGATGCTCCGTCACGGAGGCCCCGCCACACGTCCTCTAGCTGTCTCTTCCTCCGTTTCATCGCTCGAAGCTCCTCAGTAAACCAAGGGGCACAATTTCGACGGGGGATGAGAGAGCTTCTGGGGGTGATCTCGTCTAAGGCCGTGGTCAAAGAGATGTTCCAGTAGTCCACTTGCCTGTCGACTGAGCCGCTGGGGAGTTCCAAATCCCTCAGAGCATTCAGGAACCTAGTGGGTTCCATAAGTCTCTTCGGGCGAACCAAAATAGGTTCGGCACCCTTACCGGGAGGAGGGGCCACTTCAAGACGGACTTCCAGGACACTGTGATCCGACCATGGAACCTCTTCTAAAGAGGCTAGGGTCACTTGAATTCCGGCCGCGAAGATCAAGTCCAGGGTGTGCCCAGCCTGGTGCGTGGGCCCGGTCTTACAGAGTGAGAGTCCCAGTGTCTCCATGGTGGACACTAGGTCCATGGCTGCTGTTGAGGGGGTGTCGGCGTGGACATTGAAATCCCCCAGAACAATAAGCCTGGGAAACCTCAATGCCCACTCCGAGACCACCTCCTGCAGCTTAGGTAGACTCCCTGCCAGTGCGTTGGGTGCTCGGTACACCAATAGGAAGGCCACACTCTCACTATGGTCCCACACCATGCCTGCACACTCTATTCCTGGGATGTTCGCGGTTGGAATCGTCCTGGAATTAAAGATGTCTCGACTGAGGATGGCCACCCCTCCCCCCCGTCTCTCTGTCCTCATCTGGTAACTGGTGGTGAACCCCGGGGATACTAACTCGTGCAAGAGGACCTCATCCCCCTCCTGTAGCCATGTTTCGGTGAAACAGGCTAGGTCTACCTTCTTTTCCAGGAGGAAGTCCCTAACGGTCCCCGTTTTATTCCGCACGGATCTAGTGTTCACCAGTACCAGAGTTGGAGGAGAGTTAATTGGAAGCTCCCCATCTGAGTGCCTAGGGATAGCTCGTAGGTCAGAAGGAGGACGAGTCTTTCCACGGCTCATCCTCCTTCTCTCATAAGGCCTACGTCTACCGTCCCAATTACCCCTTCCCGAGATCACCGATATCTCCCGCCCCTGCATAACGTCCATTGACAGTTCACTTAAGTGTCTGGCCTTCTGCCCGCCCTCCGAAAAGGGGGGGGGCGTGTTGATTTAGTCCACCATTACTTCGGCTAAAGCGGCCTGAAGGCAGAAGCAGCTTAGCAGAGTTCCCTCCCTCATCTCCTATAGGGTTTTGTTGTAATCCTGTAGATGGTGATCTCCAATCCAGGGACGATGATAGCTTAAGGCCAGCAGTCGACCCTGTATCAGGGGATGCAGGCCTAGCCATGGGTGTGGAGCCAGTAGAATGTCTCCGGCCCCAGCTGGTAAACCCCAGTCCCCAGAAGGTCCTGGATCTAAATCTTATTCTCTTTGTTTTTCCCGGTGACCTGGCAGGCCGACCCACGCCAAGAGCAGTTCCTCTCTGGTCCACTGGTGGTAGGTCACATCCCAGAGCTTCTTCATGGGTAGGATCAGAAGTGGGTGAGACTCCTGTGTCCCTCAGCTCCTCCTTTGTGAAGGTGCAGAGACAGAGGATACGTATATGCGGGCACAGTTGTATTTCACTGGGCCGAGAGGCAGACGCTGAGGACCTCCTTTGGACGGTACCTTGTTTTGGCAACGTTGCCACAGTTCAATGGAAGTGTATACGTGCCCTTCATTGGGGGTTTGATTCCCTTGTTGTTGCATTTGGGGTGAGCCCCTCCTGTATGTGGGTCCTCTACTGATGAGGCAATGATGTGGGCTTACTGCAAGGTAAGACCCTGTTCCTTCAGGTAAGAAGGGATATGTATAGGCTGTGGCGGTCATGGCCACGGTTCGTCTTGTTTGGTCAGGCAATCATACCGCGCCTTAACTGGCTGTGTGGCAGTGATGTTCGACAAATGGAGAGAGCCAGATAAGCGGGTCAACGGGGCTGTGCTTTCGACCCTCCGGTATGGTAGGGGATCCTACTTACATGATTTAATTACACATAGGAGCCCACAATTGTATTCACATGTCATTTGGTTTGGCAATGTTGCCACGATTCATTGGAAGGGCATATGTGGCCTTCATTTGGAGGGTTGGATTCCCTTGTTGGACAATAGGATCGTGCCCCCTCCTGATTTGTTGGTCCTCCAGTGGGAGGCAATGAGGTGGGCTTACGGATAGGTAAGGCCCTGTTCCTTCGGGTAAGAAGGGATATTTATAGGTGGCAGGCATGGCCACGGGTTCGTCTCATTTGGTCGGCAATCATACCGCGCCTTGAGTGGCTGTGAGGCTGTGATGTGCGACAAATGGAGAGAGCCAGAATTGTTTTCATTTTCTGACACTGCAAATATTCAATTTTCACGAATTACAGCTAGGTGGTGTTGAGGGACTTGGTGGGTGATGGAGACTGAATGGACATTCGTCTCTAATCTGTGGCGTAAATAGTTTAGGGTAATCCATAGACCCATATTCACTCATGCACTCTTCAAAGTTGGTTGGGCCAGTGCACAAATACACTCAGGTGGACGTCTGTTTCAGGCTGAGGGGGATACCATTGGTCCAGAAATTTTGAGAGCCGGTTAAGTATTTCCAGAGAGGTTTTGTGTTTTTCTTGAGAGGTTGCCCATTTTTGTGTTGTTGGGGACTCAGGAGAGTTTCCCAGTGTTTCCGAGGGGTCGTTCTTGCCCAGTTTTCTGTTGTAGGGGACTCAGGAGAGTTTCCCAGTGTTGCCGAGGGGTCGTTCGCTTGCGGACGATACCTCAGCTTAGCCACACCTTGTTCCCTTGGCACCTGAGTTTAGTGAGGTTAAACTTAAATCGGTAACTTTAAAATAAATAAAAGTTGCCCTAATTTAATCCAATTACTGTTGTCTGTCTCGTTATTTCAGGGGTTGGAAGGTGAAAAGGTTTTAGCCTGCTGCCAGAAGGACAGCAGGGAGGGTGCCATTCCAATTTTCCTGGGCAGGGAGATCCAGAGTTGAGGATCAAGCACTGAGAAGGCTCACTCTCTCATTCCCACCAGCCAAGTTTGAGATGGAGGTTTTTGTTTTGTTTGTCGTGTCAGGAGTAACTTGAGAAACTGCAAATTGCTTCTGGTGTGAGAGAATTGGCTGTCTGCAAGGACGTTGCCCAGGGGAAACCCGGGTGTTTTAGATGTTTTATCATCCTTGTAGGAGGCTTCTCTCAAGAGAAGAGACTCTCTGAAAGATCTCAGGGCCCAGGCAGGTTCATACAATCTACTAAGGAAATATAATCACAGAACCTAATAACATCACTCACAACATTAGAGGTACTTTCATTTGTTTGTCCTTTGATATATGCCTTCGTTTGTCCACATTGGAGAAAATGGAACAGACTCTGCACCAGAGGATAAATGGTACAAATCAACAGCCACATGCAAAATGAGTTGAATAATACTTCAATATTATTTATTTATTCATTCATTTATTCCTTCATTCATTCATTCATTTATTATTTCGGCTTCTAGACCGCTCCCTCTCGAAGCTCGGACTGGTTTACAACAATATAAAACACAGCCCAACAATAAAACATCACATTAAATCTAAAATCTATACTTTCACTACAATTGAGTTAGGACTGACAGCAAAAAGTGTTACAACTGTGTTATGTGTTGCATTTAGTTGGAATATGTCCACAAATTCCAGTACATCTACAGTGAGTTGATAGAGACAAAGGGTGGTCCAGGCCATTTTATCACATCTACTTTCTGGTTCCAAGTTACTTCATTCTAGTAACTGAGTCCCTCTTCGGAGGTGAGAAGGCCGGGGTATAAAAGCTTTAAATAAAATAAATAAATAAATAAACTTACTCCATCATTCATATGGCAATATTCTGGCTTTAGGCAATATGAACTGGTGGTCACCTAATCCATTTATACAATTTTGCATTTCTATGGCTATTTATACAATCTGCCCATAAAAGCCTTTTCATAGGTATTAACACTTTCCAAGTAGTTGTTGTCATGGCTGGGGAGTGCAGCTATTCCATTGAGGCAACACACATCTTCCCTCCTCTGTGTTGGCACCACTTCCACTCTTAGCTGGCCATGGAACTCTGTGCGATGTCCTGGCTATTGCAGATGTCTCTGCTGACATCAGAATAGGATGCCGACATGGCCAGCATGAAGGAGAGTGATCCTATCCCCTTCTTCCTAGTTTTGCAGCTATCCTATTCTGATGTCAGTAGTGGCACAAGCAATCAGGTTTAATCAGACCTGATCCAGCTGTCAAAACTGCCCAGAAACTGTGGGATACTCTGGATTTCCCAGCAAACTTTGTAGAATCTCCTAACTTTTCCTGAATTGGGTCAAAGTCGATTTAAACTCCAAATCCCAGAATACTCACTGGAAGTAGCCATGCATTGTGAAGACAAACAGACAGGCTTCCATTCATGGTGATTCATGGTGAGCCCAGCTCATACTGCTCATGTAAAGAAGCTCTAAATCTATGAAAACTTATACTGCAATGTGTTTTTCTCATTTAGTCTCAAAGGTACTACAAGATTAATTTCTATACAGTTATTTCGGGTAGATATGTCTTTGAATTTTAACAGCAACAAATAATTTTCTATCCTAACAATCTACATACATCATTTGATTCATATTTGCTCTTTAGGTTTGTATCTTTGATGCTAACATTCTTGTGCTAAGGGGATTCACTGTTCTTGAAGACATTTTGAGAAGTTCAATTTAATGTTACACACATTGTGGAGAACTGTTGCAAGTCCTTAGAAATATTAATATAAAATTCCGCTGTCCTGATTGGCATTTGGCTTGTGCTCCTGTGAATAGTCTTTGGTTTTATGAGTAGCTTTTGTCCTAAGTAGTTAAATGGACAGGGAAGTGCCAGGTGAATTGAAGTGTAACTAACTAAGAACTTGAAATAAAATTAGTTTTGTCAGCACTGAATGGCAACAGCGGAGTGGAAAGCTAGCTGAGCATATTACTTCCATATCCTAAGCGACAAAAAGACAAATTCAATAATAAGAACTGTTAACATGTAGAGATAAATGAAACAGTCCTTCATAATTTTCTGGTACTTACATTATAAACTTATCTTACTATTTTTACAGGCTATAAAATAGTGGCAAGAAGATCTGTGTATCTTCTCTGATGATCGGATGGGAGGAATTTTTGACCTTGGAAAGTGGAGATGATGTTGCTATGGAAACTCGTATTTCTGTTACCTCTCATGAGCTGCTTTGCAGGTAAAGTGTTCAGTTATCACTGTTTTGGTAAATATACAGAAGAATGTTTTATTTCTTAAATGAAATCCATATGTGAATGTAACAGCATGAATCATTTGGTCCAAATTCTTTTCTTGAAGATGTCAGTTACAGTTAGAGCTTCTTTGAAGGGCCTTTTGACCCAAAGGCAGCTACATCTTTTAGGATGAGATCATGTGCATAGTTGTCTGGGAATAATTTTAATGTAGTTCAGTGGGGCTCATTTATGAGGAGACATGTGCAAGCTGTGAACCATACTGTCAAGGGCTGAACCAGATGTCACTATGTGTTGAGCTAATTAGGGAAGAACTTGCGATATGCCACCATAATGACAGGTATTCCAGTTGTTATATAGGCATGTGTGTATATATTTCAGATGAAGAAGGCAATGAAAATTTTCAGCACAATCCATGATATATGAGATGGAAAGCTGTATATCCTACCGAAGCTGCAATTGGTACTCATGAATAGTGACTGTGGTTGGAATCAGTCGACATTGGTTTGGTGCAGAACCATGAAGGGCCATCTTGCACCATATCTTCCCAACTCTGCCATGCTCCCACCCTTGGTGCTTCTTGCGATTATTTTTTCCCCAAAATTTTCAAAGGGTTGTGTAAAGCTACACTTTGGGTAGCTTTAGGTTGAGGACAAACCTTTATTCAACTAGGAATTACTTTACAGGACAAAATTAGCTTTAATCTTCGGTGATTTCAGAACTGCTGACATAGCCAAATTGAATGCCAAAATCTCAATATAATTAATATCCTGTTTCAGCTCAGTGCTGAAAAGGAACATTTTACTGATTGTCCTCTTACCCATATTCTCTATATCCACCTATAACAGTGCTGGCCTTTTATTTTTATTCTTATAATTATTAAAATATTAAGTAAACTTTTATTTTACAAAAGTTAAAATAAATAAGACAAACAATACTATTTTAAAGCAAGTTAAAGCCCATTAATGTGACATAAATGACTGTGGATGTTTTCATTCTCTCTGAATCATGCAACACTTTTCACTCTTGCCCATCTCTATCTCTCTCTAATAGTGGAATTTTGATGATTGAGAGGGATGGATTTGCAAGAGAGAGAGAGAGAGAGAGAGAGAGAGAGAGAGAGAGAGAGAGAGAGAAGAAAGAAAGAATGTAAGATTCGAAGATGAAAACTCTCCCTCCAAGAATGGACTGTCAATCTTTGGTAGAAAGAAAGGAGTTTGCCCAATGAGAACTGGGATACTATCTACTCACTAGTTGGCTAACATCTACTGTTATCCAAGTGCTTCCTAAAATGTGAAATGAAGGGGAATAGACTAGACCCATCCTTTCCATTCTCATTTTCAGATGCCCTCAAACGTACAGAGGGTGACTTTCTCAACTGAAATGTCCCCCACCTTGCACACAATTTGGATACCGATAAAATTATTTTTTTCCAAATTGCATGGGGAGACTTCACAGATATTGTAACTTCTTAAGTTGGAAACACAAAGCAATAGAAGTAGAGGGGTAGGTAGGTAGTTAGCTTCTTGCTTCCCATATAATTTAGGTATGCACTACAATATATGCTTCATTATATCTAATGCAGATGTGAAACTGCACGGACAGTTCAGGTGAAAGATTTGGTTCTTTCACCCATTAATGTCACTTTGACTTTTATAGGGTCATTAGCCAGTCCCTAGGTGCAGTTATTTGTCTGATTTCAACTCTACCTAATGCACTGAACTTGTTATACTTCAAAAAAAATTGGTCTCATCTTAGTGGTATTCTTTGGATGCAATTATGCTAATTATAACAACTACAAGAGAAACCTTAAATTAATCATATGATTCATGACTCAGCAACTGTGTTTTCTGTGAATAATGAAACTAAAAATAATGAAAAGTATAGTCTGGAGGAAACTAAAACAAAATGAGGTTATATTTTTTAAAGCAGAATCTGGGAAAGACTGGAAATTCTCTTCTTACAGAGCTTAAACTAACTAAATAAGAAACATAGGTAGAATGTATTGTCCTCTTGATGTGATAGAACCTTCTCCCCACTTGAACACGGAAGCCCACTGAATACCCTTAGGCAAGTCAGACAACCTCAGCCTCAATTTAAAGGCAATGGAAGACTTCCATTGAATAAATCTTGCCAAGAAAGCCCCATGATAGGTGTTATAAATCATAGTCAAGTTGAAGATGCAAAACAACAATAATAACAAATGAAAGCAGTCATTCATACTTTAGTATGAGAGGGGGCAGTATGAAAAACTAGTAGGGATCAAATAAAGGTTTTATGCCTTGAGCTGTTCTTAGGGGTATGTGACCTATTATGGTGACCACCTGAACTGTAGGATTTTCCACTAGAGGGATGAAATTGAAACATTTTTCTTTTATTTCATCTGGAACAGTCAGTATCTGGCCCCATACTATCCATTAGGGGTGGTTGATCCATAAAAAAAAAATTGATTCTAAACTCGTGCCGGGGGGTTCCATTGCTGGGTCATTATAGAAATTATTACAAATTTTTAAAAATAAATTTGGTGATTGAAACATAATTAATAATGAATTTTCATTATTATTATTTATGCCAGCTTGCTTATTATCCGCCTCTCCCTTCCTTCCCCTGCCAGATCAGATGCCATGCAGATATAACCCAGGAAGGAAGGGAGGGGTGGATGGCTATGCATGCATGCACTCACTCAGCCTGAATAAGTCCTAAATGATAGAAGCAAGCTATATCAACAAATAATCAATTAATGCAAATGAAATTCACAGAGACAGTATGAGCTTCTTATAACAGGAATAACAATCTCCTCAAAAATTGCTTCTCAGGGTGCCTTACACACACATCTTCCAAGTCCTGTAGTTCTGGCTGCTGAAAACAGGAGCATTGCAAAAGAGCGCAAAGCCTTCTCCCAAACAGAAACAAGCCGCAGACCCGACCAATCGATGCCAGAAAAATGGATCTGATCACGGATCCATTTTTCTGGCATCGATTGGCCTGGTCTGTGGCTTGTTTCTGTTTGGGAGAAGGTTTTGCCAGCATTTGCTCCTGCTTCGGAGCAGCCAGAACTCAGTGCAGGACTCTGATGATGTGTGTAAGTGGCCCTGAGAAGCAATTGTTGAGGAGATTGATATTCCTGTTATAAGAAGCTCTCAGCTGACGAGAGGAGAAGGGAGGCTGCTGCTGCCTCCAGTCTCCTCTCGCGAGTTGAGAACTGAAAGGGGAAAATACGACCTAATTAGAAAAATTTAGAAAAATGGTGGCCCCCAGGTTCGGTATAGAAATTACACTTCCTGGTTAAGCCCCGAGGGTCAAAAACTTGAAATTGATTTCAAATATGAAAAATAACAGATTTCAAAGTATTTTAAACCAGAGATATCCACCCCTACTATCTATCACCATTACCATCTCCATCAGTAGAAATTTTATCTGAGCATAACCTCAAAAGATGCATTGAGAAATTGTTTTGGTTAGAAGGGGACCATAAGCCATCTCAAGTTCTTTACCACATGTGTATTGAATTTTTTAAATGAATTTTCTTTGGGTGTTCAAATGCTAGAGAAGAAACAAGGAGTATGATGATGTCTGAAGGCCAGATTGGTGGCTTTTAGGGGATGGTGGCTGCCTTCTAGGGATATGTGATCAATTAAAAATGGTTCAAAAGTCATTACAAAACTGGGAGTGCTGGCATTTCATTTCTAAAGTGTTTCTAAAGATTAGTTAGTGAAAAATTGTTACTATGAGAGTAACAAAAATGTTACTATTTTGTTATAATAATTGCACATAATTACTATAATTAGGAAAACTTTAGGGGGTCTTTTCTCCCTCATTTTTATAGCTATTGGGGTGAAACTCAGAAGTAATACCACTGTGTTCAATGGAACTCACAGGTACAGAGGTATAGGATTGAAGGTTTAGGCTGCCGTTTTATCCATTTGTAAATACCATGGTGTCTATTGATAATCACTCCCAGGTAAGGAGGAGATATAGGATTTCATGCTTGTGATAGAGAATACTGAAGTCACTAGTGGTACCCTAAGATACAGAAATGAGCTTTTCCTGATTGTTCTGAAATCTATATTGTGAGTGGCTGATATAAAATACACTATTGGAGAAGGAAAATGTGTTTGGTTACGGCAAAGAAATTTCATTATTACATAAAAATGAAGGAAATAAAAGGTGTGATAAAGTCTCCCGAATAATCTTTTAATTCAGTTAACAAGACTGTATTTTTCCTTTCAGAGAAGTGAACATCTAATTAAAAAAGATTCCCTTTTCTTCTCATTTTTTCCAAGATTGTTGATTTTTAAAATAACTCAGATTTCTTTTAAAGATTTTTTTATGCCAAAAGTAATACACTGTTTACATGGATAATGATATTGGAAGGCAATAAAAAGGCCTACATTTCCCTCCCTCCTTTTTTTCTTTCCCTCTCAATTGTGGTGTCAGTGCAAATGCAGCAATATGCATTTAAGTGGATTGACAGTCACTAGAGTTTAAAAGTTATTCATGCATGACAAACTAGAGTTGTCTCTATTGGGTAGAATATCAACAATGAAAAGGAACATATTACCTCTAATGTTATATTTATTCTAAATAGGGTTGCCACATGAATAAGGGACAGGTACCTATGAAGTTTTTATGAAGTGTCCCTTATTTTTGTGAAAAATTCCCTATTTTTAGCTACCTGTCCCTTATTGTTTTATCAAAAATTGGCAACCCTAATTCCAAACATTGCCAACTGTGTCTAAATATTCACTTTAAAAAAAAAACCTAGAATAAGGTATTGACAAAATTTATTTGGAAAAACAAAAACCCTAGAATTAAAATGAAAAATGTGCAAGAATCAAGAGAGAATTAAGGTATTTTCCTCTGAAATGAAAAGGTTTTTGGGCTATATGGCTATGTGTCACGATGCACGGACTTGACCGGCCCCTTAATCACACACACAGAGACGGACTGAAGGCTAACTACTTTATTGAATATAAAAACAGTTCAAAGGATAATGTCCAATAGAATATAAAAGCAATCCAAAAGGCTTGAAGTAACAATGTCCAAGGTAACGTAGCAAATAGGCAAAAAGCTTGGCAAGGCTCCGCAAAACTATGCGGATCAGGAAACAGGGCAAGGCTCCGCACAACCAGGCGGATCAGGAACAAGACAAGGCAAGGCAAGGCTTGATGACCACTGGCTAGCTTAGCTTCGTGGTCCCACTCCGCTTTCACGCCTATTCAGATGAGACGTGGCCGGAGCACTGAGGATTCGTTCCCACAGATCCTATACTTAATCCTTCGGCCGAGGTCCCCGACGCTCTAGGCTTCTTCGTCTCCAATCGCTGCTCACGGACCTCGGCCGGTCTATGCTCTTAGACCATTCCCTTCTGCTAGACTCGATGTTCCGTCTCCTATCAAAGGTTCGACCTTGTCTCTCTGCAGCTGTGTTTCTATCTCCCTGAGAGCTCTCCTCCCTAGCCATTTCCCATGCGCTTTCTTCCATGTTTTCCCCTGGAGGCTCCTGAGAATTCCGTCCTCCCGGATGTTCATAGCTGCCCGAATCGCTGTCCATCTGCACCTGGTTCTCTATCTCTTCGCTAGGGCCAAACAACATTTCCTCCCATGCCAAGCTCTCTGTGGGCGAAAAAGGCCCATCAGGGGAAAGCTGCCCTTCACCCCAGTCATCTAGCTCATCCTCTGAATCCTGTTCTGGCACTGCTGGTTCTAATGCTAATGGAACCCCAGGTCCTGACCCCTGCCCTCCAGGCACAAACGAGAACTGCTGTGCTACACTATGTTCTAGAAGCATTCTCTCCTGACGTATTGCCTGCATCTGTGGCAAGCATCCTCCGAGGTTGTGAGGTCAGACCTCATAACCTCTGAGGATGCTTGCCATAGATGCTGGTGAAATATCAGGAGATAATGCCTCTAGAACATGGCCATATAGCCCAAAAACCCCCACAAAAAACCTACAACGCAGTGATTCCGGCCATGAAAGCCTTCGACAATAAACTCTAGTTTGCTCCATCTTTGTAAATCTTTTTGCATCACTTTCAATGTTTTTCATAATTGTTGTTGAATAATACATCCAGTTTATTTTTTATCATATAAATTCCCAGATATTTTATTTTCTTTACTGTATCTATTTTTACCTCTTGTGACAGAGTTTCTTGATTCTTCTTGCTCTTGTTATATGTCACAATCTTTGTCTTATCGCTGTTTATAGACAAGTCCACGACTTTCCCAAATTCTTTAATTATTTCTAAAACTTTGTGATGGTTTTGAAGAATGTCATGCATTAGGGGGAAATGCTTGAATAAGTCATTGCTTTCTTCAGTAATAAAATTACTGAAGGATTTAACTCCTAGCTACCTGTGATTTTTTTTCTACCTCTTTTATAGCTACCTGGCAACTTGTGTAAAAATGGCATATGTTGCACTTAGCAACAAGTTTGTGAAATTTCAGAAGGATAAGTGCAGGGGTTGGAATATCAAGCTCTTTTGAGGGTTTTTTGTTCTGTTGACTAGGGATAGCTGGTGAAATATGCCATTGAAGCTATTGGCACTAGATTGTTTCTTATGATGCCATACTGCCTTCCCACAACAAAATTTGTAACCAGACTGGAAGAACCTTCTGTCTCTTAAATACATGAAAATATTTACATGTATGACTATATAATATATTGTGTTACATTTAAAAGTAATAGATGATGGTGAAATTTTTGCATATGTCAATGTGTATGAGTGGCTTTGCACCAGTATGTCATTCATATATATATATATATATATATATATATATAGAGAGAGAGAGAGAGAGAGAGAGAGAGAGAGAAGAGATTCACTTATCCAACCTTCGCTCATTCAACATTTTGTATTATCCAAAGCAGTCTGCCTCCCACATAGATCCACAGCTGTTTCAATACATTGCGATGTTTTGGTGCTAAATTCGTAAATACTAATTATTACTACATAACATTACTGTGTATTGAACTGCTTTTTCTGTCAATTTGTTGTAAAACATGTTTTGTTGCTTAATTTGTAAAATCATAACGTAATTTGACATTTAATAGGCTTTTCCTTCATCCCTCCTTATTATCCAACATTTTTACTTATCCAATGTTCTGCTGGCCCGTTTATGTTGGATAAGTGAGGCTCTACTGTATTATTTTTCAAAGAAATATCCAGGAAGAACCCTCTGGGGCTTATATTTAAGTAACCATTCATTTATATTGAGCTTCTATATATTCAAGGATCATCAGGACTTCTGAACTTTTATGTATCCTGATTGAGCAATTGCAAAATGTCTGCCCTTTGACCTAGAAATAATGTCAGCACTGAACTAAAGCCCAGTTTGACATGCACAATGAATAACTTTTAAACTCTAGGGATGGCCAATCCACTTAAATGCATATTGCTGCATTTGCAGATACCAGAATTGTGCTTTCCCCACAGTTCATTTCATAGGAAAAAACCTAATTTAATATAAAATTCCCTCCAGTTCACAAAGTGTATATGTGCAAAGGGAGGCCAGAGACCAGGTGGGTTTCCTGGGTCAATTTTCCTCTTGATTTTGGGTTGAATTGATTTATCTGTCAGAACAATTGTATATGTACTTTTAAAAGTCAAGTGAGGCATCTCAGATCTCTCTTGACCTCATCCTTGAACAAATCTGTTCTAATATATTTTGTGTAAGCAAAGGTTTTTTTACACAATGACTGTTGTATTCTTTAGCCTTCCCTCTTAAATGCTTCTAAAATCTTTAAAGTATGTTGTTTCATGACCTCTTTGATGCATTCCCTTGTATAAGAGGAAACACATTCCTTTTTCCTTCTAGTGATTTTTTATTGGTTTCTTCTCTTTTTAAATATAAAATAATTTCACGTCAGTCTAGGAAAAGCTTATTAACTTGGAAGAAGTCACATTCTTCTGGCAGTTTAGAAATAATTTAATGTTTTCATTTGGGTGCACAACAGATTCAAAGGAAAATTCAATTTCTGCTTTTATTATCTCTTTTATGAAGCTGGAATGTGTGGGTGATCAAGTATTTAAAGAAGTTGGTGCAATTTTATTGCTTTTAAGGGGAAAATAAAATTTAAAATATATAAGTTCATCTTGAAATCTTAAGGCAAAGTGCAATTCACTAAAAACACCTATCTTTGTCTTAACAGGAAACTTCAACTTTTTTTTCTTAGATGGGAAAATAGTATCCACATATATAGCTTCTCCACCACAAAGAATCTAATACATAAATATACTGATATGGCATATTAAAGTTTGAGTTTTGACAACATTGTCTTCAACTAGGTCATGAGGACATGCAAGACATTTTATCATCAGGACAGAGTAAATTTGTATCAAACAATAAAAGTGGGACTTTAGTGTTCAATTCATGGGTGTGATTCACTTTGGGGAGTCTACTTTGGGGACTAGGTTCATAAACATGATTGTTCTCAAGTTTTATCTGCCAAACTGGGTAAGTAATCTATGCTGATCAGACTAGCAGTTAATTCTGTGGCAACTTCCCAATTAGACATGGGGCTGTCTTTGAAGAGAATTTAAAAACCAGCTAGTGTAAAAAGCCGGACCTGGACAGTTGACTGGAGCAATAGTCAGAAACCATGTAGCATTGCTTTTAAATCAATTGCCCTGGCAGCCAATACACTTCTCATCTGAATTCAGGGTGTTGGTGATAACATTTAGTGGTCTAAATGTAATTGAAATCTCAATACTTCACTGATAACCTTTCTCTATAAATACAGAAAGTCCTTAAGTTACAAACATCTTAAGTTACAATTCACTCCTGAAAGAGTTATCATGGGAAAAATGTGTCTCCACTGAAACTTTATTACCAATCCTTGTTCCCATGACAACCCAAACTTTTCAAAATCTAATTGCACCAGGGACAGAAAGTGAGGTGAAGTCTTCTGAACAGGGGCATAGACAGCAAAACAAACATTACAGGAATGTTAACCCTTTCCTATGCTATCTAAAACTATCTATTTATGTAATAATAATAATAATAATAACTTTATTTCTTGTGAGTCGCCCTCCACCGTTGGTGCTCCGGGCGACTTACATCATTTAAAAAACACAGGTACATCAATTAAAAACACAGGTACAGAGAACCATAAAGGGCCCAGCCTCCAAGTTATCTAGTCAATCCCCAAACGCCTGGCAGAAGAGCCAAGTTTTCAAGTCGGACAGGAATCTGGCTGGGGCCGATGTGGCCCTGAGAGCAGGCGGAAGTGTATTCCAGATCACAGGGGCCACCACAGAGAAGGCTCTCCATCGGGTCTTTGTCAGCCGGGCCTCTGTCACCCCTGGGATAGCTATACGGTCACCATTTATTGCACGCGCTGGTCTTTCACTGCGTTGGTCTGTCAGCCGATCGCCCAGATAGGCTGGTCCGGTTCTTTGCCGTGCTTTGAAGGTTAGCGCCATGAGTTTATAGATTACTCTGAACTCTGTAGGCAGCCAATGAAGAACTTTTAGGATTGGTGAGATATGGTTCCTAGCCAATGCCCCGGAAATGAGTCTGGCCGCTGGCTAGAGTTACACTTAAAAAACTTATCTGTTCCAACTTATACACATTAAACTTAAGAACAAACCTACAAAAACTATCTTGCTCGTAACCCGGGGACTGGCTTTCAGTTAATACATTATAATAGGACATGGGATATAGCCCTCTATGTGGTGGGAACCCAATTGTAAAATGCCCCTCTTTTAGATGGCCAATTGGCAGCAACACTGCTACCTTTTTGGTGCATAGTAAACTGTGGTGTTTTACTAAAATGGTCAGGCATAACTGATTTTGTACAGTTTTCACTTGTGGTATGTTTGACACTTTTAAATTGTTTTAACTGGTTTTAAATTGGTTTCTAACTGACAATTGCTTAAAAATCTACTCTAACCTTCTAAATCAGGCCTGTCCAACAGGTGACCTGCGGGCCGTACATGGCCCCCCAGCCTGTTGGGCACGGCCCCCCTACCCTCCTGCAATAAATCTTTTTTTTAAAAAAAATTAAATTTTTTTTTGATTAAAAAAAATTTCTTAGGGGGGGAGGGAGGAGGGAGGCACCTGGCTCCTTCTCCCTGCCTCGGCCCCTCCATCCCTCTCTCCACCCCACCGCTGCAATCCGGCATCGCCGAACACGCTCAGGGGGCGGTGCTTCCTCTGCGGTTTGTTTGGCAAGGTGAACAAGAGGAAGGGGACCCTGCGTTCGCCTCCTATGCTTGTTTTTTGCTTTGTATCTGGCGAAAAACAAGCATAGGAGGCGAACACGGGGTCCCCTTCCTCTTGTTCACGTTGCCAAACAAACAGCAGAGGAAGCGCCGCCCCCTGAGCGTGTTCGGCGATGCCGGCTGCGACGTCATCGCCTGGAGATGCTCAGGGGGCGTGGCGTCCTCCGCAGTTTGTTTGTCAACGTGAACGAGAGGAAGGGGACCCCGCGCTCGCCTCCTATGCTTGTTTTTGCCGGGCGTAAACAAAGCCACGCGTGGCTTTCTACCTGCCCGGGCCTCCCTTTTTCACCCGCTAAGCAGCGCTGGCACCGGCTACCTGGCTTCGCCAGGGAAGGCACGCTGCCTGGACCTCCTCTTCCAAAGGAGGAAAGAAGAGGTATGTTATTGTGTTCCGGGATATCTAAATGGATTGCTTCATTAATATAATTTTGTTCTGGGGATATAATATTAAATATCCAACCTTCCACCTTTCTGTTATAATTATATTTAATTGTGTTTTAATCCCTCCCTAATTTATTCCCAACCTCCAACCTTCCACCTTTCTGTTATAATTATATTTAATTGTATTTTAATCCCTTCCTAATTTATTCCCAACCTCCAACCTCCAACCTTCCACCTTTCTGTTATAATTATATTTAATTGTGTTTTAATCCCTCCCTAATTTATTCCCAACCTCCAACCTTCTACCTTTCTGTTATAATTATATTTAATTGTATTTTAATTAGGGGGTGGAGCTGGGGGCGGAGCTGGGGCGGAGCCAGGGGCTTGGCCCCCCAGGTGATCAATGACCGGAATTCCGGCCTAAGGTCCGGTAGAAGTTGGACAGCCCTGTTCTAAATCATCTTTGTTTTTATTGATTTAATTCATTTCTTTGTAAGCAATCCTGGGATCTTCACATACAACTTCATCACATTTCCCCATCCGGCGATGCTGAGAAATAGCCAGGATGGACTCCGCCGTAGCCCATCACATGATGTAGGGCTACTTCTGTCTCAGCAGTATAGTCAAAGGCAGCACTGAGAACATGGGTGACCACCTGTGTTCTCATTCACTAAGCTGGGGTCAGCATGGGAGGAAGCTTGGGGCTGACGGAACACATCATGTGAAGGTAAGGGGGTGAAGCTGCAGATTCCACCACTGTCCCCTGGTTTATGGACCTCCATCTGATGAGGTCCATATAGGATGCTATAGAGAAATAAATTTGCTCCTTAGTATTTCAATGGGTTATGGGCAATGTAATGACTAGATTAGTATCTAGGGCACAGATAACAGAATAATAGAATCATAGAGTTGGAAGAGACCTCATGGGCTATCAGTCCAACCCCTGCTAAGAAACAGGAAAATCGCATTCAAAGCTAAAATCGCATTCAAAGCAAATAATTGTTGTAACACTGAGCTCATACAATACTTCATCTTTACGTTACTCCTGGAGGTGGTAGCAGGAGTAGTCTTCCAGCTTTATCACCATTGCAATTTAAAATTGTGGGTGGTAATAAATTGCTTCCACTACAATAGGGATGGAAATAATATTCTTTTTTTTCCAATTGGCAAAATATGTTGTTTTCTTAGTGTCAATAAACCTGGATGGGAAAAACCTGTCAATATAGGAATATTCACATTTTAGAACTGTTTAGAATTAGAGAATCATAGAATAATAGAGTTGGAAGAGACCACATGGGCCATCTAGTCCAAGCCCCTACCATCCAGGAAAGCACAATCAAAGCACCCCTGAGAGATGGCCACCCAGTCTCTGTTTCAAAGGAAGGAGCTTCCACAGCACTGTGAGACAGGGAGTTCCACTGTTGAACAGTTCTTATGGTCAGGAATAGGCTATTTGCTGTGTAGAAAATGTTGTCTTCTCTGAAAATCAGCCATGTGTGAATTTATGCACAGAATAAGTCTCAAATTATGAATTGTTGCTGACTTTGACTTATGGCAACTGTTCAGATCTTGCAAAGTGAACTGTGATTCCTTGATTGAATAAATTTATCTGTAATGGCCTCTATCTCTTTTCCAAACCATAATTGTCTTTTTTTAGCAAGCTATATCTCTTCTCATGATATACTGAAAAACTGGTAATTTCTGTTTAGACATTTTGGCTTCTGGGAAGAATTCTGGTTTGATCTGCTCCAGAATCCATTTATTTGTCTTTGTGGTGATTCCATGATATTCACAGGAATCACCACATTTCAAATTTGTTTTTTCTTATTATCAGATTTTTTTTCACGATCGAACTTTCACAACAATATGTATAAATTGGAACTATGATGTCATGCCGAAACCTCAACTTTAGTATTCACTTTTGGTATTCTTTGTGAATAGGTTTCAAAAATGGAATAGTTTTTGAATACTTTCTCACAGTAGGAAGGAAATAGAAAAAAAATTACTAATTGCTTCCTGCTAGAAGAAATAGCAGAGAATTACATTCATACTCCACAGGAATCCAATGAAACATATGGTAGAGCTCTTGAAAACATGTTGTGATATTTTTCCCTTGTAGTTTGTTCATATTTGAATTGATTCACATGTCATTGTTATGCCAATGTTTGCAATGGAAGTAACTTCGGGCCCCATCATGGTCTTAAAAGTATTCAGGTGATGATTTAAGATTGGAACATCAGAGTAGAGAAGGCTTAATTTGAGATGAATGTGGATACAACAATATTTAAAGAATCTCTAGTAACACTTGAAGAAATACTATTGCGGCTGTAAAAATAGCTTAAATCTTATGAATGAAGTGAAGTGTTAGAGTAGGCTGTGGTATTTCAGTTTCGGTTGGTTTTGGAAATTGATTCCATCTTAGTTCTGATGTAAAAACGAAAGTGTCAGAATGCGAAAAATGAAATGTTTCTCAAATGAGTCCAAAATTATTCAATCATAAAATCATGCTAAAATCTGAACTCATGTTTAAAGCATCATGTGCTGTTAAAACAAAAGAAGCTGTACTATCTGCTTCTTTGAATTCCATTTTGGGAGAAAGCAGGATAAAATCAAATAAATGGTTAAATATATGAAAGGTTTAGACTTCAAAAATACAAAATGTATATATGCATATGCCACATATTAGATTGCATATGGAAGATATGAATTAAGGAATAGAATATTGAACTAAATTATATATATATATATATATATGTGTGTGTGTGTGTGTGTGTGTGTGTGTGTGTGTGTGTGTGTGTGTGTGTGTATGGCTTATTTGATCAAAAAATGATTCAAAACTCATTTTGGCTGTAGGGGTGCTGGTGGTTTGGATCTAAAGTCACAGAAAAAAAGTTCAAAACTTTTCAAAACTCCTGAGACTTCTGAATCCTTCATTAGTGGTTTTAAAGTGTTATTTTCTGTTTCATTTGGTGGTCTTTACTTTGAAAGTAGTTGTTTTATTCCAGAAAGGGGAAGCAAAGGTGGAAAAAATCCATTCCTACTGGGTTAAACTGCTTCTCTTGCCTGGGACTGACGCAGGAGAGAAAGGAAACCGAAGGAAAGCTATCCAAACTGGGTTAAAAAACGGATCTTGTCCGGGTCTGACGTGGGGGAGAAAGGAAAGCAAAGCCAAGCCATCCAAACTGATTTAAACAGGACTCTCTCCTGGGACTGTCACAGGAGAGAAAGGAAACCAAAGGAAAGCTATCCAAAATGGGTTAAACAGTGGCTCTCACCCAGAACTGATTCAGGAGAGAAAGGGAACCAAAATAAAGTCATCCAGACTGGGTTAAACAGCGGCTCTCACCCGGGACTGATGTGGGAGAGAAAGGAAACGAAGGGAATCCATCCACACTGGTTTGAAAAGCTGAATAATTTCCGACTAACTTATTGATTCGTAAGAGAAATGGCATAAAAAGCTTCGGAATGGCAAGGATACTTCCGGGTTCCCAAATCATTTTGAATTCACTTTAAAAAGGCATTTGATCTGAATTTATTCCAATTACAAAGATTCCGGCTGAACCTACCCATGCCACCTATCTATCTATCTATCTATCTATCTATCTATCTGTTTACAAAACAATTTGAAAATTGACCTGGAGGTATTTCAAACACAGTTATCCTGGAAAGCGTTTACAGTATAGGTTCCTTATTTTCTTGTATGCAATTTGTTATCTGTTTGCATGACACACCACTCCTGCTGAAGAGGAGTGGTGTGTCTTCTATAAGAGGTATAGAAGGCTGCTCTAGTTTTCAAGTCTAGCAACTCTAGGTCTCATGTTCTTGGTACCTTCAGAAGAAACTAGTTGAGATATTACTAGAGTACCTGTCCTCACGTGAAGCTACATTTAAAGGGTGAAAAAGCTTTAATTGATGTGAAAGGCAGTTTCCACAATGCCTGCAGGACTATCAGATACATTATCGATACGTTCAGAAGTTCTATTAATGCTAGAGATCAAAGTGCTTTGGGACTGGATTACCTTAAATATTGTCTACAATAACCTTGTTGTAAAGCAATCTACAATCTGAGTCAATAATCCTATTGAAAAACAGGTTAGGTTGTGGAGCACACAACTCAGAACGGTTTCCACAGTAGAATGGAGGAACACTTCCAGTTTGTATTTCTTGCCTTGTTCTCTTCAGGCATCCAAGAAGGCACTGAAATATAAAAATTCCTTACTGCAGCCTTTTCTCTATTTTGTTGTTTCCATCCATCCCCACCCCACCCCTTTTTAATGTGCATTTTTTCAGGGCTTGGCTTTAGAAACTAGATTATAATTGGAATAAATAAATACATATAGAGTTGCCATCCTGACGCCAAAAAAAAATGAAATGGAAGGGAGGATACAAATTAATTATGGTGATGATTGTGAAGTTCAGTATTCTTGTCATAGAATAGTCAGATGATTTCAAAAATGAAGGACAAGATCCAAAATAAAGCTTTTGAAAAAATATATTGCAATGGCCAATGATTTTTGGAAATGGAAATATATTTTGAATATTTATTCAGCTATCTCTTTTGTTTTGGTAATGAAAGGAGTCATAGTGCTAGTTACTTCAAAGTTCCTGGAATGCACTTTACATTTCTTTTTATCTCCTGGATGAGCTCTTAATTGATCTCACTGTACTACAATTGTTTTCATCTAAAGGTTCCACTGTGAGGCCTGTGGTAAAAGGAAAATCCTTGAAAAGTTGAAAGATAATTTGTCAACAAACTCACCCTGAAGTCAGGTCAAAGAGCTTCTTCAATGTTGTAGCTTTTAGTGAAAACAACATGCTTATTGTGATGGGAGCAGTGATAAAATGCCTTTTGTTTGTGATGAGTGATATATCATCAGTTTAAATAGAGGTAGCATAGATACTGATAGTCTTTTGCAACATAAATTCTCAGCTTTTGTCAGTAGGCAGGTCAAAGGATTTTTAAAAATAAAAATCGATGATTACAGCACCAGCAAACAAAGACAAAAAGTCTATTAGTAATGTCCATCTCCTATCACATTCTCAACAAATAAGATAACCGTCATTCAGTTAACTAGGGATATTTATTTAACATAATAGGATCAACAACAATTATAAGATTGTGTGGGATGCATTTAGGAAGACATTGTCTGACAACTTTGAATTAACCAATTATGAATAGAAGAAAGGGATAAGTGAGAAATTATTTTAGTACAATAAATGAATCTTATCAAATTCCCACTTTATAAACTGAAATATAAATTGGAGAACAGCAACATATCAATATTCATGGCCATCATCACTGCAAGCAATGGTAGATTGGCAGAACCCATGTCACATCCAGAGGCGTCCACAACATGGAGAAGAGAAGAGAAGATGTGGTATGGGTCATCCCATGTCCCCAGACTGCCCAAACCTGGGAAACACAGGGTGACCATGCAAACAGCTGGAGTCCAACTATACAGGCCCCACTATTTACATGAACCAAACACATGAGAAACTCTAAATTTGGGACATAATTTGGATTATCCCGAAACTTAATGCAGGTCATGGCTATGTTAAGGTGGCCTTGCCTCAGTTTATGCCAGGTAAATTTCATGTGACAGTTGGCTGCCACAGAATTGATCTGGGTTGCTTCCATTATAAGACTACTAGCTGTGCCCTGCCACGCGTTACTGTGGCCTATAGTAAGAATTTTCAAAGTAGAGGAACTGTAGACTATTATGAAAGAGAGGTACCTACCTATTCCTCCCCCCCTTTCCTTCCCCTTCCCCTTTCTCTCCTTTCTTCCTTCTCTACCTCTTTCTTTTATTCCTTCTTTCACTCTTTGGTTTCATCCTTCCTTCTCTCTTTCCTTCCTCCCCCACCTTCTCTACTTTTTCATCTTCTTTCTTCCCTCCCTGTTTCCTTTCTTCTTTCACTTTTTATTTCCTTTTCTCTCCCTTCCTTCTTTGCCTCTTCAATGCCTTTCCTTTCCTTTTCCTTTCCTTTCTACTTTCTCTTCTTTTGTCCTTTGATACCTCCTTCCTTCCCTTTTTCTTTCCCTCCCTCCTCCTCTCTTTCCTTCCCCTTTCCCTCTTACATTCCTTCCCCTTTCCCTCCTTCCTTTCTTCTCTCCTTCCTTCCAGTCTTGTATGTATGTATATGTGCAGAGGGCAGATATGTGGCAGCTCTATGAATGGTTTGCACTGTGGTATTATTTGCATATGGCTTCTGAATGGCCAGCATCAAAATTCTAAGACTCCGAAGTGGCTGAGAGGGGAAAGGCAAAGGCCCGAGACTGTCAGAAATGGTGATTGGTTGCCACTGTGGTGTTATTTGCATATGGGTTCTGATTGGTCCACCTCAACATTCTAACATTCGGAAGTGGCTGAGAGTGGAAAGGCAGGGGCCTTAGTGGCATCTTATACTTTTTCAGAATTTAGGATTAGTAAGGTTTTTTTTAGTTCTTCTTTGTTTTTGTTTTGTTGCTCACACCTTGCATTGGGAGACATTTTGCTGCCAAATTTGGTGTGAATCCATTCAGTGGTTCTTTTGTTTACTTCAGCCTCATTACAGACAGAGATATATATATATATATATAGATAGATAGATAGATAGATAGATAGATAGATAGATAGTTGGGCTGGTGTGCGACAAATATTTATATAATTTGAGAATTATACTCAGGATTCTTTAATGCATCTCACTGAAAATAATATGAAGCCAGCTACTGATCTAGACAGCATTTTGGCTGATCTTTTAGGACCCTTATTCTTAATGTTGGCTGGATGGAAAGAATATTCCAAAATGGTCAAAAATTATGTTCTCGGGTGTTTCGAAAATTTCAAAGGACTAATCAGAATTTTTGCATAAAATGTATTCTGCATAAAATTTGTATGTGTTGTTCTAAACAGGTAAAATTATATTCTGTGTAGAACATGTTTGCTATAAAAACAATGTTTTCTGAGCAGAAGTGCTGAACGATGTCTAATAATGTGGTTTATCACAGTGAGAATTACTTTTTGCTTCTAGAATCAAATTAGTGATGTATCATATCCCTACTTACTTGTACAGAAATTATTGAGCAAATTGATAAATAATACATATGATCTATAAACGTTGCTTTTGGGAATATGTGTTATTTTTGGATGAATTTCAATTTTTCCAAGTAGGTCACTTTGAAGAGATTTGGGATTGGCTTTTGTTTTTTATTTGGGTCTCTGTGGAGCATTATTAAGTTGAATTAATCATATTCATTGAACATTCAATTCCATTTCTCACCCAATTTTGGCCACGTTTGCCAAGGTTTGAGTTGATTGTTGTTTGTACCTGCTTGAGATTTGTATAAATGATATCACTTTGAATTGTTTGGTAGTATTATTATGTATACTGTGTGACTGTGTGACAAGTGTGAAAAAAACAGTAGTGTATAGACTAGTTGAATCAGCTGCTTTCTGAAGTAGAATTCAATCTGAGCCTTGTCTTCAGCAGACACCTCTACTAATTACTTGCCTGTTTATTGTAGCCCTGTAGGGCATACAGCTCATATTACAAATTTTACCTCTACAATAGAGTCTGGTGAAGGTTAGTTATACCTTTAGGCTATTACTAGCAATGCAATTTTTCTGAAGATCTCAGGTAAATCACTTTGTTGTTTCTGAGTGCTTTTGAAAATGAATGCTCCTCTCCATATCTGCTTAGGCACGATGTGCTGGTTATACAGAGTAGTTCGCAGAACTGCTTAGAGCACTACAACAAAACAGAATAACTGCATGAAAGCAGTTCAAGGCCATGCATGTGGGATATGAATAGCTCTGCAGTTTTCCTCCTTGAAACGTTTCTCCATGTGGTGAAAATGAAGGCCTGGTTCAGTAATTTTCAAGGTGAAGTCTGAAATTGTTTCAGGTCAAGGAGGAATTTCTTGGGTTTTTTTGGTTGGGGGGGGGGAGATAATAGCCGCATTGTCTAATCCATCCCATGAAGAAGAAAAAGAAGGACCTTTTTTCTACTCCGCCTCCATCTCCCTGAAGGGAGTCGGGGTGGCTTACATGGGGCCAAGCCCAGGCGACATGCAATTGAAAGCAGAACAATAACAACAAATTAACAACATAACAATAATAAGTGAGCATCATGCGAAAAACAACAAACTAATTTTGGAGAGGGGGAGTACTTCCTATGCCCCAGCACTATGTGTCTCATCCAAAATATTATTAGACACTCAGTGATAGAGAATCTAGCACATTTTTTTCAAACAGATAACATAAATTGAGCTTCTTTATGTGCAAATGAGGTCAGATTCCCTGATCCAGTACTTTCCAGCCTAATTGAGTCATTTGAGGGTATGTGACAATGGGCAGTGCAGTCCTCTATTGTCCTGTGGGGGATAATGTGGTCCACAACTTCTGACCTAAAGCCAATGTTATTCTAGTGTGATAGAATTTCCTTTCATTCCCCATCACTCCAGACCTACCTTGGAGTGTTTTCAATATCTCAGATACAGGCTTTCGTGTTTCCCATAGGATTGTAGGAAAGAGGTGTCTCTCTCCCACACTTGGCTCTGCCGGCAGGAATAGTTTCACCAAGAGAACAACCAAAGGAGGCAAGATGGCGGCGTCGAGCAGGCGCGAGAACGCCGAGCTCCGCCAAGCCTCTAGCAACTTTTCCTACACGGCACCCCCACTGCTGAGGAGGAGTGCCCCACACGGGAGGAATGACTGCCTAGGCATTCGGGACTTAAGGGGGGACCTTCGGCCCCTGCTGGAGGCCCCGAAGTGCTCCCTCCCCCTCCTCGAAGCCTTGCAAGCCGACGCCGAACTTGCTCTAGGGGCTGCCCAGGCACCGGCCTCGGTTCTGAGGGCCCTTGCAAGCCTGAAGGTCACGACGACCCCTGGGGTGTTCCCCGACCCAGCGGGGTCGGCAGCGGCCACGGCGACACCCCTGAAGTGTCTGACCTGGTCCCCTGTTCCCTGGCCGGGCCTGGAAGAGGCCGGATCCTCCACCCCCCCCCAATGCCAGCCAAGGGGACGCCGGTGGACAAACCGTGACCAACCGGGCTGCGCCGCCAGACCTCACCGGCCTTCTCTTACATCTTGGTCAGCTGGCTGAGCGGCTGACCTCTTGCCTCGGGGAGCTCAACAGGCTCGTGCCGGCGCTGGCGTCGCTGTGCTCCTCCGGAGGCCACGAGCCGGCGGTGAGTGGAGCAGCGACCGAGGACCGCCGAGGAGAGGACGAACGAAGGAGGGTGAGTGGGCCCCCCTCGGCTGCCCTCTCGGGCGAGCGGCCCTCAGGCGCGCCGGGCCCTCTGGACTCCAGGGCCCGGGTGGCTGCTACCTGGGCCTCACCCCCCTTGAATCCAACTACCTGGACCGCCGAGAGAGGCCCCCCTCTCGAAGAGAGCACCTTGGCTGGAGCTGCGGCCACGGCGGAACCCACGCAGATCCCATGGTGGAGCCCATGGAGGGCGCTGGGGCGCGGGGGCCCCCCTGGCCGGGAGGAGGGGGCATTAGCCGAGTTCTCCAAGATGGCGCCTGGCTCGATCCGCTCGGCGTCCACACCCTGCCCCCCCGGCCTCGCCGGGTGCTTCGACCCCGCCCCTCCGGGAGGCCTTCAATGTCTCCCAAGTACTGGCTCGGCCCCGCCGCCGGGCTTGCCACCTGTTGATGGCGGCCCCGGAGACCCTACCTGGACCACCCCCTGTCCCGTCACCGGCTGGTGACCTGGGTAAGTTCGGTGGCCCAGCTCTTAGGGAAACAACAACGCTGAGGGCAGCCAATCTAGGGGACGGTGCTTTGGGCTGGCGCCCCGGGCGGGAGCTGCGTCGCCGCCGGAGGAGATGCCGCCGTGGGTTGAGAAGCACCGGCCTCCTTCCCCCCGACCCCTCCAGAGACTCTCAGCGCCGGGGTTGCCAACCCCTTGGACTTCTCACCCGTCCCTCCAGCCTCCAGGAGGGGAGGATGCCCTCTGCCCCTGACCCCAGGCCTGGGCGCCCTTTTCGCCCTCGAACCTTCTGGGGCTCGGGCTTCGAGCGCAGCCACCAGACACACCTGAGGCTGATGAACAACGCCTCTCCACCATGCCCGGTGCCCCTTGCCGGGCTGCGGGATGTAGAAAGCCGGCCCACACTTGGTTGTGGTGGCCAGCGATGGGGATTCCCTTCGAGACCCCCCAGCCTCCCATCTTTTGATGGTCTAGCGGGTCTAACCTAGGCCCTGGACCATTACTGCTACCCCCTGTTCTGACTCCTGTTCCCTCCCTACCCCCTGGTTGTTTGTTTGTCTTGTTTGTTATTTACCGCCCCCCCTTATTTGCTGTTGGTCACCCTGTAATGTCTCATCCCGTATGCTGTATGTCTACTATGTATTCCTGGTGTATTGTCTTGTCCGTCTTTTTATTTTGTATTGTTATTTCTCGACTTTGTAAGCCGCTGCGAGCCGTATGGAGTTAGCGGCATATAAGTCTAAAGAAATAAATAAAATAAATAAATAATACAATGTACGCGGTCTTCAGGACTGGGTGAGAAAAAAGGGAATTATAAATATATAATATAAAATATTATATCACATGTAATATTTCTAATAATATTACTGATAGTGGTATAGTACAATATAATAATATGTATACTAATATAGTTATAATAATAAACAATATATATTAGTATACATATTATTATATTGTACTATACCACTATCAGTAATATTATTAGAAATATTACATGTTATAATAATATTATAACGTAATGCAATATAATACTAATAATACAATATAACAATTCTATATTTCATATTACATGTATATTATTAATATTATTACAGTATAGTGGTATAGTACAATATGGGAATGTATGGTACTGATATTGTGCTATGCTAATAATATAATATATTGTATTTACTTATAACTTGTAATCTGCCCTTATTCCACTTCGGGGTGAGAAGGGCGGCATATAAATAAATAAATAAATAAATAAATAAATCTATTTAACTTCTTTAAACCAGATGTGTGTTGTCATTTTCCTTTTGTCCATACCATCTTGCAGTTTCACATACTGATCCACACCACATAGATTCATGTTCTAAAATCATGTGTTTGTGTGTGTATGGAGAGGGAAAGATACTTCTGTTTTAAAAGAGTTTTCCCATGTCTTATATTTTGCCATTAGTATTTTCGTCTTATTATTCATCCCTAAAAAATCTGCTGTTGTTTGAAGCACGTTGCCCACTGAGAGCATTTTATCTTTAGCTGTCTTAGTGAATATGTTGTTTCTTTATTAATTTTATTTTTGACCTATGACACTGATGAGTTCGCTGATCCAATTTTATTTTTGTTTTAATCATGCTTTTTAGATATCTCCATTTGTATTGTTTTACAACTCTAGCTGCAAGTTTCCTTACATGAAATTGCTAAAAAAAAAACCCCAAACTTAATTAGATCAGAAGACTTCTCACAAGGATTGTTGCAAGTAACTTAGTAAAAGTGACCATCCCTGTTACATTTCTGAGATCAAAACCAGTGCAAAAAGAATAACCCACCTCCATGAGATTACTGCACACTTCTGTTTACATCATTCCAGCTGTGCAATTCCCCCTCCACTTATTTTATTTTTTTCCTGCTTCTTTATCATTTGCTTTAATGGCATTTCCTTCCATCTATCCTTATTTTTTCCAATGATTTTGACAGGAAATTTAGGCAGTCTTCCACCAATGGTAAGTATGGCCTTTCATAGCCAAATAGCATGAGATCCTCTTTCATTCTATAACCATGTCAAGGTAAAAGCTATGTAGAATTTCAGATAGATGGGATTAATAATTTCAATCTGATATGCATTTTAAAAATCCACATCCATTTTTTTCATTGTCTTCAGTGTGGAAATCCAGCAATGCTTTTCCCAGCTGGGTGGTTTCCATCTAAACATCATGGCTTTGTAGCTGCTTTATAACCCCTAATTTCTGCATCTGCCAACATTCAGACAGGATGCACAGTTCCCATTTTATATAGCTCAGTTTATTTCTCTCAGTTTCATTCTCCCCCACCCCTCCTTCTCCCAGTAATCTTTCTTTTGACATATACAGGTTGTTCCAATCTATTTCCATTTTTAACCCCACAAAAATGACTGAAAAGAAATGAAACAACTGCAAACATGATCTGAAAACTCATTCAAAATTCCTCCTTATCTTTCATAGCAAAAATGAATGAAACTATTGGGGTACACTTGTGTTCTTTTCAAAAATATGTGGTCACTATTAGACTTACTGTACAATAGTAATTTATTGAACTCCCATACATGCCAATGAAACCTCGGTTTCCCCTTCCGGCCATAACTAGAAAGGGAGGGCTATTTGTCCACCCCAATGAAAAGACCAAGCAAAGGGGGTGAAGCACAAAATTTTCTGTGTCCATCCATCTCAACTCCAGCATTGGAGCAGCAAACGTTGGCCCACCCTCCCACCATACGGCAGTGTATTAAGGGCTCACTTTGGGGCCAGGTAGAATCCCCCCCTTCTGAAATAATTTTTATTAGTGAATTATGTATACATAAATAGAGGGTTTTTTTAAAAAAAAATGAGATAAGGTTAACTTACTGGGGTAGGCATCGCGATAGGTGGGGGTGTATCTAGAGGTGTCCCCTAAAGGGCTACAACTATAGAAGACTCTACAGGGGGCTATGGGGGATATATTAGGGGAAAGTTGGGGTGGATAGCTTAGGAAAAAGGAGAGTTGAAAAGTTCGACTTCCCATCTTCTCTACTGTGGTCATCTTCTTCCTTTGGTTCTCCTTTTAAGAACATAAGAACATAAGAAGAGCCATGCTGAATCGGACCTCAGCCCATCTAGTCCAGCATTCTGTATCACACAGTGGCCCACCAGTTGTACACGGGGATCTCGAGCAGAAGGGAGGGCAAACCCTGACCTGCTCCCGACCCCCACAACCAGTACCGGGGAAATCCTGCCTACCTCAACCAACTCCGAGGTGGCACTTGAATGTCCTTTTCAGTAACTACCGATACACTTTGTATCCATGAATCTGTCTAATCCTGCCTTGAAGTTGTCCAGGCTGACAGCTGTCACAACCTCTTCTGGAAGTGAGTTCCATTACCCAATGACCCACTGGGTGAAGAAATATTTCCCTTTGTTAGTCCTAATTTTCCTACCTTGGAGCTTCAGGGAGTGCCCTCTAGTCCTAGTGTTTTGTGACAAAGAAAACAGTTTTTCTTTATTCACCTTTTCTATCCCATGCATGATTTTATACACTTCGATCAAGTCACCTCTTAAACGCCGTCTTTCAAGGCTGAAAAGACCAAGGCGTTGCAACCTGGTTTCATAAGGGAGCCGCTCCATCCCTTGGATCTTTCTTGTTGCCCTTTTCTGTACCTTTTCCAGTTCCGTTATATCCTTCTTAAGGTGCGGAGACCAGAATTGTACACAGTACTCCAAATGTGGCCTTACCATCGATTTGTAGAGAGGTAATACAACATTTGCTGACCTATTTTCTATTCCCTTTCTGATCATGCCTAGCATAGAATTTGCTTTTTTCACTGCTGCTGCGCACTGGGTTGACATCTTCATTGAGCTGTCCACCAAGACCCCAAGATCCCTTTCCTGGTTTGTCTCAGAAAGCTTTGACCCCATCAATTTGTAGGTGTAGTTGGGGTTATTTGCCCCGATGTGCATGACTTTACACTTGTTTAGGTTAAAATGCATTTGCCACTTTGTTGCCCATTCACTCAATTTCGAGAGATCTTTCTGGAGCTCTTTACAATCAGTTTCATTTTTAACTACCCCGAACAATTTAGTGTCGTCTGCAAACTTTGCTACCTCAGAATTCACTCCTACATCCAGATCATTAATGAATAAATTAAAAAGTAACGGACCCAAAACTGAACCTTGGGGTACGCCACTTCTCACCTCTTTCCACCCAGAGAAATGTCCGTTTATTACCACCCTTTGTTTCCTACAGTTTAGCCAGGTTCCAATCCAGGACAAGACCTGTCCCCTGATTCCATGGCTGAAGAGCTTATTTAGGAGCCTTTGGTGAGGGACTTTGTCAAAACCTTTTGAAAGTCAAGGTAAACAATATCAATTGGGTCCCCTTTATCTATGTGTTTATTTACACCCTCAAAGAATTCTAACAAGTTAGTAAGACATGATTTGCCTTTGCAGAAACCATGTTGATTTTCCTTCAGCAATGCCTGTTCTTCTATGTGCTTAGTAATTTTTTTTTAAATAATGGTTTCCATCACTTTGCCTGGAACTGAGGTTAGACTAACTGGCCTATAATTTCCTGGATCACCCCTGGATCCTTTCTTGAAGATCGGAGTTACATTTGCCTCCCCCCAGTCCTCGGGTACAGTGCCTGATCTTAGAGAAAGGTTATATATTTTGGCTAGAATTTCAGCAATTTCACACTTGAGTTCCTTAAGAACTCTGGGGTGGATGCCATCTGGCCCTGGTGATTTGTTGACATTTAGTTTAGTAAGGCATGTGAGAACATCTTCCTTGTTTATCTCTATCTGGTTTAATTCATTTAATTCCCTCCCTGAAAAAAACTGACTCAGCTGCAGGCATATGTTGTCTGTCCTCCTGTGTGAAAACGGAGGCAAAGAAGTCATTTAGCCGCTCAGCAATCTCCTTGTCTTCGCTGATTTTCCCTTTCTGATCATTGTCGTCGAGTGGCCCAACTGCTTTTCTAGTTGGGTTCCTGCTTCTGATGTACTTAAAGAAGTATTTGTTGTTTTTTTAATATTTTTTGCTATGTGTGCCTCAAAATCTCTCTTGGCTTTCCTGACTGTTGCTTTGCATTTAGTTTGCCAGAGCTTGTGTTCCTTTCTGTTCTCCTCGGTAGGAAGAGCCTTCCATTTCTTAAATGAGTTTTTCTTCTTTCCAATCACATCTTTTACTTCATTTGTAAGCCATACTGGTGTCCTTTTGACTTTCCATGCCTCTTTCATTTTATTGGAATGCATTTTAGTTCGGCCTGTTTTAAGGTATTTTTAAACAGTTTCCAAGCATTTTGGAGGGATTTGATTTTTTTTACTGCTCCTTTTAGTTTGTTCTTTACCATTTTTCTCATTTGGTGAAATTCCCTTTGTGAAAGTTTAATGTCTCTGTGTTAGTTTTCACTGACAGTTTGCTATCCAAACTTACGTTGAAGGTTATTGTGTTATGGTCACTGGTACCTATGGGCTCAGCTACAAGGACATCTTGAACGAGATCTTGTTCATTAGTTAGCACCAAGTCCAGGATCCCCTTTCCCCTGGTTGGTTCCATGACCATCTGCTCAAGGGAATAATCAGCTAGCATGTCGAGGAACCTTGTCTCTCTTTCATGCGTAGAACAAGAATTTGGCCAATCTATTCGGGGATAGTTGAAGTCCCCATTATGACTAATGTATTTCTTTTTGAGGCCTGTTTAACTTCATTTTCCAGATAGCAGTCTGCCTCTGGAGTTTGGTTGGGAGGGCGATAGCAGATCCCTAATGCTAGATTAGTTTTTTGTCCTGGGACTTTTACCCACAATGTTTCTGTAGGTGAGTTTGAAATTTCTTGAAGTTCTAATTCATGAGATTCTAGCTCTTCATTTATGTACAGGGCCACACCGCCACCATTTTCCCCTCTTATCTCTTATCTCTCCTGCCGTGACATTACTTGTTTGTTAAATCTTCTTACATATTCACTAACAATATAATGTTTTCTTTAGTCATATAGTCTTTAATTAGTGACCAGTCTGCTATTTTTCTCTTCTTTCCTTGGTTGGTACTCAATATCTGTGTTAAAATGTCTATATTCATTATATCAATAATTTTCAAAATCCATTGCTTCTTTGTTGGTGTTTCTTTTGTCCTCCAATGGTGTGCATAGTTCATTCTAGCTGCTGTCATCAGGTAGTTGAATTCCCCCCCCCTTTAATATGGGGTTTTTTTGCCTACCCTACACTGTTGAGGTTAATGGGTTGATTGGCATTAGGCGGAGCCAGGCATGTAGCCAGGGGGGCTAAGGGGGCTTCAGCCCCTGAAATTCTCAGGGTGGTCCGCGAAAAGGCCTTACTGGTACATTATTTAAACTGTTATGTTTATTCATATCATGATCTGATCACCATGCTCATTATATCCCACATTAATGGGGTTATTGGGATAACAATACAAAAGGTTTGCTAGGGTAGACCCTCTTCCCCCCCGGCTCCGCCCCCCCCCCGAACCACACTCAGCCCCCCCCCCAATCAAAATCCTGGCTACGGCCCTGGGCGGAGCCATTAATTTTGCTGTCATGTGGAAGAGAGGAATACAATTTACATCTTTGTGTCCACCTAAGGCACCCGTTTTGGTGAAAGCCAGGAATGGGAACCCCCACCAGCAAGTTCCTCAACTGAGGTAGGAGTGAACAGAAATAGCCTTGGAACTGTGGGAGAATTCTAATCCCTGAAGTTTCTCAACTTGGGGTTTGAATAATCTTTGCCGCTTCCCTGAGAAGTTGCCCTGGTTACGACTCATGCTGAGTTATGTGGGGAACTCATGTCTCTCTCAAAGTCAGCTGAGGAATGGGTCTGGGATGGCTGCTGCCTCTGCTTACACAACATTAAATTCAAACTCCCACTTTTAGCTGGTTGAAGAAAGTTTAAATAGGTAACAATTTAATAAAAGTTGCCCATATTTATCCCAACATAGCTGTCTGCTCTCGTTATTTCAATGATGGGTGGGCAAATGCCCCAGTGTCAATTTGTGAATCCCTCCAGAGTGGCAAATATACACCAAAGCACAGCAGGGAGAGATGCCCATTGTGTGTAAATATGCATTGGGGACTTTGCCACTTTTGTTATATAGTAACATAACATCAGCCATTTATTGGATATAAACATTATACAACTGTGCAATTCAAAATTTTCACAGAATGAAGTCCACTTATAAAGACATAAAACCCCAACAGGATTCCAGCAAATAAATAAATTTTACAAGTCTGCCACAAATTATACTTTGACATATTTAGAAAACGAACAAGAAAGGAAGCTTCCAACTCTGATCATATCAGATGGAATCATTATCTCTTTTAACTGCTGAGCATTTTCATTTTTGTTACTTCAGAGGGATAGGATCATATTTAATAACATTAATTAACCCATTTTGCTAAAGGCATTATCATATCATTTAGCAAAGAAAATGAAGTTTTCTCAGATGTTCATCTTGCATAGCTTTTGTCATCTATTAGGTGATTTTAGTCAATAATTTATTGCAGTTTGTGGTGATAAATTTCAATTATTGTCTAATTGCAGTCATCTTATGGTATGTAAGCTTCAAATGTCCACACTTCAATATAGCTCTACACTTACATATAAAATTCATATAGCTTGTCTGGATATGTCAGTTATTTACCAGCATGGTCAGTTCTGTTAGCTATCAATAAAAAGCAGAGCAGCATCAGTACCTACATACTTAACTATATGTATGAAGTTGGGATTTGCAGCATCTCCAAGATTCTGTTTAGAGTCTAATTCAGTGTTTTGCAATATTCCGTTCAGACTCTAATTTGGTGCTTTGCAAAATGAACTGTGAAATCACTTTATTTCATATTTAATATCCAGGTGAAAACCTGAGTATCTGCGTTTGACTCACTGATTGATTGGAGATCTAAGAAACACACAAACATTGTTGACAAATATAATGATCTCTTCAGAAGATACTGTTTTTGTCAAGTTCTAGAGAAAAATATGCTACTATGTACTTTTAAATGTTGAATTTTTTTTTTAAAAAAACTTCCATTTTTTAAAATGTCTTGAAGAACAAAATACATTGCTAGGCATACATGGCTTTCCAGAAGGAATTCAAAAAAACCAAATACAGTGCAAACCAATACACTGAATTATAGGCCTCTCCTATGCAATTTTCAAAAGAAAAAAAGGAGAATGGGAAATACTGGTCTGAATAGCTGTTGTCAAGATTTCTCTGCTCTTTCAATTGACTTTCAATTTTCAAACTATTTGATAGTGTGTTATGTCAGGGTTGTTGCTGTTGTTATTTTGGCAGAAATTTATTTCTGTGTGGGGAGGAGAGGTAAATGTTTAGAATTCCTGGACAATATAGGAGAAATAGAGGAACTATATTTATATTTCACACGGATCTGATCTGAGATGTTCACGGGAAAAAAAATCAACTATTGAAATATTGAATTTTCAATTTCGGCTCATCTCTTTCTATTTGCAGATGCCAGTGAGTCTGGTTGAATATGTATCTGATTAGTTTGAGTTGTCTAGCAGGAAGAGTGATTGTTGCACGAAACTGGAAATCCAAAACATCATGTGTATTTCATAATGGAAGGAGAATATCTTGGTCCATTACAATTAAGGAGGAATCAATTACTTCACTTGTACACTCTTTAAGAAATGAAATCAGACATAATACGTTACCCATTTATTTCAATATGCGAGCCAAAAATCCAGTTGAGTTTCAAATTCCAGCTTGCCATGATAATCTTTGGAACAATTTGAAACAGTGACAAAAAAGGAGTTTGATATAAGGAGCTACCTATTGTCTTTCAATGTTTCAAAGAACCTATACATGTTGGGATGTTGTGAGTTTTTTGATCTGTATGGCCATGTTCCAGAAGCGTTCTCTCCTGATGTTTCGCCCACACCTATTGCAGGCATCCTCAGAGGTTTTGAGGTTTATTGGAAACAAGGCAGGTGAGGTTTGTTCAGGGTAGGAGAAAGAACTCTTATCTGTTTGAGGAAAGTATGAAGGCTGCACTTGATCACCTTGATTGGCATTCAATAGCCTTGCAGCTTCAAGGCATGGTTGCTTCCTACTTTGGTGAATCCTTTGTTGGGAGGTGATTAGCTGGCTCTGAATGTTTCTTCTTTGGAATTCCCCTGTTTTTGAGTGTTGTTATTTCTTTACTGCCCTGAATTTAAAGTTTTTTTAAAAACCTGGTAGCCAGATTTTTTTTTCATTTTCATGGTTTCCTCCTTTTTGTTGAAATTGTCAACATTCTTATGGATTTCAATGACTTCGTGTTTTCTGACATGGTAGTTGTTAGAGATGACTAGCATTTATGTGTTCTCAGATACTATGCTCTGTCCAAGTTGGTTCATCAGGTTCTCTGCTATGGATGACTGTTCAGGTTGAATTAATCTGCAATGCCTTTTATGTTCCTTGATTCTTGTTTGGGTGCTATATTTGGTGGTCCCTATGTAGACTTGTCCACAGCTGCATGGTATATGGTATATGGCATACCTATACATGTTATCTGATGGTATGTAACTAAAATATAAGAGGATAGCATAGGGGTTGGGATTTTTGCTCAAGAACAGTCTTTCTATTTGAACCTGGATGTATTTATATCCACAACAACAATGACAATAATATCTCCTCACAAATAACTTGGTCCTCTGAAGCAGCTCTTGATGTACCTTGACCAGAAGTGAGGTCATTTAATGGAGTTCAATTATTTGTATTTTCATGTAACTGGGAACCAAATAGGTAGCTATATGGAGGACTAATTATATTACTTTTGTCTTCTTACAAATAATAATATTTGAGGGGAGTGCCACATATTTGATTGACCAATTAAAACCTGAAAATTCCTGTAAGCATATAAATAATTCAACCCATGTACTTATTCATGTATAAAAAGTTGTTCAGCAGTGGAGCTCTGCTTCAGAATATGGTTAAAGCTTCTTCCTTGGAAGCTTTTAAAGGGAGAATGGAGGGCTATCATTCAAGGTTAGTTTGATTGTGCTTTTCCTGCATGGAAGGGGGTTGGACTAGATGGCCCATATGGTTTCCTCCAACTCTATTCTATTATTCTAAGTTCACTCATTTCAACTGAAATTTAGGATTAAAACAATCTACCTGATATAATGGTATTCATTCTGAAGAGTTTATCTCACCCAGAATAATGAAACACTGTGAAAGTAATGGATTTTTTCTAGTGTTTCTTTTGTATTTATTAATGCTCTCTGTGAACAATTCCGTTTCGGGGAAATTGGCCCTGTTCATTTGTGCTGTCTCTTTAATTCCCCCCCAAAATGAAGTATTGTTGTTTATGGTAAAGCATATAAAAGCAAACACTCTTATTGAGCAAAAGATTATTTAGATCTTCATTTTGTAATGAATGATTGATAGCTATGTTTTGCTTTTTGCTGTTCATTTAGCAGTGTTAATTTTTTTTAAAAATCCAAGTTTCCAGCTCATAATTCTTTGGTAAATTGTATTTTTTAAAGGAGAAATTTTTTTGAAGATGCTGAATTTTAAGATGTATTCAAGGAAAGGGTGGGATCCCGTAAAATGCTTGCGCTCCTGGAGCTGGCACTAAAACAGGGAGAAGCTGTCCTTCTCTTTGTCATTTCAAAGAAAATGATACAGTCAATAGTAATAGAATTTCAAAATAAACATTGCAATAATTGGGAGGGGGGTGTTTGTGTCAGGAGCGACTTGAGAAACAGCAAGTCGCTTCTTATGTGAGAGAACTGACTATCTGCAAGGGGATGCCCAGATGTTTTGATGCTCTATCATCCTTGTGGGAGGCTTCTCTCATGTCCCCGCATAGAGAGCTGGAGGTGACAGAGGGAGCTCATCAGCACTCTCCTTGGATTCAAACCTTTGACCTGTTGGCCTACAGTCCGGCCAGCACAAAGGTTTAAACCATTGAATCACCAGGGTCTCCTTAACAATAAAGGGGTGTTTCATAGAAACGCCCACAATTTCCATATCAATAGTGGAATGCTTTTCTAAGCACTCATGAGCTTGTAGTTAATTCTGGTGGACAATCTAGGGCTCTCCTGATATAGTTGGACTGTGACTTTTAGATCCCATATCCAGCATAGACAATAATCAGAGATCACAGTAGTTTCAGTCTTGCAATATCTGAAGGACTACATATTGTCCATTTATGGATTAGTATAATATGGTATGCCTCCACCCCTTATTTGTGGCATTATCTAGACCAGTGGTTCTCAACCTGTGAGTCCCCAGATGTTTTGGGCTACAACTCTCAGAAATCCCAGCCAGTTTACAAATTATTAGAATTTCTGGGAGTTGAAAGCCAAAACCTGCCCACAGGTTGAGTACCACTGCACTAGACCTTTCATAACAGCATTATGGTATTCTTGGGCCATAAGTGCTTCATTTTAATAGGCTTCACATTAGCCTTCACATATCCATATGAAATCCAGGGATATATCCCCTGCAGAGATATATGGGGTGTACTTTATAACAACATATAATTGAGTGCCCATTTTCATTATTATCCATATGGTTCTATGTATGAGGGTGAGGTTTAGGTTGTTTGATCCTTACATGACATTAAAAGGTAAAGTGTCATGGATTTTCAGACAAAAATGACTGTGGATTGAGCTTCACTTTCTCCCACTGTGGCAGTTACAGCTTGTTCTGGGGAAGGGGAGGCAGAGCTAAAAATGGTGGATGAGATAAGCAGCAAAGAAAAAATACATTGTTTCTGAATCAATGTAACCAATATATGAAATCTATGCTGCCTTAAATCCTATGTTGAAAGAAAAAAATGATCATGAACAAACAAACAAATTGGGTACTGTAATCTTTTTTTCCCCCTTGGTAAAAATATTGAAGTTGATGCCATTATGGAAAAAATGTGGGTTATATATTCTGTAAGTTAATTAGGCATTGTCTGAAGAAGTCCTCCATGAGGCTTTGTGTAAAGATGGATTTCTCTGCCAACACATCCATTTTACAAGGGTAGTTTGCTCTCTGCGTCCCATTCTGTACATTTCTTCTTGTGGCTTATGAGGCTGGGATTGCTTTGATTTTTCAGTTAATTTTCAGTAGCGAATTAACACCAACATACATACCTTGTATCAAAAAGATCATAAGAAACATTTTATCACAAAATAAATATTCATAGATCATTCTGACACTATTAATCATAAAGGGCTTGGGCTATGTTTTAAATTAATATCACTTGCAATTCTTTCAAATTGTAGATAGAAAAAAGTACAATCTTGCCTTTAATCTTCTGTGGCTTTACATTGCCCTAATTGCTTGAAATGATTTATGTTTCAAGTTTTCTACATCCAGTTGTCAATTATCCAAAAGCAAACAGTAACTTACTGTCTGAAAAATCTTTAAGGTATATTTGTGCATTCTGAATACTTCTCTCAATATTGCATATACTTAGTAAAATTAATTAATTCCAAATGATCAATTTACTCCTGATTTCAAAAAGTAGTCATACTAAGCTATCTGAAATATTACAATCCCTGAAAACCCAGGTAGTGCTGGCTTTAGTTATTCAACTGGCAAGTGGCAGGTCTAATAAAAGGCATTATGACACAACCATTTCACTACTGTGAGCATGTTAATAAGCTACAGCAAGTCACATGCTTATATGACTCTCTCTTACATCTTCTCTTTATTCACGTCCATGAGGAAGAGATCAAACCCTGTTTACTGTGATATTTAAATTCCTTGAATTATGGTCTGTTTAAAACTATGATTCATATAAATCAGTGACAGTTTCAGATCATAGATTGTTTTCAGTCTATAATTTAACCAAATAATTTTACTGGGTTGGCATGTTAGGAAGAAAAATGCTTAGTTCTCAAGACATACATTTCTAATCTAGAGTTAAAAGGTTGTAGTAGGTTTTTCAGGCTGTATGGTCATGTTCATGAAGCAATAGAGTTACAAGCTTGGTAGATGCATGGAATGGGGTGGATGTAACATATCTTGATTTCAGTAAGGCCTTTGATAGAGTCCCCCATGATCTTCTTGCAAGCAAACTATTAAAATATGGGCTAGGCAATACTGTCATTAAGTGGATCTATAATTGATTAAGAACATAAGAACATAAGAAGAGCCATGCTGAATCGGACCTCAGCCCATCTAGTCCAGCATTCTGTATCACACAGTGGCCCACCAGTTGTACACGGGGATCTCGAGCAGAAGGGAGGGCAAAACCCTGACCTGCTCCCACCCCCCACAACCAGTACCCAGGGAAATCCTGCCTACCTCAACCAACTCCGAGGTGGCACTTGAATGTCCTTTTCAGTAACTACCGATACACTTGGTATCCATGAATCTGTCTAATCCTGCCTTGAAGTTGTTCAGGCTGACAGCTGTCACAACCTCTTCTGGAAGTAAATTCCATAACCCAATGACCCTCTGGGTGAAGAAATATTTCCCTTTATTAGTCCTAATTTTCCTACCTTGGAGCTTCAGGGAGTGCCCTCTAGTCCTAGTGTTTTGTGAAAATATTTTTCTTTATTGTGACAAAGAAAATATTTTTTCTTTATTCACCTTTTCTATCCCATGCATGATTTTATACACTTCGATTCATAAGGGAGCCGCTCCATCCCTTGGATCATTTTTGTTGCCCTTTTCTGTACCTTTTCCAGTTCCGTTATATCCTTCTTAAGGTGCGGAGACCAGAATTGTACACAGTACTCCAAATGTGGCCTTACCATCGATTTGTAGAGAGGTAATACAACATTTGCTGACCTATTTTCTATTCCCTTTCTGATCATGCCTAGCATAGAATTTGCTTTTTTCACTGCTGCTGCGCACTGGGTTGACATCTTCATTGAGCTGTCCACCAAAACCCCAAGATCCCTTTCCTGGTTTGTCTCAGAAAGCTTTGACCCCATCAATTTGTAGGTGTAGTTGGGGTTCTTTGCCCCGATGTGCATGACTTTACACTTGTTTAGGTTAAAATGCATTTGCCACTTTGTTGCCCATTCACTCAATTTTGAGAGATCTTTCTGGAGCTCTTTACAATCAGTTTCATTTTTAACTACCCTGAACAATTTAGTGTCGTCTGCAAACTTTGCTACCTCAGAATTCACTCCTACATCCAGATCATTAATGAATAAATTAAAAAGTAACAGACCCAAAACTGAACCTTGGGGTATGCCACTTCTCACTTCTTTCCACCCAGAGAAATGTCCATTTATTACCACCCTTTGTTTCCTACAGTTTAGCCAGGTTCCAATCCAGGACAAGACCTGTCCTCTGATTCCATGGCTGAAGAGCTTATTTAGGAGCCTTTGGTGAGGGACTTTGTCAAAAGCCTTTTGAAAGTCAAGGTAAACAATATCAATTGGGTCCCCTTTGTCTATGTGTTTATTTACACCCTCAAAGAATTATAACAAGTTAGTAAGACATGATTTGCCTTTGCAGAAACCATGTTGATTTTCTTTCAGCAATGCCTGTTCTTCTATGTGCCTAGTAATTTTTCTTTAATAATGGTTTCCATCACTTTGCCTGGAACTGAGGTTAAACTGACTGGTCTATAATTTCCTGGATCACCTCTGGATCCTTTCTTGAAGATCGGTGTTACATTTGCCTCCCTCCAGTCCTCGGGTACAGTGCCTGATCTTAGAGAAAGGTTATATATCTTAGCTAGAAGTTCAGCAATTTCACACTTGAGTTCCTTAAGAACTCTGGGGTGGATGCCGTCTGGACCTGGTGATTTGTTGACATTTAGTTTAGTAAGGCATGTGAGAACATCCTCCTTGTTTATCTCTATCTGTTTTAATTCTTTTAATTCCCTCCCTGAAAAAACTGACTCAGCTGCAGGCATATGTTGTCTGTCCTCCTGTGTGAAAATGGAGGCAAAGAAGTCATTTAGCCGCTCAGCAATCTCTTTGTCTTCACTGATTTTCCCTTTCTGACCATTGTCGTCGAGTGGCCCAACTGCTTTTCTAGTTGGGTTCCTGCTTCTGATGTACTTAAAGAAGTTTTTGTTATTTTTTAAAATATTATTTGCTATGTGTGCCTCAAAATCTCTCTTGGCTTTCCTGACTGTGTCACGATGCAAGACCTTGGCCGGCCCCTTAATCACACACACAGAGACGGTAATCAGCTAACTACTTTATTATAGAATAAGAAACAGTTGAAAAGGGTAATTGTCCATAAAAGTATCAAAAGTAATCCAGTAGGTAAAAGGTAATGTCCATAAACAAACTTGGCATGGAAGTTTCTGAAAGCTTGGCAAAGACTTGGCAAAGACTTGGCGAGGCTCCGCTAAACCCAAGCGGATCAGGAACAAAGCAAGGTTACAAGATTCAAGGCACTCCTTGGCAGGCCACTAGCCCAAACTTAGCTACGTCGTCTTAGCTCGCTACATGTCTGCGTAGGATAGACGTGGCCGAGGTACTGAGGATCCGTTCCCACGGATCCTATACTTAATCCCCTTGGCGAGGCCCCCAATGCTCTAGGCTTCTCCTCCTCCAATCTGTGCTGCGGGACCTCTGCCGGTCTAGGCTGTGAAACCAACCCCTCCTGCTAGCCTCAATGCTCCGTCTCCTATCAAAGGTTCGGCCTTGCCTCCCAACACCTGGTTCACTATCTTCGTGAGAGTCGAACTCCCCATCTGCTTCCCGGGCCTCTCCCTCGGTTGTTTCCCACATTCTTTCTTGTGAACCTCGCCCCCCCGGCCGTTCATAATCTTCACTATCACTGCTTCGAATTCCGGCTGGCCTTCCAGCATCTCGTAAGGATAAGGCCAGCCGTCATCCCAGGCCAGGCTTTCGGTGGGGGAAAAAGGCCCAGCTACCTCAAAATCCCCTTCTTCTAGCCCCTCCAAATCCTCCTCAGAATCAACTGGCTCCAATGCAAGTGGGACCCCCGGTGCTGCCCCCTGCCCTCCAGGCACAAAAGAGAACTGGGGTGCTACAGACTGTTGCTTTGCATTTAGTTTGCCAGAGCTTGTGTTCCTTTCTGTTCTCCTCGGTAGGAAGAGCCTTCCATTGCAGCTGCTAACAAAGACCTACTAGCAGCTAAAGCAATACTAGAATCTAAACAACAAATTTACCCCAGGAACTTACCAGTGCTCCTTTCTTTCTCCTTTATTTATTTTCTGTTTTATTCCTTATTTGAAAGTAGTCTGCTTGATCTGCTTCTCACAAGGACAGTTTGCTGATTAAGCAACCAAACCCTAATGGTTCCTCTTCATCCTGGAAAGAAGCGATTAGTGGAGTGCTGCAGGGTTCAATCTTAAACCCAGTACTGTTCAACATCTTTATTACTTGGATGAAGTTTTAGAGGACATGCTTGTCAAGTTTTCAGATGACACCAAATTAGGAGGGATAGCTAATACTCAGAGGACAGGATCGGAATTCAAAATGACTGTAACAGATTAGAGAGCTGGGCCAAAACGAACAAAATGAATTTCAGTAAGGATGAATGTAAGATTATTAACTTTACTTATACCCCACACCCATCTCCCCAAGGGGACTCAGGGAGTAGTTTCTAAGATACTACACTTAGGTAGAAAAACATCACACCAGAAGTGTAATGTCACCAGCGAATCTCTTGGAGAGAGGCGCTTGTTGATGGCAATACATTGGTTGGTCCTAATCCACTGTCCACACTATCATCCTATTTAATTACGAGTAAACTCCTTCAAAACTGCAACATCACTCCAAAAAAATTTGGACCCACATGAACAGCTGGATGCAGAAATTTTGCAGCAAATCCAACTCTGTGTCATGTAGATTCACTGCAGCAGATAATAAATTAGTTCATTTTTTTTGCCATGCTACTAACTTCATTCTCTTATCTGCTAAGGTGCTACGGTGTTATAAGATCACTTTTTTAAACAGATATTTCAGACGAATATTGCTATGTCCTTAAATTATGCTATGTTACAAATTAATAACTGAGTTTTAGCTGAAATATAGAAAAACAATATATACAAATATCAGGACTGCAGTGGGGAAGATACATTCAAATCTTTCTATGGTTCATTCATCTAGTGGCAGGCATGTAGCCAGGGGGCTAGGGGCTTAACTGAAATTTTAGGGTGGCTGAAAAGGCCTTACTGGTACATTATTTAAACTGTTATGTTTATTCATATCATGATCTGATCACCATGCTCATTATATCCCACATTAATGGGGTTATTGGGATAACAATACAAAAGATTTGCTAGGGTAGACCCTCTTCCAGTCTCAGGAAACAAAATCCTGGCTACGGCCCTGTCTAGTGGGAATCACTATACATGAATAAGTCTAGAATATTTATTTGGTTATACTTATACTAACTAGTTATAATATGCAAGATCGACACGTACATGATCTAATTTTAAGTAAACGTCCCATGCTCCTTTCCTAAGACATTTTGCTTTGAGACTCCACCAGCAAGGCAAATAGCAATTTCTGACACAACCATTCTCCTAAGCTGCATAATGTATCTTGGTTTCTGTAGATGAATGGTGCTTTGCACTTCAGCTTTCCATTGTGCTAACTCTTTTCTTCTTTATGGAATGTAAGAAACAAAAGTAATAGATACATTTTAGGAACTGCATAGGGCTATGTAGTTTTTGGGAAAGCTGGAACTCAACCTGGTAGAGAATCTGTCAAGTTTAATTTAAAATAGATGCACCCTATTGCATGAACATTTTGCTTAATTATCATCCTTCCAGTATTACAAAGACCTGTTGTAATTTACTCAGTAAAAGTAACAGCAGTACAATGTGTGAGATTTATTTAACTGACAGGATATTAAATGATATAGCTATTACCTCATCCTAGACTGTAAATTATTGAATTGAGCATTCAGTCAGTTTGGCAATAATGGCAGATGAATATTCTAACCATACAATGCAGCAAACAGTATCTGCCACCAAATCTAAGACTCACTTATAACTCAAATTACAGTGAACAAAATGCTTGTGCAGTAGATTGGAAAAAAGGTTCATTATTATTTATTTGTCTTTCCTAGGAACACAAGACTAATGAAATTTCATTGAGAAGAATGCATGTCAGTATTACTATACATCATAAAGACACATCCCCTTAACTTTGTGGTGGATATTTGTCTCTGTAATTAGATGTCTGCTTCTGCAATACTTTGGTGTCTGAAGGACATGGCCAAGTTCATGACACAAAACAAATCACCTGCACTAAAGAAAAGACTTTATCTTTCATGCATCTTGCAAAACAATACTAAAGTACTGTGCAGTCAATGCTGTTAAGGTTTGTAATTTCCTTGAAGCTGGAAATGTCACCTCAGATTTTCTTATACATGATGTTAAAGTTTTTTTTTCTTTTTTCTAACGTAACTCTCTATGTGGCCAGTGAATATATAGAAAAAGTAAAATAATGCATAAGTTATATATAAAACTCTTAATTTTTACGGTATGTATACCCAGTACTTTGCATTGGTGCCTTTGATAAAAACAATTTTTAAAAAATTCTAGATGAAAGTAATAAAATCTCTTGGGATAAAAGCATAATCATAAAGTAATTAGCTCACAAAGCTTTTTAAAGGTTTAAGTCACATATATGTACATTTGAAAGTAAATTGGCCCCAAAAACTTTATGAAAAGCCATGTTTTGATTTGCCACTGAAAAGAGACAAACACTGGAAACAATCGAACCTATAAAGGAAGAGTATTCCTCAATTGGGGAGCCACAGCAGAGAAGGCTCTCAGTGTCGTCCTATAGTTCTCCATGGTGGAACATATTTTATTTATTATTTATTTATTCGATTTTGTATTCCGCTCCTCCCACAGGCTCGGGGCGGATAACAACAATGTATACGGGCATCATGTCACAGACATGCAGCCCTACAATAAAAAGCATAAAACACATTAAAAACACAATCCAACAACATTACGGGTGCAGGGTAACATACATAGGTTTCTTGAGGTATAATTCTTCTATGTCTAATTAAAGGCTAGCTCAAAGAGGGCGGTCTTATAGGCCCTTCTGAATGGTACTAGCTCAGAGATAGCTCGAGCACTGTCCGGCAAAGAGTTCCACAGCGCTGGGGCTGCTGCAGAAAAGGCTCTCTGTCTGGTCGCGGATAGGTGACAGGAGCGGACTGATGGACCTGAGCAGCCTACTACTCATACTACTACTCATAGGCTGTCGTGGAACGCTTTCAAACATTGAGGGCAGATCCAAACAGACCCATATCCTAGGAACAACTTTTTTTTTTACCAGAGGTGTCCAAACAACATCTCTGGTAAAATGCATTAATTCAGAACAAACCAAGGCTTCCCTGGTTTGTTATGAATTAATTAGATACTCCATGAGATTCGGGCCTTCCTTAAAGGCCCGGGCCTAACGGGATATTGGGCTTGTGGTGACTCATTTCTGGGTAGTCCTGGGACTTCCCAGGGGTGTGTCCCCACAGCCATATCACTTCTTCTTGTTTCCAAAATCCTGGAGGAATAGAATAGCACCCACCTCCTTCCCTCAGTTTCCATTTACTCCTAAAAGTAAAGTAAAACATACCTGGCCACCATAACTTCCCTCCTCATGCCCTTCTGCATCATTTTTTCACACCAGGAGGGCGCTAAGAGGAAAGTTATGGCAGCCAGGTATGTTTTGCTTAACTTTTAGGGCAAAATTCAGGGGCCTTCAGAGTGGCTGAATGCCCGGGAAGGCTTTTTAAAACCTGCTTTAGGCGCAGATTTTAGTCCTGTCTGAAAATGCCCAGAGTCACCAAAAGGCAAAGTCAGCTTTATGACAATAAATAAATAAACTTTTTATACCATGAAAAGAGCCTGGAAACAGATCATGTTCAGGTAACAGGGAACACCCCACATACCCGTGAGGATAGCATAATTTTATTACATAAAATATTTATATATGTAAAATGGCTTTTATTTCAGAAAAAAGCATTGTCCAAATTCATCTTCAGCCTTTATTTTCATCCTGCTGTCCATCCGTAGGAAACTGGCAATGATAGGAATGCAATGCACAACAGAAAATAAATGAGAATTTGGCTTCTCTTCACTATCAAAAACTTTGCTGCTCCTCAGAAAAAAGGTGAGTTTAGTAGGTGCTATATTTGCTGTAAAAAAAGGGCAGGGTGGGCTCTCTAGCCTTCTGGCAACCATCCTAGGAGAAGGAAAACTCTGATTTCAAACCCGGGCAGATGGTGCTCGTTTAACCCTGTAAGGTCAACCATCTAAGAGAAGGAAACTCGAACCAAACCTATGACCTGAGGTCCTCACTGCCACCATCCCAGGTTGCTAGGCCCTGGCAGACAAACCTTTGGTTTAAAGGGTGAGGCCAGTTCTGTGCATGCTGCGCTCCACCAGAAAGGTGCATTGCACAGACTCGAAGGACACATCCAACCTCCAAATCATCGACACGCTTGTAGAAAGCGTGGGATGAGTCCTTCCTGAATCTTCGTTCGCAAAGAGAAGCCAAGAATAAAAAAAGCCAAGAATATTTGCTGTAAACATCATGAAGTGTTAGCTTGCTCTTGATTCACATTAGGATCTGGATGCTGTTATGCTTATACACTGCTGAGTTTGTATCACAATGTGAAGAGCAGAACCTTTACTCAGTCACCAGCTCAAGAAAAGACTGCTGACAATAAAAAAAATTACACAGCATCTTCTCATAGGTCCTGGATCATCCACTGCCTTCCCTGAGTCTCAGAAGCAGAAGTGGTCATGGGCCAATGCTGAAATCCAGATCTTGAGATGTAACATTCCACAGGAAAATTGGGGCCTTCTTCCACAGGCTTACGCGTGGGGAGAAAGATGTGAATACATATATCAGATGTTACTTCTGTCCTGTCTCCATTTTTTTTAAAAAAATTTCTGTCACTTTTTTCAAAGTGCAGATTTAGAAAAACACTTGTTTATTGGTTTTTTTAAAAAATGAACTTCACTTGACAAAATGCTCCCAGTAATGACTCTGTTGTAGTCACTTGACCTATGGCAACCCATAAGTAGTACTGCATTGAGGAACCTTCTAACTAGGTTGCTTCTTTAGTATGAAGGGACAAGATAATCACAGCAAAGTAATTTCTCAAGTCGAGATGTTTAGATTTATCTATCTATTTATTTTGGTTCATGCAAATATAGACATGCATCTGAAACCCTCTAGAGGAAATACTGTGGATGAGCATAGGAAAGAAAAATTCCCCAACTCAACAGTTTCCCATCTCAATTTATTCAAATTAGAAAAAGGTTTACAACTCATATTACCAAGTATTTGCATATAATGTGGTACTTTAATTCTGCACTGGGAGATCTGCAAGGCTAACGTATATTACTCTGTTGAAATCACTTTGCTGCCCTCTGTTTTGCAAGAAAAAGGGAAAAATCCAGTGAAATAGACTTAAAATTTCCCAAAACAGTAGTATTAAATTCCCTTCTGAAACTGCCATACACTGATTCACATAATCCTTTTAGAATTATCTATTCCAGCAGTACACAACCTAATGGTCTACAAAGGCTTTGGGTTACACAGTCCCTAAATTGCAGCCACCATGAGTTGTACCCTAAAAAGACACCAGATCATGTGTGATCATGGAACCTAAGCAGTGTCAGTACTCTGGTTAGTGTTTGGATAGGAGTCTACCAATGAATACTGGGTACATTAGCTATATTTCAGAGGAAGGAAATGCCAAGCTTAGGTGAAATTCCTGAGCAACAGCTGCATCTCAGCTTTTGTTTTAAATTGAATTTGAATCATAATTACACATTCAGATAGAAAACGGAATCATACCGAATATCCTGCTTTGTAATCTCAGCATGATCAGACGACGATGTAATGAACCTACATGCATAAGGTCAGGCTTCCAACTGAATAGGCACAAATTGAAAGAAAGGGCGATGGGGTCCAATCTCCTCCCTTGGAGATTATTTTAATAGTACATTGGTAAATACTATTTTGGCAAATCTACACAAGCATGGTTTGCGTTTAGCACTGCTGTTCGTTGCTTTGGCTCTATTGTATTCTCTAACAAACTATAGAAAACTAACTGTAGTGGAAATTGTTCTCTTCATTGCTAACAAAAGGAAAATGTGCTGTCTGTGCAAAAATGAAAGAAAAACATAATTAAATCCTCTGTCAATTTATGATTATGAAACAACACCAACTTCCCCCAGATGCTGGCAACACTCTGTTAGCTTCCGTATTTGCTGAAGACATTGCCACATTTTTTTTTGCAGGAATGTTATTTTGTTATACTCAAACTTTGGTTAGAATTATAGTTTTTGCAATGCTCAAAGTGTTTAGCTGCAGTTTGAATTTCTCATTTTAGGCCTAGTTGGCAGAATTTTCCCTACTTTCTCAGTGTCAGTATTTTGCTATCAGAATCCATAAGGAAAATGCTGCCTGTCAGCCTTCCTTTCAACAACCCTCTCCGGGCATAGTTGCACCTATTTACACCAAGTATGCTTCTTTCACAAGTTCAGCTCCTAGTTGTTGTGATACCCTGCTGCCTGTCAAGGAAGTGCAGTATTTAGAATTTTTGGTTCTTAGGCCCCATTTACACTGCCATATAATGCAGTTTGAAATGGTCAGTGTCTCAGGAACTTCAATGCTTTCCAGTAAAGACGCTACAGAACTGCTGCTTCTTCCAGTGGTAGTTTATTGAAGACACAAAACCTATAAAGCTGAAGCACCCGCTTCCCATCACCACAATCCTTATATACTAATCCCTCCCCCATGCAATGCCTGGAGAGGGTTGCATCCTGACTCAGCAATCCCAGTGAGTCTTTGCATTACCCAGAGTTCCCTGGGTATTACATCATACCCCAGAGTCTTATCTAGACCAAAGGTCATAGTCCCAGTATATTCAACTGCAAAGAAATAGAGCAAAGTTCATGGTTGAGTCATCTCTCTCTGACTCAGCAACTCAGGTGAAAGTAGTAGGCTCATGGCAGGCTGGGATCTGTCTCTGGCCCCAGGCATAGAGATTCTAGCCCTGACACAGTGTAGACTCATATAATGCAATTTAATACATTGAAGGGATGCTTACCCACCAGAGCTGCTAACACTTTCTAAGCCTGGAGAAAGTTTCCCTGGTTTTGATATCCTCCAGAACTCAAAGTATGTATGTATTTATTTATTATTTCAATGTGTATACCGTCCTATCCACATTGGCACAGAACGGTTTACAGTATATTGAACTAAACAAGAAGCATAAAAGGAAGCATAGAAACAAAAAAATATCAGACAGTTTAACAACATTCTGCTATGACCAGGAGAGGTTAAAGGTTGAATGCCTGCTGGAATAACACTGTTTTGCAAGCTTTCTGGAAAGCTGGTAGTTTGTTAACTGCTCGTACTTCAGGTGGTAAGTTGTTCCAAAGGTATGGTGCAGACACAGAAAAGGCTGGTAGACAACAAGTGGATAGTTCACAGGGAGGGAACCTGCAAAAGGTTGAGATCTTCAGAACGAAGGGATCTCTGTGGAACATATGGGAGTAGACGGTCCCTCAGGTACACCTGCCCCAGACCATACAAGGCCTTAAAGGTCAGAACCAGTACTTTGAAGATGATCCGGTGCTTGATTGGTAACCAGTGCAGACGCTGCAGGGTTGGAGTAATATGAGCCCTGGCCGGCACTCCAGCTAGGAGTCATGCTGCTGCGTTCTGCACCAGTTTGAGCTTCCGGATGACCAACAAAAGAAGGCCAATGTAAAGGGCGTTACAGTAGTCCAGCCTCGAGATGATTGTCGCTTGGATTACCGTGACTAGGTCATTTCTGGAGAGATAGGGCGCCAGCCGCCTAGCCTGCCGCAGATGGTAAAAAGCGGATCTGCTGACAACAGAGACTTGAGCCTTCATTGTCAGCAGTGGGTCCAACTGGACCCCCAGACTCTTTACTACAGACGACGGGCGTAATGCCTCACCGTCCAGAGTAGGCAACCGGTTGGCCCAGCCAAAGGATCTCCGTCTTTGATGGATTCACTCTCAACCGACTGGCTCGCAGGCAACCAGTCACAGCTTCAAGGCATTGTTGGAAACAATCAGGTACAGAGTCTGGTCAGCCGTCCATCCTCAGCACAAGCCGGGTGTCATCAGTATACTGATGACACTCCAGACCAAAACTCCACACCAACTTGGCAAGGGGTCGCATGTACGTGTTAAACAATAAAGGAGAAAGAATGACTCCCCGAGGCACCCCACAACTTAAGGGAAGCCTCTCAGAAACCAGACCTCCCTCTCCACTCGCTGTCCTCGGTCCAGGAGAAAAGAGGACAACCATTTCAAGGCAGCCCCCCTCACCCCCATCATGGCTAAGTGGTGGGTTAACAATGCGTGGTCCACTGTATCAAAAGCTGTCATGAGATCCAATAACATGAGCAGCGCTGATCCCCCTTGATTCAATTGGCAGGGGAGCTGGTCTGTAATGGCGACCAGCACAGTCTCTGCCCCATGCCCAATACGGGAACTGGACTGGTAGGGGTCTAAACCAGCTGTGCCATTTAGGAACTGTTGCAGTTGGCCCGCTACTGCCCTTTCAATCACCTTACCCAGGAACGGAAGGTTCGACACTGGGTGGTAATTGGAGGGAACCGTATGATCTAAATCCATTTTTTCAGTAGCGGGCTCACCATTGCCTCTTTCAATCCCCCTGGAAACACCCCTTGCTCAAGGGAGTGGTTAACTATCTTCAACAGGGGGCCACGCAATCCTTCCCAGCAAGATTTAACTAGTCTCCTTGGGCGAACCCAAATTGGTTCGGCGCCCTTACAGGGTGGAGTGGCAAGCTCTAACCAGATTCCCAGGACACAGTGGTTCGACCATGGCACCGCTATACACGAGGTTTGGGTCACTTGGATGCCGGCACCGAAGACCAAATCCAGGGTGTGGCCTGCCTGATGTGTGGGCCCAGAATTACAAAGTGAGAGGCCTAGCGTCACCATGGTTGACACTAGGTCCTCTGCTGCTCTAGAAATAGGGGTGGCCTCTGCATGGACGTTGAAGTCCCCCAAGACATAAAGCCTGGGAAACCTCAAGGCCCACTCCGAGATCACCTCCAGCAGCGCAGATAGGCTTTCTGTTGGTGCATATGAAGACAATGAGCACATTTCAGATGTTTTAGAAGTAAATGGTAAAAATATATAACCTTTGGAGTATAATTAGACAAAATTGCCGTTACTGCTGCTACTGCTTTATTCTCCAGTATAAAATTTCTACCAGCTTTTCCTTCACATGTCTTCAGTTTCTTAAAACAGTTCATGGTTATTTCAACAACTTCACTCTGAGGAATATTTACCTGGCAGAAAAAGTAAGGAGTTCTCTAAAGTGTAATTGCACTGCATTAATCTTTGGCTAATTAGGTAACTATTTTTACCTTTGTTCCATTCTTTCCAAATAAATATCATTGTCCTTTTGGGATGGACCAAATAGAATTCAGAGAAAAATTGACTAAGGTAATTGTACTAGCCTCCTGTATTACAATTTTGTTAGTCTTTCAGTTTATTAATGCAGCACAACTCCCTTATCCTCTAGGCAATTGTTCTGAGACCCTCGGTGGATACTTCAAACCATAGATAATAATAGCAAAGCCTATATTTTGACTATACTTGTGCAATAAGTATACTGGTGGAAGTACACTAGAGGACTTAGAGTGGTCTACAAATACTATTAGAAGGATTTTGGGGTTTTTTTTTTTAGCATGGGTAAGTGAAATCATGGACATTGAATCCATGGATACGACAGTATCATATTAAGTTTGATTTGACTCAGAGATAACCTTTCTATTAGGAAAAGCAAGGCAGCCACCTCAAACAAATGCCACTGCTCATGTATCTTAAAGACATCAATTTTATTATTGCACTGCCGATCTTCTCGAGGGTGGTTTGAATGTGATTTTCCCGCTTTTTGGCAGAGGGTTGGACTGGATGGCCTACAAGTTCTCTTCCAGCTCTATGATTCTATGATTCTCCCCTTTTCTTCTTCTTCAGTGCTGTACCACACCCCAAGATTATCTGTTCTTTCTATATTGTTTTCATCCCACACTGCTGTCTCATAGTTTCTCCTTTCCTTTTGCCACCTTGCTGCACCTTCACTTTGCTAAACCTTGTATTTCCATTACCTCATCTTCTTATTCTATTCTTATTTCTTTCCCCCTTCCCTGTCTTATTACCTCCTGACTCCCATCTATATAAGATAATGCAGGTTGTTTAGGCAGCTGGGGGGGAGGTGATTCCATCATGGTGCAATGATGCAAAGACAAAGGTAGGGAAAGAGAGAAATAGCAGAAGTAAAGCACAGAAAAGAGGACAGGGAGCAGAGGAATAGAAAGCAAGACAAAATAGCAGTGATTGAGAAGGTATTAGAAACATTCAGAGGGCAAAACTTGACAGTATAGTTGTAATTCTCTCCTAGACCCATGGTATAATATGTGATACTTCCAGAAATAAAAGGCCTGTTTCTGACTTGGCTCTTGCTGTGTGAGGTCCTATGCCATAAAATGGCAGTGCCTGTTGCAGACCAATGAAAGGGAAATTCTGAGTAAGAATAAGTAAACAAAAGGATAAGAAAGATGTGCCTCGTGATGTAACTTTTAAAAGCACACAGATTTTTAAATTGAATTAAGGAAACAACCTTAGTTTAGACACTTGTCCATTTAGGAAAGATAAATATATAAAGAAAACCCTGAAACGTCTCATTCAATGTAACTATAGGCTGCTAAGTTTGATGGCCCGAAAAGGCCTTATATAGATTGATGATTTACTACATTTTCTTGTCTGTTATGCAGGGTAACACACCACCATGTTCAGACATGTTTAATGCTTTACCTTCCAGCTCATCCTAGCCAATTTTACTATCTTGACATATTATATTGCTGCTTCTTTCTTTTTTACTGAATTAGATGGAAGTGGGTGGTTTTTTCTTCCTTGTAGGTATAAGGTATGTGTATATAGAGCAACATTTTCTTGACAATGCATAACACATTTTTAAAAGGGATAACTCTGCCTGAACTGTTATGCGTGTGTTAAATCAATCACGTTCAATGACTACTTACAATTTATTTTTGCTATTCCTTAAGGCTATTCAACAGGTTTCTACTTGTAAAGGCACTTTCTACTTGTAAAGGCACTTTATATATGAGTCTCATGAATTGTTTCTTTTCCTTGAAAGACATGCACTTAGAATTTCTCTAAAGCATGTATTCATGAATAGACTTTGCTTTTTTTAAAAAAAAAAATCTTTTGATGAACTTTTTCAAATTCTCTTTCAAATGATACAATTCCTTACATATGTTATGGCTATGAAATCAAAAAACAATGTAAGATCACCAGTAAAAATCACCAGCAGAGATATTAATTTGTATTTTATTCATGAATATTAAGATTGAAAATGTCTGTTTTGCTCTTCACTGGGCAAGAGTACAAGAACCCAATTGAAATATTTCTCAGTTGAATGGGTAATTTTTGGATTTCCAAATGTTTTACAAATCAGTTGCCGCTGTCTCACACAAGAGTCCCAAATTGTTCCGAGGATGACATTTTTTTCAATATAGGGAATCTTGACATGTTTCTGACATATCCATTGACAGGGTCTTAGAGCAACCTTCATCTGCTTGAAATACATCTTTGCCTGCTGTCCTGTCCATATGTTCCCTACATGAAGACATGATATGCATGAATTTATGGAAGTATGCATATGGCCTTTGCCATGCCCCACTGACTCCGAGACATCTGTGTAGCTAGAGATTTTCAGTGTTGCTGCATGTCTTAAAATCTCCTCAGTTGTCTACTCCTTTGTGTGGTTATAAGCCATTTTGAATCCTCATCTGTGAAAAAAGTGGGAAAGAAATAACAATAACAACAACTCATTCATCAAAATAATGCTTTTTGTTATCTATTTCTAAAGAAGATAACACAACAGATCTATGGATCACAAACATGGTTAAATACTATTGAAGGCTGCTAAATAAGTGAGTTTGAAAAGTACTGAAAATCTGTAATAGCTGGACATAACTAATATGCATAGAGTGAGTTATCACAGAAGGTATGCTAACAAAAATAAGTAAAACACAGTAACATAATAACATAATTTTATATCTTCTGGCTGCAGTTTTGTGAACATTTCTCTCAAATATCAAAGGCAGAAGAACTATAGAAACTGGGTAACAATCAGGCTAAATACACAAAATAATGAGTAATAACAGCATAATAAAATACACCTCAATTACTGAAGAGAAAAAATACTACATATACACCCAGACAGATCACATTCACTATTTGTGTAGCATGAAGAAAACTTGATCAATCCCTGAGAAACTAGTGAAATGTTTAGAAAAGAGCAATATATCACATTATGGTTGCATTATGGTCCAGAAATCATTTCAGACATCTTTGCCTGGCAGCAGAAGATACTTTATAAAAATTTTGAACAACTCCATACAATGTAAATAATGCAACTGCAAAAAATCTGCTTTTCCCTAATATGTTTTTCTCCATGCAGATCTCATGCTGTAACATCCTCACTTGTGCAATATGTGTAAAAGTGCCAAGATGCAATGACCTTAAACAGAGAGAGAAAGGAAGGGAAGTGTAAATAGCCAATTGTAACAAAAATGTAGTAGTTTCAGTATTGGACTAGGGACTCTTCTATATTGAACCAAAATGTATACTAGATGATGGATCAAGCCGGTATGCAGCTGGGGACCGTTGCAGGGGGGGGGGGGCCGGGGTCAGCCCAACATGGGGTGGCAGTCAGGATAGTTACATCTGGTTCCAGATTTCCTGACTGCTCCTAAATTGGTGGAAAGGCTTTAGGGCAGGATTGTGGTTTTTCCCTGACTTAGATTAAACTAGGATAAGACCACATTAAAGTGGTCATGCCATAGGTTAACCCAGACCAGTTATCCCTGTATTGCTCTCTCACACTAAAGCCACAGCTAAACACCATCAAGAGATCTCAAGACCAGGCACTATAATTTTATTCTTATACCCTGCCACCATCTCCTTGTACTAATCCCATTAATACATAAAGCTACTATAAATGGATCTTTGCCATTAAATATCACATAAGCTGAACTGATCCAGAAAGAATTCCATCTCATGCATTGCAACTGGAAATAGGCAGTCCTCTTTACGTCAGTGTGAGATGAAGTCAGCCTTGAAGATATATCAATAGATAGATAGATAGATAGATAGATATCCACAGGTATAGATTGATAGATCGCTAGATAATGATGCTTGTATATGCACATACACATATGGGAATCCTTCCACTCACAGTCTCTAACATAGATATATGAGAATGTGTTTTCCATAACTGTAAACCAAAAAAAACCCCCCAAACCCAACCCTCTCAACTAAGCCATACTACCTTGGAACCAAATACACTGAACAATTGAAATTGTTTCTGAATACATATAACTCAGCAGTAACAGTATGCATACTTTAGTAATCCCTATGTAATCATTGGGTTTTATTTCAATTTAAAAGAGTCTAACTACTCTACAGGAACCAGAATCCTTCTGATCTTAGAAACTAAGCACCGTCAGACCTGATTAGTGCTTGAATGGGAGGCCACCCATAAATGCTAGATGCTGTAGATTCTATTTCTGAGGAAAGAACTGGCACAATTCAGTTTTGATTATTCTTTGCCTAAAAATCCAATGAAATTCATGAGGTCACCCTAAGTTGACAGGTGACTTGAAGGCACACTCATAAAATATGCATAGGATTAAGCTACAGATTTCATATAATATAGCATAATTTTAAAAAAAACATAAAAAAGTTTGCAAACCCTGTAAAATAGGTGTATTTTGCACTGGAAATAATTGCAGTAATTCAAAACATATGCACAGGGAAAGAAATGTGATATTTGACCATATGGAGCCTTAAGGTCATAGCAATCTATCCTGGTATAATTGCCTGATTTGCTGGTTCAGTCTATCTCATTTGTTTTTGCAAGACCCTTACCATGTTTTCTTGAACTTTCCTCAAGGATCTTTCTGCACAAGGAAGATAGAGGCTAGGTGGAGGTAACAACCATCCACATAATTCTGAAGCAGGGATACAAACAAGTGCTTTCCCTCACCTTCATTATGTAAATAAGCCCCACAAATCTTCAAGAAATGAGGTGTTATTATCAATCAGACATGAAATGTTTGCCACTGTATGGGAAGAGGAAATTGCCTGTAGACTATCTGGGAAAGACGGAAAGCAATTTCCCTATCTAAGGTTTTAAAATGAAGGAAGGGCATGGAGTGCCTTTTATTTTTATAGCCATGGCTGTAAAGGCAGTAAGGTGATTGGGTGAATATTAAGGGCACATGAATGTTGTATATTTGAATAGTGTTCAAATTTGCACTAGATGGCTGACTCTACTTTCACTCATATACAAGGGAACTCCTTAAGGAGCACATTTAGGATGGACTGGAATTTGATTCATTTTTTCCCCTCTACTTTTTCTGTAAGAATTTTTCAAAATTTGCAATTTCTTCATTAAGTTGAGTGCCATTCTACATAAATGAGAGAGAATGGCAGAAATGTCCCATCTCTTCACACATTCCAATTGCATAATTGTGTTAATATTACTAAATTTGTCCAGAAAGGGTTTTAAATATTTAATTTTCCACATTTGCAAAATTCAGATATACCTGTTGTACAGGATTAGGCTTGACAGTGTTTTCCCGACAATACTGTCACCTTCCTCATCTTCAGTGATGATATGGCAAGTAGGAATGGAAATAATATTCAATGCTACTCATTTCCTGTCTGAAATATTGCCTTCATGACACTCGGGAAAGCAAGTTGGGAAGAATTATTTAGTAGCCAGAATTTTGCTCACTGTTTGCTTTGTATTTGCAGATACTACTGTGTATTGGGTAATGATTCCGGGCAGAAATAAATGTGTGGGTTTTCTTCACAAAACATTTGGGGGTGGGGTGCGGGGGGTGTATTATAAAAAAGACCATCAAAATACTGTTTTCAGAAGACCACTTTTAATGCAAAATTTGTGTGTGTGTATTTTGGCTTGGGGGGGGGGGTTTACAAACACAACCTGCTTACACCTCCATAATAATTTGGAAACAATGCTGGTTTTGCATGAGAAAACGTGGAACTGTTTTGTAAAAACAATTGCAATGTTATTGTCACGATGCAGGGTCTCTGCCCAGCCCCTTAATCACACACACAGAGACGGTAATCAGCTAACTATTTATTGAATAATAAGAAACAGGTGAAAAGGTAAATTGTCCATAAAAAGTATCAAAAAGTTCAATCCAAAATAGGTAAAGAGTCCGTAGGTAAAATCCAAAGGCAACCGTGGCAAGGCACAGCAAAACTATGCGGATCAAGGACTTGGTCCGTGGCCAAAAACAAGGCAAAGTTCATGAACAACTCCAAGAAACTACTTGGCAAGGCTCGAGCCGGCAACTTGGCTCCCTGGAACTCCGCTCGCTTCACTCCTCTTAGAATAGAAGTGGCCGAGCTACTGAGGATCCGTTCCCACGGATTCTATACTTAATCCCCGTGATGGGCCCCCCGACACTCTAGGCTTCTGCGCCAATCTGTGCTATGGGACCTCGCGCCTCTCTGGCGCTCTAGGCTGCGGTGCCAATCCCTCCTGCTAGACTCAATGCTCCGTCTCCTATCAAAGCTCCGTCCTTGCCTCCCAGCACCTGGGTCGCTATCTTCATGAGAGCTGAACTCCCTTTCAGCTTCCATGGGCTCATCCTCCACTGTTTCCCTGATTCTCTCCTGTGACCCGTAACCACCTGGTTTCTCATAATTATCAGAGTCATCACTCTCAGGGTCAGCCTGAACTTTCCAGCTAGCATAGCCGTCAGGCCATTCATCATCCCAGGCCAGGCTCTCTGTGGGAGAGGAAGGCCCAGCTAACTCATCAGCCCCTTCCTCCATGTCCTCATTGACTGCTGGCCCTAATGCAAGTGGGACCCCCGGTGCTGCCCCCTGCCCCCCAGGCACGAAAGGGAACTGGGTTGCTACAGTTATTCCTCACTCTTACCCATGTATTACTACATAAAATAATTTCTCAACATACGTTAAGATATGACAATATTGTTTGTGAACTGTAATGATATACTTATTTTCTCCAACAGCAGAGGTAAAACTGCTGAAATCATTTGTTCTCATAAGGGAGAATTAGTTGAATATGTATATGCGTAATGGAAAACAGGTACAATTTTACTGGGTTTGTACTTGTTGTAGCTGAGCCTTTAAGTAGCACTGAAAGTATGGAATTGAGAGAAGGGAAAGTGGGTTACTTGTGAGCAAGAATCAGACGAAGAGCAACAAAGGAAAAGAATCCAGCAAATACTTGGGGAATCTACTAATGAAGACTCTTTTGAAGGTTTCTCTGGGGGTGATGGGTCTGTCAGTGAGGAGCCAACTATGGGAAGTATGGCTGGGAATCCTGATGATGGTTCTAGTGCTATGGACTGGACTAGAGTGCAGGAGGTGCGCGATGGCTGTGCAGGTGGGAATTGGAGTTCTGAGGATCAGGCTGCATCCTGGGGGAGCTAAGTCTTGACAGGAGATGGAGAGATTGGAGAGGGGGGCAACAGGCTACACCTGAGGCTGCCGCAGCCGAAAGGACTGATGAGAGGATGTTGGCTAGTTCCAGCTCCGATGAAGATTTGTGAATAAAAAGGGGTTTGGAATTTGGGTTCCTTTGCAGTTAGCAAGGTGTTGATGGGTGCCTTAGTCTTGTCTTCTGTGTTTTTCCTTGTTCCTGTGCTTCTGTGGACTCACTTTAAAAGGTTGCCATTGTCTGCTTTGCGACTGACCTGGTTAGCGGCATCGCTTCTGCCGCTTCTCCCTTGCTGGTGTTGATGTGATTTGGCTGAGGGGTTGCTGGTTTCCAGTATTCAACCATTGGTTCAGATGTCTCTTTGCTTTCAACTGCTCCTCCCATTTGACGACAACATCGGCATGATTGACAATGTGTGCTTTTTCCTTTGTGTAGTGCTTTACTTTGGGATTTAATGTAGGTTTTCCAGAAATATAATCCAGATTTTATGTTCTACTGACTCTCTGACCATTTGGTCATTGTTTTTGACTTGTTTTGCCATTCACTCTGAAGTTAAAGTGTTCCTGGCTCTTTTTGCCATTTTTTGAGTTGACTGAGCTGTTTTGAAATAAACTGTATTTTACTTACTACCCAGTCTGGCTCTTTAAGACTTACTGTGTTGCGACAGTACCTGTTGAGTTATACCAATTAAATACGATCTGTATTGTTGACAGAGAAATTCAATTAGTTCATTTTTTGTAATATTTTAGAAAATCTATCATAAATTTGATTATAGAAACTTGAATGGCCCTGATTTTTTTGTGTTGATCTCAACTTGAGTACTTCCAATGAATCAAATGTATTAACCAACCAGTTGATTTATCTTTGAATAAGTGATTCAATAGATCAATCCCTAGATGATGCAGGGTTAGATAAAATTAAGATCTCTTCTCATCCACTAAAATAAGAAAGTATACTAATCACTTAATGTTTCTTGCAAAATACTGAACACATACAGTACAACTCAGAATGTGGGTCCTTGAACCAATGTTAGTCTCTAAGCATTAGTAAATTCACAGGTAAGAAAGAAACAATTGCACCCAATGAGTACAATTAGTGCTGGTCTCTGTTACATTGGAAGGAAATAGTTGCCAATTGGCAGAAAAGCACTAGTCTAGCAGAGATTTAGATTAGAGAGCTCTAAATTCAGATCCTTGTCTAGTATGTTGGTTATGAGGATACCAGTTTTCTCTTAAACTAAAAGACTTAAAGTGACTGTTGTGATAATAAAATAATTCTTAACATTGTTTTAAATCCTATTGTCTATTTAATTACATTTCAATGTTTTGTATGTATTTACAGATATACTGTATACTTTTACCTGCATTTGTTTTAATTTTTGTAAGTCACTTTGAGTCCCAGTGCTGGGGAAATTTTCCCAAAAATGTACTCAAAACTCCATCATATTATAGTACAGATACATTTCTCAGCTTAATCCAACAGCAGCACACATTGAACACACACACACACACACACACACACACACACACACGGGGAGGGGATCTCCTATGTGTGCTACTATTGGATTTAACTATTAAATGTGATGCAATCTATAGAGTAAATTTCCTTATGTTCAAAAATTACTGTATATACTCAAGTACCCATGTATAAATCAACCTCATAAATATGTTCAGTAGGCATGAAAAAAAGTTATGAAAATTAATCGATATCGGAAAAGATTAGTAAGAAATGGGACTTCATAGTTTTTACGCAACTCACCGGCAAACCAGGAAGTAGCCTTTCTTTTTTTTTTCGACACTGGGCGGCGCCATTTTTGTATCTGGTGCGTAAGTGTCGTAAGGACGTAGGATGGCTTCTTTGCTCTTAGTCAACATGGTTTCTGATTGGCTAATGGAGACCAGGTGGTACCATAAAACCACCTTCTTTCCTTTAGCCAATCAGCGAGCGAGGGCCTCCTCCTCCTCTCTCGCCTATGGCAGGGCGGCAAGAGAGGAGGAGAATGCCCCCCGCCCCTCGCTGCCTCTCTCTGGCCCCGATCCATGGATCCATGGATCGGGGCGAAAGAGAGGCGAGGGGGGCGAGGGGGGCCTCCTCCTCCCCTCCCGCCTATGGCAGGGCGGCGAGAGAGGAGGAGGATGCCCCCCGCGCCCGTCGCTGCCCTCTCTCTGGCCCCTATCCATGGATCCATGGAGAGGCAAGGGGGGAGTAGGAGATGGCAGGGCAGCGAGAGAGGAGGAGGATGCCCCCCGCTGCCTCTCTCTGGCCCCGATCCATGGATCCATGGATCAAAGCTAGAGAGAGGCAGCGAGGGGCGCGGGGGGCATCTTCCTCCTCTCTCGCTGCCCTCCCTCCTTTCCCTGCCAATAAACGGAGTATTGGCAAGGAATGGAGGGGGAGGAGGAGACGATTCGCTTCCTCTTCCTTTCCTTGCCAATACACAGATTTATTGGCAAGAAAAGGAGGGGGAAGTGAATGCCCCCCCTCCTTTCCTTGCCAATAAACCGAAGTATTGGCAAGGAAAGGAGAAGGAGCGAATCACCTCCTCCTTCCCCTCCTTTCCTTGCCAATACTTCGGTTTATTGGCAAGGAAAGGAGGGGAAGGAGGAGGCGATTCGCTTCCCCCTCCTTTCCTTGCTCATCCCACGCTTTTTACAAGCACGTTGATGACTAAAAAGGCCAATCTGAGATAGGCAAGTTTGGTTGCAGAAAGCACAGCAGAAAGTCTCCTTGGGTGATGTTGTTTCCAAGTTGCAGTTCTTTCTGCGTTGTCGTTTCTCTTCGAGACTCATTCGGCGTGTCTTCTCGAAAGAGGCCGCAGCATTGTGGATAATGCGTCTCCATGCCTCCCGATGTGAGGCCAGGGTGGACCATTGTTGGTGATCAATCTGGCCGAGCCTGAGATGTTATTTCAGGGAGTCCTTATATCTCTTTTTTGGGGTGCCTCTCTTGCGCTGACCAGTGGCGAGTTCACCATAGAGTAGTATCTTTGGGAGGTGGTGGTCCTCCAACCTAGAGATGTGCCCTGCCCAGCGCAGCTGTGTTCTCAATAGCATGGCCTCAATGCTGGTGATCCCTGCTTGCTCAGGGATAGCAACATTCGTCAACATAGTCGGTCCAGTGTATATTTAGGATTGAGCGAAGACAGCGGATGAAAGCGTTCGAGGAGTCGTAGGTGTTGGTGATAGGTGACCCATGTTTCAGACCCATAAAGGAGAACAGACAGTATGATAGCTCTGTACACACTGATTTTGGTACTTTGCCTCAGGTTCTTGTTGCTCCAGACTCTTTTGTGACTTCGGTTTATTGGCAAGGAAAGGAGGGGGAGGGGGAGGCGATTCGCTCCCCCCTCCTTTGGCTTAAGAATAGAGGTAAGCTGACATAATCCCATAAAATATTAAATACACACATAGAATACAGTTAGGGGAGAACTGACAGGAAGGAAAGGTGGAAGAAAGGAGAGAAGAAGGCAAGGACAGAAAGAGATAGCGTAGCGAAGGAAGGAAGGAAGGAAGGAAGGAAGGAAGGAAGGAAGGAAGGAAGGAAGGAAGGAAGGAGAAAGGGAAATAAAAAGTGAACAAAGGAAGGAAGGAGAGAGACAAAGGAGAAGTAGAGAAAGGGAGAGGGAAGGAAGGAAAGAGAAAAGGAGGGATGGAACCAAAGAGCAAAGGAAGGAATGAAAAAGGGGTAGCGAAGGAAGACAGGAGGAAGAAGGAGGGGAAGGGGAAAAATAAAGGGGGGAGGAGGAATACGTACTACATCTCCAGTCAATTGCACTCCAGAGGTGAAGGGAAATGTTGACCCTTGATTTCCCTGTGCTTTTAACAGTGTCAGTCCTGTTTCCCTGCTTTGCCTAATTTAGAACCAATTAAGAATTTCATTAGTAATTACGTTACATTTTAGAACTTTTTGGAAAAAAAATTGTGAGTCTTTCTATTACTAATACCCCCCCCCCATTAGATTTTAGAATCGCGATTTTTGGGTTCTAAAACAAGCCTAATGTTCAGACCAGGTTTTGGGGTCAAAATTATGGATTCTGATATTGCCTATAGATAAATCAAAGGCCATTGCATGGGGAGAGGAAAGCACAAATGCTGAGTCTAGGCATACTGCCCCAACTGTTGTTATCATTTCCTACCCAGGTATTTAAAAAGACTAGAATTGGTGCCACAGCAGAGAGAATAGTGAGAGTTGGTGCTTCTTCTAGGTTCTCCTGGGATGATTTAAGTTCGTGACCCAAGTTTTTGAGTTGATTTTTTGACATTTCTAGATCTATACATGTGCATACAGAGATAGATGGGGATTTCAGCAACAAATGATGAATTTGTGGAATGTGGCTGATGCAGCAGTGATGCTAAAAGGACTTCATAGGGATTAAACATGATTTTATGTAGAATAGCAATTTTGTATCATTGTTGTATTCTACAGATGAAGAATCTCTCCATGGACCAGTTTTCATCCAAGAACCATTTGATGTTACTTATTCCGTGAATTCTGAAGATCCAGAAGTACTTTTGAACTGTACAGCAAGAGGAAAACCCTCACCCTTTTACAGGTAATGTTTTCTGAATCGGTTTCATGACTTTGGATGATTTTAAAAATAGAGTTTCTTTGGGGGGGGAAAAACCTCACCAGCTTCATTTTCTTTTCAACTGAAGAAATCAAAATGAAAGAAATCAAAGCTCATGTCATGACAGAAACAAATACACTGTTTTGCTTTAATAAAACCGGCATTTCAGATTTGACTATGGTTATATCTATGCCAGGCAATCAGGGGCGGATCTAATGGTACGCAATCTACGCGGCTGCATAGGGTGCCACATGGTCAGGGGTGCACCCGGCCGCCAAGTTTCGTGCATGTACATTTGGTCCAGTGGGACCGGCGTGAGCATCTCCAGGCCGCAGACGTGAATTGCCGTACAAGAGGCCGAAAAGGAGGAACGTTTTACAGCCGGAGTTGGAGGTTCCACCTACGGCTGCCCAACGCTCCTTCTTTTCGGCACAAGCAGACTGGAGACGCACCAAATGTGCATGCACAGAAGTTCCACGAATGCACATTTGGTGCGAGGTGAGCAGGCCAGAGTGGAGTCGCAACTTGCCATACACAAGGCCAAAGAAGAGGAACATTAATGGCGCGAGGAGGCTCACCGCATAAGGCTGGAGAGGAGGAGGGGTAGGCATTGTTGGGGGAGTGCCATTTTTTTTTGCTTACCAGTCCGGTCCTGCAGGAAATTTAATTCATTCTAAATGTGCCCCAGAGCAGCCCTGGATTTGGCATATTCATGTTGAATCCTGTGCTATCTGAATAGTAAGTGCCACCCGGTCCACAAATGAGTCAGTGAGCAGCTTGGAAGATCATCAGGAGCTGGGTTAAGTGGGTAGACTGAGGCAGACATCCTTCCTTGCACCAGGTCAGGCCAAATGATTTCATGGGACATACAGGGTCCACAGACCAGATGTTCCCCATGCCTGCATTATGCCTTGCGAAAAATTCATGCCAAAATCACCACAAGCAGAAATGGCCCAAATTGTAGGATAAATACCTAAGAGGCAAAGGAATAGTAATTAGAACCCTATTATCCACTGGAACAGGGAAGGAGAGGGAGCAGGGAGTGAAAGGCCTAGGTTTTTTTTAAGCAACTTGCTTCCACCTCCAGCAGTACTGCCAATTCAACAGTCCACCCTGTGCCAACTCTGCAACCACAACAAACCAAACAAAAAGAATCCACACAAATCACAGCCAGGGACCCTGTGGAGCAATGCAAAACTACTGCTGATCCAGTCTCAAAAAGATCAGAAAGAGGGACAGAGGATGGCAGCTAGGATTTATAAAACTTCAGGCCTCACTTTTCTCATATGACATGCCTCAACAGGCATACACTGAATCCTGGTTTCTATGCATGGAGGCCATCAAAGGTGATCCATCACCCACAGCAGCCATGGCTATGTGTCCTTAGGTGCTAAATATTTTGCTTTGATTGCTATTCCAATCCTGCATCTTGGATCAGTACTTGGTGAGAATTTGGGTGATAGACCAAAGGCCAAATGATCTTGAGGGCTGTATACCAGCCCCAGACTGGGTATTTCCCACCCCTGGTTTAGGGTTTTACCACCAGTGAAGCTTTTTGCCTTGTTCTTTTTTGCATTCTGTATTTCCTCATGTGGAGGAAAATATTAGAACATCTAAGCTATGAACCCTGGTATCTTGTAAAATAGATTCAAAGACTCTTTGGAACCTTGGGCACTAGTTATTGCTGCTTTCTAGATGTAATGGGAACAGGACACAGACCTTCAAACATATGCAACAACATATGTGGGAAATGGGAGAGACATCTGTAGAATTAACTGAGCATCACAACACCATATTAAGAGAGAACTGAAACAAACTTTTTATTTTATTGCTTCCACAAAGAGCCTCTTTGCCTAATTCCACCTAGCTACCCTTATAACCAACTCAATATTTAATCTTCTTTTGCTTTTGATGATATTACCTGAAGCATGACTTCCTTCCATTTTGCTAAATTCCAGATGTGGAAACTCCCAACTATTTTCCACCTTTGGGGAAATTGCTTTTTTTGTCAGTTCAAATCAGGATTGAGCTAAAGGGAGCTGGCCCTAAGCAAAAAAGAACAGGCTTGCTCAAGTGTGCTGGATAAATGATGATTGATTTTTCATTGCCAACCAGCTGCTCAGTTCAACAAGCTGAGTACCTCTCATCAGAGCAATTTAAACTGCGTAGTTCAGCTTCATCCTATGAAACACTACACTGAGAGAGAGAGACTGCTGTGAAGATCTTAGGATCTGAATATTGGAATTATAACTCAACCTGTCTTCCCACATTAATTCTAGGACCTTGTCCTAAGTTCGAGACTTATTGTAATTGCTTTATTAGTGTTCACCACATTAGTGTGCAATTCAAGCAACTTACACAGTTGAATTCATACTTATTCATTCCAAGTACATTGAATAGCAGGAGCTCTGTTTAAAATGCAAGATGCAAACAGTTCTCTTTCTAAACCACAGTGCTTTGTTGCCTTCTCAGTCGCAGCACCTAACCTATGGAATGCCTTGCCAGAGGAGGTCCAAGTAATATCAGACTTTCCTTCCTTCAGGAAGGCTTACAAGTCTTCCAGCAGGCATTCAACCTTTAGATGCCTTGCTTAAGTCCATTCTCCCTGTATTAGTATAAATGGCTTTTACTGTGTTTTAATGTTGTTTTATGATCATGTTTTATGTCTGTGATGTGAACCACCCTGAACCTATTGGGAAAGGTGGTATACAAGTTGAAATAATAAATAATAAATAAATAAGGCTATGCTGTTTACACTATTTTGTTAATTGATTCAATTAGTAGAAATTAATATTTCATTTTATAAAACTATGGAAGCATAATTTCATGTTCCATTAAAACAAGAGAATTCACCCCAGGTTTTACCCTGAACCTTAAAGGGATTACTCACTGTGCTCAAACTTTTTTGAAGACAGTGTGCAGAGTGGATTCATCACCACTTTTGCTTCCTTATCTGCAGACATCAAGTGTTTCTTCAAAAAGTTATTTTCTTCATTGTATTAAGACATAGAGGCCATACCTTTATCTATGGTTTAAATGGGATGTCCACAAATTTAAGCAAACATTTAATTCAGACTGTATGTCTAAGAGAAACACATTTCATGTTTAGACTTTAGTCCCTTCTCCAAGATATCTCATTATGTACATATACAGGCAGTCTCCAAGTTATGAAATAAGACAGGCTCCATAGGTTTATTCTTAAGTTGAGTTTGTGAGTAGGTTGGAACAGGTAGATTTTAAAGTCTTAACCCCAGCCATATATTAGCTTTGGATAGCATAGGGTGTTTGTTTTGCTTTCTGTGTCCCTGTTCAGGCAATTTCACCTCACTTTTCATCCCTGCGATAATTGAATTTTGGAAAAAAATTAGCTTGTTGTTGAAGCAAGGAGTGGTGATAAAGCTTCAGTGGAAACACTTGGCCTACAATAATTCTTCAAGGAGTGAATTTCCCTTCCTAGGGATTTTTCTCCCTTTCTGTTGTCTCACCCACATTCTTAATTATGAGTCATTTGGAAATCAGAAGTTTATAACACAGGAATTGCTTATATACAAATACAGGTATTTTGAAACCCCCAGGATCCAAAACACTTTTGATCCCAAGAATTCTCTATAATTCATTATTATGAAACCATTTGCATCCATGGTCCAATTTATTATATTAAAATGTAAACACACATTTCCCTCCTACATTGACTGTACTATCCCTATACACTTTCTAAACTTTAGGTTCAATCATTTTTTGCTTCCATTCTTACTGTTTAAAAAACTATTCAAGGGTCTACATTGAAATTCATTAAAACAACGCTGAATTTCAATTCTTGCATTTGAAATTATATGAAATCATTTCCAAGTTATTGTTTTTTATCTGAAGTAATTCATTAGGGTATGTGCAATATGATTAAATCCTCACCTGGCAATCACATGCATCCATTAATAATTTTCCTTCATTGATTTAAATGTATTAATTAAAAATGGACCATAACTAGGAGATGATTCCCTGATCTATATGCACAGTTTAATAATAATCATACTGTGTGATTAGAATGATTATGGGGACACTGTAAAAATTCATTTGCTGAGAATAAGCCAACAACTTTGCATCTGTGTTGAGAAACAATTATAGTGCTTAATTGGGAGACATGTAATGATGACAGCAGTTATTTCAGTGATTGATTCTGAAATTAAAGGGAGCTGGCAAATTAAACACTACTATATATCCAAAGCTAGAAAGCTGGGCAGGGGTTTGGGTATCAAGGGAATCCTGTACATAGATTTAAATGGAGGGGTGGGTTGCGAGGAGGTGAATTATCTGAAATCTAGAGGAATAACATATGAAATGGGATGCAGAAAAACACCCAACAGCTCCAGTGGGCCTGGCAAAATTGCGAAATTGAACACAGGACATTTATTTATTTATTATTTAGATTTGCTAAACATGAGAATCAGAGTCAGAATTAACAGCAACCAATATGCAGTGGGTGCTTTAAGACTGCTTGATGTAACCTCATCAATGAAGGCATTTTTTAAGAGGCTCAGGTAAATAATTTAAAATTTACTCATACACTTGTTTCTAGAATGCAATGAGTCTGGTATTTGATTAGTTTTCAATTATTTGTGTGTGTGTGTGTGTGTGTGTGTGTGTGTATACACACACACACACACACACACACACACCTCCAAAATATGTTTTCTAATATACAGTATATCATTAACCCCCTCTCCTTTCAGACAGATTTTAGGGATGGAAACCAAAGCAGTGATAGTTTATAGGACTTCATTTATTACTCTTATTGCTGTGTCTCTTAGCAAACAGTTTATGTTATTTTTTTCAGTGCCAAACCTTGAAAACAATTATGATATAGTCCACGGTGAGTAATTTATCCCCTGTGAATATTGTACAAGTTAGGACTTCATCACAAGGGAGTCTGCAAACATTATAGGATGCTTGCATCCCTGTTGTTAAACAGATCCCTCACAATGCTTGCTGACTTTTGCCGGGGCTCCATCAATGAACTGGGGTGCAAGCGTCACACAGCAACACTTCCTCACATGTGATGGGGAAGCATCAGGCCCGGATTAACTGCTTTTGGCGCCCTAGGCCACACTTTGGAAACCCTGGCCCCGGGGGCGGGGCCGCTTCAGGGCATGCGTGGCAGGGCCCAAGTGCCGTGGCATCCTCCGCCATGTTCCTGGGTACCGTACATGCGTGGCAGCGGCCCTGGGGGCTTCCCTTCCTTCCTCCACCTCGGAGAGGAAGGAAGGGAAGCCCCCGGGCGACCGCTGCGGCACCCAGGAACATGGCGGAGGAGGCAGACAGGCACTTCCTCGCCTCCTCTGTTCCTCCTCCTCGCCGTGCCCTCCTTCCTTAGGCACAGTGAGGAGGAAGAAGATGTGGAGGGAAGCTGCAGCTCCCCTTTGTGAGCACCGCAGCCTCTGTTCACGAGTGCCGCTGCGGCACCCAGGAACTTGGCGGAGGAGCCAACGGCCGCTGCTCTCACAAAGAGATGCCAAGGCTTCCCTCCACCTCTTCCTCCTCACCCTCGCCACTGCCACCGTGCCTGAGGTCCCCCAGCCTTGCAGGTTGGTTGTGGGAGAGGCGCACCATTGGCCGCAGACACCGCCGCCGAAAAGGGGCGGGCGCCGTGCAGGATGCCGGGATGAAGCCGGCTGACAACATCACCTAGGCAACTGGGGTGCCCTCCCCACCCCCACCCCCCTGTGGCGGCCCCCTCCCCCTCTCAGCTGTGGTGGAAGGGGGAAGAAATGAAAGAGAGGGAGGGAAAGAAGGAATGAGGTGCCTTAGCCTAAGGAAGGAAGAAGAGAAAAGGTTTGGGGTTTTTTTGGTCCGTGATTTGGTGCCCTCCTAGGCCTGCGCTCATAGGCCATGGCCTTGTTGGCCTTATGGGTAATCTGGGCCTCAGAAGTATCACTGTGGGCGAGGGAGGGGGCGGAGCACTAGGATTGTCCTGCTGCCCAGCCAATTCGCCACAGAGGATAGTAATTCGCCCCATGTGACCTCTTCAATGTGATGAAGTTGTAGGTCTCTCATATATCCTAGGAAAAATGGGTAATGGTGAAGGTTCATGAGAGCCAGAATTATACAACCTCAGGAGGTTAAGGTATTCTCCATGCTGATGCAATCTAAGCTCTAAACATTTTCAGGTATGGAATTTTGTTTTTTCTTAGATTGCCAGTGCCAGAAATCTGTCTGGTTGTGGGGTCATGGGAGTTGTAGTTTTACAAAATATTTATCCTGCTCTTCCAAAGAGTTCTGTGCACTACCAAATTACAACTTCCCAGATGCCATAGCATTGAGCTATGCCAGTTAGTGGTGTCAAACGGGATGAACTCTAAAGTGTAGAACCAGTAGTTTCCATATTTCACCAATTCAACTTGTACGTCAATTCACTTCCTATACTGCCACTTCAAAGGATGTGTACAGAACAATATACAACTCTCAAGGAAATGGCATAATGAACTGACTTGCTTTTCCAGTTATACAATTGGTTAATAGTCCCACATTCACTTGGAGCTTTCTTTGGCACAATACCAAGGGGAGAATTCTTAAATTGAGAATAGGAAGAGAAGGGAAATAAATAACAACCCTCCTCTGAGGGCCCATTCTACACTTAGGGACCATTCTGTACTTAAAGCAGACTTGATCCTGCATCCCAGATTTCAGTTTGATCCTGCTTGGTGGTCCAAAATGGGCTCAGTTTGCTACCTTGACTGTGACAGACAATCCCTACTGCCCAGCCACACTGAACACAGTTTGGTGCAGGGATCTAGCAACCCTCACTCCACCTGTATCATGGCTGGTGGCTAAAGCTGTGACTAAGATGCCTACCATACTTTTGAGGGTCCAATAGCCTTATGTCAGGTCCTGTGGTTCACAAAGGAGTCTGATATGGGAGTAGATATTCCCTCTCCCTCCTCCCAGCCTTTCTTGTGAGACATGAGACATGAGACTTGCCACAAACCTGCTAAACTCTTGAGTATGGTCAGGGGCGGTCCTACAAGATAGGCCAAGTAGGTGGCCGCCTAGGGCGCCATCTGGGAAGGGGGCACCATCCTGGCCGCATGGGGCGCCATCCTGGCCCTGCCGATGTTCCTCAGACAGTGCTGCAGCTGCCTGCTTTTTGACCCCGGCCTTGTGCACTCCGATGCCACTTCTGGGCACGCGCGGAGGTTTTCACGCAGGCGCAGTTGCTCTGGAGCTGAAGTTGAGCGCAGGAGCAACTGCACATGCGCGAAAACCTCCATGCATGCCCAGTAGCTCCCTTGCGCAGAAGCCCGTAAGCAAAGCACTCCCTATCTGGCAGGCAGAGAGTGCTTCCCCTTTCTCTCTTTGTCTCCCACGCGCGCGTTATGGGAAGGAGAAAAGAATCAGTGAAGGAAGTATAAGTGAAGGAATGAATGAAGGGCTTTCCTCCTCCTCCTCTGTGACCTCTTCTCTCCCTCCTTCCTTTCTTCGGCTCTATTTCTGTCTAGACCTGAGGGGCCTGAGGCTATGAGGAGTGGTGGGAGTTGGAGGCCAAAACACTTAGAAGGAGGGAGGGAGGGCCCAAGTTTGCCCAGGCCGCGCTGCCTGTATTCGACCTCATTTGAACATTTTGGCTGTTTTTCTATTTACATTTACATTGGGATCCTAATTTTGGACTTATGGGAGACTCCTATGAATTATGAGACGGGTGATAGGTAATATATTCTGATTTTTGATGCATTTACATTGCATTTCTTGTTGATTATTATACAGTTCTGCTTAATATTGTCATACAATATAATACAAATACAATATAACAATAGAATAATGATATATTTTATATTACATGTAATATTACAAACAATATTGCAGTATAGTGGTATTGTACAAAATAGTAATATATAATATTTTATTTTACTTTATTTTGGGTTATTTGAGTTTTATAGGAGTAATGAAAATATTTAGTAGAGGATAATTTTATTTTAATAAATAATTTTATTATTTTATAATAATAATATAATAGAATGTTACATTATATTATAATGTCAATATATTATAATATAATTATATTGTAATGTAGTATAATATAATTATGATATAATATAGTATGAGTATGGTATAATATATTGTATATACATTGATACAATATAATACTACTAATGGTATTGTGATATTATAATTGTATATTTGTTTTACATGGGGGCGGCAAAATAATGTTTTTTTTTTGGGGCGCCAAAATAATGTTCGCCTACCATTTAAAATTACCTTAGACCGCCCCTGAGTATGGTAGCTGTCCATGTCACAGACATAGCCAGCCACAACATGAGAGAAGGAGAAAGGGCAGCCATTCCATTCCATACCCCTGAGCCTCCTGATCTTAGAGAGTGCCAGATAGCTGTCAAGACAATTGCTGCTATTTCTGTCTATAAACTGGCCCAGATGTCTCAATTGTTCCTAACCCAGGGGCAATCTAAATTTGGGTTTTTCTAGTTAGTTTAACTCCCAGATTAACCTAGATCAGCTCTGCATTGAGTGTACCTGCCATACAGCTGATTAAATCACACACTGACCTAAGTGACTTAATTGATCAGTGTAGATGAGCGCAGATACTTCTTCCTGAAACTTATCCCTTACTGTCTATTCCAACCTAACAGCAGACTTTAAATGTTTAAATTAATAGGGATGACAGATTGTCTGAAAAAAAATCCCCCTCCAAAAAATGAAGCTCACCGCTCAAACAAATATCTGACTCTTTATCAAGACAGAGGTGTAGTAAAGTCTGGAATTTAGCTAATTTAATGAGATTGGCCAATTTTGAATGTGGAGTGTTTCTTCCACTTTCTTCCCTGATCGCTGATCCTTACCACTTCCTGAGAGGATTGTTGTCCACTGTATTTTGACCATTCCTGTCTGAAACCAAAACTTTCAGCAACAACAATAATCTGTTTATTTATACCCCACTTTCACTCTCTGCAAAAGAGACTCAAAGCGGTTAACAGCAAAACCAAATAAAATACAATTTAAAACCTAAAAATATAAAAACATTAAAATAGAATTAAATATTAATGGTATTAAAAAGTAAACAATTAAAATCCTTAAAAACTGTTTAAAAATGTATTCAAAGCTGAAACCACAGCACCCTCGACTTGATCGTTAGAAAAATCTTCTTTTAAAGCCTGCCTGAATAAAAAGGTTTTAGCCTGTCACGGGGATGACAGCAGGGAGTGGGGTATTCTGACTTCCCTGGGAAGAAGGAAGTTCCAGAGTCGAGGAGTAAACACTAAAAAGGCCCGCTCTGTCATTCCCATCAACCAAGCTTGCAGTGAAGATGAGAGAGAAGGAACATCAGAGTAACTCCCCAAAAGTGAAGCAAATGCACTATTAATACCACTAAATGAAGGAATTATAGCTTTCTAATCAGGCCAAGTTAGGTGAATTGAAGGACGCAGTGCTATAAGATGTGAAAAATTAGGTCAAGGTGCCCACTGAAGCTGAGACTGTAAAACTAGTTATGACTAATTGCTTTCAAAAATAACCTTATTTTGAAAAGCATTTGGATAGGAATTGTTCAGGTCTTGTGTGATTCTCTATCAATACTATGTTTCCCCTTCCTAAAAAAGTAACAACATGTTACATTATAGAATTGTAATGATTAGCACAAGTAGCATAGGAAGTTTCTTGTTTTCATCATAATAATGAGCAACAGCAACAGAATACTTTTGAAGCACAAAAACAAATAATGACATTTATTACTTAAAAAACACAAGTCAGTATACAAACTAAATTACTATGCTGCTAATCTTTTTCTCGGCAACCTTTACCAGGCATTCCTGAGATGAAAAGAGTATATTTTTTAAAGGAATACATTGAGACAAGCTATCTGGTCATATGAAAGGCAAATTTCCCAGCTCTTATTTTGCCTGCCAACCACCAAAATAAAGAGACCACTCAACAGTTATGGGCTGAAATATGGACAACTTTTATTAACTGTTACCTATTTAACTTTGTAACTGTATCTATTGCTAAGGGTGTCATGAACTTGGTGTGGATAAAGCTGAGGTAGTGTTCCTGCCCAGTCTACCCCTCCACTAATTAGGGCGAAACACCTGGGTCCCCTGTTGACATAACCTGGGCAATCATTAAGGGAACCGTGCTAGAGAAGTCTCTCCCAAGGTTGTTGAGGCCAGACTCTCCCCATCCCTAGGCCATTTGGTTTCACCTCACCTTGTCTAAATGAATCACAGGTGAGTGTTTCAGTTCATGGCCTTCACCCTAAAAGGGGATTTCTTGGGTGTACAGTATTTCCTCACTTATTGCTGGGATTTCGTTCCAGGACCTCCCACAATAAGAGAAAAACCGTGATGTAGGGATGCTCTATTTATTTTAATATTCATACATTATTTTAGTGGTTATACACTGTTTTAAGTCTTTATAAACTTAAAATAAAGGGAAGGAAAGGCCCTTCAAGGCTGGAGGGAGGGAAACTGAGGAGGGAAAGCGCCGTGGAGAGCGGTGGTGGCAAATACCCCACAAAACAGTGGAAATACCATGATATATATTTTATTTTTTTTTTAAAAATCCGCAAAACAGCTAGTCTACAATACGCAAACCACAAAGTAGCAAGGGAACACTGTACACCAAATTGTAAGCTCCCTTAGCTGTTTTCCATTGTGGCCTATTTAAGACCACACAATCTCAATTTGCCCTTTTGTACAGTAAGTGAAAAACCCTCCTAGAACATAGGAGGGAAAAAAATCTTACCTGGCCCATAAAGGCAACCAATTAATTATATTGTTACTGGGTGGGCATGGCAGGTTGATGTCTCCACAAGAAAGAATTAGAGAGGGCCGGCTGTTGCCTTTTTAGACTTTGCACCTATAAAGTAGTCCCATCCAGAACTATTCAACAGTCTCCCATTCAGAGGAGGAGGCAACCCTCTTTCCTTCCCCAGCTGTGCAGGGGGAGGAAAGCTCCTTCCCAGCGAATTCAGATGTCCTCCCCCAATCAGGGTAGACCCTTTTTAAAAGAGAAAAAAAGATAGAGTTGGTTAGTGGCTTGTGAGAAAACACAAAACACTTCACTGTATGTTTGTATTTTTACTCATGACCTGAATGTTTGACCTTCTCTTCTGCTCTCTTTGCCCCATAACTGTCTGTTTTATGTATGGTTGCCCCTTAAAGAAGAATTTCACTTGGGAAATTCATTTAATTGTTCCATAAACATGATAACAACTGCAGCAGAGCATGATATGAGCTTTTACATGAGTAAGGAGTACTCTCTTTGGATAAAAAGAATTGTTAGTCCACAAGATGTTTTATGCTTTTGCAAAATGTGATTATCTATGAAATACAATTTATTTTGACATTTGTAAATAGCAGTGATATGTTGCAGGCACTATTCATTTTCTCCCTAACAGGCTAACAGAGACAAATCATGTTTTAAAATAACAGTGTTATCATTATTACATTATCAGGCTCAAACTAGTGGGATAGACATCCTTTCCCTGCTTTCTACTTGCCCTTTGAAGTATAATTTGTTCTGATTTATATCTCTGAAATCATTCCTATAAGCAAATTCATGACACCAAATGCAAGAACTGTAAAATATTTCCAGGTAACATTTATAGTATGTTTTTAAAAAAATCTAAAGTCACATCATTCACAGTATTGCTATTCAAATGTATGGGTTGGTTAGCATGAATAAGTTATAATTATTGTTTTGTAGACATTTGGATATTTGCTTAGGATGCACCATAAAAAGAAATGATTTTTCAAACTGGAAAATCTACAGTTGAAGCTCCAAGATGGATATAAAAACCAGTCTACAGTGAAATATAGAATGATATTCTAATATTTTACCATGGTTTTATTGCTGCAGGTGTGCTGCAGCCCACTATTTAAAAATGAAACCTGAACAGCATCTGTAAATTATAAGTATAATTTGATTTTTTTTTCTCCTCAAAGGTGGAAGCAAAATGGCACAGATATTGATCTTACCATGAGTTATCACTACAGGCTGGATGGAGGCAGCTTGGCAATCAATAACCCACATAAAAAACAGGATATTGGAACATACCAGTGTTTGGTCACAAATTCATTTGGAACAATTTTGAGCAGAGAAGCAAAACTTCAGTTTGCATGTAAGTTTTGTAAAAGAAAACATATTTTACTTCCATATCATCTTTGGCCATTATTTTGTGGACTGAAAATAATTTATTGGGTAATTAAGACAGCAGTGAAACGTTCCATTAGATGGTTGAACTTGCACATCTTTTCGCTTCTCATGTCCAATTCAATCTCATCCTTTCTCAGTCAATGGCAATAATGAAAGAGATATCCACATCCTTGCAACACATAATAATTATCTACAGAAGGCTGAAAGGTCAAGAAAGATGAATGCAATTACTTTTTGCTTAATAGAGTTGTTACTACCTGTGTGTGTGTTTCTGTGTGTGTTTCTCCCTGGAAAAACTTTTTTTCATGGTCAAATTGCTGTTTGTAAGACATCTATTTCATACCACTCTTTAGGTTGGAAAGTAATCGGAAAATAATAATGATGTCCAGCAGAGTCACATAAATGTCACACACAGTAATTATCTTACTGACATTTAGGTATATTAACAGGTATACTACCTATACATCCTCATATTTGATTTGTAATCAGCATAGCATGTGCCTGTCCTTTAAGCACATAACTATATAGGCATGTTTGCATCTAGCAATGCATATGCATTGAAATCAGGAAGAAAAAAAATATTTGGGGGGATTTTTATAACTGAGTTGAACAAAGTGAAAAAGAGGTTATGGAGTCACTTTATTCCCTATAACAGAGTACAGGCATCACTAGCACTCTGGCCAAATAGAAGCCATAAACATGCAAAGAGGTCATCTAGTGTTTTCAAGACAAACAAAGAATGTAGTTGTAGTAAAATCCTTTTCAGACTAAGGGCATTTCTCCACACATACCTAAAACCCATGCTGAAACATTGAAATCAGGATAGCATGAAGTGCCCCCCCCCCCAAAGCCCCCCAATGTACCCCCTTAAAACTTACTGGAAAAGATCCCAGGCCACCATGAAGGCTCTCCTCATATGCTCCTCATGTAGCATGAGAAAATGATGCCTAAGGAGATGGGAGGGGTGAGGACAAATATTCCTCCCCCATCTTCTCAGGCATCATTTTCTTGTACTACGAGCACACAAGGAGAGACTTCATGACACCCAGGGATCTTTCCCAGTAAGCTTTAGGAGTAAATCGGGGGCGGGGGTGATGGGCATCCTCATGTGGAGGCTATGGAGATTGAACCCTGAGAAATGAGTGCGGTGTCACAATACTTAGGCCCCACAGGCCCAGCATCTCATTAGACCTGGATCTTTCATTAGTCAGGTCCTGCATTTTGGGCTTGTCTGGGTGGGCCCTGAAGCCACTTCTACACTACCAAAGCAGATAAGTTTTATCCCAAAGGGATTAAACTCCAGTGTGAACCACGACTTCAAGTCTGTGTAAGCAGCTAGGTCACTTCTTATTCAGAAAGCAGCAACTGCTGTTTACATCGCAATTCTGCTTTCATCAGGCTCAGACAGTCCAGGGACAAAGATGACAGCTACCTTGTCCCGTTGTTTTGGTGTTTTTTTTTTCAAATATATTTATTGGGTTTTTTTCCATAACAATAAAAGAGGTGGAACAAATTGAGCTATAGGACAGTGGGAAGGAGAGAGAGAACTTGGGGAGAGAGGCAGAGGGGTGGGGGTGAGTTGGGGGGGGAGGTAGGAGGGGAAGGAAAGGGGAGGAAGAGGGGATTGGTCAGGGATGGATTTTAGGGAGGGGTCAGGAGAGGGGAGATAAACAACAGGGGGGAAGGGGGGGGGTCTTCGGGTTTCCGGTATCTTTGTATTGTCCATACTGATTCAATTGGAAGGAGGGGAAGAAGAGGGCAAAGAGAGAGGAGACCCTTTGCCTCCTGTCTGGGCCTGGAGTAGCTTGTGTCCATGTCAAGAAGTCTAGCTATGTCGCTCTGAGTCCCGGGTCTGTAGGTAGGCCCTGAAGGGGGTCCAATCTGTTCTGCGCAGTCCCGTCCCCTCCAGTTCGCTCATGTAATAGGAAAGCCTATCCATGTTCATAATGTCCTGAACTTTGTCCACCCATTCTCCAAGGCCAGGCGTATCTTTAGACTTCCATTTTCTCGCGAACACCATCCTTGCTGCTGTGGAGAGGAACCAGAACAGCCGTTCCTCATTTTCGTCAGCCAGGTCCCCTTCGCCTACTATTCCTAGGAGACAGGCCTCTGGCGTCTTCTCCAGTGTACTCCGTAGAATCTTTTGAATCTGTATAAAGATCGTTTTCCAGAAGCTTGAAGCTTCCTGGCAGGTCCACCACATGTGGTAGAAGGTGCCTGTCTGTGTCCCGCATTTCCAGCATGTTGCCTGGGCAGACCTGTACATCAGACCCAGTTTATGGGGGGTCATGTACCATCTGAAGAACATTTTGTACCAATTTTCCTTTAAATCGGTGGCATAGATAGTTTTGATGTTCTTCTGCCAGATCTTTTCCCATTCTTGCATCTTGATGGTACGGCCGACATTTTGTGCCCACTTTATCATGCAGGTTTTTATCTGCTCCGTCTCCGTTGACCACTCCAGCAGCTGTCTGTAGGCCTTGGAGACGAGCCTCTTTTCTTTGATCAGGAGGGTGCTCCAGAAGCGTTCCCCTTCCTCGAAGCCTGCTTGCTCATCCCTCCGGAAGCTCGCTCTGACCTGTAGGATTTGGAGCCACGTGAGGCGTGTACACTGTGACTGCAACTGTAGCCTTGGTTTGAGGCATTTCCTCACCCCCACCTTGACTGACATGTCCTTATATGTCGGCCAGGTGTTCCAGCCCAGTAGAGTTCTTTGCTGCGCCTCTAAGGGTGATACCCACAGGGGAGTTTTTTGATAGAACCTTCCCTTATATGCCTCCCAGATTCTCATCAGGGCCGCTCTTATCGGATGTTTCTTAAAATTCTCGTTTGGTCTTGGGTTGCCATACCACAGGTGCCCGTGCCATCCAGTGTGGAGGTCAAAGCCTTCCAGAGCCAGCAGCTCCGCGTTCCGCAGGCTTATCCATTCCCTTATATGGACCAGACCACAGGCCTCATAGTAGAGTCTTAGATCCGGCAGATCTAGCCCTCCCCGTGACTTTCTGTCCGTGAGCACTTTGAATTTGATCCTCGCCCTTTTCCCATTCCATATGAACCGGAGAATATCCTTCTTCCATGGTTCGAAGATGGCCACTGATTTGATGATGGGCAGGGTTTGGAAGAGGTACAACAATCTGGGCAGGACGTTCATTTTAATCGCCGCGAGTCTTCCCATGAGCGAGAGACCGGCATTTTTCCAGCTATCCAGGTCTTTCTGGAGTTGTTTCCACACTGCCTCGTAGTTGTTCTTCTGCAGTTGGCTGTTCTGCGCCGTTGTGTGAACCCCCAGGTATTTGATGGTTTGGGCGATTCGCACTCCCGAGATCTTCTCCAGCTGTCCCTGCCGATTTGTGGGTACATTCTTGGTCAGGATCTTTGTTTTGTCTTTATTGATTCTTAGTCCCGCTAACGAGCCGAACCGTTCTATTTCCTCTAGCCAGAGCTGTATCGTGGATACCGGCCTCTCAACAAAGCAAATTATATCATCTGCGAAAGCTTTGACTTTTATTGTGCGGCCTCCAATCAGAGGGCCCTTCAGGCGTTCGCTTGATCTGATGAACCTGAGCATCACTTCTATGGCCATGATGAATATCAGCGGGGAGAGGGGGCATCCTTGTCTCTTTCCCTTTTGTATTGGGAATTTCCCTGTTGGTCGACCGTTGACCCAGACTCTGGCAGACTGATCTCTGTAGATTGCTCCGATGGCATTTTGGAAGAGCCGACCCATCTCCATTTTTGACATGAGCAAGCTGAAGAAATCCTAGTTTAAGTTGTCGAAAGCCTTCTCCGCGTCTAGGGCCAGGAAGGCGATTTCTTTGTAAGGGTGTATTTCATAGTAGTGGATCAGATCCACCACTATTCTGGTGTTATCCTTGGCTTGCCGACCAGGAGGAAGCCATTCTGATCTGGCGCAATCCAAACTTTCAGCCAGAGTTTTAGCCGTTCGGCCAAGATGCTTGCCAGGATCTTGTAATCTATGTTCAACAATGAGATGGGTCGGTAGTTGGCCACATTTGTGCCATCCGTCCCTTCTTTTGAATTACCATGATGTTGGCTTCTCTCCAAGAGTCTGGGATTATCCCTCCTGTAGCACTCTGTTATATATCTTTTAGGAAAGGGGAGAATTTCGTCTTGAGCGTTTTGTAAAACCTGGCCGTTAGTCCGTCCGGCCCCGGGCCTTGCTTGCGCCCAGCTTTTTGATTGCGTGTTCAATTTCAAGTTCCGTGATTTCTTCATTCAGTGTCTCTATAGGCGATGGCACCCTGCCCAGCGAAGCGCTTTCTAGATACTGTTCTATGCCTTCCTTGTTTATTTGATCCTTAGAGTACAACTTTGAGTAGAAGTTCTGGAACGCACCTTGGATACCCTCTTCCCCCAGGATCGTTGTGTCCCCGACTCGGAGTCTGGTTATGAACCCCTGCTGCTTCTTTTCTTTTTGATTCTCCTGGCCAGCCACTTGCCTGGCTTATTAGCATTCTGAAAGTGTCTTTGTTTCAGAAACTTGAGGTCTTTGGAGAGTTGTTCTACCTCCAGATGGCGTTTCTGCTTCTTCAGCAAGGACAGTTTGTCGACCGAGGCCCGGTTCTTTGGATGTTCTTTTAGAGTCGCTTCCTCCAATGTTATTTGGGTTTGCAAGTCTTGCATTGCTTTTCGCTTTGCTCTGTTCCTGCCGGCGTTTTGTTGTATAAAGTGCCCCCGGAGCACTGCCTTGCAGGCATCCCAAATCACCTCCGGCCGCGTTTCCGGTACATCATTTATCTTGAAGTAGTCCACCGTCAATGCTCGGTACCTCTGTATGTCATCCTCCTTCTTTAGCAAGTTGTCATTGAGCCTCCAGCGTCTCGATGGAGGCCTATGGTTTAGTTCAAACGTGATTGGGCAGTGGTCCGACTGGTCTCTCGGGAGGATTTTTATGTGGGATACCCGCGGCACCAGCGATCTGGACATCCAAACCATGTCTATCCGTGACCAGCTTTGATGTCGGTGCGAATAGAACGTGTAGTCTCTTTCTTTTTGGTTGTGGAGGCGCCAGGCATCTTCCAGAGCAAGGTCCTCAAGCAGGTGTGTAAGGGTCTTCGGGAGAACCCCCGGGGGGTCATGTCCCGCCTTCTTTAGTTGCGCAGTGCTCTGCGTTCTGTCCAGTCTGGAGTGCATTACTCCGTTGTAATCACCCATTATGATCAGGTCGTCATATTCCTGTCCGTCTATGAGTTTCGCAAGCAGTTTGGTGAATTCTGATTTTGAGCCGTTAGGCGCATATATGTTACACACCAGGAGGCGTGTCAGTCCCACCTCTAGCATCACCCCTACTATTCGCCCCTCTGTATCCGCGAACGCCAGTTTGGCTGGTACCTTGTCGCTGATGTAAGTAGCTACTCCTCTCTTTTTTTCCCCTGCTAGGGAGCAAAACAAATTCCCTACACCTTTAGATATCAGATGCTGTTCGTGAGCTTTTTTGATGTGTACTTCTTGTAGGGCCACAATGTCCCATTTGCTCTTCCTCAGTGAGTTGAATGTTCTTCTTCTTTTCATCGGCGAGTTCAGGCCATTGATGTTGTTGGAAAAGCACTGTAGGTGTATTTGTGGCTCATACATGTTGCGTTTCCATTGTGTGTCCCATGTCGCCATCCTTGTCGTCCGGTTTCCGTGACATTGTGGTCTTCTCTGCCCCCCGGTGTCTTCCGGTGGGTCGGGTTGCTTCCTCCGTCGGGGAGTCAAACTGTCGCCTCTTGTTTGCCTCGCTCTGTTCAGGCTGGGTCTCTGTTCTCCCAACTGGGTCTTTCACGAGGTTGAGATGAAACTCCTGAGCCTTGGCCACCGTGGTCAACCAGTACCGTTTTTCCTTGAATGTTACCATGATGCCTTCCGATTTTTCGTCTGTGGAATTGCACCACTACACCTCTCGGCACATTATTTCTTCTCGCGTATGAAGAGGGGACTCTATACGCTTTTTCTATATCTCGATTTATCTCTTCTTCATCCTTGCCGATGATGGTGGACGAAAGCGTGCTGATGATTTTCTGTATATCTTCCTGCGGATCCTCCCTTAGGTTCCTAAAGCGTAGCTTCGTCTCCAGGGTGGTCTGTTCCATCCTCTCCTGGAGTTGCTCTAGCTTAGCGTTTCTCGCCTCCAAGGACTCCACTCTTCTTTGCAGTTTCCCTTGTGAGGTCTTAACCTTGTCTCCTTCTTGTTTTATGGAAAGGATCTCCTCGCGCATCGTCGAGAGTTCCTTTTTCAGATCTGTCCTGAGTTCCTGTAGTTGAGCATCGTGTCTTGCCGCCGCCTCATCCACTTTCCGTTGTGTTGCGTCCTGTTTCTCGGAGAGCCGCTGAAGCTCTTTTAGTATGTCCTTCATTGTGGCATCTTCGTTATTAGCCAACCTCTTCTGGACCCCCTTGGCGTCCTTAAAAATCTTCGGGGTCGTCATTGTTCCCTTGCTGATTCCCCCGGCCAGGACGCCTGTTCGAGTTGTCTCGTCTCGCGTCTTGATCGTCTGCTGCGTCTTGCCGGCTGTGCACACGTGCGTTGTTGCCTGTCTCAATGCCGGTTAGAGCGGCCTGCTAAGAGGGGAGGGGGGCTGTCCCTCTCCTCTTAGTTTCTTTTTAGCTGTGCCGACACACCCCCTTCTCCCTTTCCCCTGGTTGCAAGGTTTCGGCGGCTCCTGAGGGCGTCTTGTGTGCTTTGACCTCTTTATTTTTTGTTTTATTTTTTATTTTTGTTACTCTCCCTCCCCAACGAGGCAGGTGAGGAAGGGGCTGGTAGGGGGGAGAGAGTCTTGATTCCTCACTTTTGCCCTTTCTTTGTCTTTGGGTTCTCTCTCCCCCTCCCGCCCCCCCCAGAGTACCTGTGGTGGTGTGGGAAGAGCCTGACTCAGTTAGTGTGCCTCTCGGGTTCCGTAGATCCCTGGAGGGAGAGTCCTCCTTGTCTTCCAGAGGGGAGGGGGGCGCGAGAATAGAAGGTGTTGGGCTCCTCTCGCCCTTCCGTCTCTTCTCCGTCGTCCCTCAGCCTTGACTCCCTTTGTCTCCTCGTTCCAGTGTCCTTCCCGGGCTCCTCTCGCCCGCGCCGCTCCTCCCCACTCCCGCGCGGTCCTCTTCGTCCTTAACCTCCCCTGTCCGGTCCGGGGGGGGAGTCCTGCTCTCCCTTCCGGTCCTCCTGTCCGCCTCTTTTTCCCCTCCCCGCCGCCCTTCCGGTCCACACACAGGTCCGGCGGTAAACTGTCTCCCCTTCCGGTTTACTTTCGCGCCCTTTTTCGTCACGAAGGCGGGGACGAAGCTCCCTCCAAGATGGCCGTCTTCCCTCACCGGTTGTTCTTTTCCCCGCTACGCACTTTACGGCGCCATCTTGGATCTCCGACCTCTCGCCCCTTCTTCTCTAATTCTTCCCGGGCGCTCCGAAGACCCCTCCGGTGAGCTGCTTTTTCCCTTGTTTCTCTTGGATCCCCCGTTCCTCGGGTCCCGAGCCTCCTCTTCTCCCACCTATCTTCCCGGGGCCTTGGGGTTCGTCTGGTCCTGGGCCCTTGTCTCCCGGTTTGCTGGCGCTATGTTCCCCCTTACTTTTGGCGGTTTTTCCTTTGCGGGGGCGAGTCTCCCTCCTCTCTGCTGTTTCGGGCTGGGCTGGCTGTGTCTGCGGGCTTTTGCCCGCTGCCTGCTCCGCTGCCTGCTTGCCGGTCTGGGCTCTCCACCGGACCCTCGCAGCCCCCCCTCTTGAGGAGAGGGGCACTTCTGGGGTCAGCGATGGGGCCCCCCGGCTTCGCTACCTCTCCACTGCCTGTCACAGCTGGAGGTGAGGGCGCTGGTCACCCTCAGGCCTTCGGAAGCGGTTGGCGACTTGAGGAGCCCTCAAGACGTCCGACCAGCCGCCATCTTTGCCCGACCGGAACCCCCAGAGCACCACTTTTCGTTTTGGTGTTTTTGTCTGTCATGATATTCAGTGACGATAAGGGTCACAACCAATAAGATTGTGGTCTATTCTGACCAGTGAAATATTTCTTCTTCAGCTTGCTGTTTACTTCCAAAGTGGAAAAATTTTACATCTTTTTATCCATCTCCCATAAGCACATGACATTTGGTTTCCCCATACTTTTAGTACACCAGAAAGTGGAACAAGTTGGGAAGAACTTTCAGATATGATTTGCCATCTAATATTTATTCCATTTAGTGCTCTATTCTCACCTTACAAACCTCCTATGATGAGTGTTGTGGAAATGATTGGGGTGGCTTTTGAGTATATGAAAATCAAGGGATAATGATGATGTTCTGTTGAAGTCCCGGACTTCCTTCTCAAGAACTAATTCTGTCTAGGAAACGTCCTCTGCCAAGCTGGAAAAATGCCAGTATGCCCTGCTAAGTGGGTGGAAGGGAGCACCGAGGAAAAAAAGTTGCCTCACATTTGCAGTTGCCAACCCCTGCTTTAAGGATTTTTGAGTTTTCTAAACCAACTTTTAACAAAATTACACTGTGACAGTCTTTTCCATTCACACCACATAGATATGTTGGTTTAATCAAGGGTCATTTAGGGTTAAAGTAGATCTTTTGATTGGTGTTCCCATTATTTGTCTAATGACACTTCCAGACATTCAAGAAATGAGTACCAAAGCAGGTTTTTAAAACCTCCTTTGGCAAGCATTTCTGTCCTCAAAAAACAAACAAACAAAAAGCTTTGACTTACCCAGGGTGGGGGTGAGGGCTATATGCCACTCCAAAGCCCTCTAACAGAACCCTTAAAAGTTTTAAAAATGTACCCAGCTGCCATAATGGTCCTCCTTGGACCCTCCTGGTGCGAGGAAATGATGCACCAGGACATGGGAGAGGCTTCTCCCCCGGTTGCCTGGTGCATCAAATCCTTGTGCCAGGAGGGTCCAAGGAAGACCATAATGGCAGCCGAGTAAGGTTTTTATACTTTTAAAAGGGTTTTTTTGCTGTTTGGGTGGAGGGGTGGGTGCTCTCTTGGTTTTTTTTGGGGGGGGCTCATGGAACCCAAAAACTGAGATAGCTGTGCTTCAGTCAGGAATTACCCCTCTGAAATCACACACGCCAGACAGTACTTGGGAAACTAGTCATTTATTGAAGCAAAATACAGTTTCAGTAAAAAGGAGAAGTAAAAGCAATTCAATGAAAAGCAATTCTGCAAAGTAAATGAGTCCATGAACAAAATACAAAAATTGCAGGAAACTCAAGCAATTAAATAGTCCAGGAACTTGAAGCAAAGGTAGTACACGGCAATCCAATAATCCACAAGGCAAGGAGCCCAAGGAACAAGATACAAGGCAATCCAATAATCCACAAGGCAAGGAACAAGATTTCTTGAACGTTATGTCTATTCTAAACAAAGCCTGGAATCTGAACACTAAGCCTGCTCTTCCACTTTAAGTAGGAAACAAATTCGCTTTCATTTTCACAGCCTTCTGTCTGATTCTTTCGCTCCTATGCTGACCTTGGGCAAGCTGCCTTCTCTGACAGAATTATCTACGATTTACCTCCATCTCTGCCTCCTCTCCGAGCTCATTATAGTTCCCAAGCTCGTTAAAATTCCCACCTGGCACCTTATCAGGAAGTGAAACCTCTTCTTTCCTGACCAGAGAATTCTCATGAAATGCATCTAGAGACACTGGGAAACACACCTTCATCTTGCACATTGAATTCCCCACCAAAATCCCCATTGAAACCAGTATCATGACACTGAGAAGCAGGCTGAAACACCACACTGTGTGGATTGGGCCTGGAGATTGTGTGATGTGGTCCCTTGGCCCAAGCCACACAGGTAAGACCCAGGCACCTACCTGTGTGGAATGGTGCTTTGAATGCAACCAGGAGTGCTTTGAATGCAATTTTTCTGCTTCTTGGCAAGGGGTTGGATTGGATGGTGCATGAGGTCTCTTCCAACTCTATGATTCTATGATTCTTATCAGGTGTTTAATTAATGTGGAACAAAACAGGAACACCTGGTAAGACCCTACTTTGTTCCAAATTAATTTGGTTTTACTGGAGGCATCATTTGGACACCTTCGGTAAAACCACAATAGGTCCCAAGATAAGGACCTGTCTGGATGGGCCCTAAGAGGAAGGTTTTCCACTTACAGGAGTTTGCCCTAGGTTGCTCAATGTGGGTGACTTGCTAATCTTTAGTATTCTCATTTGTTTTTACTGAAAAACTCTTTTTTCTGACCAAATTTGTGCTTAATTAGATCAATCTCATAAATTTCAATGTCTATACTGAACCTGCATTTTAGAATATGGAAGCAATGGCTTGGGAAATAAGCTTTCACTCCATGTCCATGGTTGTATCTATTGATGGAAAATCTTGCTTTGAGGACAAATTCTAGTATAGAGTTCTTCCTTTAATAGAAGCTTTGTCTATACATTCAGCAAAAACTTGCAAATCCAAGCCATCAACAGCTGTATAAGGATAAAAGGGTATCCACATTGTTGACTGTTGAAGTGTAAGCTACAATTAGGCTTCACTGGATGCATTTGGACTTACTTACAAGGGAAAAAGTTCCATAGGATTATATAGTTATAGTTCTCATAGATTTCCACTTCTAAAAGGTCATTGAAAATATGGAGAGCAGTAGAACCTTTAAACATTTTATTCTTTCACTTTTAATAAGTAGCTGAATGACAATTTTCTTCAAAATCTTGAAGGCAGTGGCAAATTTTCCTCTTTCCTTCATTCCCCATCCCTATCAAGGCTGCCAGCTGCACTAAGAGAGCAATTGTTTTTAATGCCCATTAATAAAATATACTGCTAAAGCCAGGCTTGTGTCACTGTTTTAGACATCAGTAAATGTATTAATTATTCATCCTTTTCTGTTCCTGTTACAAATCTCCCATCGCAGAAGGTCATACAAAGGAGACAATAGAAGTTGTGCTGGTTCACAGCCTTTTTCTGTGTGTGTAAGGTTGAGGACTCCTACCCATTTCTACTTGAACGGTAGTCATTTTTCAATGGATCTTTCAAATACAAAAGCATACAGGCTGCTAACTGAAGCCAGTTAAGATCACAGGATTTGAACTGGCGGGAACTTGTCCAAACTTGCTGTTCATTATAGGCTAACCAGATGTAGCATATCCTGAACAGATGACTGCTCAAATCTCGAAGATTCTTCATGATTAGGTGTTCAGAAAAGATATTTTAATTTTATTGGCATTGAGATAAAGATAAAATATTGATGATCTTCACTCTGTGTGGGAGGGGGGAGGAAGTAATCCAGCAGGCTCATTATTGAGTGCCCCGACTTGGAGTGACCCTCTTTGTCTGCAAAATGAACTATGATTTCTGCCTCTAAGACTAACATCTTGTTTTTTTGCTATATTTTTCTGTAAGATTTAATTAATTATCAGAGTTATAAACCTTCCTTCATACATATTTCTAATAGTTTGCAGCTGATTTGGCTTACCAAATAATCTCCAGTGGAAAACAGACAATGAAGTAGGCTGCAGCCTTTCTCCCTGCTCAAATGATGCTGTTGGCTTTGACTCTGCTTCTTCCATAGCGTGCTAGCTCTCTATAAAAGGCTTTACATCTGCATTTGATCCTTTGATGTAGGAAGCACAAGATATGCATCCATGGTGCTTGCAACATCATTCCCTTATGTACTGTAATCTTTAAGACAACTAGAAACAATAGGGATTAGTTCAGATGAAAATTACATCAGAAAGAACACATTAATGCCTTTCAAGTCAAAAGAAAGTGGGTACAAATTCAAGTTTACCTAGAAGCTTATTTCAAGTGCTAGTGCTAGTGCTTGGCTTATTGGAGAAGAAAATTTAGGCTTGCAAAAACAGTTCCCTGAAGTACAATAATGTTCAAATGTCATATAAATATAAAGTCACATTGATTCTTTGCGCTGGATTAAATGATAATATCAATAGCAGAGTCTAAGATTTCTTAATAATCTCTATGGTTATGAGATCAAAGAATTGATAAATGATGACTATATGTGTTCTGGAACTAGAGAAAAAGCTCAATATTCAGAGTAACATCTTCAGATCTTCAGGTCTAACAAATTCAGTGTGGGCTATTACACTTCCCAGGTGTAATCTTTTAGTAGAGTATTCACTCTCTCTCACTCGAAATATATATAGTATCAAAGTGTAGATATAAATGATGCAATTGCTCATTTATTGCCACCATTAAAGAGTATCTATGCTTCAATCCCATACAAATCTGTTCAAGTTCCAAAAATAAGTGTGGCGTACTCCCAAGTAATTCAGTGTGCAAACAGTTTTTATTAACATTTATTTTGATTTTTTTAAAAAAAAATTACATTGTCAACTTAGTTAAACAGTTATAATAGAAATCTTCAACCAGAGTATGGACATAGTAACATACTAAGACCCTACTAGAAAGTCTGCCAAACACTGTATAGACAAACACTGCGTTTTCCATGCATTTCAATAATGTGTGAGTTATGTGCAAAATAAATCCTCAATTTCAGCAAATTTTATTATATTTTTCTCCACACAAATGTTGTTTTCTCTGCAGACTGTGTGGGTAGTTTTTTAAACAAGAATCTTTCCATATGAATTGTAGATTTTCATGATTAGAATCACTGGGTTGCTGTAATAAAATAATAGAAAAACCCTCACAGCAACCCAATCTATCCATACCTAATATTCACCCACTCATGTCACAATACTTTTAAGCCCTAAAAGCTCTGCCATAATTGGCTTTGTAGAGACAGTCAGAGATAACTAGTAGGCCTGTTTTCGAACTTCGGATACATCCGAAATTCGGATGTAATTTGGATGTTTTAGACATTCGAAGCGATTCCGAAGAGAGTTAAGGAAACAGGAAGTGGATTCGTCAGTCTCAGTTGCCATATATTTGGAATATATTCGGAAAGGGCTCGTATGTCATTTCCGCCCATCCCATTGTGTTTAAAATGTTTTAAATATTTTTATTAATGTGTTAAATGTGTTCAATATTTTGTACCAGTGTGGCTAGTTTTGTCAGTAGTAGTAGTCAAAAATGGAGGGAATGGGAATCCCCCAAGTTTTGACTGTCCCTTGTGCAGGTTTCCGTGCATTGTGCAATCGCGGACGCCATTAACGAAGCCATTTCGAATTTCGGAAGTACATCTGAATCAATTCCAAAAAAACTGCTGAAAATTTCGGAAGTTATCAGATACGAGGTGCTAGCACACCCTACATCCGAAGCGAGTTTTGAAGCAGTTTTTTCCATGGTACATAGTATCCATACCAGGCCCTGTCTACACTATCATAAAATACAGTTTGAAAGTGTATTATATAGTTATTGTAGACTCATAATTAAATTTATCTTCGTTGAACTAAGATTGCTAATGGGGACTAATATAGTCCAGGGAGGGTATTTTTCAGAAAAGTAGCCTCTCTTCCATAACTTCCAACTGCACTGATTTGGAAGACAGTGCCAATTAATCTTCTATCTTACCACCTTTTCAGCTGCTTTTAAAATGCCGCAGTTAAAATGCTGTAAACTAAATTCAAAGTGCTAAGATCGTTTGTACTCAATTAACTCATGAGAAGGGTAGGAAGTCTTGCTATTCACAGTAGGTTTAGGCCAAACCAAAGTGCTATAGTCTTTCCTATCTGATGTGTTCTTCTTTCTTAGTACCCTTTTGCCATCTTGATTAAATTCTGAATTTACTAGGCTACACATGGTTCAATTTTAATCTAAAAATGCTGAATATAATATCTTTCAGAAGGCCAGAACCTGACTTGTTTCAAGACTCACATTGCCCACTTAACCAGTTGCCATCTGGCTGCTTTAATGAGTCAGAAAAGCCAAAGGTCCAAAATACCCGAGATAGTGGCTCTCAGCTCTCCAAGGATTTTGTGAACATTTTCAATGTATACAAACACAAAATCAAGTCTACTTTATGGAAAGGAACTAGAATATTAATTTAAGATTGAGACCAAGAACACATCAAGTATGTTAGTGCTAGCCTAGGGACACTGGAAGATTCTAATGTGAAGATTCGCATAGGATGCTGGGCATTATCAGATTGCATTGTGCAGTCTTTGAAACAATTCCAGGTTTGTCTGTTTTTTAAATCTTATTCCTATGCTTTTGTCTGGTCTCCCCAGATAGAGAGCTGCTCACTCAAATGGTCTTCCCAAGCACTTTTTGTAGTTACCCAAGTGGTAGGATGTTATAGGAGACACACAGTTGCATGTGAGGTGGGGAGATACAGTAAACTCAAAAGAAAACTTATAATGCGATACAGAAAAGAGTTGCAGTTTGAAATTTCCTTACCCCTAGATCTCACTCTGACAGATTAATAGCCACACAATTATTTGAGTAATCCATTGATAATCTTAAAATGAATAGTATTGGACTATTGTACATACATAAAATGCAATAAGTATTTAACCTAGAAAAGTTGTTAAATGACAGTGATGAGCCTTTGCTCATGGGTGTATTTTTTGCCTGTTTCCCCCCTGAATATCACAATGGCATTGTCTGCCAGCTTCCTGTATCTAGAAGCCTTCTGTTTTTAATATAAGCCCTTTGGCAATATAGAGAAATGGCATTAAAATATGAATGTCAGAGAGGAAATAAAAAGGTACAGTTTAGATTCTGTAATCTCACTGCCAGAAATAGTAGTCAGGTATTTGTGACGTAAGCCATGCTGAGAATATGAGGAAAGATGTCTAAGAATATTATGGAACTCTTTCTGTCCTTAATTTGAGATATAATTGAGAGGCATGTTCTTCATACATATTAATCAGTTGTGTATGATGTAAGCTATTATTATGAATGAAGGTTACATAACATACACTTAAATGCTTGAGATTCATTCAAGTAATGGGGAATATTTTCATAATTTTAGAAATTTTAAGTAAAAGCAATTCAACATAAACAGGTTTAAGGTAAAGGTCTCTGTATCTACTGAATGTGCTTTGTACTCTCTTAGAGATCCATGTTTTATTATTTTTTCTTGGCTTTTCTTCATGAACGAAGATTCAGGAAGGACTCATCCCTTGCTTTCTACAAGCGCGTTGATGACTAAAATGGCCAATCTGAGATAGGCAAGTCCGGTTGCAGAAAGCACAGCAGAAAGTCTCGTTGGGTGATGTTGCTTCCAAGTTGCAATTCTTTCTGCATTGTCGTTTCTCTTCGAGACTCGTTCAGTGTGACTTCTCCAAAGAGGTTGCAGCATTGTGTATAGTGCGTCTCCAAACCTCCCAATGTGAGGCCGGGGGGACTATTGTTGATGATCAGTCTGGCCGAGCCTGAGATGTTGTTTCAGGGAGTCCTTATATACAGCAACATTCGTCACATAGTCAATCCAGTGTATATTTATCTCCCCTATGTATATCTCCCCAGTGTATATATATCTCCCCTATGAACCATCAAGGACATTAAGATCCTCTGGAGAGGCCCTGCTTTTGATCCTGCCATCTTTGCAAGTGCGTTTGGTGGGGACGAGAGACAGGGCCTTCTCTGTTGTGGCCCCTCAGCTGTGGAACTCCCTCCCAAGCGATGTTAGATCTGCCCCCTCCCTGTTGTCCTTCAGGAGGCGAGTGAAGACTTGGATGTAGAACAAGGCCTTCCCAGAATAAGCTGAGATTGATTTCAATCTGAAATGGGTGACCACTTTTATAGACCGAGTTGAATGTGGTTTTAATGGCAATGTGGTTTTTATGTATCTCTGTTTTTATGTATTTTAATATCCTGTCTTAAGATGTTTTAAATTTGTATGGCATTCAATCAAAACTTTATTACGGTCACAGACCAGCACAATATGGCATTCAAGTTTGCTGTAAACCGGTCTGAGTCCTTCCTTGGAGGTGAGAAGGTTGGGGTACAAAAATTTAAATAAATAAATAAATATTTAGGATTGTGCGAAGACAGTGCTGATGAAAGTGTTCGAGGAGTCGTAGGTGTTGGCGATAGGTGACTCATGTTTCAGACCCATATGGGAGAATAGACAGTACAATAGCTCTGTACACACTGATTTTTGTGCTTTGCCTCAGGTGTTTGTTACTCCAGACTCTATATGCCTTTGCTAATCTGTGATCTATCTCTTTATCAATCTTGGTGTCTGAAGAGATGATGTTTCCCAGGTAGGTGAACTGCTAAATGGACTTAAGCACAGATTTGCTTATGCTGACGTGGGGATAATGGATGGTGTTCTTCCTGTGGTGCGGGCTGGTAGAGAACTTCTGTTTTCTTCAGGCTGACTTCCAGCCCAAACAGCTCTGCAGCTGTTGCAAAGCAGGATGTTAGGCGCTGCAGAGCTGCATCTGTATGGGCGACAAAGGCAGCATCGTCTACAAAAAGCAGCTCATGGGCTAGAAAGTTTAGAGTCTTAGTGCGAGCCCTCAGACGGCTTAAGTTGAACAAGCTACCATCAGTACAATAGTGTATATATATGCCGTCTTCTTCAAGATCTGCCGTAGCCCTTTGGAGCATCATGCTGAAGAAGATTGTAAATAGGGTTGGTGCAAGAACACAACCTTGTTCCACTCCATTAGTTATTAGAAAGTGCTCTGAGAGAGCATCGCCGTATCTGACTTTGCAGTTGACAGCAAAGTGTACTTAACACCTAAGAAAACAAAATGGTTCAAAATGGCTATAACAGTCTGGATGCCTAGACCAAAATAAATTTCAAGATGAATCAAGATCTTAATTAATCAAGACAAAGTAAGATGAATCAAGAACTTAAGCAATCAGGACAAATTAAGATTAATTAAGATCTTAATTAATCAGGATAAATTAATTTCAAGATAAAAGTACAGTTCTATGTTTAGCCAGAAAAAAAATCTAATGTACCTCTTCAGGATGAGTGACACTTGGGGTCTTAGGAGACCATTGCTAAGCATAAATGAGCACTGTGTGGAGGTGGCAAATAAGAAAAGTACAGAAAAGAAAAGAAGAATGCTAATGCAATTGTTGGTTATATCAAAATGAATTCAATGTCCAGATTAAGGAATGTAATACAGCTAGTGTATCACTTATTGAAAATCCACTTGGCCATGGAAACACATGCTACACTGTCTCAGCCTATGACAAAAGGAATGGTAAACCTCCTCAAAGCAAGTCTAGCGTTTAATTAAGCTTCAATGGATGACATACTAGAACATCTCTGTATGTGTTAGGTTGGATTGTGTTTTAATCTGTTTTATGTTTTTTATTTAGGGCTGCATAGGGCTGCATGTCGGTGACATGTTGCCCATATATATTCCATTGTTATCCGCCCCGAGCCTGTAGGGAGGAGCGGAATACAAAACTGAAGAAATAAATAAATAAATAAATAAATAAATAAATAAATAAGTCTTACCAGGAAAACTCTGTGTTAGTGTTGATTTAATGTCACCATAACTCAGAAATGACTTGAAGAAGGTATATGACAACAATATCGCACCAAACCACAGGGAGGGCATCAAACATATATAGTGGCTTACCACAGTTTAAAGCCACAACAATAAAAGGCTTATCACAAACCAGAAAATCAGAAAGCATATTAGATTTGAGAATTATAAGCTGTGTTCACTTTAACAGCCATGATCATTTTGCTTCCTCTGATGACTACCACATTCTATTAAAGTTGTCTATGATAGGTGTCTTTGACATGATATTTATTATTGTTGCATTATAAAGCTGCTCCTCAATATAGAGCTTCATATGGAATTTGAAAGATATATGGTATCTTTAAAATGAGCACACTTATTTTAAAGCACATGCAATGTTCATGTTCCTAATGAGATTCTATACACGAAATACATTTATTTCTTGTATATTTATTTAGTGGTTGTATGAATTATTTTATGAATCCCTCTGCCCTATCAAATCTAATTGATACTGTTTTCTGGCAATAGATATAGACAAGCCTGTGGATATTTTCTGATAGCACTTTTCTTTGGGTCTCTAGTTTTCTTGTCACAGTTTGGCTTAATGACTGTATGCTACCATGAAGTCTAATCTGGCTACAAGGTGAAGTATATGCTCATAGACAGATAGATAGATCTGGACTTTCTCTGTAAACGTGTGTTTAAACCACACTGTGGTATAAAAAAACTATGAATATTTTCCAGATAAGAAGTAGTCAAAGCAAATAATGTTGAGCAATGAAAGGGGGAGGGAAGGAAAGGCATGTACAAAAGTACGACTCATAACTATTCATGGAGAGTGGGAATAGCAAACCAAATATTATTTAAAATAACCAATTTGTCAAGGAGGCAAAATGGGGTTGCTTCTTAATACATGCAAATCACTCTGTCTCAGGCTCCATCACTAATCAGAGAAAGGGATGATGGTTCCTATTTAGCTCAGTTCACTTCCATTGCCATGTGAAAGTCACTTGTCTGTCACCAGCCGTGATTTCAGCTTGTTAATTTCAAGACATATTGACAAGTGCTTTAATTCGCATACAAGATTAATGGGCTTCACAGGGAAGCAATACCCCAGAGTCAGGCAGCCCTTTCACACTTGTAAATTGTCCACATTGTAAAACGCTTTTCCTCCTGTTGTTAACTGGGCTCGAGCTGTTAATAAAGGAGCTTTTGTTTGGCATCTCAGGGTGAGATTTCAATAGGTTGACTTGCAGAGTAAGCACAAACATTCCTCCCCTCCCTGAGAGCAACTGTATTGAAGCTTCTTGCTACTTGCTTCCCAGGAAAACCAATGAAGTTTTATAATGCTGCCTCCTCATTTTGTCCAGAAATAAAGTATAGTGCTGACAAGTTGGGATCTATACCCAAACTTGGATACATTCCTAAAGATTGGAAGAGCTGCAAGGGAGATTGGGATTTTTGAGTGTCATCTCATTGCTTTGCAGTAGGAGCTGTGTGCAATAAGAAAATGAAACACTTTCAAATGATCTGCAAATGGAAAAATAAAATTAGTAGTACATGGGACCTTATCACAAAGGCCTGACAGGGACATGAAGAAGCCATTGCTCCATGCCCTGCATTGCCCGCCTTACCTTCCCCCTTACCTTCCCCCCCTCCCCCTCTATAATTCAGTGGCATGGTAGTGGCGAAATGCATTATTTTCTCTCACTTTTCAGCATGGAGTCTGACTAGAAGTGCCTGTACATTGTGTGAAGGGCTCCATGCCAAAAATGGAGGGGAAGCAGCATGTGGCAGGCAAATTGACCCATCTGATGATGCAGATTATGGAGCTATGATAATAGTGACACCTTCCTATGTACAGATGCTGATGAGCCCAGACACTGGATGTTCTCACATTGTACTTGGAAATAGATACTTTAGAACAGTCATTCTAAATCCTTGATCCTCCAGGTGTTTTGAACTTCAGCTCTCAGAAATCGCAGTCAGCTTACCAGCTGTTAGGAGTTGTGAGAGCTGAGGTCCAAAATAATAATATAATAATAACTTCTTATACCCTGCCACCATCTCTCTGAAAGGACTCAGAGCAGCTTACATATGGGACAAAATGTTCACAAGACATAAAAGCAAAAACAATCCATAAAACAAAACACATTAAAAAAGGAGCATCATAAAATACAACCAAGATAAAACACACTGAATATAATGGAATAGCCATATAGCCATGTATAAATATGTGAGAGGAAGTCATAGGGAGGAGGGAGCAAGTTTGTTTTCTGCTGCCCTGGAGACTAGGACATGGAGCAATGGCTTCAAACTACAAGAAAGGCCATATAGCCCAAAATAAACTACAACAACGCAGTGGTTCTGGCCATGAAAGCTTTCGACAATACAAGAAAGGAGATTCCACCTGAACATTAGGAAGAACTTCCTGATTGTGAGAGCTGTTCAGCAGTGGAACTCTTTGCCCCAGAGTGTGGTGGAGGCTTCTTCTTTGGAGGCTTTTAAACAGAGGCTGGATGGCCATCTGTTGGGGGTGCTTTGAATGCGATTTTCCTGCTTCTTGACAGGGGGTTGAACTGAATGGCCCATGAGGTCTCGTCCAACTCTATGATTCTATGAATAAAACAAATTGCCTTCGAGCTCCATCAGACCAGATTTAAACAAAAACAATGACCAAGATCTCTAAAATGGGCATGACCAAACTATAACATTTATTTATTTATTTATTATTTACAGTATTAATACATCACTTTTCTCACCCCTGAGGGGACTCAAACCGGTTTACACAGAAATAGTGGCAAAATTCAATGCCTTACATTTATACACCAAATCACAAAAGGAGTGGGCAAGGGATAGTGCAAATAGTGTACCATTGGGTCAGGGAAGTGGGTTAAGTCCAAAACAGAGTTCTATCTGGAGACCTAGAGACTGGGCATTTAACTACAATTCTAATCAGAATACATAGAAAATAGGATAAAGCTACACTCTTAGTCAATTAGAAGGTCTTAGATGATGGGTGCCACCAGGAATCTGGAACCTACCTCTCTGTCCTCCCAGCTAAGGTGCTAGCTCAACCATGATCCTGCATTTTTCTTCCATTGCTGCTGTTATTATTATTATTATTATTATTATATCATGCTTTATCTCCCCCAAAGGAGACTCAAAGTGGCTTAACATAAAAGCATCCGCATAACCATTTAAAATATACAAATATATGAACATTAAAACAGGATTAAATATAAGCAGTATTTTAAAAATTGCTAGTTAAGAATCATTAAAACAAAATCAAAGTTGAAAAGTTAAAAACTATAAGACTTCATGCAAGGCCATGAAACTTCATCTCTTTGCATGGGGCTTCACAACTTCAACATGTGTTGCCGTAGCTTTGTATTGTTGAATTTTGAGCATTTTTCAGGTAATTACTAGTCATAGATCTAACATTGCTTCTTTGTCCCAGACTGCTACTAGCTTCAGTACAGAATAATATCTCATTCATTCTATTAGAAACCTCTATCTTAATACTGAATCTAAGGGCCTTATCACATGAATCTTGGAACATGAGCTGCAGCCTTCTCAACCACAAATGGAGTCACTTATCAGTGGCGAGTGAGTGCCATGGAATAGCAGTTTAGTGCAATAAGGTTCTGACTGTTTTAAAAGAAAATAGGTCTCCGTGTGATTTACTTGTTATCCTTTGCTTTAAAATTGAAATGTTTTAATGCTATAGAAATTTTATTTTCATTTTAACCACAACTTTTCTATATGTTCTCATCAATATGTTTTTAATTTATGTCTATTTTGTTAGCCACCTTGAGTCCCAGTTCAGGTACAAATGAATGGTTGGGAAAAGGGTGAGATTCAAAAAAAGAACTATTGGCACTTCATATCCACAGGTTCTGTATCAACAAATTCAACCAACCATATATTGAAAATATATGATATATATATACCACTTCACTTTATGTAATAACGAAAAAACAATTAAAACATTTCAAAAAAAGAAAATATTAGGCGGGGAGTCCAAAAAGTAAACATTGATTTTTCCATATGCTGAACACTACAATGACATGTATTTAGTTATACCCTGGCACTTCTTTGTGTTGTTCTCCATTGTATATAAATAATGTCATTTTATTATTCTATTGTATATAAGAGGACTTGAGCATCCACAGAATTTTGGTATCCACTCTGGGTCCTGGAAACCAAACCCAGTGGATACTGAGGTCCCACTGTAATGTAATAATAAAATGGAATACAAAATAATATATCACTTTGGCAAAAATGGAGAAGAAAATGAAAATTATGGTTTTAACAGTAGTCTATATAGAAGATACTTTAGGACAGGAGTGCAAATCCTAATTTGAAAGTCTTTTATGGCAAATGGTAATTGATTCAACAAAATAGGCTGTTGTTGAAGTTGTTGTTGGAGGGTATAATGGTGGTTTTAGAGAGAATTTATGTATTTCGGGAGAGGTTTCTATAAATGCATGATATTTGGAACTGTTGTTGCAGTTCACTTTTTGTCTCAACTAGTATATTTGAGGCTAAATTGTTTGTATCTTTGTGATCAATCAGCCTGTCATGATCGGCTCACTGAATATGTGTTTAGCATTAAAAGGAGAAAAGAAACTAGTTTTGCCCTTTTCAATGATTGATTTTATATACTATATATATATATATATATATATATATATATAATTAGTACAAAAATTTGATTTGTTATTATGTTGTTTAGGATGGAGGAAAGAAGCCTGAGATGGGACATAAGATTCATATTTAAATATTTGAAAGGATGCTACTCTGAGGAGGAGGCAAACAAGGTTTCTTTGCTTTGGAGACTAGGGGTGCATCTACAAAGACCATATAATGCAGCTTGAAGCTAGCTTGGGGATAGGCTGTCCAAAATGCACACCCCCAATGCACTCACAAGCCTAAAATTGCATGTTAAAAAACTCACCAGAAAGTCCAGAATGTGCCATACAATGTGCTGTTGCTGGCCAGAGTATATCCCATACAGAGCTTAGAACTGGGTCTAGAAAATGTGGGGAGCTTGTCAAGACACCAGTAGTGCACCCTAAAATGCCAAAACATTTGGAAATGAGTACTGCCATGGGTACTCCCATGAAAAAGAAACCACATTATTCCCATGGAGACTCTTGCTTTCTGATCCTTTGTTCTCATTTCCTGTGTCCTACCATGATCCAGTCCTGATTCCAAATGGACAAGAAAATGTGCATTACTGCATCTGAGCAAACAGATTAAGGAAAAATTTCTGAGCTTGGTTCCGATCCTCAAACAGCAGGTTCAGTGACCACCATCTCAGCTTCCAATGGTTCCTGGGGTTTTTGTGTAGCCACTAGGACTGTGCATAATTTCATTTTTAATTTGTGAGTCGTATCTAATTCTTAAGATTTGTATATACAAACAGATATTAAGAAACACAGGGGGGTACCCATGCAAAAACTTAAGAATCAAAATTCTGTAATGCTCAGAAGCCTATCAAAGTCAGTTTCATTTTCAGCGCAAGCGAGGCGAAGCCAAAAAGACTGTGATTCCTCTTTAAATTAATAGCCTCTTCCCATGAGAAAAGAAAAGAAGCAAGTCAGGACAAAACTGAGTGAAAGAGACTGAGAGAGCACAGAATTCTGATGTTTAGGAAGGCAAGGAGCCCTCTTGTCATACAGATTCAAAAGACCCTGCCCTAAACTACAGTTCCCAGAATTCTGCTCAACATCAGAAAGCTGAAGGGAGAGATTTTTTCCTCCTAGCACTGGCCAAAGTGCCAATAAATTGTTGAATCTTCAAAGAGGAGGACGGAATGATATTTCAACACAGGTAAGTAAATCAGTGCTGGGCTGGGAAGAAATATCTAAATTAAAATTATATTGGTTAATATCAGAAACATTCAATTAGATAGGTGTTGTGGTTTTGTGTGTGTGTCATTTCAAAAAAAAATCTCAAAAAAATTGGTAGATGAATATTTCTGAAACTTGGGGGGTGGGATCCCCTGTTATCTTGCATCATTGTAGAGAAAATTCAAGGAGATAGCTCTTGTAGTTGTTTTTTAAAAAAAAAATGTTTGTAAAATCTTTGAAAATTTCTCAAATAGCTGTGGATGAGTGAAACATTCTGAAACTTGATGAACTAACAGTGGTAAATGTGTCTATAACTGTAGCAAGTTTTCTGTTAATATCTCTAACATTGAGGGAGAAAGTCACCCCTGAAGTTTCCTCATTAGCATTATTAATTACTCAATGAAAAGTGATGAAAAAGTAGTTAACTTGTTATAGTTACAATACAGACCCCATCCAATTTTGGAAACATTTTAGAAATAATTTTCCTCCCCAATCTCTAATTTTGTAATTGATCAAACAGGCCTAGTAGCCACCACAAAGTGAAACTGATTAATTTAATCCACCTCCAAAGTGTATTAAAGTGACAGTGTAGAACAGGGGCGGGCAATTATTTTTTCCAAGGGGCCACAAGAGAGCCAAAAAATATTATGGAGGGCTGCACCTAAAGGCTGAACTACATTCTAATCTACATTATTTATTTATTTATTTACTATATATTACACATCATTAATATTAACATATTAATATATCAAGAAATATTCATATATTATTAGTATTAATATCATAATTAGTATATTATGGTGTATATATATATATATATATATATATATATATATATATAGACAAGCTTGTAAAACAGCACTGTTCCGACTTGCTTTTCAATCTGTGACCACCCTGGTTATAGCAGAATATTGTTAAATTGGATTTATTGCTTGTTTTATGTGTCCTGTTGGTTATTGATATGTTTTATGATGTATTTCAATATGCTGTACACCACCCCGAGCCAGTCGGAAGGTACGGTATACAAATCAAAATAATAAATTAATAAATAAATAAAATTAATTATAATATATTGAAATTGTAATATAACATTATAATATATTATTAATTATATTATTATTATAAAATTATTAAAATAATAATAAAAACCACTAAAATAAAATAAAATGAGATAACAGTGGGGGAGCTCCCACTGTTAGCCCCAGCTTCTGCCAATCCAGCAGTTCAAATACATGCAAATGTGAGGTCCTGCTTCTACAAGAAAGGAACATATACCACAGTGCATTCACATTAATAGAGCCTGAGGAGGGACAGGCAAGATTTATTATTATTATTATTTCCAGACTTTTCCTATTGGCAACACTCTTTTCCAAGTGGGTCATTCAGGACCCAGTAATTCAGTTTTACTAGGAAACCAGAGGTTGAGCCAAGCCCTTCTGAGAATTAGAGTGCTGAGATGCTGAACTTCCTCACGGAAAGGTTGCCAGTTCAAATCTGGAGAGTGGAGGGAGCTCCCACTGTTAGCCCCAGTTTCTGCCAACCCTGCAGTTCAAATACATAGTAAACCACACACCCCATACAGAGACCCCAACCCGCCTTTACCTCTTCCTCTTCCTCTTCTTTCCTCTTCTTTCTCCCCGCGGCTTCCTTGCCGAAGAGAGGAAGGCGAGGGCAGCTACAAAGCAACATGATGCTTTGTGTCCGGCAAAAAGAAAGGGAGAGAGGGAGCAAAATGCCTTCTCCTGTCCCTCGTTGCGGCTCCAGAAGAACTTCCGCAGCAAGCTCTGCCTCCCTGAGGGTGTCTGCGCGATGCCTCCTGTGGACCCTCAGAGAGACCCCCAGAGAGACCCTCAGAGAAACCCTCAGTGAGGCGGGGCTTCCCGAGGAAGTTCTTCTGGAGCTGCAACGAGGGACAGGAGAAGGCATTTTGCTCCCTCCCTCCCTTTTTGCCAGACACAAAGCATCACGTTGCTTTGTAGCTGCCCTCGCCTCCCTCTCTTCCGCAAGGAAGCCGCGCTGCCCTCGCCTCCTGCTCTTCGGCAAGGAAGCCGCAGGCTGGATGGCATCACCCGGAAGGCCAGATCCGGCCCGTGGGCCGTAGGTTGCCCACCCCTGGTGTAGAAGCACTCTAAGTCATGGAACAATGGATTCATATTGCAGGAAGAGAGATTCCATCTAAACCAGTGGTTCTCAACTTGGGGGTCCCCAGGGGCTTTGGCCTACAACTCCTAGCTAATTTGCCAGCGGTTAGGATTTCTGGAAGTTGAAAGCCAAAACATCTGGGACCCACAGGTTGAGAACCACTGGTCTAAACACTAGGAAGGAGTTCCTGACAGCAAGAGTTGTTTGATACTGGAATATCTTACCTTGGAATATTTTGGAGTGTCCTTCTCTGAAAGTTTTAAAACAGAATCTGTATGGCAATCTATTGGGAGTGCTTTGATTTGTTTTCCTATATGACAGGGGGTTGGAATCCATGATGTTTGTGATCTCTTTCTACTTTATGATTCTATGGTAGCTGTTTCTGAAGGAAACTGTTTCATGGAAAAGGAGCCAGAAATCTATTGCAATGAAAAGTTGGATTATGTGTTTCATGCCTGAGATGCTAGAGTTATTTTTTACCCATGTATGGCAAGCACTGTTAGTTACTTGGATAGTATCAAGCCTGAGAAATTCAGGAGCAAATCTGTCTCTTCGGGCTTCAACTGATATAAGTATCTGTACCAGAGAAGACATCAAAGGACAGTTGTTAAGAACTGGGAACTTTAAAAGGATTCATCTACAATGCCGTATTATGTAGTTTGAAACCGTATTGTATGGCAGTGTAGATGGGGTCAAAGACAAGTATGATGGGTGGCTTGCCATGAAGTCTACTTGTTTTTGGACCTTCGTGGTAATACTGTGTGCTTGTAGGTCAGTGAAAGGATCCCTCTGCTACTGAACCAGGGCTCCCAGTAGTTGAATGAAAAATGTGAAACTGTCCAGCTTGTCATATATCCTTTTCTGTACATGTTGCCACAAAGCTTTAAACCTTTTTTCACAGGTATGGTTATTTCTCATGGTCCCAAAAAGAACTGTTTATCTTTGGCAAAACATTTTGCATTTTGCGAAAATGGACAGATACTGGAAATTTGTATTTCTACTATTATTTGTATTTCTACAACTACTTTTAATACATTGTGCTTATACTATATTGAATCTTGATAGTTTATTAACATTATTTTTTGTTCATACAGTATGGTGTATGAGATTTTTTTAAAGTGTTTATTTTGTCTTGTTTCTGGAAAAATCCCAACTGGAAACCCCAGAGAGCCATTGTCAGTCAGTGTCAACAAAGTGAGCCAAGTAGATTAATGGACTGCATATAAAGCAGCCTCAAGTATTTCTTTGTCAATTTCTTAGAGGGTGGCTTTATTTGCAAGTGAAATTTTACCTCAAATTCAGAAATAAGGCACACAGAATATTACAATAGACATTCTGTTGGTGGAAACAAATATTTAAATGTTTAAAGAAGCATTGAAGGGGAACATGAACTTCTAAGGGGAATCATGAAGTCTTGGCCACATCTAAACTTCAGCCTGCTTGTTTAGTACTGGATTTTTGCTGTATATATAACATTACCTGTGTATATAACATTCTGTCACAATACAGTCATAATGTAGGCTTCATAAAGTGCAGTTAGAAAAGCAATAGATGTTATTGAAGTATTGTTAGGAAGAAAACATATATCGGTCTCAAAACAGTTAGGTTTTTATCAATAAATTTAATATTTCTGAAGGTTAAAACCAGCCTCTTTATTTGCAGTGTAGTAAAGTTCCCTTTACTGTCATAGATTCCAATAAATTGTTAAATGTAATATCCACAACATCCACAAGAGATTTTCATTTTATTTTTGGTACAACAAACACAAAAGACCAGAAGGCTGAAAAATGTGTGCTAGGAAGGGAAGAGGAATCAGTCACTAGTAACATCTGCTGTACTTTTATTTTGTAATTTGAACATTAGACAGCCTCTAGTTTTCTAATCACTCATTAAAATATTAGGAATATATTTGGTTGCAAAGAAGCCTTCTTCAAACTAGGACCTTACAGTTTCTTGGCCTTCTGTTTCTATCATTCCAAGGCAACATGCTGGAGAGAGATAGTGAAAACTAAATATGAAAGCTGTGTAGGTTAAGCGCAAATTTTGCTATGCTGGCTGGGGATGATGGAATTGCAACTGAAAACAGCTGGAAGGAATTAAGTTCAGGAAGGCTGCAGAACATTTGTGTGGTAGCCTTAATCTAATTAGGCAACCTGAAATAGCTGCACAGCTTTTTCCTGCATCTTCTTGTGGGAAAAGAAAGAGAAACTTAGAGTGGATCAAACTACATTCATCTCATCTACACGTGCCTAAGGTCGCCCTTGGAGTTTTCATGTCCAACTCACAAACCACTACACAATTGTGTCTCTCAAATATATATAATATCAAAATTAATAAGGATATAGAGCTCAATCCATACCCCAACCCCCCATCACCTGGTTTCATTTATTCTTTATATTTTATGGTTATGTTTCCCCTATTTTAAATGAAGATATATATTTTTCAGATAGATTTATTTCATGTCCTGGGGTGGGTCTAGTCAGTCTGTAGTAGCAAGAGCAGTGAGCCTTTTTATATCACTCTTTGGTGTATATCAGTTCCATTTAAGTGTCTTATTCCCTCCGCTTTTCCAGTATTTTGGAGGGGGGTGAGATATATTCAGTTGTAATTGCTTAAAACCTTGCAAAAGAAAGTTTCATGAAAGCATCAAACTCTTTTTGGTTTATCCTGATTGTTTCTAACAAATCTGTGTTGATTACTATTCATAATCCAGTTTCTCTTCCAGCATGTAAAGAACCAAATAGTTTTATGATTTGGTTTAATTCTGTCTCTGGAATTGAAAAACAGCTAATCAGCCTGTAATTCCTTGTTTTCTTCCTTTCATTTTTAAACCCTAAATAATATATTCACTCTTGTGCAGGCTTTTGGGGTTTTCACCAGCTAACACCTTCTGAATCCCTGAGTAGCTACCATAAGGCCTCACTATGCAGATTTTTTTTTCATATACTGCAATTTGCTTTGTTATCCTGTCATTCTATAAATCCATGGGGCAGCCAGGCTTTATTTGCACATAGTCAGACACTGAAATCCCTTGGATTTCCTGCAGGCTAATGGAATAGGGAGGTGGATAGAGCAATTTGTTAGACTAGGGCCTAAATCAATGTATGATAGCTATGCTAATAAATCATAAAAGTTTTGTATGGCCTACACACTATTAAATATTAAAGCAGGATTCAGTGAAAATACAGGAAAATACTCCTTGGGGTATCGTTAATGCACATGCCAGAAATCCAAGAAGTTTAGCACATGGAGAAGATGAGAAAAGTGGTACTTCGAATGCTCTCATTTAAGATTAACAGGATAAAGGGAGGAAGTGTGGAAAAGGAATGTAGCAACTCCTTTATGTCTAAGTGGTTTTTATTTCAGCATGAGCTTTTGTGGATATACCACTTCATCACATGGACCATGAGAAGCATGGCGGACCACCTGTCAACAGAAGGGATTCATATCTTTCAATCCCTAATTGTCCCATTTGAAGTTCTGTCTTCCCATCACATGTGTTTCCCTCTTCAGTTTCCCCCCAGTTTTCCCCTGGTTCAAAACATCACATGGAGAATCTTCAGGGAAAAAATCAATATCTAGAACCTAGATTACTATGGAAACCAGTTCCAGGCAAAGTGATGGAAACCATTATTAAAGAAAAAATTACTAGGCACATAGAAGAACAGGCATTGCTGAAAGAAAATCAACATGGTTTCTGCAAAGGCAAATCATGTCTTACTAACTTGTTAGAATTCTTTGAGGGTGTAAATAAACACATAGATAAAGGGGACCCAATTGATATTGTTTACCTTGACTTTCAAAAGGCTTTTGACAAAGTCCCTCACCAAGGCTCCTAAATAAGCTCTTCAGCCATGGAATCAGAGGACAGGTCTTGTCCTGGATTGGAACCTGGCTAAACTGTAGGAAACAAAGGGTGGTAATAAACGGACATTTCTCTGGGTGGAAAGAGGTGAGAAGTGGCGTACCCCAAGGTTCAGTTTTGGGTCCATTACTTTTTAATTTATTCATTAATGATCTGGATGTAGGAGTAAATTCTGAGGTAGCAAAGTTTGCAGACGACACTAAATTGTTCAGGGTAGTTAAAAATGAAACTGATTGTAAAGAGCTCCAGAAAGATCTCTCGAAATTGAGTGAATGGGCAACGAAGTGGCAAATGCATTTTAACCTAAACAAGTGTAAAGTCATGCACACCGGGGCAAAGAACCCCAACTACACCTACAAAGCTTTCCGAGACAAACCAGGAAAGGGATCTTGGGGTTTTGGTGGACAGCTCAATGAAGATGTCAACCCAGTGCGCTGCAGCAGTGAAAAAAGCAAATTCTATGCTTGGCATGATCAGGAAGGGAATCGAAAATAGGTCAGCAAATGTTGTATTACCTCTCTACAAATCGATGGTAAGGCCACATTTGGAGTACTGTGTACAATTCTGGTCTCCGCACCTTAAGAAGGATATAACGGAACTGGAAAAGGTACAGAAAAGGGCAACAAAAATGATCCAAGGGATGGAGCGGCTCCCTTATGAAACCAGGTTGCAACGCCTTGGTCTTTTCAGCCTTGAAAGACGGCGTTTAAGAGGTGACTTGATCGAAGTGTATAAAATCATGCATGGGATAGAAAAGGTGAATAAAGAAAAACTATTTTCTTTGTCACAAAACACTAGAGGACTAGAGGGCACTCCCTGAAGCTCCAAGGTAGGAAAATTAGGACTAATAAAGGGAAATATTTCTTCACCCAGAGGGTCATTGGGTTATGGAACTCACTTCCAGAAGAGGTTGTGACAGCTGTCAGCCTGGACAACTTCAAGGCAGGATTAGACAGATTCATGGATACCAAGTGTATCGGTAGTTACTGAAAAGGACATTCAAGTGCCACCTCGGAGTTGGTTGAGGTAGGCAGGATTGACCTGGGTACTGGTTGTGGGGGGTGGGGAGCAGGTCAGGGTTTTGCCCTCCCTACTGCTCTAGATCCCCGTGTACAACTGGTGGGCCACTGTGTGATACAGAATGCTGGACTAGATGGGCTGAGGTCCGATTCAGCATGGCTCTTCTTATGTTCTTATGTTCTTAACCATCCCATTTTGGGAGGAAAGCAGGAGAATTTAAAACTTCTTTGTCTTTTCCCATGCCTTCCATCTCTTTATGAGGCCAGTGTAATTTTAAAACATTTGCAACCATCTCATCTTGCAGGGCTCTGCTTGCCTTCATTAGAACAGTGTAACATAAAATCCCTTTGACTTTTTAAATAAATGTTTTTTTTATTGCAAGTTTTCATATTTTACACAGACAACACATAAAATAAAATCCCTTTGACTTGATAAGTCCTTCCCATGACTTCCTTCCCTTTATTAGATCAGTGTAGTTTTAAAGCCAGGAGTAAAAGATCGCTGCTCTATAGAAGACCGACTAATGGTTCCCATCCTATGTACTTTTTAGCTGGAACTACAGCTGTAATGTGGTAGAATAGAATAGAATAGAATAGAATTTAATATTTGTTAATCGCCCTCCATTAGGCATGAGAAAAATGAAACGGAAATTAAAAGAAATCGTAAGTGATTCGTATGTAATGGGCCTTTCAAGTTTATACGGATCGCAAGGCCAATCCCGGAAGTGGACTTTCTTTACGCACCCCTGGGCCCAAAATTTCGTTAGATTATTAAATATTTCGTTAGATTATTAAACAGGAAATTTCCCCCCTCCAAAATAGCTTTGCAGACATAACTCACAGTGAAATCGGGGCCTTTCCATGCTTGAAGCCTAATTAGAGTGGAAGGCCTCCTCCAGGAAGTGAAAAGGGAGCCGGAAACCATAGAGAGCCCGAAATCGGGACTCCTAAAGGGGCTGGAGGACTGACGAAAAAAGCGATTTAAACACCCAGGAAGGGGGTTTAGATAGAAGAACAGAGTAGGAGGACATAAGAACTGCTGAGAGAAGGGCAGCAGGAGTGAAAAGAGCACGGAGAGGAAAAGTAAGAGTTCAGAATCAAGAAAAGCCATAGAGTTCCAACGGAGGTCCTAGACTGCTATGGTAAAACTGAATGGGGAAAAAAGATGGAGTGAGGAGAACTCTACAGATTAGCAAGGCCTGCACCAGAGGTAGGCCTAGGCATTTATTTAATAATATTAATAATAATAATATATTAATGCATTATATGTGTCCCTGCAAAGGAACCCTATCCTTTAATAATATTAATAATAATAATATATTAATGCATTATATGTGTCCCTGCAAAGGAACCCTGTCCTTTAATAATAATAATAATAATAATAATATATTAATGCTTTATATCTCCCAGCAAGGAAACCAAGGGAAATGTTGCCCCTTGATTTGCCTGTGTTTAAAACAGTATCAGTCCTGTTTCCCTGCTTTGCCTACTTTAGAACTACTAACGAAATTTCGTAAGTAATTAAGTTACATTTCCGAAATTTTTGGGAAAATTTTTGTAAGTCTTTGATATACTAATCAACCCCCCCAATTTGATTTTAGAATCCCGATTTTAGGATTCTAAAACATGCCTATCCTCCATCATAGATGCTCCGGGTGGTAGGAGCTCTGAACAAAACTGCTCTCCCATGTTCAGAGCTCCCTCCTTTCAGGACATTTCAGCTTCTTTTCAACTACCATGATGGCCAGAAGTAGCTTAATGTCATGTGTCCATGACTCTCCCTGCTTGAAAGAGGCTGAAGTATCCTAGGATGGGAAAATTTCTCAATGTGTTGTGGTCTATAGACCCACTTCTTCAGATGCACAGCTAGGGACCTCATCATATGGGGCTTTTTTTTCACCCTGTTCTTGTTGATGGGGCCTGCTGAGCGTCATTGGACGATGCTGGCTTGGACCTGCCCACATTCCTCTCAGAGTGGAGGTGAAGCGTGTTTGGTAGCTCCAATTGAGCAACCTGCACTTTCCTCTCCATTTGCCCATATGATGGAGGAAAGGGCAGCAGAGCAATGCATGTTGCCACCCTTTCTCCCATATGATAGGGACAGGGTGCCCTGTCCCATCCCCACCATATGATGGATAAAGGAGAGAGTGGGGCACTACAAGCCACTCCATGCACCTTCCCTTTCGCTGGCGACTGCCAGAAAAACAGCACGGCCCCAGGGACTATGTGAAGAGGTTGTAAGTAATATCCAGGCCTCAAGACATTAAGCATATTTACAGAATTGTGACTGGGGTGCAATCTAACAGGATCCAGAAACTTTGCCCAACATTGACAAAGGGCTATGTAAAGTTGTACCAAACTTTCAGATCTTTGTAATGGTCAGATAATTTTGGTGTATGAAATCAATATCTCTTTACCAAAAATCAGGGTTTTGTGTTCAAAAAAGAGATTCCTTTTGTAATATTCATAGTGGTATTTATTTATTTATTTACTGCATTTACACCCCGTCAACCTCACAACCCCCGAGGGGGGGACTCAGGACAGCTTACAATAAGCCCTGTTAAGATACCATGGCCAAGTCAGACTTCCCAAGGTACGGGCGCAGCTGGCGCACAAGTCTTAATTGTGCAAAAGCTCCCCTGGCCACCACCAAGACTTGGGCTTCCAGGTTCAGTGATGAATCCAGGATCACTCCCAAGCTGCAAACCTACATCTTCAGGGGGAGTGTAACCCCGTACAACACAGGCTGTAAACTTATGTCCTGTTCAGCCTAATATCACAAGGTAATAGAGGTAACAGGAGAACCTCTGTCTTGTCTGGATTCAATTTCAATTTGCTAGCCCTCATCCAGTTCAACACAGCAGTCAAGCACCGGTTTAAGGTCTGAACAGCCTCCTTAGTAACAGGTGGGAAGGAGTGACAGATCTGGATGTCATCTGCATACAGATAACACCGTACTTTGAAACTCCGTATGATCTCCCCCAGTGGCTTCATGTAGATGTTAAATAACATCAGGGACAGTACTGAACCCTGAGGGACTCCACAAGACAATAGTTGTGGAGTCAAACAGGTGTCACCCAGTAACACTTTCTGAGACCGACCCTCCAGAAAGGACCGGAGCCACTGCAAAACAGTACCTCCAAAAATTCTTTTGCGGCCAATATTGCGTCCGCTAAGAACCGTTCAGCTGAGCTGTTTCGAGTTGTCAGGGATCTCGCTCTGAGGTGGATTTAATAGTCCTCTGACAACTCAAAACAGCTCAGCTGGACGGTTCTTAGCGGACGCAATACTAGCTGCAAGAGATCTTTATTTGCAGCCAATATTGCTGCATCATAGCTCCTTAGAAAGGCAACTAGACATGCTTAGACTGACCCGCTCCACTTCTGCCATCACACATGCTCTAGCCACCTCTTCTTTCACTTCATCGCTGCCAGCTCCTCAGTAAACCAAGGGGCTGGTTTAGCTCGGTTACTCAAGAGGGGGCATTCTGGAGCAATCGTGTCTATGGCCCTAGTCATATCCCTGTCCCAGAGAGAGACCAGAGCCAGACTTGCATGAGAGTATGCCTTTAAAAACCTTTAGGTTGCATCTACCAAAATAATCCAGAGTACTATGATCTAGAATTCCAAAGGATAAAGTACAGGAGCACCCAGGGCCCTTTTTTCATCCAGACACTTGGCTAGACTGGTATCACTATGGGGCCACTGCCATTGTTTTACCAGTCAAAAGCAACATCCTTGCAGAGCCTTGCTGGTGTTGCTTTTGGTGACGTCAGAAGAAGTAATCACCAGAAGCCAGGCTGAAGGAGCTGTTTCTAGATAATGATACTGTGGAGTCTGTTTAACACTGGGCTGGACTGGATTCAGCTGTATATACTTCAAAACACTAGGGACTGTCCAGAACTACCTGGAAGCTCTGAAACAAATTATGCTTCTTCTCCTCCCAGAGAAAGCAGCTAGCTACATATCATGTAGACCAGTGGTTCTCAACCTGTGGGTCCCCAGATGTTCTGGTCTGCAACTCCAAGAAATCCTAATAGCTGATAAATTGGCTGGAATTTGTGGGAGTTGTAGGCCAAAACACCTGGGGAGAACCACTAATATAGACTACTCACAGAAGTTACAAAGAGAGTCTTTTTTATTTGGCCCATGTAGGCCCACCTACACTGCCATATAAGATCCAGATTATCTGCTTTATTTATTTATTTATTTATTTCTTCGATTTTATATTCCGCTCCTCCCTGCAGGCTCGGGGCGGGTAACAATGGAGTATACATGGGCAACATGTCCTCAACATGCAGCCCTACAATACATAAAAACAAATTAAAAACGCATCCGACGAATTCCAAATACAAGGGGCATACTGGAAATTTACAGTATGCTGTCCATTGAGGCCTAAGGGAATGCTAGTCCAAAGAGGGCGGTCTTACAGGCCCTTCTGAAGGGTACCAGTTCTAGGATGGCCCGGGTACTGTCCGGCAGAGAGTTCCACAGGGCTGGAGCTGCCGCAGAGAAAGCTCTCTGACGAGTCGCGGATAGGTGGCAGGAGCGGACTGGTGGTATAGTCAGTAGGTTCTGTTCCTCTGATCGCAGTGATCTCGGGGGCAAATACGGGGTAAGGCGGTCCCTCAGGTACGCAGGCCCTAGACCGTGCAAGGCCTTAAAGGTTAATACCAACACCTTGAAGACAATTCGGTACTCAATAGGAAGCCAGTGCAGCTGCCGGAGGATGGGCGTGATGTGCTCTCTCACCGACGAGCCCGTCAGCAAGCGAGCAGCGGCATTCTGCACTAGCTTGAGTTTCCGGATTGTCGACAAGGGAAGGCCGACGTAGAGGGCGTTACAGTAGTCTAGTCTCGAGATGACCGTCGCTTGGATCACCGTAGCCAGGTCGTTCCTGGACAGGTAGGGTGCCAGTCGCCTAGCCTGTCGTAGGTGATAGAAGGACCCCCTGCAGACCGCGGCGACCTGAGCCTCCATGGTCAGCAGGGAGTCCAACTGCACACCCAAGCTCTTAACCGAAGATGACGGGCTAAGTTGCCCGCCGTCCAGGGTAGGCAACCGGCACCCACCCAGCCCAGGGCGACCGGGCCATAGGATCTCCGTCTTCGACGGGTTCACCTTCAGCCGGCTGGCGCGCAGCCAACCAGTCACGGCTTCTAGGCATCGATGGAAACAATCGGTGCGGTATCCGGCCTGCCGTCCATTCTCAGCAGAAGCTGGGTGTCATCCGCATACTGATAACACTCCAGACCAAAGTCGCGGGCCAGCTGGGCCAGGGGTCGCATATAAACGTTGAATAATAAGGGGGAGAGGATGGCCCCCTGGGGACCCGCAGTTGCGGGGATCTCCCGGAGACCTCCCACCCCTCCACACGTTGTCCCCGGCCCCGGAGGAAGGAGGCCACCCATTGAAGTGCGGTCCCCCACTCCGGCGCCGGCTAACGGTGGGTCAACAGTGCATGATCTACCGTACAAACGCTGCTGTCAGATCTAACAAGACAAGCAGGGCTGACCCGCCCTGGTCCAGCTGGCGCGGTTGGTCTGTAATGGCGACAAGCACGGTCTCCGTCCCATGCCCAATACGGAAGCCGGACTGGTAGGGATCAAGTCCAGCTGTGTCATCTAAGAACCGCTGCAGCTGATCCGCTGCTGCCCTCTCAATTACTTTGCCCAAAAGGGCAGGTTGGACACAGGCCTGTAATTGGAGGGAGCTGAACTGAATTATATAGCAATATAGTCTCATATAATCCATTTCTAAAATAATCTGGATTATTTGATTTGATAATCTGGATTATATGTCAGTGTAGATCAAGATGTAGACACACCCTGTCACCTTGTCATGGTGAGTGGGCCTGTGTGTTCCAATGAACCTGTGGCCGCAACAACTAGAGTCGTACACTCCCAGGAGCAGCCGCGGGGGAAGTTTCAGACCAAGCAGGCATCTGAGCAGACATGTATTGGAGAACATTGCCCAAGTTTAACTGCCCATAATTTCAATACAAAGAAGTTTTGTCTTGCCAAATGATAAAAGGAATTAATAGGAAATTAACCAGAGAAGAGGCTTTATTTAAGAACCATTTTATGTGTTATTTTAAGAACATTTGAAAATTGGTTAATGCATCATAAATGAGTACATGGAATACTTTTGCTTCAAGCGGAAGAAGGCTGGTTTCAAATCTACTTCTGGAACCTTGCCTCCATGTGTCATAAAAAGACCTTGGAAGTATTACTTGTGGGGGCTACAGCCTACAAAATCCCAAACTAGCATGGACTGTGAAAGATTTGGAGAACTGTAATCCAAAGGTAACTTTCCCAATCTTTTAATATTAGCCTTTCCACATTATGCCTACAATATAGCTAAAGTTAACTCTAATAAGTTCTGCCGAAAGCAATGCAGTTTGTTAATTCTGATTGATTTGTTCTACAGGTCTCATGTTGTTTGCTTGTATTTAAAAAAGAATATGGGAAAGGGGACCATAAGAAAGAACTTTGAGATCTATGGAAATGCAAAACATGTGACAAAGAGAAAAATGTTTCTTTCCCAAATCAAGACTGTTTGTGTTCAATTAATATCACAAGGTAATAGAGGTAACAAATTACTAGTCCCTTGAACACATGTGGTGCAGTTGCTTATGCAAATTCTTACAATAGACTTGCTCAGAAAATTGCAAAGTTCATCATTTTCTGTTACATTTGCTTGGGTGAAGAATTGGATTGTGATCCATCATTCCAGTTGCATTAGTTGTGCTCCAATATATCACATTTTACATAGTGAAGTGAAAGGATGGATGGCATTAGGTATCATGAACCAAAACATTTCCAAAGAAATATGGGGAATAAAAGCTTGCAGCTCTTCCTTGAACCTGTCTGGAAGATTTCTCTCTCTGAGGAATGTTTTTCTCTTCTAAATGCTTTGGCGTTTTGGTGTTATTCAGTCATGGTCTATAATTATAACAGTAATATTTAAGATTATAGAATGACAAAACATTTATAGAATAAAATCAAAAGTTCACGAAAGCATGAAATTGCATTAATTCCAATGAACTGTTAGTAATTATGCAAGGTGATAAATTTGGCTTGCTCTAATTATCCATAGCAAGTATTAGGATGTTCTTATTTCTTTGTTTAGTGTTTGGGAGGACAAGGCTGTCTGACATTAGTTCTCAAATTAAGTTAGCATGATTTCTAACTAATTTCTTGCATTAATTACAAGATCTCAAGATTAAATATTCTCTCTACTTGAATGGCTTGCCTGAGAAATCTTTGTCCTTATTGCTTTGCATCCAATTTTATTACCTTTATCCTGTTTTCATTAAAGCAGCACAAGGCAGTTTTCCCATTTGTGCTGTAACGTAGATCAGATTGAGAAAGAACAAGACCAGATGCAAACTTTATGGTTCAAAGGAAACTGATACTAGATCTCTCTTGTCACTCGTAACCTCTTAACATTTCCAACCAGAGTGAGCAACTGTGGATGGTCTTGAGAGTCCAATTTTACGTCCTTTGGACACTGCATATATGGCAGGTTTATCAAAAGTTCAATTGGTGCTGTTGTCAGAGGTCTCTGTCCTCCTTAGTGTGCTGCAGCTCCCATTTGGTCCAGTAAGACACACAGGAGTTGAAGACAGGACCTGAAATCAATTAATACAGCTCTGGCCAAAGTGGACATTGGGGGATAGACATTCCCAAAACCAGCATCGTTTTCAAGTATGGACATGGGTATTATATAGAGCAGGAGTTCTCAAACGTTTTCAGCTGTGGAGCCATTTTTGAAACAAAAGTTTCTTGTGAATTCCCAAGAAATGTTTATATATTATATTATATTCTAGTGGTCCCCTGCCACACATTGCTGTGGCCCAGTCTGGTGATCTGGAAAATAAAGTAATGAGAAAGTGTTAGTTTCTAATCTATGTAATGACTGATGCTTGTGGGGAAACAGTATATGTTGTTTCTTTGTCAGTGTTTACGTAGAGATTGTCTGGTTTGCCAACTCTGGAACATGCAACATAGAATTGTCCTTCTTTAGGGGTCCCTTTCAAAGCTATGGTTCTATATGTCATATACATGTGTGTGTGTGTGTGTGTGTGTGTGTGTGTGTGAATCATATATATGGCTGGATGGTTCTTTGTCAGGAGAGCTTTAATTATGTTTTCTTGCCCTGGTGAAGGGAGTTGGACTGGATGGCCTTAAGGCAGCATTTCTCAATCTAGGGGTTGGGACCCCAGGGGGTGGGTGTCATGAGGTGGTGTCAGAAGGATTGTCAAAGACCACCAGAAAGCACAGTATTTTCCGTTGGTCATGAGGGTTCTGTGTGGGAAGTATGGTTCAATTCCATTGTTGGTGTTCAGAATGCTATTTGATTGTAGGTTAGCTATATAATGTGCAATGAGGCAAAATTGTGTCCTGAGATGGTTTTTAAGCAACTTTTAATGTGGATATAAGTGATTTTAATGTTTGTATATATTTAAGGTTTTTTGTTCCGGCATTGAATGTTTACTGTATATATGCTGTCCTCCGCCCTTAATCCCCTGTGGGGTGATAAGGGCAGAATATAAATGTTATAAACAAATAAATAATTCCCAGCAACTACAACTCCCAAATGACAAAATCTTTTTTGTGATGGTCACTCCTTGGGTTAGTAGGTGTCTTGTGGCCAAATTTGACGGCAATTTATCCAGTGGATTTTGAGTTATGATGTCACTCAAAATGAACAAAGTGTTTTAATATATAGATTATATTTTATATAATGTATATATATATCAAGCATGGGCCAAGCCAGTGGCAGATGGATGGACAGTATTTGTGTGAACTAATTCACACAGTGCAAAAAATTGCAATATTCAAAACAAAGAACAATTTTTACCAACGTAAACTTAACAGTATTTCAATGGAAGAATCCAGGGGCATCCAATCTAGCTCCCTTCTGCCATGCAAAAAAACACAACAAAAAACAAAAAACAAACACACACACACAATCAAAGCACATCCCAACATCTATCACCCAGTCTTTGTAATAATAATAATGCAACCCCAAGAGGCCATCCAACCCTATCCCTTTGTACCAGGCAGGTAAAACACAATCCAATCCCTCCTGGCATATGGTTCCCCTCCTCCGTGTAGGTCCTTCCGAGGCAATGGGGAAGAAAAGGGGCCTTCCCTCCAATCCTCCCGCTTGTTCTTTCTGGGGAAGGAGCCTTTGAGTTCTGTGAGACGGAGGAATTCACAGGGCCCGTGAGAGAAGAGCAGATGCCTCTGGTGGTTTGGGGCACCATCTGGGCTGAGGGCTGCATTTCCAAGCACTTTTTGCAGTGCACACAGGCCCTACCCCCAATACAGTAGGTCATGCCCTCTTCACTCCAGAGCAGGAAAGTGCACTGGGTTCCCGTGAGCTCTTTGGGGTTGGCAAGGGTATGTTCTAGTTTGGGGTCTGCATGTGCATAACAGGCCCTCCAGAGATGGATGAGGGTAGCCAGGGCTGGGGTGGCCAGACACAGATGCCAGAGGCACCACTGAGGAGAAGGTGATGGAAATGACACCTGTCACAGAACACAAAACACATCCTCACAATCCAACTCCAGGAAACACCTGCCAGCCATGCATGACATGAGACATGAGGTGAGGGACAGTGGGCGTCCAGAGAGTTGTAGCCAGGATGGCAAAGGGAGGTACCCCATGAGGAACTCTGTGATGTTGGGGGGAGGTTTCCTGGAGATCGCCTCTGGAAGCTTCTTTTGGGGGTCTGGCTTGCAGAGGAAGCGCCTGGCATTGACCGATGTGGCACTGTGGGGGCAGGGTTCCAGGGAGCAAAGCAGAGGAGGGAAGCACAGAGGGCTCCACAGAGCACAGTAATATAAAGAATCTAACATTTGAGAAAATGAAAAACAGATTATTGTTGCAGTTCCAGGACCAGTGGCTTCATTGCATAGAGGGGCTTGCCTGTTCTGGCTGTTGAAAGGCAGAAAGTTTAAAGGTTCGTGGATCTCAACCGCTAATTGGTTGAGGGTTTGGCAGAAAATTCAATAAACTCTCATTGGTTTAGTTTGCAGCTGCCTGTTGCTTGCTGTGTACACCTCTTTAGGAGTAGAGAAACCATGATTTGTAACTTAAGGCTGCATGATAAACTCTTGATGTGATCAGTGTTAATGTTAATTGTTGGGATGATACATAGAGGATGTCGGAAAAGAATGAGGGATAGAGAATCTATTCTCTGTTCTGTGGCAGATTGTTATTCCATTAGTGCTAATGGGAGTACCTGAAAGCATATAGAGGAGTTTCTATCTATCTCACTGTGATTTGCCCATTTTTACAATTAGAGCACTCTGGCATTGAAATCGGATTGTTGATTACTAAAACTTCACACACACACACTAAGACAGAAACACTTACTGAATGAGTACACCTAAGACTGCATGACAAGGGACATATGATAGTGGGACCTTTTTTGCTATAAATTATCAATATCTTTATTTTTACCCCGCTTTTTCTCTCCACAATGAGACTCCAAGAGGCTACAAAGTTACATTTCCAGTTTTAAATTAGTCCATATGATAGTCTGTCTTTCTGTCTATCTATCTACACACACACACACATACAGAGAGAGAGAGAGAGAGAGAGAGAGAGAGAGAGAAATTACTCCAGTGTAATTTAATTCACATTTATTTATTTATCATGTCAAGAGCGAACCAAACAGTTGTATTGCTGTTGTTGGGTTTTGGTTTTAAAAAAAAACAAACAAAAAAAAACAACACACAGACACAAAGTTTGCAAACTTGGCATTCAATTAAATGTCCTTTGAGCAGTAGCTGGCCACTTGGAGTGCCTCTGGTGTTGCTATAAGAAGGTCCTTCATTGTGCATGTGGCAGAGCTCAGGCTGCATTGTAGTAAGTGGTCAGTGGTTTGCTCTTCTCCACAATCGCATGTTGTGGATTCCAATTTGTACCCCATTTCTTAAGGTTGCCTCTGCATCTCGTGGTGCCAGAGCGCAGTCTGTTCAGCACCTTCCAAGTCGCCCAGTTTTCTGTGTGCCCAGAAGGGAGTCTCTCGTTTGGTATCAGCCATTGATTGAGGTTCTAGATTTTAGCCTGCCACTTTTGGACTCTCACTTGCTGGGATGTTCCAGCGAGTGTCTCTGTAGATCTTAGAAAACTATTTCTTAATTTAAGTCATTGGCATGCTGGCTGATATCCAAATAGGGGATGGGCTGGGGATGTCACTGCCTTGGTCCTTTCCCAGTGGATGTCAGGTGGTGCAATACCAGCAAAACAGTGTAATTTCTCCCATGGTGTACAGCGCAGACACCCTGTGATAATGAAGAATGTCTCATTCAGAGCCACATGCACTGTTTTAGAGTGGTGAGATGTGTTACACAATGGGCATGCATACTCAGCAGCAGAGTAGCTAAGCACAAGGGCAGATGTCTTCATTGTATCTGGTTATGATCCCCAGGTTGTGCCAGTCCGCTTTTGTATGATATTGTTTCTAGCACCCATTTTTTGCTTGATATTCAAGCAGGGCTTCTTGTAGGTCAGAGAATGGTCCAGGGTAACTCCCAGGTATTTGGCTGTGCTCCAATGCTCCAATGGGATTCCTTCCCAGGTAATCCTCAGAGCTCGAGATGCTTGTCTGTTATTAAGTTGAAAAGCACATGTCTGTGTTTTAAATGGATTAGGAATCAGCTGATTTTTGTGTAATAGGCAGTAAGAGCATTTAGAGTTTTGGAGAGCTTCTGTTCAAGCATCTCAAAGCTCCCTGCGTGAGTGGTGATAGCACGATCATCAGCATAGATGAAATTCTCTGTCCCTACTGGAAGTGGCTGGTCATTTGTGTAAATGTTGAACATTGATGGAACAAGCATGCTCCCCTGAGGTAGGACGTTCTTCTGTTTTCGCCATCTGCTTCTTTGGGCCTAGAACTCAACAAAAAAGCTCCTGTAGCAGATTTCCTATGAGGCGGGTGATGTGGTAATCCTTTGTGATATTATACATTTTTCTCAGGAGGAGGCGATGGTTTACAGTATCATGAGCCGCTGACAGGTCTATGAAGACAGCTCCTGTGATCTGCTGCCTTTCAAAGCCATCTTCTAAGTGCTGAGTCAGGTTCAGCACTTGTGATGTGCAGCTTTTGCCTTTTCTGAAGCCAGCTTGCTGTGGAATCAGACAAGGGTCTATTTTTTCCATAATTCTATGCAAAATAAGTGTTGCACTCCAGAACAGGAAAAGCCCTCTGACTTAAAACATGCCACACAATGAGTGAAAAATCCAATCTTTTTATTGAGGCTAAATAAAAACAGCCAGTAGAAATAAATGCTTATAAAAAGTAAGAAAGTTCCCAAAAGTATAAAGTCAGTAAAATGCAGTAACATAAAGCAGTGTCCATAAAATATATAAAAAATCTTCCAAAGCAGTATTAATCTAAACAGGAATCACAGGATGCAAAGACAATCCGGGCAATGTTAATCAATATCCACAAGGCTAGAAATCCACAGGAACAAGACCCCTTGTGCAAGATTACCAAGACACATGAAACTTGATTCCGAACTATGCCTGATCTGAAAGGGTTTTTCCTTTGAGGCAAACTTTATATTCCAAACCCCAGAAACTGGTTTCGTTTTCCCCCACTCCTAGCTTTTATCTGATGAAGTCTTTCAAAGCGACGTAAACTTTGAGTTTGCTGTCTATCCTGGCAAAATTCCAGCCTCCTATTTTGCCACTCGTTATTGGGCAGCTCATTAAATTCCCCAGGTGTCAGATTGTTTTCCAAACCCAAATCCTGAGAATTCAGAGAGAGAGAGAGAGAGTAACCCGTCACCTCTCTGCTCAACAGGAATATTCTCATGAGAAAATGCCCTTTGCACTGAAGCCTCTTTGTCATTGTCTGCCTGATTAAATTCATTGCTAAACCATCATTTCCCACATCAGAAGCATCATGAAAATCAATGACCATACCATCATTTCTCACATCAGAAGCATCATGATCCTGAAACACAATATCAGGCTAATTCACAACAATAAGTCACTCCAGAACTTTGTAAAGATGGCACAACAAGGAGATTGGTTTATAGCTTTTTGGATCATCATGGTCTTTGCCTGGTTTCAAGATGGTTATGACTCTTGTTTTCCTCCAGATTTTGGGGATCTGAAAAGATGCAGTGCAGTTGTTTATCAGCTCCAGCAGCCAGCACCTTGCTTTTGGACCAAAGTTCTTAATATGTTCAATCTGTAGATCATCCAGGTCAAGTGTTTTGCCATTTTTACATTTATTGAGAGCCATGTCCAATTCAGTAAATGTAAAAGATTCATGAAGGTTGTTGATCTCATTATTTGGTTGTCTGACTATTAGTTTCTTTCCTACTTTGGTAGCAAGGTTGGGTTTCTCATTGTTCAAGAGTTGGTGTGCTATCTGATCTGACTTTATGTTGCCATGGGTATTACTTTGTGAGGGGTCATTGCTCAACTGTCTTAGTAGCTTCCATGCCTTCTGGCTACTCCTGTCCATGTCGACTTTTGTTATCAGCTTTATCCACTGTTCTTTCTTGGCTTCGTAGATGGAGGACAAAGTGCTCAGTGCTGCCTGAAGAGTTTGCCTACTAAATGGGTCTTTGTTGTGGAACCTGTAATAGTCTTCCAAAAAGGCAGCTGTTTCAGGAGTAATGCTCCGAAGGTAGTGGGTTCTGCAGCCTCTCAGTATAGAAGCTAGGCATGGTTAGGTTCAATCAAAATCTTCGTAATTCGGAATAAATTCAGATCAAATTCCTATTCGAAGCGATTTTGAAGCGATTTGGGAACACGGAAGTATCCTTGCCATTTCGAAGCATTATCCGCCATTTCTCTTACGAATCAGTAAGTGAGTTGGAAATTATTCAGCTTTTCAAACCAGTGTGGATGGATTCCCTTCGGTTCCCTTTTTCTCCCGCATTAGTCCTGGGTGAGAGCCGCTGTTTAACCCAGTTTGGATGGCTTTCCTTTGGTTTCTTTTCTGTCCGCGTCAGTCCTGGGCGGGAGCCACTGTTTAACCCAGTTTGGATGGCTTTCCTTCGGTTCCCTTCCTCTCACACATCAGTTCTGGGTGAGAGACTTTAGATCCGAACCACTATTGCCCCCTACATCCAAAACAAGTTTTGAACCAATTTTTTTTGGATCAAATAAGCCTAATAGAAGCCCGTGAGCAAGTTTTCACCATTTCGAAAAAGTGCTCGTATTCCTCAGGGATTGGCAAGACCGATATGATCATATCATCTAAAATGTCTGAGAATTTAGTTCAATCTGCCTTTCTGAAGTTGAATCTTCATTTAATTTGAACTTCCTGAGGCCTTATAGTTAGGAATAGTTGGCATATTATTGGTCGGTGCTGTGTGTTTGGTATTGGTGGTCCCACTGATTTAGTGCATTGCTGCATAATGCTGTTGCTCACAAATAAGATGTCCGGGCTATGGCATGAGGGACATGAGCGAAGCCTCCCCGCAGGATTGCAAGACATCCAGGTGTCCCCTGGACAACGTCTTCATAGACAGCTGATTCTCTCACTCCAGAAATAACCAGAAGCAACTTTAATTCACATGATAAACATACGTTTGTTGAACTGTACATTTACAACATGGATAGGTGTAGACTGTGGCCACAAGGATGTTTTTATTGAATCCAGGTCCATCAGGCACCTTAAATTAGACTATGGACATTGTCACATTAAGACTGGGATTCACAAGTGAAGAGGGAGTGTTATATGATGGGTAATTTTGCCCATATGAGGTAATTGTTCTGGCTTTAAAAAGGAGTGAATTGCCATTCTTGTAAGATCCAGGAGTGTCATTTCACTTATGTATATTGTATATGCTTATGTATAAGTTAATCTCATGTATAAGTGAGGGACAGGTTTTTTCGGGGGGGGGAGTGCAAAATTATAGATTTGATATGACCTGTGGATAACGTGAAGGTTATTCTGTGGGAGGGGGAAGTGTTAATGCCGTCTCAGGGAGCCTGCCATCCCTGGCCACATTTCCATTTCCCCATCCTACCATTTCAAAAGGCCAAAAGTAGTGCCATGGCAGAGAGAGTAGAAGGGGTCCGTGCTTCTTGGTCTTCAGAGATGAGCTAATCTTTTGACTTTTGTCACTCTGCTCAGAGAAGGGGATGGTTCCCTTTCAATAAAAATACAGTACTTGCCATGATAATTCAATTTTTTTTAGTTGTGATTAAAGTTTCTAGACTTATACATGAATATATAGGCTAGGTTACAAAGACTTCCTGAACTGTTTAACACTGGCCAAAATACCTGTTTTTGAAAACAAGAAGTGGACCTTTGTCCTACAATTTCCCCCTTTGGCATTTTCAGTAAGCTACATGGTACAAAGTAACCCTCAAGGGAATAATATTAGAGTACAGAAGCACTGAAGTTTCTCTCCAAAACTTTACATATGTGAGCAGCACATAAACATATTATTTCTTCCTCTCCTGATGTCTTGCTTGTGTTGATATATAGACATGAATATATTCACAGGCTTCTTCAGTGGAAACAAGGGAGAGCACAAACAAAGCCTCTGTTATGCTACAGTCATCATATTGGATATTTGCCTTCATACCTGCTGTGGGTTGAATGACCTAAAGAAGTTTCCATATATTCAAAGTGTCAAATCTGTGCTAGCCTCACCTTTAGTTTTTTTCCCTTCTTTTGCCAGAAAAATCCGCTGCCTGGGGGTGGTTGGCATATGCTCGTGATCCAGTAGTGGCTTCTTCTCCATCCTGCTTGGGGCCATCCATGTGACTAGCAAGGGACATGCCAGTGCAAGTTAGCCAGGGTGATGCTGGATGGGAACCTACACCTAATATGAGTCATATGGATCCATCCAGAGGCTCCTGTTTTGGTGCTGTCCAACAGCTAGGCTATCTGAGTATGGGATCCAGAACCCACACAAGAGTGCCAACCCTGTTTTCAGCTGTAACCAATACGCAAATTGTGGCCTTTGTTACCAATATTTGAGTGTGGCCGCTTTTTGTTGTGAGAGTAATGGGGGAGGGGGTTGCCCCATGCATGCAAGACCATCCTGTTTTAATTCAGGGTGTTCTCCTTTTCTATTGACTCTGACACTCTTTTTAGTCTCTGACGAAGCAAAAACATCATATCACTTTAAGAAACACAGTGTTTATCATGAAAGTCCTCAGTGAAATTACAAGAGTTGGCTAGTCCATCAGCTGAATAACTACACTGATCTGTCAGCCTACTTCTCAGTGTTCTCTAGAAATGTCCCATATGGTTTGGTATATATCAGTAATGTTCTTGTGATAATCTAATTTGGTTAACAGAGAGAAACATATGTTTTCCTTGCCACAAGCATATCTCATGCTCGCTGTGGTCTATGACTGCTTCCTCTGAATGGTGATGACTTGCCAGCATGCACAGCTGAGCTGTGGCATTTCTGCACCAGCATCAGAAGAATTCCATTCACACCTGAGCATTCTGCTGAGTTTACATGGTATCATTACAGTTTTGACTGATTAGCTGTACCATGTCAGTCGTCACATGCCAGAATACAATGATGAAAGGGAATTGCTGGGGAGGAAGGGGCAATTGGAAGGCAATTGGAAGGCAATTGCAGCTAGTAGCAAAATGCAATGTGAAAGAAGTCGATGCTCGTAAAGTAAGACAAATGCAGGCAGAGAGAGGAAATGGAGAATTATGGAGAATCAGGTGATAACTTATTCATAGATTTCTGCAGAAAACACAGCCAGCGAATAAGCCAACTGTGAAATAGGGCTGCTGTTCCTTAAATGTCTATTAGCTATTGCAATCCACACTGGGCACCTGATCTCTGCTCCACACTCCATGATAACAGAGGGAGAAATCATTATGCATGATTAGCTATGACATATCATGTTATAACATTAGGTAATACAATGAGAATAAAATATATGAGATTTGAAGCAAATGTTATAGGTGACCATGTAGGTTGTTATTGGGAGCACCAATTCCATCATCAACCTCTTAGGCCAAGGGTGGGCTCTAACATTAGATAACTTCTCATAAAAAGATAGTGGTGTACCTTTCACATACATCAAGTGGTCTCTCTTTGTTCGCCTCATGTACCAAAATATTTTGCCTGATTATAGATACTAAGCAATTTGGCTTGAATAGAAGGAGAGTGTAAGTTAGGCTCCATCATAAGGTGCAAAATGTCTAGGCCATGCCTTGCATAGGCCATTAAAAATATTCATTATTTCAAAACTGTTGGAAATTCTTGCACTGCAATCTGATGGCAAATATTTTGGAAAATAAAATGCCTATATTTACAAATTTTCAAACTTGTGTGTGTGTGTGTGTGTGTGTGTTGTCAACAGTAAACTTGCTCCAGTCTTTTACTGAATCCAGTTATTAGTCTCAGCAATAGCCCTATGAATTGAATTTATATAAGAACTTTATTGCATGCAACAGGCAATGGTCCCTATCACACAATGCCATGTGCACCCTGCTTCCAATCTGCCTAACAATGATAGCATGACATGACTGTAATGAAATAGTGAGTTCATGTGATACATTCCTGAGTTCCACTGAGTTCCACTGAATGTATGGATCTACTTTAGATCGCATAAGTAATTGGATTCATGACAATATGTCCAAAGCTTCTGATTTTTTGTTGTTCCTATAACAAATATGGATGCAGTATTAGTGTTTTTGGTGTGTGTGTGTGCGTGTGTGTATAATCTGTGTGCAATGATATGTAGAAAAGTTAATAGCAGCAAAAAATCATTTTCTAGATTTAATTTCACAGTTATTAAAATGGATTGACACTGTTCTGGCATGAAGAGTACTAGTGCCAATCTTGCAATGTAAAAATAAATAGCTGGTAGGTAGACCTAAGCCACATTTAGCCAATGGGTAAGTAATAGTGTAAATTCTGAAATGACTGCCAATATGTCATCTCATTCAAGACATAGCTGTGTTTGTCTGTATCAGTATGTAGAGGGATCTTGTAGCACCCTTGAGACTATCTGAGAGAAATAGGTTTGCAGAATAAGGTTTCCTATATTGGATCTGCTTCCTAGTATATCCATCTAAGCTTATGCTACAAATGTATTTCAGTCATTCAGTCTCAAAGGTGCAATGAGATCCCGCTGCAATGTGTAGTCTCATTAGCTTCACAGATACCTTCCTGAAGCTGATTTCTACCAGCTGCGGTAGTTGCAGGGTATATATACAGAGTGATGCAAATGAGTGTTTGTTGTTTTTGTAAAATGATTTCATAATATAGATCATGTTAATTTTATTATGTTCATGGGCTTTGCTTTCAATTCCTAAACTCTCCCTAAAATATATGTTATTTTAGAAGAATGGCAGGAGTTATAACACTAGCTTAATTTTGTGTGTGTATAATGGGGCTGTATGAAAGCATGGATCTGTCTGTGACCTTGTTGGTTAAACACATTTTCTCTTCTCCCCTAAAGCCCCCTTTGTGTAACCTCCAGATCTCCTCTAGAGGACAATTATATTACATTTGGCCAGGTGCATAAAGTTTTCAGATTGCACTTCAGACTGATACTGGGACTGCTTAGAAAATGAAACAAGAAGCAACTTGAAACGTGTATAGCATCTGGCATCTATTAGACCCTTATATAATTGTCTCTTGCCTCCATTTTAACTGTTTTTCACTTTAAGAATATAACAGAATACAGACTATGGTTTCAACATCAGCAAATGGTTTCCTCTTCTCTTCTCTTTTCTTTACTGAATAGTCTGATGAAGTATTCTGTGAAGTGGATTACATAAACACAATGTTCATTGTTCTGAAAAACTACTTTCGACAAATTAGCACCGTCTCAATATTGAAAATGAAGTAGGGACAATGTCAAGTAATCCATTTCAGAACCATGTTTTAATACAACAAAGCATGGAAAAATCAAAGAGTGTGTGCATGTTTGTGAATGGATACTTCAGCAAGAAAACAGCAATTATAGAACTAAAGAAGACTGTTACCTTGTTTTCCTTTTTGTAAATGTAAAGCTATAATCTCTTACTCATATAAACACATCATTGTCATAATAATCCCAGATATCTCAGTATAAACGTCAAAACTGGATCTATTGTTTGACAAACGATACATCTAACAGAAATTTTAATTTCTCCCTCCTTAAGATCTTGAGAATTTTGAAACCAAAGCAAGAAGTACCGTATCTGTCAGAGAAGGACAAGGAGTCGTTCTGCTCTGTGGTCCTCCACCACACCATGGAGGTACTAAGGCATTTTGTGTTGTGTTTTATACTAATAACACAGATAATGGGAGGGCAGAATGTGTTATATATGCTTAATATATTTAAAATCTCTTCAAGCTCAGGGGAAGCACCTAGTGGGTTTGCACTAGGGAGTTAACAGTTTAGTTTCCTTCTGCTTCTTCCTATTTATTTCTATTCTGTTCATGATTACAATTGACCAATATGATAAGTTGTTATATATTTGGGTCAAATTCAGTAGGTATAGCAATTCTAAACCAGTATGTAGAGGAATGTGGCATATTTGGCTGCTATTTGACAGTATCAATAATGAAAGACAGGTCACCAAGGTGGGTGGGGGGGATAATGTAACAATTCTACATTGTCATCCCAAACATGGACACAAGATATAAATATTTGCCTGCCCACCCCCGAAATAAAGAGACAACACAGCAAATTCTTGGGTTCAAATCGGGCAATTTTTATTTAAATGTTACCTATTTAACTTTCCTTAACTTAACTCAAGGGGTGTCAGGAATATGGTGTATCCAAGCCAAGTAGCATCCCTACCCAGCTTAATATAAGTAATTTACGGGCGAAACACCTGGATTGCCTGATTATCCAATCAGGGCAACCCTTTAAGGGAAATGAGTGAGAGGTCTATTCCCGAAATATTCAGATCAGCCTCTTTCCATTCCAGGGCCATTTAACTTTATCTCACCCATCAACTTGAACTTTAAGGTGAGCGTTTAACTTAATGGCCATCACCCCTAAAGGGGGTGCCTTAGGTGCACACCAACTATGGGATTTCCCTAGCTATTTTCCACTAAGGCCTATTTATGAAATTCCATCACTCCATCTATCCCCTAAACAGTAAAGGGGTAGGCAAAAAAAAACCCTTTACCCAAAACATAGGGTGAAAGGGGGGGAAAAATTCCTACCCAGTTCCAGCAGGCAACCAAAGTCAATACTGTTAATGGGCGGGAGTGGTGGGCCGAAGTCCAGGCTCAAACTGAACCTGCTGGGTGCTGACCTTCCAATAAGCAGGCCACGCCCCCAGGTTCCAAAAGGTTCCAAAATAACCCTCCTCTTTCCACGTGGAAGGGAGGCAAATAACTCTCTTCCCAGTTGCACTGAGAGAAAAGGGTGTTCTCATGCAGTAAGGGTTTTTATAAAACAGAACATCATTTTCCCCATCCTGTTATGGGAAAAATGTCTTTTGGTATATTCCAATATTTCAAAAACTAAAGCAAATAATGTTCTAGTCAATTTCTAGATTATGATAGGATCTGAGGATTTTTTTTTTACATCTGAACCTCAGCAGGAAAGCTAACAGGCAGCACTACAATCTAGGGAGACATGGACACGTGTGCTATGTTTCTCTTGCAAAGATCCTAAGTAGGTTTAGGAATGGGTGTGAGAAGAGCTAAAAGGTTAACATAGACAATATCACATATATACACTAAATTTAAAAGTTCATCATAGAATATATGGTGCATGTGCACACAATATTGTTTTTATCTTGTGCCTTCAAGTCAACTCTGATGACAGCTATATCATAGGTCAGGCAGTACATTTTCATGATTGAATGAGGATTTGGACCTTATTCTCATTGAGTCCTAGTCTAATAATGAAACCACTGCATCACAGTGTGTGCACAAATACAAGATTATGTGCAAATTTGTAAAATTTCAAAATTCAATACTTACAAAACTTATGACTAACTTTCAGCTTCTGCTTGCTTGAAAAATAACAAAACAAAGGTGAACAAAATTCCTAATGTTTCAGTCACCAGGGTCAAAGAATCAAGACACAGAAAGGGAGCATCTACAAAACACAATTACATCTAATTAAATTAATGTCAGAACTATATTTCTTTAATGTGTTGAGGGAAAAAACATTTAAGTCATTTTTATGGATTCTATTCAAATGAAATGGCTTTTCTTTTCTTTTAGTTTGGATTACACCTGGATTACACCTTTTAGTTTGGATTACACCTGGATTAAACCTCTATAGGGTTGCTGTTTCAATCACATTCCTTCATTCCAAAGCATTGTAGAAGGTGTTGGACTCACAATATGCAGGCAAAGTGCACAACATAAGAGTGTCTTGCTGCTTGTATTAGCAGAGGGAGACTGGAGGCTCACAAAGCTGTACTGAGTTGCATTCCTAGGCTAAATGTGGCATCTCATAACACCCTGTGTAAAATAGCAGAAGGAAAAACTTTGATCACAAAATCAGAAATTTCCAATGGGATCAAATTGAAATAAATCAGTGTCTTGTCACAGGTTTGAGACCCTGAAAATCATAGGATTTGTTTTTTACTATTATCAGAACACTGTTTCTGCACCTCACAAATTGTTACATTATAATAGGTATGTCTCTAGCACTGAATTCTTTATGAAAGGCTTTATATGCATATTGCCTCAAATCCAATGGCAGTAATCCATATGGAGAAATACGCATCTCTTCCTGAGTTACCTACAGCGAAAATGTCATACTTTCCAAACGTTAAAAAGCAATAAAAGCTTCTTTTATTTTATTCACATTGAGACATAGTATTAAGCACTTTACAGAGAAAGACATTGGGTACACAAACAAAGGAGATTACATTTTACTTCAGCATTCACACACATATAAACATTCATTCATCATCATGCATATATTATGATAGCTTCTTCCTTTTCCTTGAAAAAATGCAGCCTGGAAAAAAGCATTCCCAGCAAATCATCCATTCTGCAAATATACCATCTTCCTCCATCCCTTGGGAAGATAGCAAGTGGACCAGACTCCAGTGTCTGCAACAATTTTGGAATAGTAAAATGTTTTTATACAGTAATATTTCTGTAGATGTTGCTCCAAAAGGTTGCAAATGAATGACAGGTTTTTTTCCAGCTAAAACATCCTGACAGTTCCTGGCAGATGTTATTTTTCTTCTTTAACTGATAATTGGTTTTCCTTCTTAAGTAAGGAACCATTATAAACACATCCTTAGCTTAAAAGAGTCATTGCATTTGTTAATGTAAACTTGTTGTTTTCCATCAAGAGTTAACCATTTGTCTCTGGTCATCAATGTCAGCAGTTCAGCAGTTTTTAAATAAAAGTTCATCAGTTCAGTAGTTTCCCAGGCTTCAATTTTAGGATGGCATCTTTAGCTTCTATAGGTCCCAAACATACTTCTTTCATACAATTTCATTCAAACCACACATAATATATTTATCACTTAAAGACACCTCAAGCTTATCATCTACAATTGCCAACCTTTGTCTCTAATATCCAAATCTTTGGTATAATTTTATTAAGAGTGACACCCCTGTCTTCTCTCTCTCTTTATGTGCTGCCTGCATTCAACTGAATTAAAGGTTAGGAAGAGAAAATAAACAAACTGTCAGGTTAACAAGGTATCTTTCTTTGTACCTAATTAAATTGGTGAGTGTTGCCAGGTATCTCACAACTGTTATCAGAACTGAGGTGGGGCAGATGTCTTACAAGCCTGCAGATATTCAGGAGTTGGCACAGTGCATAAAAGTTTCTGAATAATAACAGTTGTTGTTGTTGTTACTATTATTATTATGTTTATTTATACCCCACTTTTTCTCTCCACAAGGAGACTCAAAGTGGCTTACATTAAAAGCATTTCAATACAATTTAGAATCTACAAGTGTACAAACATTAAAACAGAATTAAATATCATTGGTATTATAAAAATTAAGTTAAAATCCATAAAAATGTATCCAAAAATAAAAACCATAACTGCCCCTAACTTGATCTTAAAACCTTCTTCTTTAAAAGCCTTTCTGAATAAACAGTTTTAGCCTGTAACCAGAGGGACCGCAGGGAGGAGGCCATTCTGACTTCCCTAGGCAGGGAGTTACTGAGTTGAGGGGCAGCCACCAAGAAGGCCCGTTTTTCTCATTCTCACCAACTGGGCTTGAGATGGAGATGGAGCCGAGAGAAGGGCCTCTCCTGAAGATCTGAGAGCCCTGGCAGGTTCAAACTAAGTGTTGTGGTCAGACAAATAACCTGGACCTGAACCATCTAGGGTTTTAAGGGTCATATTGGCAGCCAGTGGAGCTGCTGTAACGGGGAGTTGTTCACTCCCTGTAGCCAGCCCCAGTCAGGAACCTGGCTTCAGCTCTTTGGAGCAGTTGAAGTTTCTAAGTACTCATCACAGGCAACCCCACGTAAATCATGTTACAGTAATCCAGATAGGGTGTAATTAAAGCATGTATCACCATGGCCAGATCTGGATTCTCAAGGAATGGCTTGTAACAGCCAAAACATGTTGAACATCTGATTCTTTCTCATTTTGATTTTGTATTCAACATGAATTCATACAGTCATATAAGTCACATATTCATAACTTTACAACAATATAATGAAAAAATATTTAGTATAACATAATATCTCTAAGTATGGCTGTACAAAAAGATCTTTATTTAGTTCCAAAGTGATCAGATATTTTCTTTAAAATGGTGGAGATTTTCCTGTGTTTGAAAAAAAGCTTGCCAGCCTCTGAGTATTGAATTGCTATGTTTTAGATTGTTTTAATAGGCAGGATTAATTCTACATGGCTAAATGTTCACACCTGAATAACCATCAGTTCCTATTGTTGCTTTTGTCTTCCACCAGTTGCTTTGAAGCATGGGTTCTCTGTCTATTGAACTCAATGGAAACTTTTAAGCTCTGTTGATTCCAATTTTAAACAAATGTGAACCAATGTAATGTAGTGATTTGAATGTTGGATTAGAACTTGAAGAGACTAGGGTCTCAAGCTCTGCTCAGATATAGAAACCCCTGGAGTGACTTTGCTCAAGATCTGTTATCTGAAGGCAGTGTAAGACCTCTGAATAATTATTGTCAAGAAAACTGTAGGTTAAAGTCACAATAAGTTGGATTTGAATTGAACATAACAACATAACAACAACAAACAAACATACAACTTAGCTGGGCGTGGGAACTTGATTGACATTTTTTACCTTTTACCAGCCATTTTGGAGTATTCAGTAGATTTATACTTGTCTATTGAAAACCATAGAACATGGAGGTCTGATTTTAACAAGCAGATTTAAAATTGCTTGATACTCCATAACAACCCAAGGTCATGGGGTCTGAGGGTAGTATTGGAGCTCATTATTTCTGTCTGTAAAAGGCAGGTGGACTAGTATAGTTTTGCCATCAGTACTCAGAAGATGTCTGTGAGTAAAACTGGGGCAGGAGCCAGGTTGGCTTTGCTTCTTCGCTTTCAATTTAGGATGTTCACATATTTGAGAGTTGCTAGCCTGAATGCTTGTTCAATCCATGGTCCTAGAAAATCTTTAGTAGCATTTCCCAAACTTCCACTTGCTGGGTTTTTATTAACTTCATGACTATATATTGCATAGAAAGTGGTAAGGGAGAGAGAATGCTTTCAGAAAAGAAGCATCTTTGATGGATCCCAAGTGACATGCTGTTTCTAATTATAGTCACATAATATTATAGGAAGTCAGCGTAAAGTTCCACAGAAACCACTGGTGTTTACAGACTCATTATCATACCATGCTGATGTTGCAAGTGAAACATAAATAATGTTTGCAAAATGGCATTGATGATGGCAAGGAGTCGAAATGGGGAGAAAGAGGCGACAGTTTTGAAATGAATCAGTTGGCATAAAGTTCTGAGCTCATGAATTATACATTTAATTAAGGGATGCTAAACTGCTAGATTTCAGAACTTCTGATTTACTATGTTTTATTAAAAATACAATTTCCATGCCACTACTGCTGCTGCCAGAGCATGATAGAAAAGAGCTCCACACTGTCAGCTGTCAAACTCCTGACAGCAGGAAGGAACAATTGTGACAGAAGGTGAAAAGAAGCCACTGAACAGAAGGGCTATGAGTCAGGCGAATCAGAGCAGCAGGGGAATCAGAAAGGAGGTGAGCTACCTCCAGTACCTAAAGGATGAAGAATAAGGGAAAGAGGCAAAGAAAAGTTAGGCTAGGAGATGTTCAGGCCTCAAAGCATAGCAATCTTTTAACAAAAAGAAGAAGAAAGAAATGAAAAGTGTAATACCTGGGGCACTTTGAGAAGGATGCGTTTGAAGTGGAGTGGCTGTCTCTTCAATGTCCATCCTAGTAGTCCACATACTTCTTTGTACAGGTTGAATGTCTGTTCACACAGCAGGAAGGAGGGATTGCACAACTCCCTGGCTGTGCACACAATGGGGTAGGACACATGCTATCTGTGACGAATTTTTAAAAAACTTTTAATAAAACATAACTTTACTTTTAATGCCCAGGCATTAGGCAACCTGGAACTCCACTGTGTTCATATTTTGAAGGGCGAGGGAAGGGAGACAGGATTAATGTTGACAGTGAGCTCCACATTTTGTTTGGAAATTCTAAAGAGCTCTTTCTTTTTTATAGCTTAACCAAAGGCTTTTCTACCTGTATGGTAATGACCCATCACTGAGATTTTTATATGAAATGTTATACTTCGGGGGCAAGGCAGGCATAGAGTAGTTTTGGAATGAAGTTTAGCAAGTAAAATAAGCATTGACTGCCCAATTCAGGCAGCACACTAACTCTGTTCTATCTGTTTTGGTTTGACTTTGTTTTCACATGCAAATAAGCATCTTAATTTGCATAAGATACTCCAGGCAACTATATTGTGTAAACAAAGAGTGGCTAAAATGTGTCCTTTCTAAATGGACTGTGTTGTGGCTGAATCCTAAGTATGCATTTTACTGCCATTCTTAACTTCTGGTTTCACTCGTATATATCAAAAAAGAGAATGGAACAGACTGACATCTCTAGACACGCCCTTAACTCTTGAGTTATATAGATTCAATCAGTCCAGAGCAAAATACCACCATAGGAGAAGGGTGAGCTTTGTCTGTTTTATAAAGTCATTCCAAAGAAAGCCACATGAAAACAGGGGACTTAGAATACAAGAAACAAGTTGGAGTCCTTTTAAAGGGTAATTTAATCCACTCACTATAGTTCTTGTTTGTACATAACACTAAAGCAGTGCTTGGAAAAGCTACCTTTCTGGACAATATCTTATGGGAACACCTAGGCAGCCTGGCCAGATTTTTAGGTTTATTCATCTATGCTCCTTGTAAGCAAGCTGTTGTGCACAATTATCAAACGTGCTTTTAAATATAATCCATGTTCAGATGCCTAATCATATTATATTTTCTGGTCTGGTTATTGTGCCTGCCAGCAGACTAAATATTTTCTACTGAAAAATAGTCAGCAGCTTAAAAGAAGAAAGGAAACCTAGCAACCCAAAGTGTGGTTCTTCTCTCTGCAATGCCCTTTTCTTTATTATTAATGTGGGTTTTTGATGTTAATTCATCACTAGGTCCTCATATATTGAATTACACTGAGTCAAGAGTGTAAACAATCTCTGCTGGATAAAAAATTGTGCTGGAACCATGATGGTTCAGATCATTACTGGTTGCTGATACAATGAATGCTGAATGTGTTCATGCAAATTGACATCTTTTCTCTCATACTAGAATTTTTGACATACTACTATCCAAGATTTAGCACACAGACACCACACCACTACATCTGCCTTTTCCACTAACCACTAACCAAAATCATTAAAGGTTGGGAGGTGTACTTCTTGGTATACAGGCAATCCCTGAGTTGTAAACATCTGTCTTACAAATGACTCAGTAAAGAATGGGAGTGAGACAACAGGACATGAGATAAATCTATCCCTAGGAAGGAAAATTCACTCCTGAAAGAGTTATCATGGGGAAAGGATGTTATTCCACTAAAATAAATAAATAAATAATATGCTTTCTTGCCAATCCTTGTTTCCACAACAAGCCAATTTTTTCAAAATCCTATTCTCACAGGGACAGAAACTGAGGTAAAATCTTCTGAACAGGGGTACAGACAGCAAAACAAACACAACAGGGGTGCTATGCTATCCAAAGCATTCTCTATATAGAGAGAGGGTGGGGGAGATGAGATCTGGACTTGCACTTTATAAATGTACCTGTTTTGACTGACATACAAGTTCAACTTAAGAACTAACCTACAGAACCTATCTTGTTCATAAATTGGAGGCTGCCTGTATTATAAGAGCAATTATATTCCAAAACTTTTATTTTTTCATTAAAAAAATCAATTTGCTATGGGAAAGTGAAAATCAAGATGGGGAGAGTTGGGTTATTGTTGCAAAATACTAGGTTGGGTAATTTTTATGTCATCTATTTTAACAGAAAGTAGAACTATAAGATAATAAATTACAGAAACAAATTGCCTATTTTCAAATATATCTTCCAATAGTACTTACTCTTAGAGCTTTCTTAGGAAAATATGTGTAATGAGTGTTTGATGTTTTCCAGATTTATCCTATGCTTGGATTTTCAATGATAATCCCTTATATGTTCAGGAGGACAGTCGTCGATTTGTATCTCAAGAGACAGGAAATCTATACATTGCCAAAGTGGAACCTTCAGATGTGGGCAACTACACATGTGTTGTAATAAATACAGAAGCCAAACAAAGTGTACATGGCCCACCCACACCACTTGTTCTTCGTAGCGATGGTGAGTTGTTTTTAAGTCCTGAATATGCATTTGATTTTTTAAGTTTTAGTTAATTACTGGAAATCAGGTTTGTGCTACCACATTTATGTTATGGCACCTTTTGAGTTTATACTTCAGTTCTAGTCTTATAGTAGAACTGTGTGCATGAATAAAGTTGGGTGGGAACTATGAAGTCTTCCAGATGTTGATGGATTGCAGCTCCCAACATTCCTTACTATTGACTATGCTACTTAGAATAGCAAGTTACTGCAGTTCAGTAACATCTGAGGACAGATTTTCCAATTTCTGGTTGAAAGCCTGGTTCCATGTATATAAGACTTCAGTTTAAAATGTTTTGTAACCCTGTACAGTATTGATTCTCTGAGAGAAAATTGAAAACAGTGAATTGTGAGGATCTAACAGTCATCTGAATGTTATTGCCAGTCCCTTGCCTTATAAAATTAACATCCCCTAGGCTTCCTGGGATAAGTGAGCAACTATTTGACTGATTCGTTTGCAATGAGGATATACCACAGTACACAAAACACATTAAAAGGAAAAGTGTCATGCTGAAATGATTCCTAATTCCCATACTAATGTTTTTCTTCTAGGAATGTTCAAATTCAGATGTGACAGGCTTTCGTTGTTGTTCAAATCTAAAATGCAGAAAACTAGATTTTACCTAGTTTTGTTACTGAAGTGAAAGGTTTTTAAAAATACCTTTAATTAAATGTTCACAGTTAAAACTACGTAGTTGAGAAATTCCATTAGCAAAGGGTTTTAAAGATGGGGTTGCAGTAGATTAAAAAATGCTGCAACAAAACAGAAAAAAATACTGCAGAACATGTTTTAAAAGTCATATGGAGATTTCTGAATGAATGGTTGATATGCATAATGGGAAATATGAGAGATACAGAGTGTGGATTGGGATCGGGAACTGTGTTCTGAGACCAGACAGAAAGTCTAAACATGAATGGGCTCTTTTCTGTTCGCTGTGTGTAATATGCTCACAACATGAGTACAAGTAGGCTCCAATATGTCCACTGAGAGAGTCTCATTGATTGAATGGAACTTCATTCTGAGTGGACATGTGAAGACCCACACTTATAGAGCTTTTCTACTAATATATGAATTTCTCCTGTGCGGCCACCTGATTAATGTCATATATCTTATGAATGAACTTTGATGACTTTATGTTGCTTTGTATGACAGCAGTAAGTGATCAACAAATCTCTATGAATTCACATGACAGGTATGCCTAGTAACACCATACACTTAGAAGTTGTCCACCTTGGATACAGATAAAATATTGAATATCTTCCAGAACTACTGACTAGGATTTAGCTTGGAAGGAGATGTCTATGAGAAATGAAACCCTGTTAATTTTGCTGAGATACTTTTTTTTTCATGTCAGGAGTGACTTGAGAAACTACAAGTCACTTCTGGTGTGAGAGAATTGGCCGTCTGCAAGGATGTTGCCCAGGGGCTGCCTAGATGTTTGATGTTTTATCATCCTGTGGGAGACTTCTCTCATGTTCCCATATGGGAAGCTAGAGCTGAGATGGGAGCTCATCCCACTCCCTGGATGTAAACCACTGACCTATTGGTCAGCAGTCCTACCACCACAAGGGTTTAACCCATTGTGCCACCGTGGGCCCTATTTTGCTGAGATAATTATTACATATTTAGCTGTTAATAATAATAATAATAATAATAATAAATAAGCTGTATTTTTAGACTGTCCTATCTCCCCCGGGGCACAAAGGCATAACATATAATAAAACATTACAGCAATAAACATAATATGGAATGATAACTGCTGGGCGTGATCCATTTGGCTTAAGGTTTGGATTTGCTCCAAAGTTTACATGCTCCATTTTAAGAATCTGAAGATAATGTAATGAGCTGTTTAAAAATTGCTAAGTGCTAGTCTCTTTTGAGAACCTGGATCTTGAGGTCAAGGAGAGCTCACTGATGTGATTCCATTTTTAGGCTTTATCTTGAGCAACACACAGTGGCCCACTCTTGCTCTTATTGGAAGACACTTTGTCTCCATGGGAAAACGAAAGGCCACCATTTTATATTTACACCAAGTGACAAAGTGGCATTTGTGTTGAAGTAGTTGGATCTAAAGCCTGGTTGGAGTGCTTGCTGTTTTGATGTTCAACAGGTGTGATGGGGGAATATGAGCCAAAGATCGAAGTGCGTTTTCCAGAAGCAACACAGGTGGCAAAAGGTTCATCCATTAAACTGGAATGTTTTGCCCTTGGAAAGTAAGCCTTTTAATCTTACCTTTGGGGGGAGAAATCAGGATACTTATTTGTTGTACTAAAATAAGAGCATTTCTCAAAACAGTCTAATGAACAAGATATTGATTTGGATGGGAGTGATATGAAATGGTCTCAAAAGAGTTTAAATATTATTTTGCCTAGGGGTCCCATGGGCTTCTAGCTTTTACCATCTCACTAGACAACCCAAACTTCCTTTGCTTTTTCTTCCTCTAAAAATTTATGCAATGGCTAAATTTTCAGCAATCCGTTTTCATTTCAGCATTTAATACAGTATTAGAAGTCTCCTGATAACCAGATCTACATTTTGACTTCTCAAGTGGATAAATACTATATGCTAATTATAGCAAATCCTTCAGACTAAGAGAAACTTATATTTTCGGTTAACTATTGCAATCATTTCAATACCTCAGTTAATGTTTCATTTATTTAAAGCTAGTGGCTTTAAAAGTCAAGAGGGTTACAAATAGCTGTAGACCTGTATGTCTGCATGTGAAGATTAATTCTAAATGTTTCACTCCAGATAAATATATCAGGAATGATTTCTCTGAGGAGGATAATAATGTCAATAATAAGAATAAGAATCATAAGTTACTCAGTACAAACAGCTATTTAGAATTCTGTTCCCACGGTGGTCAATTAAATGCATATGAGAAGATACCAAATAGGATATGCAATTGTGTCCCCAGATGTAATAAACTGTACCATCTCCAGGGCAACCACTTAGGAAAATGTAATTGAGAAATCTGTCCCAACTCAAAAGGATTTGTTGAGGCCAGAGCTCTTCCTGTTCCAAGGCCATTTCAATTCACCTCGGTTATTTGAACCACAGGTAAGAGTTTCCATTCATGGCCTACACCACAAAAGGGGTGCCTTAAGTGTACACCAAAATGCAAAACTATCATTATTTTCTGTCACAAATTAGGGGGTAAGCATCCCCCACAAAGCCCATCCAAGCAGCCCTTATACCTCTTTGCAAGTAATACAAAAATGGTGGTTGCCTGCATCTGAGAAAGGAATGCCATCAGCCTAGTAGAAATCCTATCTAAAGTGTGTAATAGGCCTGGTTGATCCATGGTTCTAAATGGTTCAAAAGTACTTGCAAAACAAAAGGAATTTTTGTTTTGTAAGTACTTATGAACCATTTAGAACTATGGATCAACCAGGCCTAGTGTGTAATGTCGTTGTGGTATATGTAAGACGCCATACCATCATCTGAAGGCTTGCATGTGGCCCTGTTCACTCTCTTTCTGGCTCCGTCATGCTTTTTGACATTGCTGCTTCCTAGCCACTCCAAGTGTGGGATGATTGCAAATCATAAAATATAGGTGTGAGGCCATACCTCCTTGATGTTATGAAAATTGGCCAATGCCTGAAGAAACAGGACTCTATATTTGAGAAGGCACAAATCATTATCACCCAGGTGGATAACCAAAATGTCAAGAGGGAATCATCTCCCTGAATCAAACCACAACTGTCACAAACTGACCCAATGGAGGCTTCTTCTATCCCTCCAAGCAATGGTAGCCAGGGAGGCAAGACCCAGGTGCTAGCCATAGGAACTCCTGTCATCCAGCCCAATGGATATAGCTATGGCCAGATATCGGTACCCGTCTTCTATGTGCCAGCGACCCTGCATCTGAAAAGACACATTAATGTTAATACAAAGAACCTGGGTGAGCATATGAATGATAAGCTTTTGACTTCCATCTGCTTAAAGTTTGAATCTTGCTAACACCGTAGCCTATGGCTGCTGCTGTTGAGGCAGCCCCTATCTGAAAATAATGAGTTCCAATTTTCTGACCTTGTATGCCCAGTGCTTTAAGTTCTTTGAACATGACTGACCAAAATTGATATTTTGTGAGTGGAGCACCATCTTGGTGACAAAAGAGAGGGCCAGCAGTATTACCCCTAATGACAATATAATGTGCCATTGTCTGAACTGGACATAAATCCATGTTGCTGTAGCTCGTGAGCCCAAAGAAGGATCCTTTAGCTTTTTGATTGGTTTTAGACCTTCTAATGAACAAGTGCAACATTCTGGGCACTAAATGTAGATCCAAAAATATCAATGTCCACTGAGATCGATTTTAACCCCAATATTCTAATGGCAGTTCCAGACAGCCCCTTTTCCCAGGACTGTTCACATTTTAAAAATGCAGATGTTCCTGGGGGCTTGTCTACACCCACCCTAGAAAGTGTTTTCTATGGTGGGTGTCCAGATGTTCTGCTGGGACTAGCCAGGCAGAACATCTGGGGACACTCCCCTCTCCCCAAAAGCCCCCAAACCCCTTTTAAAAGTAAAACAAACTTACCCGGCCTCCAGTACACTGCTGCAGCTGCTCTCCCAGTGCATAGAAATGATGCGCCAGGAGAGCAGGAAGGGAAGGGAAGGGGAGGAAAATCGCTCCCGACCCCCGTTCTCCTGGCGCGTCATTTCTATGCACTGGGAGAGAGCTGCAACAGTGTACTGGAGGCCAGATAAGTTTGATTTACTTTTAAAAGGGCTTTGGGGGAGGGGTGGGTAATGGTGTCTGGACTGCAGTACTGACACCAGAAGTAGTGGGTTTATCCCACACCTTACAAGAAGGCACAAAATAAATCCACTATCTAATTAATTTTCTGCAAACCAGGGTTTTCCTGGTTTGTAGAGAATTAATTCAGGATTGTCCAGGACATCATCTGGACAGGCCTTTATTTATTGTGGGAGTTACCGCAATAAATGGGCTGTCAGGATGCACTCTAAGTGCAGCAAAAAAAAAGGCTGTAAGTGCAGCTTCATGAAAAAGTATATCTTCGTAATGGGAGGCACAAATCTGGGCCCAAATTTGTCTAAGGCCCTTCATAATCCCTGGTGTAAGGGGTTGCCAAGCACCACAGGGTCTGCCATATTCAAATGACCACCCTTCTAATAGTTTATGGACATGGAAATCAGTGGTAGCCAGGAAAGCCCTGGGCCTTAAGCCAAAAGGCAAAGGCAGATGGACTGCAGGGCCAAACCTTTTCTTTTGAGAAAAAAATGAAAATTGTATAACATGGTCAACAGGAACTGGCATAATATCAATTATCATATTATTTTGCCTGAAATCTGTGAATTCTTTGACAGCTTTGATGTAATTTATTTAAAATTTAATTCAAACATTTGTAACCTGTCCTTCTCAACCCCTTAGGGGGGACAAAGGGTGGCTTACAACAGCAACAATTTGATGCCAACATATAAACACACAATATAGCAAGACATTACAAAGTAGGCAGAAACATTAGGTTAAATCCATTTAAACATTATATCAGCCAGCCATATCGTCATATCCAAGTCCAATTCAGTGACCAACAACCTAGTCCAAAGCCTGTCCATAGTCATTTCTCAAAACATTGCAATTGCTATCAAGCCTGTTACCTGAATGTCTCATCCCAAAACCATGATTTGAGCTTCTTCTTGAAAGAAAGGAGGGATGGAGCTGACCTAATTTGTCTGGGGAGCATGTTCCACAGGCGAGGGGCCACCACCAAGAAGGCCCTGTCTCTCATCCCCACCAAACACATTTGCGAAGAAGGCGAGATCAAGAGCAGGGGCTGCCCGGACGATCTTAAACTGTGAGGCAGGACATAGAGGGAGATATATTCAGACAGGTAAGCTGGGCTGGAACCATATCGGCCAAGACCAACACTTTGAATTGTGCTCAGAAGTGGACTGGCAGCCAGTGGAGGTGACACAACAGGGGATGGTTTGCTCCCTGTATGTCACTCTCATGAGTAATCTGGCTGCTGCCCATTGGTCTAGTTGGAGCTTTCAAACAGTCTTCAAAGGCAACCCCATACAGAGTGCCTTGAAGTAATCTATTCAGGATGTAACAAGGGTGTGGACCACCGTGGCCAGATCAGACTTCCCAAGGTACAGGCGCAGCTGGCGCACTAGCTGTAACTGTCAGAACTATTTCTAGTAATGGTCCCTGTCGGTGGAGGTGGCAAATCACCCCCACCCCCAGCAGAGCGGGTAGAGGGAAGTTAATTCTCTGACTCACTATCTATCTATAATGCCACACCATTTATGAATTAGTACCAGTTTCAATACTGATTATTAGGGAACCCATAATCGTGATTTTTTTCCTACTACATGAGCTGACTGTACCTAATCTCTGCTTTCTATCTTTACTAGTCTGTAAGAGTCCTCTTATCGTATGACAATAAAGTGCACAAAAGCTTCTCATGAAGGACATTTTCAAAAGGCTTTTGAGACTCCAAATAAACAAGGACAATCAAATTCTACCTGCTCCATTGTTGATGCTCTCAAATGTTCATAAAACAGGTCTTACAATTATAGAAACCATTTTGATTGTCCTTCAACGCCTGTGCTTCTATTCACTCAACAATCTTATGTTCATAAGTAGGTTGGACCATTACACAAAGGCCATCATGTGTTTGCCATTGTTTTTCTGAGGATCTTGTCATCCATTCTTATTAACTACCTCTGCAAACATCAAGTAATATAACATATCAAAAATGCAATTTTTGGACATTCCCTTGACAAAAGGGTTGGATCCCCATACCCAGATCAAGAGGACCTGCCATCACCTTTCAAAGTGATCAAAATTTTCTTTTAACCAACATTTTTCTTTTAACCAAAATATAAACTATTAGAGTTGTCTAATAGCAATCTAGGAAACTACATCGAAGTGCTAATAGACTGGTAACGAATGCACATGGTTCATCCACATCTTGCTTCTGACAGAATTAAGACATTTATTCCATTATTCCATTGGAAGCCTGTGTCTTTCCACATTAACTCACTCGTCTTTGGCACCAATACATTAGAAAATGTATTTGTTTGTGTTGCACTTGGGTTTATCAAGCACATTTATCATTTTATGCCATGCCTCTATGTGGTCATTCAATGATACAACATATGGGATGGAACACACCCACACAAACAAAATTAAAAATTAAGGGTACTTAAGAGGGGGGAAATCCATATTCAATTTCTTCAAGGGCTAGGAGGCATAAAATAAAGAGTTGGTTTGGTTTTTAACCGGTCCCACCATTCCTTTCCAACTGTCATATAAAACACCATATTATAAAACTGTTGGAGTCATTTTGTATTGAATTCCTTTCCCCAACAATTCCAGTTTTATTGTGTTGATGTTGTTGTTTTGCAGGGCACATTCATCATATGCTAGACTATGACTCCTATTGCCCATGCCCATTACAAAGATGATGGGCATTATAGTTCGACACATTTGGACAGTCCCATGTTAGGGAAGGCTGTTCTAAAACATTTGACAAAATATTTCTTTAAAATGCTTTGATTAGATGACTAGTCAACAATGTAAACTTGTCTAAGAAAGTAATCTTACGCTGAAAGATTTCCTTATATGTTTCAAAGGTTGTAATGAAAAAGGGCCGCAGCTATTTCAGCCCTCGTCTCTGCTTATTCCTTATTATAAGTAAAAACACAAATTGTGTGCATTATCTCTTAGTGGGATTAGTTTCAAAAGATGAAGGTCAAAGGATTAATTTTGCTTTTGCTGTCTTTTATATTATTTGACAGCAGAAGACACAATTATAGTGAAGTACCTGACAGAACAAAGACCAATTAGGCAAAAGGGAAAAAGAGACATACAAATTAAAACTACAGAAGAAATAAGGTATTTTTAAAAGAAAGAATAACAGAATTATTTGGCTCAATAGGGCACAAAAGTTGAATCTAAAACTCCATTTGCTAAGAAAATAATAAACCCACTCACAGTTATCCAGATAAAGGAATCTGACATGACTCATTGTATGATTTTTTCCCCCACTCAAATATTCATGTAAGTATAAATTTGCAAATATGCATAGACACAAAATATTTAGTTCTGAATAAATGAAACATGCTTTCGGTATTACACTGTTTGAGGAAAAATCCAAAAAATTCACAGAAATAAAGATTTCCATTAGAGCTGACACATTACCTTGGCGATAAGATGAACTAGTAATCCCTTTTTATTTTCTGAGTTTACTCCTTTTAAAAGGCAAACTAAGAAGTCATTTCAGAAGGGAAAAATAAAACAGTAAGCCCACTATCTGGCAAGGAAATACATGATACATGATGCTTTCAAGCACAAAGACAAGATTAAGAGAAATATCATTCAAAAGAAGTCTCTCGAAAATTTAGATTTTTAAAAAGTGGAGTAATTCTGAAAGCCATGAATTATTGAGATGGTTTACAGCATAAGAGCCAGCATAGTATATAAATAGGCTTGAATCTTGTTAGAAGTCTGTCAATAGTACTCTTAATGATGGAGAAAGGGAAATGTTTTGTTGTTGCACCATCCTGCAATATGCAGTGTTCCTTTAAAAGGATCCTAAAGAACAGCATGAGGAATAGAAGAGGAAGAGAATTTTGCTGAAAATTGCCTTTCTTTCCACCCTCATTGGTAGTTTCTACTACATCTTAGTCCCACATCCAACTTTTATTATCTGTAATAGTTTGCATATGTGTGTTTGTATTCATGTGTTGTGTGTGTCCTTATTTTTGTCATCAAAACAAACTCAGGGAATATTATGTTAAACCTCTCCCAATCATCATGATTATCTTCTTCCTCACCTCCTCTTCCTCCTCCATCACCTCCTTCTCCTTTTCACTATCATTGGCACAATCATTATCATTACCACCATCACCATTGCATTATTTTTATCAATTTACGAACTAGCAGATCATGAGTGTTTTTGCTCCCACCATGTACACACCCTCAGCTAAAACAAATAAGTATATTATCACTGATATGCTAAATATCAGATAACATCCTTGACCAATGGCTGTTGATAGCCCCTCCCCCCCAACTCTAGATGTGTTACAGCCTCTTGGTGGCTGTTCCATTACTGGTAGAGAGTGAGGGAGACAGGATCGGAGAATAATCTGATTTTACAGAATGACAGCATGATCCATTAGACCTCCAGGGAACTCCAACAATTACCAAAGGGTTATGTAATCATTTTGCATCTGGATATGGCAACAAAACTGGATGATTTTCTAGTCTCTTCCCTACTCCTCACTAGCCATGAGATGGCCATAGCAGCTGCAGCCACTCAAGACTGAGTTCTGGGGTGATTGAAGCACACAGCAACATTAAAGTGAAATAAAAATCAGGCAAAGAATAATACCATAAATAGATCTCTTCATATGGCATAAAGTATTATTTCATTATATTATGAAGCCAATCCTTTTAATTTTTTAAAAAATGATTTTTATTGATAGTACGCAAACATATTTTACAATTTATCAAAAAATGTGAGTATATGGAGTAAATTTGTGGGAAAGAAGGGGAGGAAAATAAGGCGGAAGAAGGAAGAAATAAAGGAAAATAGTAGGTTAAATGGGGTATTTTTACTGCCACCTACTTCATGGTGTTGTACTTCAAGTCTTTTCAAAGTTAAAAGTTCTCATTTTCTACATCCCATTTGTCTCCTTCTCTTCTTGTGAAACAACTGCTTTCTTGAATCCTCTTTTTGATTTATATTATTTTATTATAATATGAAGCCAATCCTGAAAGGTCTTATAATCCTGAACTCCTACTAAACTTAACTCAAAGCAACACATAGCAATTGGTGCAGTTCCCAGCATGATATAAATGTCTGATCACTTAGTTCTCTTTTAATGTTTATTGGATTTTAAAAATTGTATTCATTTATTTTTATATATCCTACTTTCTCTATGCACAATAATGAAGTGTGTGTGTGTGTATTCAAGTGCTCTCCCCAGCATCTACTGCTGCTCTAAGCAACACCCAGAAGGCACTGTTCTGTAATCTTCCTCTGAGTTCCTCACATATATCTTTTATTTACCAGCATCCTGTCTTCCAACATTATCTCCATCTTTCCCCTACTCTTGAACCAATGTCATTAAATATAACTGTCACTCATTTTGCCTGACCTTTAGTTAGAGAGAATTGCCTTCAGTGTCTAAGTTTGCCATTTGCCCCATCGTTCATTTGTTTTTTGCATCCTTTAGTCTCTCCATCTCAGGAGGAATGCTGGCGGTATACCAGGCAACTTTTCCCATTTATCTTCCTCCCATGCATGCATGTTATGACCACATTTACTTAGAAGGAAGTTGAACTGATTTTATAGATCTTTACATGCATGTTTACTTAATCCAGTATCTTAATCTAAAGTATCAAGCAAAGATAACCAGAATGTTGAACTACTTAATTATTATGCCCTTTAGGAACTTAATTATTTTCTCCTGTCAGTGTTTGATGCCAAAAGCAACTCTGGCTTTCTAATCTCTACTTTGTCTCATTTGCTTCATCATGTATTGTCTTAATTGTCTGAACCATAAATTTAATTTTATTGTGAAGTGCCTTAGATGGGTGACCTGACAGATGCAACACATACTATATTTCTATGATTGAGTATTCTTATGCCTTCATTGGAAAGAGCAGGCAAAGTCTGCTCATTGGTGATTCCTGTGTTGTTTCAGTCAACATGAAATTGATGTCCAGTGTGACTAGACCTGTCACTTCGAAGAAAATATTTTTCTCCTTTTAATTTGGTAACTTATAGATTCTCGGCCTGCTGACTGTTCTACAGAATATAAATAAATGCAATGACTGCATCCAGTGCTGCTTTGCACTTTCAGACAAACTAACTATAGATTTATCTTTGCAACTAGATACACACATTCATGTTCTTAGCTTCTTTATTTATAGAGGAGCATGAAGGAATCTTAGCTACAAGTACAACGTATCTGGGAATGTGCCATTTCTTATAAAACACAAACCATCGTTGCATTTGTGACTTGTTGAAATTGCCATATAATGAGCAACCCCAGGATAAACATATTTTAAAAGAAATATGGCACAGTCACATCAACAAGGGGCTCCCGTATGCAACCAAAGCTCAGAATTGTGTACACATATATGAGCCTATTGTTTGTTGCTGTTATTGCCTTCCTCCTATTGACTTCAAAGAAATAATGGTGAATGTGGAGTGGGAGAATATGAGAGATATAGGTGGCTGGGAAAGAGAGAGGAGAGTAAATTGTACATATCCACCATCCTGGTTATCTCCCTATTTCAGAAGTCAACAATAACATTAACAGGATCATCTGCCAAAGGGATGTCTCCAAGAGCCATCAAGATGGTGTTTGGATCCACAGCCATCCTGGGGCAGACCTTCTTAGTAGTCCTTTGATCCCTTCAGAAACTGTTCATGATCAAATATTTTAACAACACTAATAGTAATAATAGCTCAATTTTATTCATCATCAAATATGTTAACAACAACAAAAAGGAATAATAATAAACTTTATTTTTAACCCACCCTTTCTCCCCAAGGGGACTCAGGGTGACAACCAAAAACTAACTCTTAAGACCATGGTGGATGTCGTCCAATAGAGTTTGTTTTGCAAAGGACATGTTTAACCAAACCTATAACCACTTGTTCAAGGGTATTTGAAGAACAAAGGTCATAAAGTAGATTCTTCAATTCATTCAAATTCTGCATTTTTTTCCACATTGCTTAAATAATCACCTAAAATACTGACACTTATTAAACTGAACAAGAGCCAAGCCACTCTTGGAGTATGAATTTTTAATGTATTCATTTTATAAGAGCTTGTGTTTTCCATCTTAAAATATTTTCATTGCTCAGCCCTAATGCAGCCCTAAGCAGTCTTTTTGCAATCAATGGAGAGTCATGTGTTGCACAGGCATACCTAATTTCAAATATTTCTATTCAAAGTCATATCCTTTTGGTTCTTGTTAGACATTTGTAAAACTAGCCTTTCATATACTCAGAGACAGATGAATACTCACACGATCATCACTATTGCATTGATGCATCATTCCGCACCACAGATTCCGCAAACTACTTGGGCAACCCCTGCCCACCCCTAGTTATTAATTAACTGTGTAGTTATGGGCTGGCAACAGTAAGGTCTGTTGTATGCATGTGGATAGGGAATGGAAATTCTTGAATGTTTCATTCTATAAAAGAATCTAAGATTGTATCCAAAATATTGAGATATAGTGATAGTGCCAGTTGCTAAAAGAAATTGCCACTCGTTTTCATGTGTCTTGTGTATTACAGGCAGTAGACATCTGGTCCAGACTCCTGTCATATGTCCATGTGGATTTAGCCCTGTATGTCATTGAGAAAATTATTTTATCAGTTTGCTACTTTCCTAGTTGATGTTATGGTTATTAAAACATTCCTTGAGTTGAAGATGGGGGGGGGGGGGATCCTCCAGGTCACCAATTAATTATAGCATGTGGGTGTTGGTGGAGCAGAAAAATAGGCTCTCGGAAAAAATTAACTTCAGTTTTGCTCTGCATAGGCCTAGATAATTTACAGTCTTATTGGATGCGTCAATAAGATTTTCTTCCCTATGGATCTCTATGCTAGATAAAACCCTCCCTCCCTTAGAGGACTAAACTACAATTTATTTATGCTTTTAAATTGCCTAGATAATTTTTGTCTAATATTTAACTTTGTTGAGAGTTGATTTTGAATGTGTAGTTCCAGAATTGTAAAGTTACCTTGATTTTTTCCAGTCCGTTGTACAGAACGTTGATATGGGAATTTGGTAAGATTTTTTAAAATACTAATGCTATCACTGTATGATTTCTCAGCTTTTTAAAACTAGTTGTTTGTACATATTGTAAAGTGCTTGCTGTTGTAATGCATTTCTGAGTTATGGTAATCCTTTTTGGGTAACATTTGTTCAGAGGGTAGATGCCATCATCTTTCTCAGCCTCAGAGAATATAACATGCCCAAAGCAACTCAATGGGTTTCCATGGGCGAACAAGATTTGAATCCTGGTCTTCCAGAATTTTAGTCCAACTCTCAAATCACTACAACATTCTCCAGTAATGAAAGACCATTGATGGATCCTGGCCATATATTCAATAACATACAAATTGTCTCTGGGAAGATTAAACTTCACAGTATTTTTCTATGGCACACATTTCCCCTACCAAGGAGTTGGGTGCTGTTTCTCTAAGCAAACCACATGAAAAAAAAGTCTTATCTATTCCTGGGCTTGTGAAAAGCAGGGGACAACAAACACTCCATTGTAAAGTAGATCAAAATCTTTAAAAGCCAGGTGGCTTTTAGAAAAATTGAAGAACCATAAGATACAATGACTACTGAAGAAAATATATAGTTTCCAAAATCCTACTTAATAAATTTGTTTTGTGTGTCATTACTACAGCACATATAAACAACTAGGAATAGAAATGTAGTTGAAGCAGCCATGAACAGATGAATCATTAGCTGTCAAATAATACAGTATGCAAAACAGCTTTGATATTTGTGGATTCAGCAATCACTTTTTGCATATGTTCCCTTCTAAGTTCACTCTGCCTCATATTTGCATTTATAAATTATTCTTATTCTTATTCATATTTTATTCTTGAATGTAATCATCATCCTGCCCCTTTTCTTAGAGCAAATACAAAACAAAACATGAAGAAACCTAACATCAAAATGAATTTAACTACCAATAATATTCAAAGGAATTCAAAACATATGTATAAATTATGAAAAGTGCAAAAATAACACAATTAAAACACTTCATTAAAATATTCAGTTTTTTTAAAAGTGGTTGTTTATAGAGAGAGAGAAGGGGGAAGGGGGAAGGAGGGCTATGGAAGGTGAGAGGGTATTCTAGCATCCCAAGGAAAAGAATACCAGAGCTTAGAAACAGAGGCAGCCACCAAGAAGGCCTTATCTAATTTCTCCCAACATTTGTTCTGTGATGGTAATGAGAGATGGACCTCTCCTGACAATCTTACAGCCCAAGTAGCCTGAATCTAAACAATGAAGAGTTTTAGTGGTCATAACCAGCACTTTGAATTGTGCTCAGGGAGCAAGTAATCCAAGTGGATCATAATTAAGACATGTATCACCATAGCAAGATCTCTCTCTTATACATATTTAGAAATATCTCCTTATTCTATCTAAGAACTGGAACATCAAAGGTGTGCAAAATTTGGTATATAACTTTGTTCTAATCAGATACAAGTGGAGATCAGTGTATATATTTTGACAAAATCTATTCAGATCTCCTCTCCATTGGTGCCCCCTTGTCGTGGGGAAGAGGCTTGCGTACCCTAATGAAGTTGTGAGCTATGCTGGCGATGACATAATGGTCACTGGTAGGACCTCCCATGCCAGACAGGCCACAACCGAAGAGTCTGACAAAGAGCATCAATGGGCAGGATGGGCTCCTTAGCCTTTGGCAAACATCCTAAGAGAAGGAAAACTCTAAATTCAAACCTGGGCAGATGGTGCTCGTCTAACCCTGTAACATCAACCATCTAAGAGAAAGCAACTCTAATCAAACCTATGACCTGAGGACCTCGCTGCCACCATCCAAGCTTTCTAGGCTCTGGCAGACGAAACTTTGGTTTAAAGGGTGAGGCCAGTTCTGTGCATGCTCCACTCCAACAGAAAAATCTATTGCACAGGCTCGAAGGACACATCCAAGCAGTCAAACAAAGACAAAAAAAAGATCTGCTCAGTTTTAAAAGGTTGAAAGAGGAAAGGTAGGTGAGCTGGAAGGGACAGGATTATCAAACTTTGCAATGTCCTCTCTTCAAAGAACACATTAACTTCCAAGTTACTATTGAATAACAAATTATTAATAGATTTTTCCACAGATCTTGATTATGACTTCTCTGCTCATTACTAGCAAAAAGGAAGAAAATGGGCTTATTCAGACACTCCAAATATTTGAACAGGAATAAGTTATCTAAAAGAAAAAAAGAGTAGAAGAGGAAGAGTGAATTTCCCCTTTAAAAAACCCCCAAATTAACCCAGGTTTTTGGTTCCCCTCACTCTCTTATAATAAGATAGAAAGAGAATGGACAGCATTCTTTTCTTCCCCAGAGAGTAGGACCATGTGTAATGTTTTTAGGTTAGAGGAGGGTAGATTTCAGCTGAACATAGAAGAAACGTCTTGACAGTGAGAGTGGTTCAGCAATGAAACAAATTGCTAAGGAGGAGTAGATATTTTCTGGACATCTTCAAAAGGAAGCTGGACAGCTTCCTGCTGGGGATGCTCTAGTTGGATATTCTACATTGAGTGGGAGGGCTGGATTTGATGGCCTATGGCACCCCTTCCAACTCTATGATTCTATGACCCGATGTTCTGAAAATATGTCAATCGTCCCTTTGACAATGAGGAATTTCTTCCTTGACAAAATCCTTGCAATGGAGAGGACAGCAATAAGTTCCTGTCACAATTTACAATAGCCAAGCTCGTCAGGATCCTTATTGACATTCCAAGCTCTTAATGAGAAGAGACTTTTGATAGAAATGATTAAAATTGCCCTAACTAGCCAGCAATGGCTTTAGATTCCCCCCCCCCACTTACTTTACAATTACATGATGTACAATTCTCTTACATTTTCTTCTCTCCCTCAGTAATGCCAGAACAAACTATCCACTTCTTATTGTCTTTGTTGAGAAGATGTACACTTTCTTTTAGTGTCATGAGCCTGTGTATATTCTATATGTAAAAAATAGGCTATATTTTGGATATGATTTTTTTTTAAAAAAAACCAACAACCTAGAGAACTTAAACATTGGAACTCCTTAAATGTCTCTACTATAGAACAAAATAGCCCTAATGCACTAGATCCCATCTAATCTTGGAAACTAAGCAGGATCAGGCCAGATTGGTTCTGAGAAGGGGAACTACCAAATAATAACAATTGATCTAAGCTATAGTTCAGAAGAAGACAATGACAAACCACCTCTGAGTATTTCTTGCTTAAGAAAACCCTATGAAATCCATTGATTGCCATAGGTTGTCAGGTGATTTGCAGTCACAAACACACATATCAATAGAGTTTTGCTTATCCAACCTCTGCTCATCCAACATTCTATATTATCCAACACAGTCTGCCTCCTGTGCGGATCCATAGCTGTTTCATTGCAATGCAATGTTTTGGTGCTAAATTCGTAAATACAGTAATTACTACATAACGTTATCGTGTATTGAACTGCTTTTTCTGTCCATTTGTTGTAAAACCTGATGTTTTGCTGCTTAATTTGTAAAATCATAATGTAATTTGACATTTAATAGGCTTTTCCTTAATCCCTCATTATCCAACATTTTTGCTTATGCAACATTCTGCTGGCTTGTTTATGTTGGATAAGTGAGACTCTACTGTATGTAGATTTTCTGTCTCAGCATTATGCATCACAAGTTCCCATTTGAAAGCCTTCACTTACCAAAATGGCTGTACAAATGCATACAAACACATTTGGAGACAAACTTGTATGTGTTTTGTTTATTCCTTCTTGATCTAAATATTTTTCCTAGACAAAATACATTTTGCTTCCTAATCCTAAACAGACTACTGTTTGTCTGCAAGTTCTTTGAACTGGGATTTTGGGTACTCTTTTGCTCTTTCAGAATCAGTGACTATGCTATGTTTTGCAACAGACATTTGGTTGTATTGAACATTATTCATCTGCTCATTAAATAAACATTCTTGGTGGAATAGTTTCAATTTTTTACTTACATCATCCATGCAGACCCTCTTTTGTTCCATAGTAAATTTTGGTGGCAACAAGAGAATTCAGGATGCAGAAGAGGACAAAGAAAATCAATTTTGATAGAAGTTCACATAATGTTAACATAAGCCATTCCATGAAGACTAGTGTTGAGAACACAAGAAGCTCTAGAAAGAACATTATATTTTAGTGACATGTTTTGGTTTATATGTGATGCTACACATAGTATATATTATCTGTCCTCTTCCAAGCAGCTTATTTTAGAATAAAAGTTATTTCCTAGTGATAGGCCAAAGCACAAAAATATACTATTTAATTTATCAAAGCAGATATATTACAACAGCTGTTAAACTAATGTATTTTTCTAGTCACTGGCTTTTATGTGTCAGATAGTTTTGGTCTCATGAAGGTAGACCTCACAACCTCTGAGGATGCCTGCCATAGATGCAGGCAAAAAGTCAGGAGAGCATGCTTCTGGAACATGTCCATATAGCACAAAAAACCTACAACAACCCAGTATTTTCAGAATATGTATATAAGGTATATATGAAACATAAATTTTTATTTTATACTCGAGTCCCATCTCCAAGATATCTCATTGTGTATGCATATATACAAATACTGGTATTCCAAAATATCCAAAACACTTCTGGTTCCAGGCATTGTGAATAAAGGACACTTGACATTTATATAAATGAATGACAAGAAGAAAAATGAAGATGAGGCAGATACAGTTGGGGGAAGTCAAAGAAGAAGAAGGACATGACTTAATTGAGTAATATCCCTGAGGAAGTAATTATGAGTATTTGGTATGGGAAAGAAAACAACAAGGCAGACTTCTTACAGAACAAAGTAAAGCTGAGTTGACAGGTTGACAGAGAAGTCCTCTCCTCAAGGAGTGCTGCTTCTAGCTGTGATGATTCAATGCCAATTTTTTCTTCATAATCCAGAAATTACAGTATAAACATGTCACCCAAGGGTTAGAAAATTTATTAAATCATGTACAGTATGTCCAGGTAAATAAAGTACAAATAAGTTCATTCAAATCTCCCCTTCTCTTCTAAAATTAGTGTTCTTGGGTTTTGTTGTGTTTTGTTTGTGTTGGTTTTTAGAGGGTGTGAGCACTATTTTTAAATGCACTGTCCCCTCAAAGAATAATTCTTTGAAATGAATGTATTTTGAATTGGATAAAAATCATTTGCCCATAGCTAAATATGTGGTATTACTTTAGAAGACTGTGATACCTCATAAATGCCACCCACAATCTATATCAATCTACTTCATGTCTATTCCAATTACATCTTTTCTTTGACCTGGTCACAAAATGTCTCATAGTAAAACAGCAATGATGAAAGTTAGGGGGAAAAAATTCCAATTAGAGCAATCCTTCTTGATAGTGTGCATGGAGACTAGTGCCTATGTTGACATTACAAATGAAAAATAGCAAGTGACAGCGAAGAACTAGGCTGCTTACAACTCAGTGGAAGAAGGCCAATGTTACATTGATAGTCAAATCCTGGTATCTTCTATTTAAGAGGATGAGGTACTGTAGGTAGGGCCAAATCAAGACAGTCTGTGGATTACAGAGACAATTTCATAGAGTTCTAGAATTCAAGAGGTACTGATTTATTCTTGCAAACTCTGAAAGTGAGAAGAGTTGTCACTAGTTTAAAACAAGTGGACACTAAAGCGCATTCTCTGCATTTATGAACCAATGGAATGGGCCTTTAACTTGGGAAATGCTTGATTAGAAAATTTATTTTCCTATCCCTGATGTAAGAAAATGGGGGTTAACATGGCATAATCAATACCTCCTGCTGCTGTCCTGTATTTTTATCTGGGAGGGTCATTGCCACATATAGCATTGATTGATTCTTTTAAAAATACGCTCCAATAGCTATTTTTTTTGCTCTTGTCATGTGCTACCAAGTCAGTTTTGACTTACTGTGATTCTATGGATGAAAGTTTTGTTCACCTAAGAGTTTTGTTCATCAACAAGTCTACTCAGAGCCCAGATTTCCTTGATCTGAGTTTTTTTATCTGCAAGGCAGTCTACTTCTTGTTCTTAAAACCGCTTTTAAAAGAGCGGTATTTGTAGATTTTACATTTTAAAAAATAACAGCAACCTACCCTATGTATTCATGTATATATCTAGAAATTTTAATCAAAAAATCAACCCCAAACCCTGGGTCAACTCAATGTGAGTACTGTATCTTAACTCCTATTGCTCCAATGTTAGTGTATGTTTTGCCAAAGCTTTGAACAGAACCAGATTCGAGCAACTTAAATTATATGGTAAGAATAGGACGATTTCAAAAAACACCTTATCAGAAAAGAATATTTGAAGTAACACTGTGACATAAGAGACCAAGCAACAAAATATGGAATTAAAGCCCATTTATTCAGCTATTTAAACTGCAATCGAGAGCAGTAAAAAAGTAATCTGAAGGGAGCAACAAAGAAATAGTTCATGTTGAGGCCAGGTATCACCCAATGACTTCCTCTTCGACCACTTCTGAGTGAACACCTGACCCCAGGGGCAGTCCACTTAATGGCTTGGAAAGCTATTCAAGGGGCACTCTCCTCTGAGCCCCAAAACTCTCTAAGAGAAAGAAAGCAACCCTCCCTTTAGTCGAACCCCAAAGGGAAAAATCCCAAGACGCCACCAAGCCCCAAAACTTGTCAGGGCCATCCCAGGTAGAGGGTGCCAAGGTGAACACCAACAATGTTCTCCCCACAGATCCTGCCACTGGAAATTTAATTAGTAGTGCTACCCAAACAAAGTCTTCCCGCCAAGAACATAATATGAGGTAGGCAAAAATAAATCTTCCCTTTAGTAGAGAGTGAAAAAAATCCTACCTGGCTCCATAAGCCTACCAGCATTCCCTCATGATGTGCTGAGGGTGGCTTGCTGGCTGGATGAAGAACTGAAGCAGGATTAATGAGCCAGCTACTTAATCTTCAGCCCTGGCCCCTCCCTCCTGCCAAGACTGGTGTAAAACACCAGCCACTACATTAATACTGGTCTTTTCACGGGGGCTTCAATTGCTTGCACCCAGTCAAATCCTTTGACTGCTGGCAAGCCGTGTCTATGGTGTACCAGTCATAAAGGACATTGTGCTTATTGTGTTTGAGTGTTGTCTATAACTAATGGAGTGAAACAAGGTTGTCTTCTTGCACCAACCCTATTTACAATCTTCTTCAGCATGATGCTCCAAAGGGCTAGGGCAGATCTAGAAGAAGACGGCATATATATACGCTATCATACTGAGGGTAGTGTGTTCAACTTAAGCCGTCTGAGGGCTTGCACTAAGTCTCTAAATCATCAAGTCCGTGAGCTGCTTTTTGCTGATGATGCTTCCCTTGCCGCCCATAAAGAAGCAGCTCGGCAGCACCTAATATCCTGCTTTGCAACAGCTGCAGAGCTGTTTGGGCTGGAAGTCAGCCTGAAGAAAACGGAAGTTCTCTACCAGCCCGCACCACAGGAAGAACAAAATCATCCCCCGTCAGCATAGGCAAATCTGTGCTTAAGTCCGTTCAGTAGTTCATCTACCTGGGAAGCATCATTTCTTCAGACGTCAAGATTGATAAAGAGATAGATCACAGATTAGCAAAGGCATATAATGCAATCGGAAGGCTTCACAAAAGAGTCTGGAGTAACAAACACCTGAGACAAAGCACTAATATCAGTGTGTACAGAGCTATCGTACTGCCTGTTCTCCTATATGGGTCTGAAACATGGGTCACCTATCACCAACACCTACAACTCCTCGAACGCTTTCATCAGTGCTGTCTTCGCACAAACCTAAATGAACACTGGACGGACTATGTGTTGAATGTTGCTGTCCTTGAGCAGGCAGGGATCACCAGCATTGAGGCCATGCTCTTGAAGACACAGCTGCGCTGGGCAGGGCACGTTTCTAGGATGGAGGACCACTGCCTCCCTAAGATATTACTCTACGGTGAACTCGCCACGGGTCAGTGCAAGAGAGGCACCCAAAAAAAGAGATATAAGGACTCCCTGAAACAACATCTCAGGCTCGGCCAGATTGATCACCAACAATGGTCCACCCTGGCCTCACATCGGGAGGCATGGAGACGCACTATCCGTAATGCTGCGGTCTCTTTCGAGAAGACATGTCGAACGGGTCTCGAAGAGAAATGACAATGCTGAAAGAACCGCAACTTGGAAACAATATCACCCAAGGAGACTTTCTGCTGTGCTTTCTGCAACCAGACTTGCCTATCTCGGATTGGCCTTTTTAGTCACAAACGCACTTGTAAAAAGCGTGGGATGAGTCCTTCCTAAGAATTTTGAAATAATGCCAGGAAAAAAAGGGGAAAATGTCTATATGTTAAGGTCAAATCCCAATATTAACAAGTGCTTTTGGTTAGAATAACCAACTGGGATCCCATTGTCAAACTGTCATATTTTCTTTCTGTGAAGAATCTACTCTTATTCTACTGCAGAACAAAATTCATTATAAAAGCCGCCTCCTGAGAAATCTCTTTATCACACAAAATGAGGCTCCTTGTCGTTGTGATGAACTTATCTATATTCTCTAACTGATTCTTTTACACTAGTCACTCTACTCCCCCTGCTTTCATCTTCTAATTTAATCCCATTTCACCACACTTATTATTTAATCAAGTTTTACTGTGTTTTCCTTTATTTTAATTAACTATTACAGGAGTTTTAGGATAGTGATTAGTGTCTATTTGTCTCTGTATTTTTGTCTTTTATTGTTAATATGGTCAGTGAACTAATGAATAAACAAATCTATCTCTCTGATTAATAAAGAACAATCACCTTCTTTGAGTAGAGTCATGAAAGGCAAGATTTTAGTGCATCTTGGAAAAACCTAAAAGGAGCACAGACCCCCCTCTCTCTTCCCCTCCCCCTTTTCTTTCTCTGCCATGGTACTACTCTCTGCCATGGCTTTTTTGAATGCTTAGTGGGGAAATGGCAGGGGCAGCCAAGAGTGGCTAGTACTCTGAGGCACATTGGTTCTTTCTCTTATCCACAGAATAATCCTAGATTTATCCACAAGTCATATCAAAATCCATAATTTTGGCCCCAGGCATCACTCTCCAACATTAATACCAAAAGGGTTACTAATCGGTTTTTGGTCCACTTAGACTTGGTTTGGTTATTTGTGGTGCTGATTCAGAAAATTGCATTGGATAGACCACATCGGCTCTAGCTTCTAATACAGAACATATTCCATCCAGTAGTCACCATCTGCTCGCCCACAGAAAACCATATTTAATAATCTTGAGCTGATGTAATCTATCCAAGGGGGCAGGGCTGGTCAGTGACAAAGAAGGAGTGGTGCAAAAGGAGTGGAAATAAAATAAAATAAATACAATACATAAAGAGGAAGAAGGCTTGCGGATCAGATTTTCATCCTTGTGGCCGACTGGTGGTCCGAGACTCAAAGGTTAAAAACCACTGTTCTAGGAGAACTCTTACCCTCTCTTAACAAGGTTACGTTCCAACATCCTCAGCTCCCAGGCCCCCAAGACAGTCAGACCAGACGTGCCTTATCACTGTTCCAGCTCCTCCCCTTATCTCTCCCTCCCTTCCTCCCATCCTTGACCTTTAATGTCAGGATGACCAGTAGGCTTGTTTGATCCAACAAAACTCACTTTGGATGTAGGGGGCACTGGTGATTCAAATCTAAAGTCAATTCCGATTTTCACAGAAAAAAAAGTTCAAAACTTTTCAAAATGTCCAATATTTCCAAATCCTTCATTAATGGTTTTAAAGTGTTATTTTCTGTTTCATTGGGTGGTCTTTACTTTGAAAGTAGTTGTTTTACTCCAGAAAGGGGGGGGAAGCAAAGGGAAGAAATCCGTCTACTCTGGTTAAAGCTGCTGGGAAAGGAAAGGATTCCATCTGCACTGGTTTAAACTGACACAGATCCATCCCATCCTCACTGGTTTAAATGAAGCGGGAGAGAAAGGAAAAGAATCTATCCACACTGGTTTAAACTGACACAGGAGAGAAAGGAAAGGAATCCACCCACACTTCTTTAAACTGACATTTTTCCTGCTGTTTTTCTCCCTTTCCTTCTCCTCTTTCCTCATCTCTCTTCCTTTCCCCTTTCCTTTTCTCCTCCAAATCCCAGTCCGTTCAGGAAAACATGGGGGGGGGTGCATTTTACTAGGTTCCCGGGGTATGTTGTTCCCTTGCAACGTGGTGGTGTGACACCTTTCCCACCCAAGCTGCTTAGTCCCTTCCCATTCGTGTCCCTGGCTGGTGTGTTGAAACCCCGCCTCTCCCAAGGTGGTTTCCCCTCATTGGTTGGAGGCAAGCACCCAGCATGCAAGCTGCTGATTGGTTCTAAACGCTGGGCCTTTTCCAAATCACTTCCTGAGTCAGAACAAAGAAGGTAACAGTGGCTTTGAAAGGGCAAGGATACTTCCGGGTTCCCAAATCGCTTTGAAATCACTTCAAAAAGGAATTTGATCTGAATTTAATCCTAATTACCAAGATTCCAACTGGACCTAACCATGCCTAATGACTAGTCAGTTGATTCTTCTCACATTGGCATCCCTGACAAGTAGCATATTTTGTAGCTTTTGCAGCATTATAAAAGGATTCACTACTTAAATCATTTTCAATGTATTATTTGGGTACTTTCATTCCCGGAAAATGGAGCAAAGTAAATTGCTTTCCCTCCTATAGGTCAATAATCACTTGGGAAATCTTTCACACACACGCACCCACCCACAACCCAAAAATGTATTAGCATTGCATATACCAGAATTATCTGAACTATTACATTCTTACGAAAATAATTCATTTATTATTGTAGATAAAAGAGAATGCACAGAATACCCAACATATTTGGAAAATGCTTTTTTAAAAGTTTCTTGAAGGTCAGAAAACTGATGAATAATCCTAGATCTCAGTCAGTTTGTTCAAAATTTCCCATTTAAAATAATCATTTGTTGCACTAGAGCCCCAAAACACCTTTACATCACAAACTATACTCTGTCCATGTAATCCAGTAAGTAAAAGTTTATTAAGAGTATTTTTAAAATAACCAAATCTCAAAAGAAAAATCAAAGTTAAAAAGTTATTTCCATGATAGCCAAGATTACAAAATAGTTTCAAATACAGTCTCAAGAGTCAGTCCATAGATATATCCAGAAACATGATAGTATGAATCCAAAGCAGGCAACCTATGCCACACATGTAACTGGAAACAGGACCAAGAACCGAGAGTTGTTCACCTGAATACAACATTGCTCCCACTAAGGATTGTACCATCAGAAAACCTCTTTAAAAACCTCATTCCCTCCCATGACATCATTCCTCACACACCTGCTTTTCCTCTCCTTATCTCTAAGCCTCTGGGAAAAGTGAGTATATCTCTGTTGTATGCTCTGCCTCCAAAGTTCCAAGCACCCTAATCTGGACAATCATTCATCTCCCACATTTCTCTTAGCCTGCACTCTCATGAGAACTGTTTTCACTTTCTCCAGTCTCATGGGAACTGCCAGGAAAGTCTAAAATAACTCTCTCCAGGCCATGTCTATCCTCTGGACCCTCCGAATCTATCCCAGCATCCCTTCCTCATCTTATGAGCACTCAGAATATGGCCAAGCTACAACATCATTGTCTTCACAGAAAACATTGCTTTTTGTACAGAAATTTCAGAAAATTTTAGGGTCCAACTGCCAGCTTCTGACCTTATCTATACACACTGTGTAGTAAACTCATTGATTCAGGTTTTTGTCCAAATTATCTGGAAGCTTTAATCTTCACTGTTGCAATATCTACAAAATTTACAAACAGGATATGCAGATCCACTTTCTGTCTTGTACCTGTAAACAATCAGAATCTTCAAATAGTTACATGCAGAACACAGATAGATATTCACACTGAGTCACATAGGAGAGAGAAAGATGGATTTTTCCATCCTTTTTATATTACCACCTGTTGTTGAGTAAGGGACACTGACTGATGCACCTCTTTGCAATAAACCTCACACAGTTATGATTCAGCCTTTACAACATCCCTTTAGAAATTGCATCATGACATTCACAGTCATACCCAGGTACTATCAATCAAACACATGTTCATCAAACAGTATTTTTTTTCTTTTACTAGAAATGCTGTGCCATTGCACATAAAAAGTGAATTTTCCACAGAATAAGTAATAAGATGTGAATACTGTTCACAAACTTCATTTTCTGAAGACTTTTCGACAGCAGAATAAAAATAAATGCTGATATTTCTTTAAGGATGAAATTAGTAAATAATTAAATCTCATAATGGAAAATGATACTACTTTCATTTCCTCAATACTAAATCTACTTCCGGCATGCTATTGAAACAACGGATTATTAGCCAATACCTATTAGCTGAGCTCTATGTATTACAGGAATGGAAAACATATGGCCCTGTCATATCCCTTACATTACCTAGAGATGATGTTAGCTGTAGTCCAATGGCCTGCTTTACTTATTCCTACAATATTTCTTAAAGTTTAAATATGGAATTCAATCAAATGCATGAATTACACTCAAAGCCCCTGTTAAAAGAAGTTGTCGGATGTGCACAGCCTTTTAGGTGAAGCAACCTTCTTTTCTTTGCAAGCAGCATAAAAGGCAACCATGAAATGCAAAAGCTATTAATATTTAAAGTGTTCTGGTGACATAGTATATCATGAAAGTGAGCCTTGTGTGTTTTCTGATGTTACCATAAATATTTTTAGCCATGTTGCAACTTGAATATTTTATCACATAAAGTACATTGATCTAATTATAAACAAAATGATATAAAAAGCTATAGAAATGTAGCCTAACCAACGGAACACTCTTCCAAGTCTATCAAAGTTTTTATTGCAGCCCCTCTCTCTTTCTCTCTCCCTCTTTCTGCTCATCATATTTAACCCCTTTGCTTGTTAAGCTTCTTCTTTTCATTTTCCATGGTGTGTTTATTTTTTGATTAGTAATGGCAACTCAAATAAAATGATATTTTTACTTATACGGAAATGTCATTGGTTTGAGAGAATGATTTAGAATTAAATTATTTTTAGGCACCTTGAGGTCTAGAATTACCAGGTCTTTCTTTCTTTCTTTCTTTCTTTCTTTCTTTCTTTATTTATTTATTTATTTATTTATTTATTTATTATTTCGGCTTATTACTCGCCACTCCCATCAGGCTCGGGGCAACTTACATATGTTAAAAACACTATAAAAACACAATAAAATGACAAGATTAGCATCCATAATTAAAACGATACAGTAACGCACGCACACCAAGATTACTCCTGTGGCCTATGGCTATGTGGTAGAAGGCCTAGAGTTATTGCTGACCAAATGCCTGTACAAACAGGAAGGTCTTACAAGCCTTCCAGAAGGCTAGTAAGTTAGACAATGTGCAGATTGTGGGAGAAAGAGCATTCCACACTACTGGAGCGATTGCGCTAAAGGCTCTCCTCCGCGTTGAGGTCAGGTGGAGGGGTTTACAGCTAGGCACCGCAAGAAGGTTCAGGGACTCAGATCATAGTGGTGTTGGAGGACTATATGGGGAGAGGCGGTCCCTTAGCTACACTGGCCCCAGACCATTCAAGGCCTTGAAGGTCAGAACCAGTACTTTGAAGGTGATCCAGTGCTCTATTGGAAGCCAGTGCAGTTCACGCAGAACAGGCGTAATGTGGCAGCAAGATGGTAGGCCTGCCAACAGCTGAGTTGTAGCATTCTGCACCAGCTTAAGCTTCCGGATCACAGACAAAAGAAGGTCAATGTAGAGAGCATTACAGTAGTCCAATCTTGAGATGACTGTGGCTTGGGCCACTGTGGCTAGGTCGTGATGGGACAGGTAGGGAGCCAGCTTCCTCGCCTGCCGGAGGTGGTAAAAAGCTACTCTGCTGACGATGGAGTAGGTGACATATTATACATGTGTGAGGAAGTCCATCTTTTGAATATCGCATTATTATTATCATTTATAGTGTCATAACTCTACATGGCTTTTTACAAGTTTTTAAAAAATTAAACAGTTCCCTTCCCTCAGGCTCACTATCCAATTAAGACAAGGGAAAAAAGGAAAAGGGAATGGCAGTGGGGACAGTCTAGCGGATTATGTCTAGTGGATCCTGCCTCCTCTTCTCTCCTTCTAATATGTTTGAGGGGACGGCTGTATGCTATACACATATTCCCATGCTCTCCAACCTACAATTATAGGCATAGTAACTCTCCTATGTTGAAAAAGGATTCAACTGCTAGTCTTTTATATATAAAATGGAAGAGGTGCTATCTTGTTCTTCACTCACAGAGTCACAGCAGAAAAAATGCACCCAACCCTCTTTGATTCATTTTCCAACCCAATGATTCTTTAAGTAATGCCCCAGTCCTTTGGTTTCTAACCCTGATGGTATTTTGCATTCAGTGAGGAAGTAATTGAAAACAGTCAGCACGAGCATAACAATCATTTATGACATTTAAGCAATATTAGGAAAACGTGCAGTAGTATATTGAAGCTACTGTCTTTTACCCGCTTACTTGTGTAGGACTCTTTCTACAGGTCTGAGAAGACCTGTATAGGATTGAGGTGTAAAATGTGTACTTTTATCATAGTTTATGCTCATGCTGGCTCACTTATGACTCATTTTCCACATATATAGTAGGTTCTGGAATGGGGAAATAAATCACACTGTGCTTAAAACAGTTATGTGACTCAGGCACCTCTCACTAAGTATTATAGGCATCTAGAGGAATTTCAATCAAAGTTGTTATATTAAAATCCACAACTGCAGGACTGTTCAAACAGTGCTATTTATGGTTAATTAGTCCTATTTCGAAGGTTTAAGGGAAGATAAATTTACAACTGAGAATCTTATTGTGCTTGAAGATTATGGACTTTAAATATTTTGCTCACTAACATGTAAATCAGGAATGGAAAACAAAATTAGCAAGGATTTGAAGAGCACAGAAATGAGGAGAAAATGATGAAGTACAGAAATATTCAAACACAACAGACTAAACACAGATTAAGAAGAGCATTTCCTCAAAATGTCATATTCATATCGAGGAGAAAGTATATTTTAATAGCTTTGTGGAGTCAATCACACTAGCTCAGTCTGCTAATTTTCCATTGGATTAAGTGAAATAAAAAGGCTATGAAAACACCATACCATCAATGTTATGTTTGGGTTCAATTTTATATATCATCCCAAACTATATTATCCTTTTTGACTGTGAAGCTCAGAATTTAGCTAACTTCCCATTTTGTTGGATAAAGAATTTTATTATATTGGAGGATGCCATTTTATAACATAATATTCCAATGAAGTTGAATTATGAGACAATCAAAACATCTAAAAAGAAGTACCTTGTCACATAGGGTATAGCTTAACTGTGGAATTCCACAAGATCATAGACTTGGATTCTGCTTTGGCAGAAGATTAGGCAAATTAACAAAAAGGGAGTAACAAACGTTGACAATATGAAGCAATTATTGTTTTATATAATCTTCATTTTGACAACATGGTGCTGCTTAGTATTGATTGATGAAGAATATTACGAACTGCATAGACATCTAAGATGGTCACTCTGGGGATGAAATGCTGAACTTGATAAGCCTTTGTTCTGATCGCAGATAGGTCTTCTTTGTTATTCCTCACAGTTCTCAAGATATATTCTTAAAACAATGATGTCTTGAATCACAGATGAACACCGCGTTTATCTATAATACTCAGTTCCATAGAAGAGCTTGGAACACTTTTGGAGTATTTTACTTCATTTTGCTAATTAATAATTTCACAATTTCAGAGAGTAAAATGTTTAAACATACTATGTTCGGGGAGTAGACAACTTTTCTGAATCTAGGATTCAATTTCCACCAGAAACTCAGAATCCCCGCTGCAACTCCCACATAGCCAAAATTAGAGAAAAGAATGGAAAGCTTAAAAACAAACAAAAAAAATCAATTCTCTGGTTTTCCAGTTAATTTTGGCACCATGGTCTTGCTGGAGAGGAAAGGAAATGGGAGCTATTTATGGACAAAAGGTCTTATTATTATTATTATTTCTTACCCACCTCTCCTCATAGCTCAAGGCGGGTTACAGAATAACCGAATAATTTAAACACATAAACATTGTAAAAATCAGTCAAATACACATATTAAAATGTATTTCTAAAAAAAAAAACATATTAAAAGTTATTTCTATAAAATACATTTATTTATTTATTTTATTTTATTTACATCATTTATATTCCGCCCTTCTCACACCGCAGGGGACTCAGGATGGATCGCAATGCACACATACAGGCATATTAAAATACACAGAACAGAGATTAAACACAGGGCACAAGTTTAAATTTAATGCTTAAAACTGGCTGGATACGCCTGCCAGAAGAGAAGGTCTTTAGATGGTTTAAAAATTCTGACAAATCATTTAGCTGTTGGAACCAGCATTTCGTTCCACAGTCTTGGAGTGGCTGTTGAAAAAGTTCTCTGGGTGATGGTCGCTAGACAAGTTCTGGCAGGCTGGAGTAGCCCAATTTGTGTTCGGGGCAGATTATATAGGAGAAGTTTTTCTCCCATACAATCTTCCATACCATGTAGGTAACCTGCACCCAAAATATGTAGGGATTTGAAGGTCAAAACGAATTCCTTGTATTTTGCCCAAAAATGAATTGGCAGTCAGTGTAATGACTTTAGGATAGGTGTAATATGCTAATTCTTGTATGTTCCTGTAACTGTATTTTATACCAACTGGAGTTTCCAAACTTGGCACAAAGGAAGTCCAATGTAAGGTGTATTTCAGAAATCCAGCCTTGAAGTTACCAGTGCATGCACTACCATCTTTAGGTTCTCTAAATTTATGAAGGGGCACAGCTGGTGTATCAACCTAAGCTGGTAGTAAGCACTCCTGTCGCATCTGAGATATTTGGATCCAGGAGCACTCCCTAGCTGTGAACACAATCTTTCAAAGGGAATATAACCCCATCCAGAATTGGTGGACACAGCACCATCCTCATATTAGTTCCCTTGATGGCAAGCACCTCTGTTTTGTCTGGATTCAGTTTCAATTTGAAGTTGGAGGGCAACTGTCTTCACAATCAACTTGTCCAAACAGGAAAGTTTAGAGATTGGTCCAGGGGATCTAAGGAGGATTTTTTTCAGCCACTGTCTAACTACTTCTTCTTTTAAGCAGGATAAAAAGTTCCCCTCCCTGAGAGATGAATTAATAATTTGTTGTATTTGAGATCGAATTGTATCTCCTCTCTGGACAACCAGCCTAGGGGGATTGGGATTAAGAAAATCGGTTGTCTTCCTTACTAGCCCCAGCAGTTTGTCCACATCAACAGTACTCAACAACTGAAACTGATCAAGTGCAATCCCACTCGCAGAGTTTCTGGACACCTTAATGTTGGTGTCTGCTTCAATGACAGCATCTAAGTCAGCAATTGGTCCAGAGTTAAACCTTTCACCACTGTGAACAGCTCAGCTGGACGTCAATCTGCAGAAGCAATGCATGCAGAGAATAAAGTTTTCTTTACTGCATATATTGCTACCTAATAGGACCAAGGGTGCTCTCTATACCATGTCTTGTCACATACAAGTCAGGTTTTCTGCCATCTGTGCTCTAGTCATCATCCTTCCCATTTCATTTCCCTGAGGGTCTCTGAATAGCAGGGAGCTTGATTTATATTGGGTCAGAGAGGACATTTGAAGTGATGGTGTTAATAGATTTTGATTCCATTTGCTAACCAGGGATTCAACTGGATTTTTGGCAATGCCGGTCATGGGACCCTCTAAGACCTCCTAGAATCTCAAAGGGTCCATTAGACTTCAAGGGTGGACCATTTTAATAGATCTTTCATCCTTGCAGGTGTAGATTGCAGCTGTGATATTAGCCCTGACCAGAGAATAATCTGTCCATGATAACTTTTTATTGCTGCCTGTTAGCTGCCCTGAGCCCCGTCCCCCCGAAGTTGAGAAAAGCGGGGTAAAAATAATGTAAATAAACAAACAAATAAATAAATAACTTGAAGATATTAGTTACCTGCACTCACAGATCCATATGATCTGAGCTGAAAACCCCATCAAGGGTATAACCTGCCAAATGCATCAGTCCAGAAACCAATAGGAATAGGCCCATGTTTATTATGGATACCGTGAACTACCAAGGTGAACCTGATCAAATGGCCTCCAGTGGTATGTTGAAGTCACCCAGAAGCAAATGTCAATGACACCTCCAAGGCCAGGTCTGTGAGCTCAGCCAGGAAGTCTATTAGGCAGTGGGGTGAGCGGTACACTAACAGAATCCCCAGTCTATTCATGGTTTTCAGACTCAGGTACACACATTCAATGAGAGTCATCTCCCTAGTAGTTAGTCTGGTCAGGTTAAGATGGTCTTTATAGATCACAGCTATCCCATGCACTGATCAGTTGGCACCCTACTCCCACTAGGGGACTGCCTCTTTGTTAGCTAGATGGTTCTGGTTAGCCCTCTCACTACAACCTAGTAGACTTGTGTACAGATTTGTTTTCAAAAACGGTCTTCAGCTGGTCCAGATGCCCATAACAACATGGGTTCTGCCACCGTTTTTTCCCCGGCTGCAACAGAAGAGTGGCTGCTTAAGAACAACTTCTTTTGGTTTCTTTCAACTATACATGTTATCTTAAGCCCCTGCCATAAATTCAGATTTCCTTAACAAACAAAAGGAAAAGGATGCCAGAAAGGGTGCTATTTTAAGTTTTTGCCATAAATCCAGGTTTTCCTGAAAACTAAAGGGAAATCTGAACTCTGGTGCTTTTAATCAAGTTCTTTATTAACGATATAAAGACAAACGATGCCTAAAATGATGGGAAGGGGAGCCTAGGAAGCGCCCCCCCCCCCCAATTACCACCAATGGATTGGATCAAAAACAAATCTTTCAGCTTCTCAAGTCAAAAACTGATTTCTGTCTTCCAGTATTAGGGAGACTCCCAAAAAATGGATCTGGGCACTCACCGAAATCCGAGGCACTGAAACAGATCATGGTTTACCCAAATTCTACAACCCTACCACCTAATCTTCCAGCTGGCTCTCTCAGCACCAGCTGGTGTAACAGTCCCAAAGCTACCAGAATCTAACACAACATCTAACACATTAAAAGAGGAGCAAGTCCTCCCAGGCCTTGTGGACTCAGCCATATATTTGCTTCCTTCTTGCAGATTGCTGAGTCACATCAATCTGGAATGGGTCTGGGGCTGCAATCTGTTTACAAGAAGTACATGAGTAAGCGACAGAGAGCTGGATGGTGATGCTCTTGCTTCTGGCTTCTTGCTGAGTCACATTCAGATACAATATACCACTGCTTTACCACAGAACTTCATTTCTTCTTTATACATACTAAAAGGGACTGGAATTTCATATGTTCCTAACAAGTTTTATTCATTTAGTCCAGTTCCTAGTATCAGTTGGAGGAGAATAGATGGGAACCCATTGTCTCGGAAAATAAGCACATCCAAAGGAATCCTTGAAATCCCAAATTTTCAACAGGAAGATGAAGCTACTTATGAATGTATTGCAGGAAATGTTAGAGGAAGAAATGCTGCAAGAGGCCAACTATTTCTATATGGTGAGAAAAATTGAACCTATTTTTAAAAAATTCCGCCCTGGACAACACATGGCTTTCCTGTTTTTACAACTCTCATCAGCTAGGGCTAGTACAACCAATAGACAGAAAGTCTGGGATTTGCTTTTCAACATTTAAATGGATTCAAGTTGGCTGCTGAGTCCTTTATATGTTATACCAGTAAAGTTACTAGGTTGAAGATGGGACAGGGTTTCTCTAGTAGGTTGATCTGTAAATTAATAAACAATCGAAAATATGGACTTTGCTCATTCTAGTTCTATTAGAGTGAGCATCAGCAAAGCAGATTGCTTATTATAAGGACACCTTTTTATTTCTGTGGCAATTACTTGTTACTGTAGTTAAGCCAGTTGCAACAACATTTTAGTGTTTAGTGGTGGGTGTTGATACTACTTCAACTGCCATGGCCCCATACTATAGGATTCGGATATTTGCTCTTTGGTGAAGTACTTAGACTTTGAATTGAATGTTTTGCCATATATGTTGGAAACTGCCCCGAGTCCCTTCAGGGAGATAGGGTGGCATATAAATAAAGTTTTATTATTACATTACTATTTATTATTAGACTTTTCTATTAAAGAGCCATTTCATTGACCTATAGCATTAGACTACTCAAGGAGAGAACACATATTTCCTCACCAAACTAGAAATCCGAGGATACTAGAGAGTGGTAGTTCATTCCTCTGAACTATAGCTATCAGGAGGAATATGTCACATCCCTCACCAAACTAGAAATTCAAGGATTTAAGTCCCAGGAGTCATTAGATAAAGCCATGTTAGTAAAAGTGTTATAAAACTTCTATAATTATGTAGTGTTGGTGCAACAGATCATTAACTGTTATTTTTTTAAAGGAGTCTGCTTCATTACCCCTTCCTGTAATAATAACCAAGGTAAATTCATTGGTTTTAGCAGGTGAATTCTTATTATGACTAGCTGTAGATATAGCCCAGAATTTTAAATTAATGCTGGTTTAATAACACACGCAGAAAGCTATTTTAAAAAACTCTATTTGTACAAACTTTATATTTTCAGGCATTACATGTGTAAAAATGCTGGGAGGGAGGGCACATTATTAGAATAAAAAATAGCTACAACAATTTTCTCTTTGTCTGTTGAATAGCACTTCCTGAATGGAATAAACGCCTTGAGAATGCCCATGTCTCTCTTTATGACACATTCATATGGGAATGTAAAGCAACTGGAAAACCAATGCCTTCATACCATTGGCTTAAAAATGGCCAGCCACTATCACCAGAGGTAAAATCTATATTTGATTTTAACTTTTGTTCAAACTGTGCATCCAATTCTTTCTTTTCTGAAACTTTCTCTCTTTTTCAAAAGCTTTCATAAATATACTGAATGCTAATCCATATTAGATAGTCTGGAGATTGCCTTTCCTTTGGTATACAATAGTACAATAACATAATTATTTCAATCAGTTGTGGGGTCTGGGAACATTTTGGGGTATCCCAGTTTGCCTGCCCTTGGTAATTTTTCATTTTTAGCAAAAATGCTTCCAGGAATATGAAGCCAATTTAACAAGTTTTTGTCTTCCTTGAGAGGAATTCATTTTGGTACTGCTTTTGAATATAGGCACTTCATTTAACTATCTGGACTTATAACTGCTCCTGTCAACCCTCTCCTGCATGTTTTTTAAACTATACCTTTTAAAGCTATCTTAAATTGTGGCTTTCACTATGTCTTGTGGCAGTAAGTTCTATGCAATAATTATGTGTTGTGTAGAGAATTACTGTCTTTGGAATCTATCATCAATCAATTTTTGTACTGTACTTCTAAATTCTGGCATTACATGAGAAAATGAACAATTTTGTTCTCTCTGTTCTCTCTACAACACATTAAAAAATGCTGAGTAGCACTGAACTAAAATTAAATCCTAGCCAGTTGGATGATGAGCGATTTTCCCCTGTCAATCCTTTGCACAACAGAGTAACATTGCTTTTTTTGCACAATATCTTGTGCAATTGCTTTGCAAAATGTGGTGCAAAGGTATAATAAAGGACAATTCCATTAGCGAGGATTTTTATTCCCCTCAACATAATTTGATTTAGCTCCTTTGTGAATATTTATTTACTAGATTGCTTATGTTACCTTTAAAAATCATCTGAGAAGCACTAGAGAGATGAGCATATGAAACAAAATGCCTGTGTTACTATGCTTCAATTCACAGGATTTTGTATGTATGTGAGGGGAAAAGAGAGATCCTGAGTGTCTGTAGAATTGACTCTGAGGACCAAAAACAGCCTGCAGGTACAACTAAGTATGCAGAAGATATTTGTAGCCAGCTCCATGGAAGTCAAAAGTGGATAAGTAATGGAATGTTGTTAATTAGATTGCTGTGTACCAACCAGGCAACCCGAGGCTGTGTTCTCATCAAAGTTTTAAGCTACGCAAGGTTGGAATGGGTCAAAACCAGGAAAAGAATCCTCCAAGGGACACCGAGAGTGCTGAGGAAATGGTTTTGTTTTATTTTGAATTTGAGAAGAGTTACTCCTATGACTGCTGAGAAATCCAGATAATCACATCTCCCATTGCATCATGTTGGGAAATCTCTGTGAACTATTTTTTTCACCTCAAATATCTGTTTAAAATTTGGAAACATGCTAAGTGTTAGAATGGGGGTTGACCCAGTTAAGTTTTAGATGGATACCTTCTGTGGGATTTTTTTTGTACCAGTACATTTTGCTATTTTTTACCTGTATGTTTTGCTATTTGTTATTTTACAAAGAAGAAAACATTTCTTTAAAAAGTTGCTGCTGACTGAGCACACACAATTTGTTTGTTTTTATATTTTAAAAAAACTAAAAATAAACAGAGCCACCTGGGGACAGTTAATTTCACTAATCAAAACACAGATTCATGCACAATAAATAGATGACAAAAAATCAACAAGGACCAATTTGGGCTTGTCAATTCAATGGAAAAATTGGGAAAGCAAAACAGAGTTTCAGACTTAGTTAGTTCAGCTAACATACATTTGAACCCTTAACATAACAATTTCAATGAACTGATATTAACAGCTAAAGTTAGTAAAGTACAAAAAATCAAGGAAAAATGAATAGTGTGGCTTCAGTGACTCCAAATTTCCTCCACTTAAGCACAGTGATTAGAAATAATTGATTAGATTTCTGCATTTACCTGTTGTTAGTTGTTCGGAAAGCCCAGACTTTGTATATCATGTTGATATTTCTCCCCTTATTTTCCCTACAGTTTTAGTGAATCAGTCAAAATTGCTTTGCATTATGCCATGCTAATCAGTCTGATCTGATTCATTTAGAAGCTGGTATACATCTGTGCAAATCATCCCCAATTTGATCCAGGATTTGAGATACATCTGATTCAGTTTAACAGTCCTCATAGACTTTTATGGGGATAAAGTGGATAGGACAAGCTTTCATTCTACCTTGGACTGGAGTAAAAGAGTATATCAATGATACCAAAGTAAATAAAATAGCTAACCAAAAACAACATTGTCCTTCTTGCTTTCAAGGAAAGAATTCAAATTGAGAATGGAACCCTCACTATAACTATGCTGAACATTTCGGATTCTGGCCTATATCAGTGTGTTGCAGAAAACAAATATGGCTCAGTATATTCCAATGGTGAATTAAGAGTAATTGGTAAGTTAATGGTGCCTGAAAATGACTGGCTAAAATGGGAAGACTGAAATATGAAATAAATGTATATGATTTATCAAAATAAATTAGTCTTTTTGAGTAGACAATTTAGAGGAAAGAGATATAAAGGAGCATTTGCAATATAAAGAAAAAGTTAGTGAGCCATAATATGTCTGCCCTATATGTATACCTACCCAGGTCTAGACCTACTTGCGTATAGCATTGTGGTCAAATCATTTTTCTTAGATGTCTTGTGTCTATATTAGACTTTGCCAATCGAACAATGTGTGGTTTATACTGTCCTGTTGCAACTCAGGGCCCTTCCATACAGAGCCAAACCCCACAACCCATCACAGCAGGGCCGTAGCCAGGATTTTGATTCGGGGGGGGGGGGGCTGAGTTTGGTTGGGGGGGGGCTGAGACTGGGTGGAAGAGGGTCTACCCTAGCAAATCTTTTGTATTGTTATCCCAATAACCCCATTAATGTGGGATATAATGAGCATGGTGATCAGATCATGATATGAATAAACATAACAGTTTAAATAATGTACCAGTAAGGCCTTTTCGTGGACCACCCTGAGAATTTCGGTGGGGGGGGGCTGAAGCCCCCTTAGCCCCCCCCTGGCTACATGCCTGCATCACAGGTTAACCCGAGGCATCCAAAAGACACCTTAGGTAAACCCAGACTAAACTGACATTTCACAGTTTACTCCACATTAAATAATAGATCCAGACCTTACTGAAAGGTCCAGATCAGTTGAGGTTCTGGGTCTCTGGGTATTGAGTCCAGGGACTGGTTTCTACAATCCCAGGGATCAAGTGGAATTGTTTTAATGGCGATGTGATTTTATGCTGAGTTTTTTAAATTGTATTTTAATATGTTGTTGCAGTTGTTTTTAAATTGTATAGCATTGAATTTTTGCTGTTATGCCGATCTGAGTCCCTCAATAGAGGTGAGAAGGCCGGGGTACAAAATTTTTAAATGAATAAATTCCCCACCCTCCCATTCTAGCCCCCCATTTTCTCCAAAACTTTCCTGAAGGGCCTGACCACATGCTTAGACCCCTCAGCAAAAGCACAATCCTTCCTCCCCTCTCCAAATCTCCTGACATATCAAAATGAGCATGCCTATATGGTTGAATATAACATGCAAGATCCATCCAAGACTCCCACAATGACAATTTCTTTGCTAATATAGACTGCAAATGATTAGAGAACTTTCTGGCAGAGTCAGATATAGGACTTTTGCCAAGATGTCTATGTGAATGATATCATCAGTCTTCCTATAGCTATGGAAATATAGCCACATGCCTTTCCACTCCCCATTAATTTCCACCAGGTACAGGATGGGCTGCTAAAAGGCTATTATAGAGCAACAGTGAATCCTAAATGTTACATAGAGCAACAATGATGCTGAACATTGCAGAGATAGGAACAAAGAAAACAAAATACAAGCATAAGATGGAGTTTGCATATGCCATTAACTGGATCCCAGTGTATGCATGTGTAATTGATAACAGTGCCTGATTATGATATAAACAAAATAATGTTGTTGTGGTTTTAAATAAGAAATGCTGGTTTTTCTATTCTTTCTAGCTTCTGCCCCCGATTTTTCCAAAAATCCTATGAAAAAAATATCTGTTGTCCACATGGGTGGTGAAATCACAATTGAGTGTAAACCAGATGCTTCTCCTAAAGCAGCTATTACCTGGAAAAAAGGCACAGAATCTTTAAAACAAAGCAAAAGGTGAACCTAAAAACTTTCTTCTAATTTGGAAAAAAACAACTAGAAACCAAACCTCTGGTCATGAAGATAGAGGGAGTTGACTTATTCATTGTTATGTTTGTTTTCTCTATTTCTTTGAATACCTGATCATAAGCTGCAACTTTCTTCATATTCTCCAGTTCACAGAACCAATTTTTTCAGTGCAACAGGTTATACACCATGTGTTTATATGTAAAACTGATTCAGATTTTAACAGATATTACTTAAGTGAATGTTTGAGCAGTGAGGTTCACTAAACTTAGATCATGTTAAATTTCTTCCCATTGCAATGCTGTAGTTTTTAATACAGGAAGAGGTGTTCCAGCACAATGGCTTACCATTTTTAATGTAATCACCATTTTGGCTTACCACTTTGAAAATATGTTTTTAGATATCTGTAGTGACAAGAAACCATTTTATCATAACCTGATATCATGATATGTCCATAACGTCAGAGATGTAGAGCAGGTTGTTTGTGGTGGGTCTTTTTTCCTGTTGACTTTTTTTCTGCAGCTTTATTCTGTTGAGTTTCTTAGTATGATTGAATTTCTAGTGTGATTGAGTTTCTGTTGAGTTTCTAGTGTAATGAACCACTGCAATTGGCAGAAACCATCTTTTAAGTGGATTTTTTTCTAAAGTGATGAAGTCCTCAGGGCTTCTTTTAAGTTGATTTTTTCCCTAGTGTGATGAAGTCCTCAGGGCTTCATCACACTAGAGAAAAATACACTTAAAAGATGGTTTCTGCTCCCTGCGGAATTCTGGGGCTTGTAGTTTAGGGAGAAGTCTTTATTATACTCACTAAACTACAAACCCCAGAATTCTACAGGAGGCAGAAACCGGATTTTAAGTGGATTTTTTCTCTAGTGTGAAGTCATTTTGATTTATTATTGACATAATGTATTTTGATATTCTCTTGATAAACTGTTTTATAGTTTGTGTGTGTGTGTGTGTGTATCACAATAATGTCTTCAGAGTTATAAATGGTGTTTCTTTACTCATGATTAATTAGGTCAGTGGTTCTGAACCTGTGGGTTCCGAGATGTTTTGGCCTTCAACTCCCAGAAATCCTAACAGCTGGTAAACTGGCTGGGATTTCTGGGAGCTGTAGGCCAAAACATTTTGGGACCCATGGGTTGAGAACCACTGCATTAGTCATTCCAGCCTGTTCCACCTAGCTTTATGCTTATTCCAAGACCTTTTTACAGAGGGAGTACAAGGGGCAATTGCCAACAAGTGGTTATATGAACATTGGCATTGGTGCATTGTTGCCACCTCATTGCTTTATATCTGAGGTCCACAAAAAAGTACAATAATATCAGATGGATGAAGCCTGGCTCAACAACAGCCCATGTGAAAAAGATCTTGGATTCTTAATGGAGAACAAGTTGAACATGAGTCAAGTAATGTGATGCAACAGCTAAAAAGCCAATGAGAATTTGGGCTGCATCAAAGGAGTATAGTGTCTTGATCAAGGGAAAGCCATGGTGCCCCTCTATTCCGTTTTGGTCAGACCTCACCTGAAATATTGCATCCAATATTTCAGATGACAAGCTGGAACGTGTCCGGCGGGGGGGGGGGGTGTGCTTAAAATGATCAAAGATCTGGAGACCCTGCCCTATGAGGAGCGATTTAAAGAACTGGGCATGTTTGCAGAAGAGAAGGTTGAGAGGCGACATGATAGCCATGTTTAAATATTTGAAAGGAAGAGGAGCATTCTTGTTTTCTGCTGCACTGGAGACTAGGACATGGAGCAATGGGTTCAAATTACAAGAAATGGGAATCCACTTGAACATTATGAAGAACTTGTTGACCATAAGAGCTGTTTAGAAGAGGAACTCTTTGATTCAGTGTGTGGTGGAAGGTCCGTCCTTGGAGGCTTAAAATTATTTCTTCTCCACCTTTTCTCCTTCTCTTCCTCCCTCCTTCCCTCCCTCTCTTATTTTCATTTTGTTTCTTCTTTTTCACATACATCCCATGCCATTCTGAGCATCTTGTTGTATTCCCATCAAACTCCTATTCTACTTCCAGGTCTTATGTAAAGAGAATTCTGAGGGTGTTGGCACTAGAATCAGAGTAATGTGAGGTATCTCAGACGCTCTGCATAAAAGCAAAATGAATACAAATTGCTTTCTTCTCTTGATGGCACAGGAGTATTACTTAGTGGACCAACATGATTGATTCTCAACTGCTCACTTCAATTAATCGCTTCGGCTCTATTTCTGACTAATGGGTGAAGTGACAGAAATCAAAGACATAGATTTCCTTTCATGTGTCTACTCATCACATCTTGCATCATCCAGTGAGATATGAAAATGCATGCAAAATTTCAGGCCACTCAGCAGAATAACTTGGAACACTTTCTCTTTTGTCTAGATAAAACTATATTAACACTATGGCAACATCCATATGACTTTCCCAAGTCTATTTACACTCCCCACATATGAATCTGGGATGTCATGACACAAAGGGATCTTGCAACACCTTAGATCAGGGGTGGGCAATTACCGGCCCTCCAGGTGTTTTGGACTTCAACTCCCAGAAATCCTAGCCAGTATACCAGCTGTTAGGATTTCTGGGAGTTGAAGTCCAAAACACCTGTAGGGCCGGTAATTGCCCACCCCTGCCTTAGATACTAAGAGAATAAAATTGTAGCACAAACTTTCATAGACTGTCCACTTCTTCAGGTGCCTCTGAGGAAGCTTATTTAATGTTACCAACTTCATTCACTGTTAAGGTACTACAAGATCCCTTTACTTCCCAAGTCTTAGTTCAGCCTCCTAAGGCTGAGCAAACAAAAGTTCTCTAGGTCTGGCAATCTTTGCTCTTACTGAATTTGATTGTATATTTCCCATCTGGAACAGGACACAACACATTTGCATAGAAATTCCAAATGAACTTGAAAATGAGAAGGTTGCAGCTGGCATGTGGTACAAAACAAACATAAGAAATTCAATCACATGTCAGCTGTAACCTTCTCATTTCAAGTTAATTTGGCATTGAAAATATTGCTTTGAATGTGGCCAGTTCAGGTGTGTCCCAGTAGCTAATGTTTCTGAGTCAAAACTTGATACCTAGGAATATCTTCTGATGATGTCATTGAGAACAAAGGGCTTATTTACTTAGGCAATCCCTTGTTGTCCAAGTATGATGGCCTTCCAAGTGTTGTGTCTTCGTGCTGGATACATAAGTGACTGTGAAGCCCTATTTTTGATCCACATGTTCTTTCACAGTGAGGGCATCAGTTTCCAGGTGAAAGGCAGTCCCGGTCAGGGTTGGCTTGACATGTTTTCCTCTTGCTTTTGTGCTCCATTCATGCCTCCTTGAATTCTGCAGCATTGCTGGTCACAGCTCACCTCAAGTTAGGATGCTCAAGGGCCAGGGCTTCCCAGTTCTAGGTGTCTATGCTACAGTTTTTAAGGGTAGATTTAAGCCCATCTTTACATTTCTTTTCCCGTCCACCAACATTTTGTTTTCCATTCTTGAGTTGCTTTGAGACAAGGAACTGTTTCCAGATGAAGGTAAAAAAAGGGATTTCTTCTTACTTATTTCAGAAGATAGAAGGTTGGTGCAGAATAGACTGGTTAGCGAACCCTGGCAACACTACCACATCTGGGAGGAAAGGAATAAAGTAAACAAATTGGAAAGTGCTCTAAAAGGTCTTTGCAACTTTGCAACTTAGGAATAAACTAAACAAATTAGAAAGTGCTCTTAAAGGTCTTTGCAACTTTCAGCAACAATTCAATGAAGCCTTGCAAATTATAGCCAGCTTCTGCTATAAGATTAGCACACACTCTTACCTGGAGCTGAACCCCCAACCACAAAATCTGGAGAATTTCCACCCTACCTGGAGATGGCCCACAAAACCTGGAGAATTAGGTCAGGACCTGAGATCTAGCAACCTAAATATAACTAGAACAGTTACTAAAGTCCAGAGTCAGAACTGTTGTTAATTTTCAACATGATAGTCCTTTCCTTCGTGTTGTGTAAAATGTAGTGGCTATTTGAGGAGGCACAACACCAGAGATTGTGAAGTTTTCCACCTCCCCGAAGAGAAGGGGTTCTTCTCAATTTTCCAAGGAGCTTCATTTTCCAGCCCTTACCCAGTTCCCCACCCCAAGATTTCTGACCCACGCTAGGAACTCTAACCCACGCTATGCAAATTATATTTCTCTGCACACTATTTGCCCTATGCCTTCTTCATACAGAGCAACAAGGACAGATAGGCAGCAATCCTGGGAAAGACCACTTTGTCAACAGAAGACCACTGTGTGAATGGAATATTAACCAGTTCACAAATGTGGATAATACCTTAGATAAGCCTTTAATCTAATCCAACATATCTTTTTTCCAATTTTCTTATCTTCATACTTCAGCTTGAAGGACAACATGAATCTCTTATAGTTAAAATAATTAGAAATCTCCTAGGTTGGTTGGTGGCTTTGTCTTTTTTTGAAGAAGGATCTTAGCTGATTCTGCACTTTTACTAAACAGAATATTTTGATACCTTTCTAATCTCCTACCTTTCTGATTTTTCTTTTTTCCCATAAAAAAACGAGAAAAGGGGGAATACTAAATAATCTGTAATCACAGAAGTAGAGAAGAAGGGAGTATTAAAATTCTTCTTTAAGGTAATACTTAGATAGATGAAAGCATTTTTTCAAGCCTATGATTTTTAGTTCGTATTTCTTCTTTTGTTTCCACTTATCTGCTGCAAAATGGCCATTGGATGACCTAGTTAATTAAAACTTCTTCAGATTTCTTTTGTTAGATTTCATCTTGTTACTTTGAAATTGTGAAACTATTGAAAGTTGCAAGAAGGCTTTATCATGCCTGTGACTTCTGCAGGGAGTCCATTGGCATTTCAGGAAAGTTCAGCATAGGTCTCACTCAGGCAGAATCTTAAATGTGATCAGCAGACAATGAAGGGCATTAAGCTAAATTCAAAAAAGTAAAGACTAGAGCATGGTTTCTTCTACTTTTTTTAAAAAAAGATCTACCTGGAACAACAAAAGGCTAGCAGTATAATCCTTCCTTATGTGGGAAAGACATACTTGCTGGGCTTAACAAACCCAGTATACCTTTGAACACCACTGAATGATTGTTGTAAAAGAGATTTGTGTATTTTTCCTATATTTCTATCACAAGACATTTGAGAAGCACAGCTGTACTTCTCCTTATTATCCATTACCAATCAGCATATTTGCAGTTATATGATGTATTCAAGTAACCTCAGATTCATTCATGAGCTGCCTATTACTTATGTACATATTTTATTAAATTTGTATGCCAGATTTCAGTGAAAAATTACTATCAATGTGGCTAACAATATTAATCAATTAAAATGCAGGAATAAATTTTAAAAGAATGGAAACAATAAATAAAAATGCATAACCGCAGCCAGTAAGTTAAGATAAGCTTTGCCCACAACATATTTGAAATGCCTAGGACCTTTCAGGTGGTTGCTAAGAAAATACTTGAAAAAGAAAGCAGAGAGGATAGCTGATGGGGGTGTTGATTTGGATTGCAGATAATTTCAGTGATTTGGCAGCCAAGCTGCCAAAAACAAACAGGGAAGGACCTCTTCGAAACAAACAAACAAACAAACAAACGAATGAATGTCTGCGCGCCAGTGATGAAGCAAAGCCAGGTCTGAACTTAGAAAGTTCTTTTATTGATTAAGTGAGCAAAGTAAAGCATTCTCACACAGAGCAATTCAGCAGCTTGCACCTCACAGTGGAATCAGCATGGTGACTGACTCAAAAAGCTCAGCGTCTCCCTTATCAGTATGTTTACACAGCTGAAGGTCAAAACAGTGCTGGACACCACTTGTGCTGTTTTAACCCTGTACATGCCTGGTTACACAACACAGCATCTTATACAATGGTTGAATTGCAGAATCATTTGAAAATCACACACTGACAATCCCCCTTTTGAATTTCAAATCTTTCTGTCTATTCACAAATACTATCAATCCTAAACATACTCATTCTACGTGTGGACATCCATCACCATATAACGCATTCCTAAGCAAATATTAAATCTTTACACATAAATCACACACATATGAATAACCTTAGGTACATAGCAACACATGTATTCCTCAAGCACTTAGGAATCTTCCTAATTAACCTCTGTTAATTATCCCTTTATTTCTCTGTGCCAAACAAGGAACTATCATTCTACTCCTACTCCTGCAATGACTGTTTCTATTATTGCTTCTTCTTCTGGCTCCTGTTTCACTCTCTTAATCAATCCTCTCTCCTTTGGTGTGATGGATTCTTGTTTGTCCTGTTTTATTCTCCTAATCACCTCCTTTTGTTTTGGTGTGATGGATTCTGGTTTATCTTGTTTTATTCTTCTAATCACTTCCTTTTGTTTTGGCCTTCTTCCTGTCCATAAAGTTCTAGTTTCCCCTTTCACCACCTGTTCTTGTGGATTAACAGTACTGGATGCCCCCTCATTTTCACTTACATTTTCTCTAACTTTTGGAAACACAGACAATTCTCCAAAGTTAAGGTGCATACTTCCAATCTTTAGGTTTTTCACAATATGCCAATCTTGAAAATCTAATTGTGTGTGGTGTTTTCAGAAACCGGTAACCTCCTCTCTGATACCCCAGTAGTATAAAACGCCTGAACTTAGACTCATTTTTCTTTCTCTCTTTTGTGGGTATCAGAACGTTGGCAAATTGCCCTATGATGCCCATATGTCTGTAACCGGGCATCCTGCCATACATTTTACGGAATGGTACATCATCAAGACCAACATCCCACAACCTATTTACTATGTAGTTACATGTAGACAAAACTTCACCCCAAAGCTTGTCACACAATTGACCATCTTTTAAGACACAAGCTTCAATTTTTTGAAGTACTCTCATTCGTGTCTGTGCGATGCCCTCTTCTCCCTTGAGTTTTTCAGTCCTCACACATTCTATATCCCTTGAACTTAGAAGTTGTTCTACTTCTGAGGTACATGCTTCTACCCCCTCATCAACAATGTGCTTATTTTCTTTTGATATATCCCCCTCAACCATGTCTAAGCATCTCCTGGTCTTGTCCACTATTTCTGGTACATCTTTCAAAAAATAAATGAACCCATACCTAGTAAATCTGTCAACAAAAAGTAAAGAATATTTGGAACTGCCCAACTCTCTTCAAAAGGTCCAGCAACATACATATGTGCTTTCTCAAACAAATCATTTGTTCTTATTTTGGTTTTCTTGTGGACTTTGATGGGTATTCTCTTCACAGCTGCACAAACAGAACAATCCAATTCAATGTTGCAGCTCTCTAACTGAAAATTAGGATCTAAATTAAAGATTTTCTTAAGAATTTCCATATCAGCATGACCCAAAATTCTGTGTAACTGGTGTATACATCTGTCATGCTGTATCTGGCTACTTACACAACAAACTTCTACATTCTCATCTCTGTTTTCATTGATTTTTTCAAACATCTCATATAATTTGTTTCTTCTCACCCCCTTGCCACCCAAATTCCTTTCTGCATTATACACAAAACAGTAAATGCCTTTAAACACTACTTTGAAATCATGTTCAGTTATTGTGGCAACACTCAACAAATTGGGTTTGATCCCAGGTACAAACAAAACATCTTCCCAATTCACTTGCAAACAAGAAATATAACAAATTCCATAATTTGAAAACTCTCTCGCTGATCCATCTGCAAGGGTCAAACTCGAACCCTGGGTTGATTGATCATTTTTTAACAAACCAATATCGTTCACAATGTGGTGGGTTGCGCCTGAGTCTAAAACCCACTTTACTTTATTGTAACTACTAGTCTCTGCATCAGCAATCAGGATTCTGGGTGTGGTTTTTGTAGTCCCATCAGCACGGCCTCTCCCACGATAACTTCCAGCTCCTCTGCCCCCCCTCCGGGCTGTTGCCTATTTACTGCTGTGCAGTTCCTTAACAGGTGCCCGACTCTGTTGCACCCGAAACACCGTCGCCGTGTTTTGACTATGTGTGCAGCAGCCAAGGTCAGTGCCTCATGGTAATCTTCCTCCTCCATCTCCTGTGGAAAACGTGCCACCTCAGGTTTGCAGCATCTGCCTTGCTCCTTCTGAAAACGCCGTCTCTCCAACTCCTCCAGAACTCTGCTAGTAACCAAATCCAACGACAAATCCTGGGGTCTCACAGACTGTAGAGAATGCAGCAGAAAATCCCAACTCGATGGCATACTAGATAACATGATGTAGGCTCGATTCTCATCAGTGATCTCCACACATCTCACTCGACACTCCACAAACAGTTTCTTCATCATGTCTATGTGCTGCTTAACATCTCCTCCCTCTGATAGTTTTGCACCATACAATCTTTTGCTCCAAATCATTTTGCTTAAGGTGCTCTCTCTTTGATGAACAGCCCGCAACGTGTCCCAAACTTCTTTGGCTGTCTGCAATCCCTGGACATGAACCAGCTGGTCAGGAGTCAGACAAAGGATTCAAGTAGACTTGCCTCGTAAATCCTTTCGTGCATCATCCTCCGTCCCAAGTATCGTCTTCTGCAGCCCCTCCCGGGCTAGTAGATTCTCCATAAACAGCCCATTCAGAGTAGTTAGTATCATTTAACTTTTCAATCATACTAGTTGGGTTAATTCCAGCCATGCTGCTCTCCTTTCCTCTCCGTTCTGTCCCCTTCTTGGGTCAAACACTGGATACACAGTAACAACACAAAGTTCCAGAGGATTAATATGCACTTCCTTCTGTGTGACTCTCGGCCCCCGAGATTATGTCTAGCCACGTCTGTTTGGCTTTCTGACAGTCACTTTAATGATGAAATGCAGCCTCCTTTATAAAGAACCCGGGCAGAGCGTCTGTTTGCTTTTACTCACTTTTTATTCATCATCCTCTCTCAGGCTTGCTTCACTGGTTTGCATTGGTGAGCGTTGACTCCTCTGGCCAGCTTTTCTCTGTTCCGTTACGGGCAGCAGTCCAAACACTGGTGCAGCAGAAGCGTGCTGGGCCCATAACCCTTTTGTCCGCGCGCCAGTGATGAAGCGAAGCCAGGTCTGAACTTAGAAAGTTCTTTTATTGATTAAGTGAGCAAAGTAAAGCATTCTCACACAGAGCAATTTAGCAGCTTGCACCTCACAGTGGAATCAGCATGGAGACTGACTCAAAAAGCTCAGCATCTCCCTTATCAGTATGTTTACAGAGCTGAAGGTCAAAACAGTGCTGGACACCACTTGTGCTGCAGCATGCCTGGTTACACAACACAGCATCTTATACAATGGTTGAATTGCAGAATCATTTGAAAATCACACACTGACAATAAAAAAGCCGCTTAATCTTTCAGCTAAAGTTGGGAAAGATCTGTTGATTCGGACTAATTTTTTTCACCCTGCTGCCCCAGGTATAGGGCCTGGTGGTTGCTGTCTAATGATGATTGACAACAGCTGCTGCAAGCAGTTCTTTTCCTCATTAGCCTGGCCATAGCCAATCAGAAGAAGGAAGTGGATCACATGTATTTTTGCAAAGCTTTGCCTATACATAGCCGCACAAGAACCTCAATTTTCTGTGGGTGGCATGAGTGAGAGGGCGAGAGAGGGTGATTAAACAGTCAATCGTGTGTGTGTATCCATATACAATGCTCACAAACATCCCATATCATATGTAAACATACAATCAAACAGCAAGGGATGAGAAAAGTCAACATATCAAGAATAAGTCCTACAAGACGCTGGGAAAACAAGCGTCCAAGTGGCCTCAATCAGCCAGTGTTAGTGAATAAAGTTCCAGATAGTAAAAAGCCAAACCTTCCAGTGACGTCACTTAATCCAAGTTGTTAAGCCCAGTTCCAAATAGAGGCCAATTGGTGTAAATAAGCAGCAAACAAATATATTCAAGTCCAGTCGCTGTGTAGGAGTATCCTGCTAAGGTTCTAATTATAGGCAGTCTCAATCCCACTGCAAAAGGTGTATGTGGACACTCACATAGTAATCCGCATTGATAGTGACTATGTTTTTTTATTAATACGAAAAAATACTCCATATGAGGATTTTGAAAAATGGCTGAATTATTGGTATCACTCTATTGTGTTTATCATCGAAAGCAGTAGTAATATGGTAAATTTTTGGATGTCTCTGTGTTTGTCAAGGAGGGCAAACTTAAGGTTAAATGCTATCATAAAGCAACTGACAAGAATTCTTGCATAAAGTATATTGGCATAAAATCCGTGTATGGGATAAGTTTCAATTCTGTGCATATGATAAGTCTCAAATTTTCTGATATGCTGACAGATGGCAAGAACAATGATACAGATTTTTGTCCTGTAGCTTTAGAACATTTTGTAAAACAAATTCACACACAATGACAGAAAACTATGAAGGATTTCTTGTGGCATAGTTGTGAAACCCATCCAGAAAACTGTAATTTTCCTGAAATTGCACAGCTTTCAGCATAGAAACTGAAAACTACACAGCTTCCTCCCCCCAAAAAGAAAATGAGGCACCTGTCAAAGGCTGCAGGTTTCAACTCATTTTTTCCTGCCACATAACATTTGAAATTTAAAATTGGGAAAGGCTGTCGCTCCAGTTAGCCAAAGATTATTTTTTGTGTACTGTAACAATTGATTTGTTTAACATTTGGACTGGCAAAGTCAGTCACCTCAATGTCAAACCTGCAATTTTCTCAAGTATGTTGTGAAAAACAATGTATGTGAAGTTTTTTTAGCTAGAAATATATAGAGTGTTCTATATGTAGTGAAAAACTGCAATCATGGGTTTTTACAGCAAAGCTACATAGTTTCCCAAACTCCTGTGCCGGTTTCAAAATTCCTCCTCAGTTTTATGTTGTGCTGGGAAACAATATATCATTTATCTTCCTGTGCAATTTTCTCAAAGGTTCAGGAATGTCACATTCAGCCTCAATCAAGAAACTGATATATTCCAATTCCATTCCTAAATGTATTGCACACCTCTTAAGTGAGCCTGCAGTGGTCTATAATTAAGGTATTATCTCCAGCTGAAGACATATTTAGGCAACTGTTTCATATTCATCATCAATACTTTTGATCTAATTCCATGAAGCCTCTACTACATGATAGTCACATAAGCATGATACCAAGATGAACACCTTGGTTATTGCATTTCTTTTCAATCACGAGATTGTGCTAAATTTCCAATCAGGTCTCTTGATCTTACTTCCACATATACTTGTAACCCCACTTTCCCACACTTCCACTACTCTGTAATATTTAATTATTTTTCTTAAAGCAATTTCACAATTTCTGCAAAAGTTTACAAAAAGAAGTCATATTGCATTAAAATACCAAATAAACATCTCAGGAATGGCAAACAGGGAGGTATAAAGAAGGAAAATATTCAGTCATGACTTTGGAAGTGTTGCTATAGTAACTCACGCACTTAGCTTACTTTTAACAGACATCAGTTGTATGAGGAAAAGGAGGACAATTCTTCTAGTCATGGTAGCATGGGTGAATGATGTTTCCATCATATTTTGAAGGTCACATTGGATAAATTACTTACATTACATACTTCATGAAATATTCGCTGATATAAGGTCCTATCTCTTATATGACAGGGCACAACCCCATGTCAAGAAATTAACAATACCTGCAAGCTATTTCATTTCCTAAATTAAGCTTCAAGTTGAAATATCCTTTCAACTCCGCACTAAACTCCACAAATCAAAATTACTTTTATTTAAACCAAGGCAATGCTCATTTCAATTTATACAAGCATGTGTATTTGTCTCCAGTGTGTACAAGCCACTTCTCTGCAAAAAGTACTGTAGTTTCCTTCCTTTTAAGCAAAGTACAGAAAGAAGAAGAGAGCAAACACACAAAATCAGAAATCTTGCTCAAAAAGAGGCAAAAATTTAGTGCTTTTTAACGGTCCATGCAACAAGGCAGTAGCAGCTGTAGTTTGCATAATACAGTATAGCTCTGAAAATCCAAATGCTATGTTTTTAAAAAGGCTGCTTCTCCTGGCAAGGAATAGTTTTAAAAGTTTTTTGTTTGTGTGTTGCATATGAAAATGAGATAAGTGAGAATTTGCATCTCTACTTCTTGCACACTTTACTCCATGGCCATAGTGTTCTACAAATATTTCAAAAGTTTCTCTATAGCTTTGATTCAGGCAGCTACACTGAAGGACAGTATCTCCCTATACCAGCCTTCCAAAGTTTTATGATCTTCAAGGAAGGGTTTTCTTCCAATCTCATCACCATCAACCTGGGTGAAGACATGAGAGAGAGCTTTCCCCTGGTCAGCAGGTATTGTTGCCATTGTTATTTCTATTCTAGCTTAGTTTTGGACACAAAGCAGCTTACAACCATTTTTTTTTTAAAAAACACACACACACAGCATGTAAAAGTTAATATTAGAGTAAATGATTGACATTTTAAAAATATGTATGGTTAAAATGCACACATACATTGATACAACACTAGTACATTATGTGGTAGAATTGATCTTATATAATCAATCACCTGACTAAACAGAAAAGTCTTTGCTTGGCTGCAAAAATAAAGTAGAGAGAGTATCAATCTAGCTTATCTGGGAAGGAAGTTCCAGAATCTGGGACAGCCACTGAGAAGGTCATATCCAGTGTTTCCACTAGATGTCCCTATGTGGGGAGTGGGAAAGGAAGATGGGCCTAACTAGCAGATCTCAAAGCATGGACTGGTTTCTAGGGAGAAATAAATTTCTTCAGTACCTTGGACCTGATCTGGATAATGCTTTATAACTTATAACTAGCACTTTGTCTTGTGTCTGGAAATAGATTAGCAGCTAGTGAAGTTGAAACTAGAAAGTTTTATCTTCTCTGTAGCCTGTCACATTGCAGCTATCTTGGCTAGTTGAGGTTTCTGAACACTCTTCAAAGTCAGTCCCACATAGAGCATACTAAGTCAACTAAAGTGTGTTTCACTGTGGACAGATCTGAAGCCTCAAGGAAAAGCTGTAGCAGGCACACAAGCTTTAACTGGCAAGAGCTCTCCTAGCCACTTCTGAAACCCGAGCTTCCAGGTTTAGAGTTGAATCCAAGAACATGTCCTATCTGCAAAGTCACATCTTCTGGGGGAGTATAACCCCATCCAGCACTGGAAAAATCCCCTTTTCCTGATAAGACTTCTGAATAACAAGGAGGACCTTCACCATGTCTGCATTCATCTGGTCCATTACTGATAACAGACATTGGTTTAGTACCAAAATACTTTCCTTATCTTCTGGTGGAAAAAAAGTAATAGAGTTTGGGTGATAACCACACATTGATGACACAAAACCTCAAAACTCAGGACAACCATGCTATGGAATTGCCTCCTTATAGGAGGTTTCATTGACCCCTTTCTGCTGCTCCCTTCTTGGCAGTAGGCAAATACCTTTTTATTCAAGCAGGATATTGTGTTTTAATATGGTATCCTGTGCATTTATCCTTTTATTATTTTAAATGGGTTTTGACTTTGCTATTTCAATAGAATTTCTTACTTAATTACTTTCTAAATTGTGTGTAATAAGATTACAGCTATACTTATTAAAATTGTAAGCCATCTTGGGCCCTGTGCATAGAGAAAATGGAAAGGAAGTACTTACTTATAAAATATTACCTAACAAAAAGTTGATCAAAATTTGATTACATACAATGTGCTCTAAAAAGTGTCCATATATAAATACATGATCTGTACAAATCAGCTAAAGAGCTTCCTGAAGTGAATGCAGCTGAAAACAATTCTAAACTAATAGTCAAGGAACATGCCAGTATCAGTAACCTATTTCTAAGTGGGATTGACTTCCTAAATTAAGAAAATTTTCCATTAGGGTGACTTTTCAACTCTATTAAATTTGACAGAATGGGCTGTAGAACAACTTGATAATGAAATCTTGCACCTTTGGCTTTAACATAGAACTTCCCTGCATAATGTTCCAAAGTGAATTTATGTTAGAAGATCTATGGAAGATAGAAGTTCTGTTCTGACCTCTTTTGCCTGCAAGTAATAGACATTTTTCCCCTGTGAATTCATCTTCCTTAAAATCAATGTTATTGAATTTTGTGTGCTAAAGAAATAGTTCCAGCTAGAGGATACTTGGAATATACTGGGGTTAAAGTACAAGGGACCTAGCCATATAATATAACTTTCATCATAGCCTTTTCTGGAAATAATTTTGCCATATGGGTGAATCATCATATGATTCTCCCTCATCCAATGGATAAATCATTACAAGTATACCCCAGTTAGCAAAGTAGATCTGTTTATGAGCCTTATTCCTTTTACAGTAAAATAGGCAAAAATAGCACAAAAGAGAGTAAGGATAACTTCCTACACAACAGCCTCGCAGAAATGGGGCTTGGGGGTACTGCTTTGCAGTGGCTCCAATCCTTCCTGGAGGGTTGTACCCAGAAGGTGTTATTGGGTGGCACCTGTTCGGCTCCGCAACCATTGTCTTGTGGAGTCCCTCAGGGTTCAGTGCTGTCCCTGATGTTATTTAACATCTACATGAAACCTCTGGGAGAGATCATTCAGAGTTTGGGAGTAAGGTGTTATCTGTATGCAGATGACCTTCAGATCTGTCACTCCTTTCCACCTGTCACTAAGGAGGCTGTCCAGACTTTGAACTGGTGCTTGGCTGCTGTGTCGGACTGGATGAGGGCTAGCAAATTGAAACTTAATCCAAACAAAACAGAGGTCCTCCTGGTCAGTCGAAAGGCCAAACAGGGCATAGGGTTACAGCCTGTGTTAGATGGGGTTACACTCCCCCTGAAGATGCAGGTTTGCAGCTTGGGAGTGATCCTGGATTCATAGCTGAGCCTGGAACCCCTGGTCTCGGCGGTGGCCAGGGGAGCTTTTGCACAGTTTAGACTCGTGCGTCAGCTGCACCCGTACCTTGGGAAGTCTGATCTGGCTACGGTCATCCACGCTCTGGTCACATCCTGAATAGATTACTGCAACGCACTCTACGTGGGGCTGCCTTTGAAAACAGTTCAGAAATTGGAACTAGTCCAACGGGTGGCAGCCAGATTACTAACTGGAGCTACATACAGGGAGCATACCAACCCCCCTGTTGTGTCAGCTCCACTGGCTGCCTGTCCACTTCCGAGCTCAATTCAAAGTGCTGGTTTTGACCTTTAAAGCTCTATATGGTTCTGGCCCAGCTTACTTGTCCGAACGCATCTGCCGCTACATCCCATCTCGTAATTTAAGATCATCCAGGGAGGCCCTGCTCTCGCTCCTGCCAACTTCTCAAACGCGGCTGGTGGGGACGAGAGATAGGGCCTTCTCGGTGGTGGTTCCCCATCTGTGGAATGTGCTTCCAAGCGACATACGATCAACCCCATCCCTCCTGGCATTCAGGAAAAAGTGAAATCTTCGCTGTGGGACCAGGCTTTTGCACATTAGCACAATGCAGCACTTTGGATTGGAATTGTAATTGCAAGCTGATGGATATGGCTCAATGCTCATGTTGTGGATGGAACACTGTTTTTAACATAAGTGAATGTATATTATGTGTTAATGTAAACTGTATTTTAATCCTGAATGTTTAATGTTCATGGTTTTATATTGTATTTATATTGCCTATTGGCATCAAATAGTTGCCGTTTTGTTAGGCCGCTCTGAGTCCCCCCTTGGGGGTTGAGAAGAGCGGGGTAGAAATGTAAATAAATAAATAAATAAAACTTCTTGCTGCCTCTTATCATTGGCTGATGGCTACCAGGTGTTTTGTGTGAAATCACCAGATTTCCACCAGCCAATGAGGGTAAGCCAGCTTTTAAAAGGCTAAATTTTTTACTCTCCTTTCTGCTGATTTTCGCTCATTGCACAATCGCGGACGCCATTTCCGAATACTTCAAAATTTCAGAATGCATCCGAATCCATTTCAGAAAACCCTCTTCTAAAATTGGAAGTGAATCACATCCGAAACTAGAGCACAACCAACATCCGAATCGACTTTCGAAATGCTTTTTGCTGTTCAGAAACAGGCCTACTATTTAGTCTTGCTTTACAGTCCCAACTGGGTTAAGCAAGACTATAAATTGTTCTTGAATTGTCAATTTCTATTGAAACCATTTTCATTTCATTGCAATATAGATATCTGTGCATAATAGTTATTTTGCTTATCCATTATTACCCCCTGCCAAGAAGTAGGAAAATCGCATTCAAAGCAACCCTGGCATATGGTCATCCAGCAACTTGAGAATTCTAATGGAAGTAGTGAGACCCAGTAGAACTATGCCTTTATTTTAGGTCATTCCTCTGAATTAATTGATTAATATTAATATTACTATATTTGTAACATATATTACTATGTATGTTTGTCCATTTCTAATTTTTTCTCTTTGAAAAGTACATTCAGAACAATTTGTGGAATTTTAAACATGATAATCTTGCTTCCTCTTCCTTCTCTTCTTCATCATCATCAACTGGAAGGAAGAGGAGAAGAAAGGAAGGAACTATTCCTTAATATCTTTATGAAACATTTTTTTGTGAACCTCTAGAGATAAGATATTTATCTTCTATTACTTCAAGTATTTAAATGGTAGACAGGTCAACCAGAAAAACAATACCAGATTTTCAAACATTAAGTACTTTAGTGCCTCTTAATCTGTTCTTGTCACTGGCTAATGCTAAAAAGGGAAGAGATCTGTATCTAGATGGCTTGATGCACAGCTCAGGGATGCCAATTAAAAGGTATATTTTTCCTCAAAGAGCATGGCCATTCTTATCTGGAAATGCAAGGTGGCTGTTAGCACTGTGAGACCTTCATGTCCTGTTTCCCATGCAATGTGTCACTACACTTCTCATGACTGTGAAAATCACATTTCTTTTCTTTTCTATTACACTGAATGTCAGCATAGCTTTTTACAGTGAAGCCCATATTACATACATGATGATTCCAACAAGATCTTAATAGAAATTAGTGTGAAGTGTCATTTATTTTCATTGACATATGAATCAAAACAATCCAAACAAAATTCATAATTTGTTTCACCAATAAAATAGAAATATGATATGAGAGAGAGAAACAATTTCATTATCTTTGCTGCTGCCTGCCTTTCGTAGCAAGAAGCTTTACATTTTTCCCTACAGCACTGTGAAATAAATACAGCTCACCACCCATATATTCCACTTGTTATGTAATAATCCTACTTTTTTTCTTTCCTCCTTCTGCAAAGGAAAGGAAAAAAAACTCCAAAAACTCAAACAATGTTAAGTATTGTATATGACTGACTAGGTCATTCAGACCTGTTTAAAGAAATATGAATTTTTTATTACAATGATGTAAGAACTATTCACAATTGGTTTCTGCCATTCAAAAGAATTTGATGGGCTGAATCCAATCTGTACTACACACTAGAAAATAGAGGCCCATTATGACAACTGCTGAAGGATATCTCTATTATGTAAATCCCACTGTTGTCATGGGGCTACTCTAGTTGAAAACAGCAATTGAATTTAGGTCATAACACTACTCTTGCAAAATAGTTCATGCTTTCCATTTAGGACATTTCTAAATTGCCCCTGTGTAGTGATTTAGCTAGGACTATGGATAAGATGATCTGTGCCCAGCAAGCATATGCTAAAACTGGAAGGAACAGGAGAGTTGAAGCAATGAAGAGTAGTAAAAACTCTGCTCTCCAGAGTCATATTCCGACGCTCAAACCACTATGCCACACTAGCTCTAATATATCTATTGTGCCATGTGAATCATTTATATAGCTCAGGAAAATACCTTCTAGATTCACTAGAGAAATGAATACTTTGTGTCAGCCTTTCTCCCTTTTCAACAATCCTCTTGTATACAAATTTATTAAAGCTCAAGTGGTGACAGTATAGATTTTCAACTTGAGTCAAGGCAAACACACAAAGTAGATGTACTGAAGCTGAGGGAACAAACAAGCAGGGGAAAAATGCCATCAGTCTAAACAAATCCCTTGGAGTTAGGGATTTTTTTATTTTAAAAAAGTACTGACATCTGATCACCTCCAACACTAAACACAGGTGTGAGATTCCTCTTGTGTTTGACAGTTGGTTGAACACAGACTGTGATAATTAACTCCAAATCTCTGTGTCTGTCTCCACTCAAATCATAGTTTGCTCTTCCACATACAATGGATAATTATCCATTTTTCTCTTCAGGAAAATGTGTTCTGGACTCTTTTATTTTTTTAGCCCTTGGATCTACCATCTCCCACTTTAGAACTGCAGTCATGTAAATGGATGGCACTGCAATAAGAGCCTGAGTGCATGTGAATAAAGCAGTAAATATTTGTTTTTGATTTGAATACTGCACTGTGATGGTTGTTACAGGATTAGCATTGCAGGGAATGAAAAGAAATGTTTTCAATGTCAGCAAGATAGCATTTCTGAGCAAAGTGAGAGTGTAATGTGTGCAAGATTACTGCCAAAAGAACTATGGTGCTGTCGGTCTCCTACACAAACACACACACACAGAGACAAATATTTATCAGGAAGCCCTTTCACACTACACAACTGTCGATGATGATGATGATGGTTTATATGTTTCTTTTCACTGAAAATTTGGATTAAATGTGTTTTACCATTTTCAAACACACACACAATAACCTATGATTCCACATTAACTGCCTTGGCAACCTTCTCTGGAATCATGGAATTTTCATTTGAGGAGTATTAAGAATTCTCATCAAAAGAATTCTAATGCCCCATAATTTCATAGAACACAGCAATTGTAATTATAGTGGATTATAGCTCTGTAGAGGTGAAGTATTTCTTACCTAGCGTTCTTGGAATCAGAAATGGTTTAGATGTTGGATTTTTATTCAGATTTTGGAATATTCATGTTTGCATAAGCCAACATAATAAGATATCTTGAAGGTGAGATCCAAGCAGAAACATGAAATTTGTTTATTTTAATATATACTGTATACATATAGCATTGAGGTAATTTCATGACAGATAAATTTCATAGTTTTGTACGGGGCCGGAGAGATAGCACAGCGGTAACAACAGCTGTGCTGGCAATCTGAAGATCTGAAGATTGCAGGATCGAATCCCAGGCTGAGTTAGACGCCAGCTGTGAGCCCTGTCTACTGTTTACCCAAGCAGTTCAACAGCCCAGCTGTTAATTAACAACAAATTGGGGACCATAAAAGTGGGGAAGGACTTTTGCACAGACTTGTCTGAAATAGGCTGACGGAGAAGGGAGAGGTGGAAGTGGTGAAAATAAGAGACTCCTGTCATGAGGATGGAACAACAGCACCCCCTTGTGACGTGATGGCGCAATCACGCAGGGACATAACAACAATGATGTAATGGAGCATTCACACCCGATGACGCCCACCTGTATGACGCAGCCAGGAAAGAAGAAGTCCTTCTAAAAACTGCACTGTATTTGTCTATGTGTACTTGTATGTCTTTCCGACAGGGACTGTCTGTCGTATGTGTATTGTAATCCGCACTGAGTCCCCTTCGGGGTGAGAAGAGCGGAATAGAAATAAACAGTATTATTATTATTTATTATTGTATCCACTGAACCATCAGAAAGCAGAGGTGATGCCATCTCAGCTATTCCCTGTGGACATTTTTCAGATTTTGGATTTTAGAATTCCAGATAAGGGATTTTAAATCTATATTATAACCGTGTTGTGTGAAGAATCCAGGATATTTTGCATTTTACTTCCCCACTTTATATTATTAGTAGTTCTGATCGGTCAGGAAACATGAAGCACTGAGACATGAATTATCATTAAAGGTTCCATAGAGAAGAAGAAGAATTTGATATTCCAGCCCTATCTACAATGCCATCCACACTGCCATATAATCCAGTTTCGGAATACAGATTAACATGGAAACATTTAGACAGTAGGATTATTTTTAGCTTTTCAAACTGGGAAAAAGAGATTTTTAGACAGAAGCTTCCTTTCAAATAAGCTATCTGCTTTATGACTTCAGAAATTGTAACATCCTGTGAAAGGACTATTGTATGTGAGTGCTCACATATTCTGAGTTTTTATCAAACCCAAGAATTTACAAGGTTATTTCAGATTATGGCAACATATCTGAGACCTTGAAATAACTTTGTCCGGCTTTCATTGATTGTAGGTAGCTAGCTACCTAGATGACTAATAACTTTTAGTAACACTGAAAATTGCATAGGTCTCATACTTCATACTGCAAACAGCTTACCATCTGGGATCTGGAACATATTTCATCCTGTGAAGAAAAACAACACAATTAGATTTCATATTATGGATTCATTCTTCCCCTGCAGTATCTGATGTTGACCAAAGAATGATGCAGACTAGCAGTGTAAATGGTTTATTATTCAATTCTGGTGTGTCTAATTTACATCTAATGTAATGATCCCTGAGAGACTGAGATGAAAATTTAGCTGGAATGTGCTCAATTTGCAATAATCAGTGGCAACTATGATAAATGTCCAAATATTGCAAGTAACATCACATCACTGTTACTGCCCCTAATGTTCACAGAAATGTTCTATTAATAACTAACTTTCATGTGTGTTTTATTTCCTCACCCTACTTCAGAATCTGCATTTTGGATGATGGCAGTCTGAAAATATATAATGCTACAAAATCGGATGCGGGTGTATACACTTGCATAGCAATGAATCAATTTGGAGTTGCAAGGAACTCTGGGAACCTGATTGTGAAAGGTACTTTATTGTCTTCATTTGTGCTTTATGCATATTGGAAATGCACATGCATATTTGATTACCCGTGCTGAGATGTCAGAAAGTATAATAGTTCTGTCTGAGATATGGTTTGAACCAAATCTTCTTAGTGAAACAGAGCTGCTGAGACGCCTTTGGCAAACCAGAGGGTGCCTAGCCGAGCTGCAGGTGGTGTCTGTGCTTTGATATTATTCTTAGATGGTGAGACCAACAACAAATACAAGCTGAGCTCCTAATCTGCATATCAGTACATTTCAAGTAGGTTGCTGCTCTTCCAAAAGAGTAATAAAGGATACAGAAGCAAAGGAAACATGGATTACCACGTTCACTTTTGGAAATGTAATTACTGGTAATATGTCTCCTGTAAATATTTATTACTGATACTTTACTTAATGGTCAGCAAATGGGAATATGGAATGCATTGGGAAAATATATCTCATAGCTTCTGCTTCTCTAGTTAGGACTTCTTTCTAGGGAAAAACTGACCTGACATTACCATGTCATGTAACAAGACTGGGGGTTTGTCAATATTAACTAAAAAACCCCATACTCACTGTGACTTGACTGTTGGCTATCTTCATGATACACTACAGCTCTGTTGAGTATAGCAGAGGATCCAGTTCAAACTGACTTTGCTCTGCCTTTAGCAAAGTCACAAGACACTCTGGGGAACCAGGAAAGAACATCTATACATGGGAGTTACCAAGCTTCTTCAAGGCAAAGTGCAAGGCAAAAGCTGGGAAGCAAAGTCATAATAATGATTTTCTTGCTAAAAAGAGCAGGAAAATGCTTCCCTAAAAGAACAGGTACAATAAAAGGCAGATTACACATATTGTTGTTGTTGTTTGCCTTCAAATCAACTAGGATTTTACTCAGAGAAGATTATCCACTGTCAACATCTATGGCTGATTTGAACCCTGGCTTCCCAGATTCTCAATCAAATCACTGTACTACAGTGTCTCTCTTGGCATCTCTTCACACTGGCTTATTTTCAGCAGCTGCAAGTTTTTTGTACTTTTGCAATGGAGCTCGCCAGCTCCCGACACACACAGTATTTCTGGGATGGCTCCATGGCAAAATTGGGGGGGGGGGGGAACCCACACCTATCAAAAATTGCTTCCTGTCTTTCAATAGAAATCAATGAGTTGAGCCTGCTTAAAGAGGCCTTCCACCCATGTAATGAATTATAGATGAAGCCAGGATGGTGTGAGGCATGGGGCAACAGGTCTCCACACCACCTAGACGGGTGCTGCCAGAATCACTGCAATGTGCAGCAATTCTTTCTGATTCCAGCAGCATGTGTGACAAGGTCCTTGGATTACAAATGGAGACAGAACCATGCAGGAAATAATGGAAGTCCTGTTCCTTTCCCTCAAAAGCTCTGGCTTGGAAACAGGGAAGTTGGGGTTGAAACCAATTTAGAGGGCAAGCTGCTGCTCCTGCCAGATTCTAGTAGAGTGGAACTTACCTTTGACAAAGGCGTGGAGATGGATGGTCCAGGGAGCCCAAAGTCCTATTTTGCCATTTTTTCCTGTAATGCAACCACTAATATGTTCTTGTGCTACACTATAAAGACACAGAATAGCACAAATAATGTATTTTTTCTGAGAACTTTTCAAAAATAGCCCCACATAGAGCTAATTAGTAATTCAAAAGTTAGGAATTAAAAATATTTTTATTGGAGCTGAAATCCTAAGGAAAAGACTAAGAATTCTTTTTCAAACCCCCTTAAGCTCATTTTGAAACCAAGCCTAGCTTGCCCCTTAAATTTGCATGGATATAGGACTTCTAATGTGATTTAGAGAAATAAAAATGTAAAAAAATATGCATACATTTAAAAAAGAAACTGCATGTGCAAAAGCCCTTTTTTACAAATTAGAAAAATACCTATATTAGGGGGAAATCTAATATACATTTCCATGCAGGAAGAAAGCAAAAAGTCTCATAACTTGAACAAATGATGAGAAGAAAATGTAGGTGAGATTCAAAGAAATGCAGTGGCAGAGACAGAGTTTTCACTTCCCTACACAAGGTCATGCAGTGAGCTTCACAGCTGACTGGCGGTTTCAAATTCTCCCCAGTCCTAGCATGAAATTTTGACATTGGTTTATACTTTAATTTCAAAATTTTTCAAAGTAATTGACTCATCGCATGTATATCCTAACCTGTTTTCTAAAATCTCCACTTCCCATATGAACCAATTAGTACCCTCATTTTGTATGTGATGTGTTAAATGAAGAAACAGAAACTGCCCAGAGAAACTCTGTATATTTCCTTGCTATATGAAGACTTGCTTTAGCTAGAGATTGCCTATTGTACCCATCACTGCATTATATCTGCTGTAAAGTAATATACATTTTAAAAAGAATTGCTATGCTTTGAGTCCCTTGTTTACACACAAAAAATCCCTGCTAAAGCTCTCTTAAGTGCATTCCAGTGTATGTTCTCAGCTATCCATTTCACTAAACCAAGCCATTAAAGAACATTAAAATGCAAGTGTATATCAACCTACCTTGGATTACTCTCTGGGCTTTGACTCCAATATAGAAAACTATATGCTCCTCCAAATGTGGTTGGCCTGGAACTTCCAGGAGACCTCATCATTGTAGTCAAAGATGAGGAATATTGGAAGTTGGATCTAACTATGTCTGAAGACTATTTATGCTTTAGATCAATGTTCCCCACCAGCTGCATTCCATTACAGATACCAGGCATGGTATTTAAGCCTTGTGCCATATTGGGCACCACAATGGTCAGCACAGCAGGGTGTGTGGATGATATTTTGTGCAGCAGCTTGTACCACATATGTAGAACGCTGCACCAAAGAGCTATGGATGAAATCTGGCTCCTGACAGGCTTAACTGTATCCTGTCATCCTTTCATGGCTGCTCGGCCTGAAATGGTGGGAGGAAAACTTCTATAGCTGCCAGTTAATAGAGATTTTCCTATAGCTCAAGAGATAGAAGCATGTGTTTTGGTTCTTAAGGGCTTGGGTTAAATCCCCTGTGATAAACCTATGAAGAGGTTATTCAAGTGCCAACAAACCCAGATGTGCACAGGGGAGCAGCTAAATCTCTCTCTCCCCCACCTGCTTTTTCCATCCATCTGATCCTTTTTGGCATCTTAAAATGATTGCTTTTCTATATGGAAATCACTGCATTCTGATATTGAATTGCAACAATAACTGCTTAGGGATAGATATTAAAGACACATTTCTTTAAAGGTAGCCTTCTATAAAGTGTCTGATGCTAAATCACATTAACAACTGTGACATTTTTGAGGAAAACTGAGTGTTTGCTATAGTTTGTGATTCCCCCCCCCCCCCCTTCTGCTGATTAGTCTTATATTTATAATGTCAGAATAATTTTATCTTGCCAGCAGTCATGTTCATGTAATCTCAGTAGAGTGAATTAAATTTCAAGAGGGGATTATGAAAATGGCAATTGAAAGAAATATAGTGTAAGTTGGAGATATATTATACCTTGTTAAGCAATAAGTAAAATTTATATTTGGATTGTAGCTGTGATCATAAGAAGGTTGTGGTTAGACCCAGGTGTTTTAATCTTTCACAATCCCTCAGCCTTCCTGTCCTGTCCCATGGCTGCAACCTTTGAGAATGTTACTCAGGAAATACTGGTTATTGCATAAGACAGATTTCAAATATTTGGAAACTTTCTCTCATCTTTAAGAATGTCATTTTCTTTGGTTTATTTTTTTACATTTTTCTATATAAAGTGTTATGATACATGTGACTATTCATATATTTGATATTATCTACAGTATGTCAGAATTTCTGGGGATGTGGGATTTATTCACTTTATAACCCATTGATTATATGCAGGAATTTTAATTTTTTATCTCATTGCAAAAAGCAACATTTTTAAAGGGAACAGAACATTTTGCAGGAAAGGCACTTTCTTGGGGGGAGGGGCCTTACTTTTGCCTAGAATATTTTTTGCAGAGGAACAGTGTGCAAAGCACTATGTGTTTGGGTCCAGGTTACATACATGATCACCTTCTCCCGTACAATCCTGGCCACATACTTAGGTCCCCTGGGTGTGGCAAGGGGTGGGGGGTGGGAGGGGGTGGGAGCTACTCCAGCTTGCCAGAACCCAACTGGAAACCATCACCCAGAAGACCTTTTCATCAACGCCCCCAAAACTGTGCAACAACCTGCCAAAATGAGCGGTTGGAATTTAAAACCCATCTAATATTTTAATAGTTATTTTATGGGAATACATTTTAATATATGTATTTATAGAACCTTTACAATGATTATGTTTTTAACTGTAATCACCTCGAGCCATAAGGAGAGGTGGGTAAGAAACAATTATTATTATTATTATTATTATTTGAAATACAACAAGATGAGTCCACAGCAAACAAGATCACTCTGCTGGCTGTTGTATTGGATCACACGTCAGACACACTTCCCAAGTGTCTAGGACTGTGTGATGTATCAATGAATAATGCGTGCAGATCCCAGTAAGGTGGCCTTTTGCAGCTGGCAGATAGTAATTTTGTCAGTGCCCATTGTGTTTAAGTGCAGGCCAAGGACTTTAGGCACTGCACCCAGTGTGCCGATCAGCACTGAGACATTATGATTATTTCCCACAATCTATAATTGTAAGCAACAGTCATGAAATACCAAAAGTCATCAAAATGACACATACCATCATATTCTCACATTTTGGGGAGAAAACCGTTGAATTTATTTCTTCTTACATGTCAGAATGAAAACAAACAACAGAAGCTCTACACTAACAGTAGCAAAACCAGGGGGGAGGGGGTGTGTCCAGGAACAAATATAATAATATCTATAAACAATATATATGTCTATACATTTGTGTAATCATTAGACATATGTATTGTTTATAGATATTATAGTATTTGTTCCTGACCCCCCCCCCCTGGTTTTGCTAATGTCAGAATGAAAGACATGAAGATTTGCATAGCTATTTTTTTATTTATTTAAAGTATTTATACACTGCTTTACACACCCCCGGGGATGTGTAAAGGGGCAAAATTCAATGCTTTTAAAACTTTCATATATAAACCAAATCATAAATAAAACGGTATATAACTAAACAGAAATTCAATAGGACAATTCACAATAAGATAAGAGGACATTTAAACAGGAAACATAAAATTAAAAATAAACACTACAATTGCTCTAAAGTGCCCTAGTCCTCCTCCTCTCCATATGCCAAAGTGCAGTCTTCAAGAGTTTTTTTTTTTAAAAAAGAGGAGGGTGGGGTCTGGTTTTATTTCTTTGGGGAGGGAATTCTACAGATGGGGAGTGACCATAGAGAAGGTCCCCTCTCTCGTTCCCACCAGCTGCTCTTGAGACGGGGGTGTGACCAAAAGCAGGGCCTCCTCTATTGACCACAGTACATGGGGTGATCTTTATAGGGAGATGTGACTGGATACCTAGCCTGGACTCAAACCATTTAGGGCTTACAAAGCTAGTCTCTTTGTAGTAATCCATTTATTCATTTAGTTAGGTACAATAAACATGTACACCAAAAGTCACTTGTTGGATCTTAACCAATGTGTCAAGGCCACTATGCATTAGAATTTACACATCGTGGTCATGCATCCTGATTGTGAATGTTGTGACATTTTTTTCAACATGTAAAGGAAAGCTTTAACAATTGCAAAATTTATTAAAAATTGAAATAACAACGTGCTATCACAATAGCAGTCTTTGCAGAAAACATTTGTTTTGGTTCCCCTCTGGAGAAGTTTTGGCTGTTCAATTATAGGCCTCATTGCTTCAGTATTATATTCAACTGAAATGTCAGAATTCCAAAAAGCATAGCTAATGTGCAAATTAAGTTTATTGCTGCTCATTCAGTTGTTTATTCCTTGTGATAGAAGATTTTATTATACCTCAAGAGCACCGAGTGCCTCATCTCTTTTTCTCTTTGGAAACAGGGCCTGCTTCATAATACACGCCTGCAGTTAGTAAGCAAGACAGATAGATAATGGGAAAGTGGGAGCTTTTAGGAGGCATTAAAAAAAAGATTTGAGATGGAAATCTTAAAGGCAACCTGATGAAGACAACAACTTGTATAAAGTAAAGCGAGCATGTCAGTGTCATTCATAGCAGTTGATGTCATCTGGCCAGACTTATAGATCCAGAGAGACCTAGCATGAGCCTTCTATAAAACATGTTTGTTTTGTTTTGTTTTGTTTAGACTGCAAGAATGCATACTTAGGCTGTATGTAGTGCATGGCTGAACTGCTTAACAAAGCAGAACAACAGAGCCAAATGGAACACTAGCATTTTTGCAGTGTGCATGCCTGTAAGGGTGCAGGTGGAATTGCAGTCCAAAGTTGAAATCTCATGGCTGCTGTAAAGGACAATCCCGTTTACTGCCCAGCGAACTCAAGATTGGTCAGGACCCATGAGGAAAGCCTATATAAAGCCTCGGGTTCCTGAGAGGTTTAAATCTTGCATAAGCCTGGAAATCTTGGCAGAGGCCCTCTAATCATGAAATTTGAGGTACATCTTATATAAGCCTGTTTTGCATTATCCTCTCAGAAGACATGTTTACATGGGAAAAATATAACAAACTCATCTTGAATCTGCAGCTAGCAGTCCACATGGCATATGGCCAAATCTGCAGCTAAAGCATTGTTTTTACCCTTTAATCCATCACAAGAATTGCAGGCTACTGCAGAGCTTCCAGGAAACTCTAAAGTGACCCTCAGTGTTTCTGAAGTATGAACAATTAGATCAGGCTGGATCTAGATTGATTCTACATCCATAAATCAAAAAGACCCACCACTGTTTCTCTAGTCAGAAACACTTCCTTGGCAGACCCTTGCTGATTATGCCACTTCTGCTGATTATATAGCAGGACAACCTGTTTTGTCCTTACCAGAAGTGATATGAAAACAAGGTCCTGCCAGGGAGCGGCTTCTGGCCAATGAAATGGCAGTGGTGCAACCTATGTTGTGATTACCTATGCAGTGACTTCCTGGCTGACCATCTGAATGCAATACAGGTTTGGGATTCAACAGACTACTACGGAATACTTTCTCTGGTATAGATGCAGGCTCAGTCCCTTGTTTTGCTATACAAAGTACTGAGCGTGCATCTACATCTATGTTTCAATCTCTCTGCCTCGAACGGATACTCGCTCTTCGAACAAAACTCCCTTGCTCGTTAGTCGCACCAGGTGGACTATCTTGGTGGGAAAGGTCCTCCTCCCCAATTCTCTCAGCCCCAGCTGGCAAAGGAGAAGGATTCCTGTGAGAGTCAAGGTCAAACGAATTCTCACTTGCAGTTTCAAAGCTGATTTCCATAGAATCTTCATTAACCCCTTCCTCGGGCAAATAACCATGCAACCAATCGTTAGCCCAAGATAGGTCTGCATCTACAGAAGTGTCCACCTCAGGCTATCCATCTTCCTCACCCTGGGCCTGATCTTCTAGCACCATTGGCACCTGACTTGGCCCACTAGGCTGGGGGGTCACACAAGCACGCGGGGAGACCACTCTTGGAGGTGTGGGGGTCACACTAAGAGGCTGGGATACCACACATGGGACACTTATCACAGAGCAAGGACATAGTGGTAGTACTCCAGACCACTTTCAGGGGTGGGTCCACTGTTTGTATTTGTCCCACTACAGTGGTGGGACACAGTCCAGATTGTCCAGTGGCACAAAACCTGGTTCAGCTCCATTGGATGGTCACCCTTACCTGTGTCATTTCTCTGAGCCATATGGGCACCAACAAAATGACATAGGGAATGCAGGATAGTGGCAATGGCTTGTTTGAACAGTGGACTCAGTTCTGAATCAGAACCAGCCCAGTGGTTCACACTGTTGTGCAAGACTATGGAGAACTTACAGAGCATTCTCTGACCTTCCTTAACATGGGCATATTTGCCATAACTTTCTGTAATGTGGGGATAAACACCACAGAGCTTATTTTTGCCCACTTGGGTTCTTCTCTCTCAATTGTGGCCTAAGAAAGAAGAACCCGAAGAACAAATGAGGATCAGCCAGAAAGGAGAAAGATCAGTGTTATGCCAGCCACAATGCCAGGAGATAGTTCACCAGCATTTTCTGCATATTATTTTGGTGGTCTTCATTTGCAATAAATAAGGAACATGGAAGCATCTTCATTTACAATAAATAAGGAACATGGAAGCATCTTCTGGAACAAGGAGCATCTTATGTCTCCCTAATACAGGGGTTGACATTAAGCCACCAAATATGGGACATTTCATTAAAAGAAAAACAGGCAGCTTGAGGTACCTAATAGGAAATAATATGCATGTAGAAAAGTGCACATGATATGGAATATTTCATGTCATTATTTATGTATTTTTGTGTGATGGAGAGGTAAACAAAATGTGAGAATGCTTTGCATCACTCAAACTATCCAACCCTATTACTAGTTTCAACTATGACATATTCTTCAATTCTAAGCATGGTTGAGCTTCTAACAGTTTGTAGTCATACTAAGAAGCTTAAGATAGTCAAAAACCTTTACCTCTTCAAAAAATCAAATAACCACAACCTGTTAAGTATATACAGTATCTGGGCATTACTTCGCGAATGAAGATTCTTAGGAAGGACTCATCCCATGCTTTCTACAAGCGTGTTGATGACTATGGCACTTGGATGTGTCCTTCAAGCCTGTGCAATGGATTTTTCTGGTGGAGCGCAGCGTACACAGAACTGGCTTCACCCTTTAAACCAAAGGTTCATCTGCTGGGGCCTAACAAGCTTAGGATGATGGCAGCTAGGTCCTCAGGTCGTAGGTTTGATTGAGTTTCCTTCTCTAGATGGTTGACCTTACAGGGTTAGATGAGCACCATCTGCCCGGGTTTGAAATTCGAGTTTTCCTTCTTTTAGGATGGTTGCCAAATGGCTAGAGAGCCCATCCTACCCGTCAACACTCTTTGTCAGACCCTTCAGTTGTGACCTGTCTGTCATGGGAGGCCCTACTGGTGGCTATGCCATCGCCAGCATAGCTCACAACTTCATTAGGGCACGCAAGCCTCTCCCCCGCAACAAGGGGGCGCCAATTGAGAGGATATACAGTATAGGTAACATTCAAATGGCTGGGCCTTACTTGACTATCTCATAAAGAATGTTCTAGAGATAATGGGATAGAATTTTGTGAACTGACTGATTAAGTTCAACCGCTTCCTTGTTAAGTCATGGTCTGGTATCTGCTCCCTTTCTCTCTCACAAACACACATAGAAGCTATTTATGTTTCAAATGAACATGTTGCTTGCTTCCCCGCAATTAACACCATAAATCAACAGGAATCTCTGCAAAATCACTATGAATAACACAAAGGAAAAGACCACATCAAACACGCTAATTCTTAAAGCAGTCGGTACAGCTGTACAAAATGTTTTCTTATATTTGTAATGGATTTTATGTGTGATTGAAAGCATTATTTTGTTTACATGGCACGTTATTCAATCAGCCTGTAAAATGGTAGATTTGCAAAGGAGAGCATATTTTGGCTCAGTATTTTTAACCAGAACTTCAAGTGCTTCATTGTTTATTTGATTATTTACTATTTTTTTAAAAAAAATATTGCTCACATCCTTGTTTCCTACTGAATAATATACTTTATGTTGAATGTATCCCAATGACTAGAACTCTTGTTAACATTTATTTACTTAGGCGATTACACGTTGTCCAAGTAGGATTGTCCTCCAAGATCAGTGTACTGGCGGTGGGTCTGTAGGTGACTGTGGAGCCCTATTCTTGATCTGTATCTTCCCCCACAGTGAGGGCCTCCTGGCACGTTTCTCTCTTTCGCCATCCATTAGTGCCTCTTCAAATTCTACAGCACTGCTGGTCACAGCTGGCCTCCAGCTGGAGCGCTCAAGGGCCAGGGCTTCCCAGTTCTCAGTGTCTATGCTAGAGTTTTTAAGGTTGGCTTTCAGCCAATCTTTAAATCTCTTTTCCTGCCCACCAACGTTGTTTTCTGTTCTTATGTTTGGAGTAGAGCAACTGCTTTAGGAGATGATGGTCCGGCATCCTGACAACGTGGCCAGTCCAGCGAAACTGATGGCGAAGGACCATCATTTCAATGCTGGGGGTCTTTGCTTCTTCCAGCACACTGACATTTGTCCGCTTGTCTTCCCAAGAGATTGGCAGGATTTTTTTGGAGGTAATGCTGATGGAATTGGAGTTGCATGTGACATCTGTAGATAGTCCACGTCTTACAGGCATGTAATAGGGTTGGGAGGACAGCAGCTTATAAACAAGCACCTTGGTATCCCTATGGATGTCCCGGGCCTCAAACACTCTCTGCTTCATTCGGGGAAAATGCTGCACTCGCAGAGCTCAGGCAGTGTTGTATTTCAGTGTCAATGTTGACTTTTGTAGAGAGGTGGCTGCCAAGGAAGTGGAGATGGTCCAAATTTTCTAATGTTACACCATTAAGTTGTATTTCTGGCATTGGAGAGGGATTGGCTGGTGACTGCTGAAAGAGCAATTTGGTTTTCTTGATGTTCAATTACAGGCCAAGCTTCTCGTATGCTTCTGCGAAGGTGTTTACAGTAGCTTGTAGGTCTTCTTTTGAATGTGGACAGACGATGTTGTCATCAGCATATTAGAGTTCTATAACAGATGTTGTTGTAACCTTGGTTTTGGCTTTCAGTCTGCTGAGGTTAAATAGTTTGCCATCTGTCCGATAGATTATTTCCACTCCGGTGGGAAGCTTCCCATCAACAAGATGAAGTAACATAGTGATGAAGATGGAAAATAAGATTGGGGCACTAACACATCCCTGTTTGACACCCGATTCTACCTTAAATGGGTCACTTCGGGAGCCATTGCTATCCAAGACTGTTGCCATCATGCCATCATGGAGGAGCTGCAGGATGTTCACAAATTTGTTAGGGCACCCAAAATTTTGGATGATAATCCAGAGAGTACTGCAATTCACTGTGTTGAATGCCTTTGCAAGGTCAATTTACAGAGGATGATTTTGTTCCCTGCATTTTTCTTGGAGCTGTCATGCAATGAAGATCACATTCCACTGTTCCTCTGGTGGGGCGGAAGCCATTCTAGGATTCTGGGAGGGTATCTTCTGAGAGGGATAGAAGGCAGTTTGCAAGGATTCTTGCGCGGATTTCCCCAGCAGAGGTTAGGAGGGAGATACCTCGATAGTTTCTGCAGTCTGTTCTTTCCCCCCTTTTTTTTGAAGAGTGTGATGATGGTGGCATCCTTGAAAGATGCCACCCACACTTTTTCTATGAGCTGGTGGAGTTGTTGTGTCAGCTCAGGTCCTCCCTCTTTAAAGATTTCAGCAGGGATCCCATCAGGTCTGTTTGCTTTATTATTATTTTGTTGGCTGATGGCATTGCTGACTTCTTCCAAACTAGGCAGTGCTGCAAGCTCTTCCCTGGTTTATTGTTGTGGGATTTGTGAGAGAACCTCTTCGGCTACATTGGAGCTGTGATTCAGGAGGCTTTGGTAGTATTCTTACCAATGTAGTGCAATTGATTTTTGGTCCTTCAGAAGTTTGGTTCCATCCAATGAGCATAGAGGCTGTATGCCATGGTTTCTTGGTCCATAGATGACCTTTGTGGCTTTGAAACATCCCTGAGCATCATGGGTATCTGCCAGTTGTTGGATTTTTGTTGGAGTTCTCTTGTCCTTCTTTGCACCTCTGCTTTTGCAATGGCATAGATCTTTTTTCTTAGCAGCACAGTTGACGTCTCTCTGACATGTTTGGAAGGCTTTCCTTTTCTTTTCACTTAGCTTTTGGATCTCGTTGTCAATTTCATCAAACCAATCTTGATGTTTCTTGATTTGGTATCCAATAACTTCTTCACAGGCTGTGATGATGGAGGTCTTCAGTTTGTTCCAATGTTCCTCAATATTTTTGGGGTGTTCTATGGGTAGATGGTCCTTGAGTGCTGTTTGGAGAAGGGCTCTTTTAGAGGACTCCTGAAGGGCTTGGGTGTTCATTTTGTGCCTTATCTTTTTTCCTTGGAGCCTGTGCTTGGGGGCGATCTTGACAGCCATTGTGGATTGGATTAGCCTGTGGTCTGTCCAGCAGTCATCAGCACCTGTCATGGCTTTTGTGAGAAGCACGTCACGGCAGTCCCTGGCACCTAAGAGGTGCCAATGCTTTGACCGGGGGAGGGGGGGAGGGGGACGTGCTTCCATGATGTCTAAAACTTGTTTTTCAGGTGGAAGAGTGTGTTGGTGATGACAAGGTTGTGTTCTGCACATTTGGTGAGAAGCAGGATGCCATTTGAGTTGCTATTTCCAACCCTGTCTTTTCCTATGGTCCCTGGCCACAGGCCAAAGTCTCGTCCGACTCTTGCATTAAAGTCCCCCAGGAGGATGATTTTGTCCTCCTTAGGTATTTCCGATAGGACGGGGTCCAGCTGACAGTAAAATTTTCGTTGATGTCTTTATCAACCTCTAGTGTTGGTGCATAGGCACTTATGATGGTTGCCTGTTGGTTTTTGCAGAGTTCAATTCGGAGGGTTGAGAGTTGTTCGTTGATGCCAGTGGGTGCTTCACCAGATCATTTCTGATAGCAAAGCCAACTCTGTGCATTCTTCGCTCTTCTTCAGGCAGTCCCTTCCAGAAGAAGGTGTAGCTTCCTTTTTCTTCCTTCAGCTGTCTCTCTCCTGCTCTCCAGGTCTCCTGAAGTGCTGCTATGTTGATGTTAAAGCTCCCTTGCAATGATAATAGTTCTGCATTCAGGGTGTTCACTGTCAGTGTTGTCCATCAGCAGGGTGGTGACCCCACTGGACATGGCAGTCCAGTCAGAGTTAAGAGAGGCAGGCTATGTTTAGGGCATCTTTCTAGCACCTTCCCCATGTGGGCTAAGTAGAGTGGATCCTGAAAGGGGCTGCTCAGTCATGGATATAGCTGCCGAACTACTCATCTGCCTCGGACCTTCAGGTAGAATGACTGAGTCCGTATCCACCGCCCATGAGCCAGTCTGTGACTAGGGGCTTCCAGATTTCACAGTCCTGCCCACGTCGCCACTCACTGATCACCATGGGACTTTTGTTGTTTTGTTTTTATTTTTCTTGTGTGGAGGTCAGTGCACAGCTGATCAACACACAGTCTTCACAGAGTGAGGTTCCACTGGTGCCATAGTCAACACGATGACCGTGGCTTCTCAATCTGTTGCAGCCTTCTTCCACCTTCACAGCCATTGTAACATGTACCATGTTATCCTCCGTCTGCTCTGCCATTGAGGTCTTTAGCTCTTCGGAGTGTACTTGGTCTGGAACCTCCCTCGTGGCCACTCCTGGGAGTCCACGACTCCAGTCATTGTGCCCACAGGTTCATTGGAATATGCAAGCCCCCTCACCACAACAAGGTGACAGTCCATCGAGGGGGTAACATTTATTTACAAACATGTGAATCCTTATCGCTGCACAGTACTTTCATAAACTTAAGCATTATTTGCTTGAACTTCTTACAACAGTGGAGCTATCTCGAATATGTGTGGAAAAATACCAACAATACTAAAGCGGTGCAGAGATCAAACTTGTAACTCTTTTTCATGTCTCTAGGATTTTGGTAAATTCTGTTTAAAGTAATTCTGATTTCTGGACATTTTTTAAGCAACAAAGAACTATCTTTTTCTTACAGAAAGAACTATCATTAATACTCCTCCTTCTAGTATGGATGTTACGGTTGGAGAAAGCATAGTTCTGCCTTGTCAGGTTTCCAAAGACCCATCTGTTGAGGTTGCATTCATATGGTCATTCAATGGAGATGTGATTGATTTTAAAAGAAAATTGACTCATTTTGAAAGAGCTGGAGGAGTAAGTTTGTAGACTTCTTTATTCTTTACTCAATTTTGTGTGTATCCAAATTCAATATCTAAAATCATATGTGTATTTTACAAAAATCATCATGATAATCATCAACATCAGCAGCAGCATGTATTTATTCATTCATTTATCTAGACAGTTTTAATGCAAAAAATTTAACTTACTCTAGGTCTAATGTTTGTTTTGTGTATTTTAATGTGTATTTTGTGGAAATATGTTTTAATATTAATATGTGTATTCTATGGAGAATTTTTAAATGATTATGTGTTTTCATTATGTGTTTTAGCAATGTTGTATCCTGCCTCGAGCCATGAGTAAAAGCAGAGAAGAAATAAAATTATTATTCAAATTTCATAACATTTGGGTCATTCCCTGATTATTTGGAATTTATTTTATTTCCTAAAATAAAATCTTTTAATAATTCCCAAAAAGGTATCTGCTGGCTCTGCCCTGTAACTTATCCAGGAGCAGCAGCAGGGCACCATTCCTTCTCTGCCAAATGTCAAAGATGCTCTTCCACACACTGCCCACTATTACACTTCTTTATTAATAAAAAACAACAGGAACTTCTTCTAAAGCTTTTGCAATTTGCATGTCTTGTTCTCACAAAATACTGGAAAAGTCCAGCAGCCCACCATCCACAAGCAAGCAAGCAGCATGTTCCCGTAAGAGAAAAACACTCTGCTATGAGTCAATGGGGGGATTCAAAATGTATTCTGGGAAATCAAGCCATATTTGGGGGGGAAATAATTTTCTAATGGAGCATAATTTATTATTTTAAGTCTCAGTGTTTCAGAGCAGGTCATCATCAGTTCCACTGATTCAGAAAGGCAAGGGGGCAGCCTCAAAAATAGGCTCTGGAGGAGTTCAGGGACAAGAGAAGTAGGATAACTTCAGGTCAGGCAAGAAGATTCTGTGTTAGAGATAAGCCAAGCCAAGTCAAAAACTAAAGCTGAGAATGACTGATGGCAAGGCAATCGGTCTGAAGCACCTCTCTCTAGAGCCAGTATGCAACAGAGAAATGAAGAAGGTGCTCATGCCATTTAATTGACTCAGCTTGAGTAAGACACATAATATCTTTCTTCTATTCTGATTGGCCCAGCAGGCAGGGTTCACATATGGCAACCCTATGCAAGCACCCAGCAGCCTCTTTACACAGTATGTGTTCCTGAATAGAGCAGAAGGAGCTGTGCCCGGCAGCCACATGGTCCAGCTCTGTTGAAAAAACCATGGCAGCAGAGCCCTTGCCATTACGGGCATCTGAAGAAGTCAAACAAGCCAAAATAGCTTAATGAAAACCATCAAAATGAATCTGTGCAAAATTCTAATGTGCTCTAGGAGATTCTATTAGTTATTTAGATAGCCAGTGCTTTTCTCTCTTTGTGGTCTCTGTGACATGCACACATAGGTAGTTCGTTGCAACTGTGCAACATTGTGGAACATCAAACAGCTGTTTGGATTTGAGCCCACCTTCCCCTTTAGGTATATATCCCAGATTGGGCTATAGGCCTTGTTCCTTTTCTTTCCGCCACAGCTTGAAGGAACTTCAATATGTTGCCAGGGAGGTGTGTGTTTGCTTACCTGGCTTGCTGAATTGTGAGTTTCTTTTGTACTCTAGGTTTTGTTTTGGTTTGTGTTGTTTAATAGTTTGGATTATGTCATCTGCAGTCAAGAAGTGTATTGACTGTGGGGGAAACTTCCCCGAATCAGACCAGCATGACAAGTGCCTTTTCTGTTTGAGAGAAGAACATTCAGTAAAAAGCTGCTTGGCTTGCTACACCTTTACGCTGCAAGCCATGAAGAGCAGGCAATCATAGCTGAAGGCACAATCAGTACCAGAGGCTTCCACAACTATGGGAAGCCAAACGCTGGTGATACTCAACTCACCAGCCCTTTCAGCGAGGCAGAAGAGGCTGCGCTCCACGTTGCCTAAGCAGCCTGCAGCTCAGCTGCATGGCTCTTCAGAGGGTGAGAAGAGGAAGAAGAAGAAATGCCGCTCTGCGGAGGTGGCGCCAGGTGCAGCTCCTTCCTCCCTGGAAGTGGGAGCAGCACAAGCCCTGCCTAAGCCTTCCCAGAAGACTCAGGCATGCGCACAGCCGGAGACGCCAGGGTGCAATTTGGCCATGCTCCCCAATGCAGAGGTAGGCCAGCAATAGGATGGGGAGGCCCTTGAGCTCCTGCTGCTTGCAGAAGCAGTGGAATTGGAGACTCGGCCCTCTCCTGGCAGGAGACGGAGGCCCTGGGACAGGGAGCCTCCACCCATGAAGACCGCCGGCGTTGGTGGGTGTTCCCGTCAAGGTACTTCTCGGCTTCAGTGGTGAGCTATCCCCTGCCTTTGGGGCAGCCTTCCCCAGTGGCCACATCAAGGCGTGGCCATAGCCCACCTCCAATTTCGGGCCCGACTTTTACTTCACCGCCAAGATGCGGCAGGGAGCCTTTTTCGTTGGACAGCCATTGCCTTCCAGAAGTGCCCTGCAAAGAGAAGATGTAATTCAGAGGTCCCCAGGGGGCCGGGCTTATGTGTTTGGACCTATATTGGTCCCTGAACAGCCAGCAAGGATGATTCCATTGGGTCAACCTCAAGCCTAGCCACTTGGATTGGGGGATGATGCCCAGCCTGTAGATTTGGCCTCCCAATCAAGGTCAACACCTTCTGATTCAGCCTCAGAGCATGACCCACCTGACCAAGTGGAGCCTGTGATGACTCCTGATACCACAGCATTTGTGACTATACTTTCAAGACTGACCCGTGCCCTCAATGTGCCCTTGCCAACTCCATAAAAGCCTGTGGGAGATTTTATTTTTCCATCAGATGAACAACAACAGGCACCTATGCCTTCTACTTTGTTGCCTGCAATTCCTTATTTGATGCAGTTGACAAAGGCTCCTGATGTGGCACCTCCACAGGTGACGCCTGTAACAAGGCGAAACTACCTTCTCTATAAAATTGACTTAATATCTGCGCGATGGCTGGCTAAACCACCAAAGGCTAACACTGTGGCTGGGATGACACCGGGCAAATGCTCTGCCAAGACTAAGGGCACTCCCTCTGATTAAGAGGACAAGAAACTGGACGGCCTTGGTAAGAAGGTCCGTGCTAGGGAAAGCACTTTTCCAAGGAGCCTTGACTATGTCCAGAGCACAGAAAGACATGGCGAAGCACACTGCAGACACTGCAGGGAGAATGCTTACAGTCTCCACAGCCATCAGGCACAATGCCTGGTTGCGAGCATCCACGCTTTCAGAGGAAGGAAGAGTGCTCGCTGAGAGTCTACCAATGCACGATACTGGTATCTTCAATCCTGAGACAGACATGCAGCTCAAACATGGCCAAGAAGTGCATTAAGCCATACATAAGTACGGCTATACCAACCAGAAGATTGTGTTTTCTTCTCATAACTGTTTTATTCTCTGTTTAATGCTGTGGTTGATGTGTTTTATTGTAATGTTTTATTGTAAGCTGCCCCGAGCCACTGGGAGTGGCGGCTAATAAATCTAATAAAGAAAGAAAGAAAGAAACCTTGGCAGCAGGGTAAAGGCTGCTACCAGTCCAAATCTAAGCGACGGGTCTAGTGCAAGCCATGCTTCCCCTTCCTCTTTGCCTGATTCCCATTTGGTGGTGGCCCCAGTGGTGGAGCAGGTTGCTGCTCCTCTTTCTTTCCTCAGTGTCTTTGATCCTGATGACCAGCCCATGCCTGGGGTGCATTTTAAGTTTGGCTCAGGTCTTTCCGAATTTTTTTTTTGGCCTGGCAGGCCATCACCACCAATAGGTGGGTTTTGGATGTAGTCTGTCATGGCTACACAATTAATTTTTACACACAACCGAGCACAGGCTGCGTTAAGGCCACACAACCATCTGAGGTGTTGTGCCAGGAGGTCCATACTTTGTTAGAAAAAGGAGCAGTGGTCCCTTTGCACCCAGACATGTTTCCCAATGCCTTTTTTCATGGTACTTTTTGACTTATTTATTTTATTTATTGTTCAATCTTGTATTCCGCTCCTCCCTGCAGGCTCGGGGTGGATAACAGCAATAAAAATGGGCAACATGTTGCAGACATGTAGCCCTACAGTAAAAGCATAAAACACATTAAAACACGTTACATCGCATCATAGTGTAAAGGACAACCAGGCGCTTTCCTAGACCAGTGTGTCTAGTTGAAGGCTAGTCCAAAGAGGGCAGTTTTACAGGTCCTTTGGAAAGGGGCAAGCTCGGGGGAATGTACGGGGTAAGGCGGTCCCTCAAGTACGCAGGCCCTAGGCCGTGTAAAGCCTTAAAGGTCAAAACCAGCACCTTGAAGGCAATTCGGTACTCGATAGGAAGCCAGTGCAGTTGCCGGAGGATGGGCGTAATGTGCTCCCTCACTGGCGATCCCGCCAGCAAGCGAGCAGTGGCATTCTGCACTAGCTTGAGTTTCTGGATTGTCGACAAGGGAAGGCCAACGTAGAGGGTGTTACAGTAGTCCAGCCTCGAGATGACAGTCGCTTGGATTACCGTGGCCAGGTCGTTCCTGGACAGGTAGGGGGCCAGTCGCCTAGCCTGTTGTAGGTGGAAGAAAGATGTCCTGCTGGCCACAGAGACCTGCGCCTCCATGGTGGGCAAGGAGTCCAGCTGCACACCCAAGCTCTTAACCAAGGGTGACGGACTAAGCTGCCCGCCATCCAGGGTAGGCAACCGGCACCCACCCAGCCCAGGCCGACCGGGCCACAGGATCTCTGTCTTCAACAGATTCACCTTCAGCCGGCTGGCACGCAGCCAACCAGTCACAGCTTCAAGGCATAGATGGAAACAATCGGGTACGGTGTCCGGCCTGCCGTCCATTCTCAGCAGAAGCTGGGTGTCATCAGCGTACTGATAACACTCCAGACCAAAGTCGCGAGCCAGCTGGGCCAGGGGGCGCATATAAATGTTGAATAATAAGGGGGAGAGGATGGCCCCCTGGGGGACCCCACAGTTAAGTGGGAGTCTCCCGGAGACTTCCCCGCCCCCCTCCACTCATTGTCCCCGGTCCCGGGGACAACGTGCAGACGTCAACGACCTGTTTTGGACCTCAGGGGCCTTAACCTCCACATCCGGGCAACCACATATAGGATGGTCACTTTGGCCACTGTTCTTCCTTTGTTGCTGGAAGGCGCATGGTTCGCCACCATAGACCTCTGGGATGCATATGTTGTGATTGCAGTGCATATGTTTCTTGCTTTCATGATAGATGCTCACACCTTTCGTTTTAGAGTGCTTCCTTTTGGAATTTTTAAGGCACCCAGAGTTTTCACTAAAGTAATGGCCGCTAAAGTTTCCTGATATTGATGACTGGCTGGTGGTGGCGCAGACTCGTTATCAACTTCTCTGTGACCTCTGTTTCACTTTGTCACTTCTCCAGGATCTGGGTCTTTTGGTGCATTACACTAAGTCCAACCTCCAGCCCACTCAGTTTATCCAATTCATTGGTGATAAACTGGATTCCATGTCCCACAAAGTGTACCTCCCAGACGACCACTTCACAACACTCTGTTCAGCGGCTCTGAAAGTCAAGAACGATCAATATGTCAAGGCCAAGAAAATCCAATCCCTACTAGGATACTTAGCATTGATCACAGCGGTTACACCATTAGCATGACTCCAGATGAGACCATTACAATCTTGGTTCATGCATGTCTTCGACCCACTTCGTGACAGTCTTGTACCCGCCTGAGTCCACCACCACAGGTCCGCCACTTGCTCAGTTGGTAGCTGGTGGGAAGCAATGTGTGTGCCAGGATGCCATTTCGACCGCGAGATCCGTCTCGGGCTCTGACAACAGATGCTTCCCTGATGGGATGGGGTGTGCATACTGGGCACCTCTCAGTGAAGGGTCAGTGGACACCCACTGAAGCAAAGCATCACATCAACTATCTGGAGTGGCTTGCCCTTTACAAAGCACAATATGTCTTTCGGGATGCCCTTCAGGGACACACAGTTCAAGTGTGCATGGACAACACCACGGTAGGGTGGTATATAAAAAAACAGGGAGGCACACAATCAAAGTTGCTCCTGTCCATCACCATGACCATATGGAAGAGGTGCATCTGCAATTCTATCTGACTCATAGCAATTCATGTCCCAGGACAGTCAAATCTGCAGGCCGACCAGCTCAGCAGGTCACATAGCAGTGGGCACAAGTGGTCTCTCCACCAGCATGAACCAGAGGCTCTGTTCCAGCGGTGGGGTCATCTGCCTGTACATAAGAACATAAGAACATAAGAAGAGCCATGCTGAATCGGGCCTCAGCCCATCTAGTCCAGCATTCTGTGTCACACAGTGGCCCACTAGTTGTATACAGGGATCTCTAGCAGAAAGGAGGGCAAAACCCTCACCTGCTCCCGACCCCCCACAACCAGTAACCGGGGAAATCCTGCCTGCCTCCATCAACACAGAGGTGGCACTTGGATGTCCATTTCAGTAACTACTGATTCCCTTGGTATCCATGAATCTGTCTAATCCTGCCTTGAAGCTGTCCAGGCTGACAGCTGTCGCAACCTCCTCTGGAAGTGAGTTCCATAACCCAATGACCCCCTGGGTGAAGAAATATTTCCCTTTATTAGTCCTAACTTTCCTACCTTGGAGCTTTAGGGAGTGCCCCTAGTCCTAGTGTTGTGTGACAGAGAAAATATTTTTCTCTATTCACCTTTTCTATCCCATGCATGATTTTATACACTTCGATCAAGTCACCTCTTAAACGCCGTCTTTCAAGGCTGAAAAGACCAAGGTGTTGCAACCTGATTTCGTAAGGGAGCTGCTCCATCCCTTGGATCATTCTTGTTGCCCTTTTCTTTACCTTTTCCAGTTCCGTTATATCCTTCTTGAGGTGCGGTGACCAGAATTGTACACAGTACTCCAAATGTGGCCTTACCATAGATTTGTAGAGAGGTAATACAACATTTGACGACCTATTTTCGATTCCCTTCCTGATCATGCCAAGCATAGAATTTGCTTTTTTTACTGCTGCTGCTGCTGGGTTGACATCTTCATCTCCATCACAGACCAACTCCGCTGCCAGCTCGACCAAGGCGGGTCTGCGCTGCTCGTGTTATTGGACCTCACGGCAGCGTTTGACACGGTCGACCACAATCTTTTGATCCACCGCCTGGCCATGGCCGGAGTGAGGGGGACTGTCCTTAAATGGCTGTCCTCCTTCCTCCGCCAGCGGTCTCAGCGTGTGAGGAGGGGTGGGGAGGTCTCCGAGGGCTCCCCATTAGTGTGTGGAGTCCCTCAGGGGGCCATTCTCTCCCCTCTATTATTTAACATCTACATGCAGCCGCTTGCACAGCTGGTGCGGAGTTATGGGCTGGTCTGCCATCAGTACGCCGATGACACCCAGCTCATTCTGAGGATGGAGGGCAGGCCGGAATCCGTCCCCGATAATTTCCAACATTGCCTCGAAGCCGTTACTGGATGGCTGCGAGCCAGTAGGTTGATGGTGAATCCGGCGAAGACGGAGATCTTGTGGCTGGGCGGCCCGGGCGGGGTGGGTGCCCGGCTTTCGACCCTGGACGGTGCGGCGCTGCATCCAGCGCCGTCTGTGAAGAGCCTGGGTGTCCAGTTGGACTCCCAGCTGACCATGGAGGCCCAGGTCTCCATGGCCAGCAAGGCTGCTTTTTTCCACCTCCGTCAGGCAAGGAGGCTGGCCCCCTACCTCTCCCGGAGCGACCTAGCCACGGTGATCCAAGCCACGGTCATCTCAAGGCTAGACTACTGTAACGCGCTTTACGTTGGCCTGCCTATGTCGTCGATCCGAAGCTCAAGCTGGTGCAGAACACTGCCGCCCGGCTCCTGTCTGGGGCACCAGCAGGATGCCGTATAACACCAATTTTGCAGGATCTGCACTGGCTGCCTATTGAGCACCGGGTCGCCTTCAAAGTGCTGGTTCTTACCTTCAAGGCCATACACGGCCTGGGGCCAGCGTATCTGAGGGACCGTCTCACCCCATATTGCCCAGCGAGATCACTTCGGTCCGAAGAGGCCAACATGTTGGTAGTACCATCTGTAAAGTCGGCACATCTAACATCGACCCGCCGGAGGGCGTTCTCTATTATAGCTCCCACACTATGGAACGCCCTCCCGGCCGAAGCCAGAGCCCTGAGAGATCTGCTGCCATTTAGACGGGCCTGCAAAACTCATTTGTTTAGGCAGGCCTTCGGCGAGTAGGCCTCGTCTATACTCTCTGGGCTGTGATATCTCCTGCTGCTCAATTGTTATATTGCATTTTGCTGTTTAATTGTTTTAACTGTTTTTAACTGTTTTTATGTTTTAACCTGTGGCGTTGTGCCACTGGCTCTGTGAGCCGCCGCGAGCCCCCGGGAGTCAGCGGCGAAGAAGCCCCAATAAATAAATAAATAAATAAATAAATTGAGCTGTCCACCAAAACCCCGAGATCCCTTTCCTGGTTTGTCTCAGAAAGCTTTGACCCCATCAATTTGTAGGTGTAGTTGGGGTTCTTTGCCCCGATGTGCATGACTTTACACTTGTTTAGGTTGAAATGCATTTGCCACTTTGTTGCCCATTCACTCAATTTCGAGAGATCTTTCTGGAGCTCTTTACAATCAGTTTCATTTTTAACTACCCTGAACAATTTAGTGTCGTCTGCAAACTTTGCTACCTCAGAATTTACTCCTACATCCAGGTCATTAATGAATAAATTAAAAAGTAACGGACCCAAAACTGAACCTTGGGGTATGCCACTTCTCACCTCTTTCCACCCAGAGAAATGTCCGTTTATTACCACCCTTTGTTTCCTACAGTTTAGCCAGGTTCCAGACCTCTTTGTGCCTCAGGATAATGCCAAGTGCCAGATGTACTGTGCGTGGGAGCACATGCATCTCTGACAGGGTTTCTGGGTGACACCTTCCTCTTCGTCTGGACAGGGCAGCTGCTGTACGCCTTTCTGTCAGTACTGCTCCTCTCCAGGGTGGTGGCCAAGATGTACCATAATGGAGCCGATGCCATCCTGATAGCTCCACGGTGGCCCTGGCAGCCCTGGCTTCCTCTGCTGAATGCAATGTCCGAAGGGCATCACTACATGCTTCTGTGTCGTCCAGACCTCCTCACCACCAAACAGGGTACAGTTCACAATCCCAAGATGCAGTGGTTCTACCTGACTGTATGGCAAATCCGGTGCCGCAACTTTCAGCAGAAGTCTTAGACATCTTGGCAGCAGCACATAGGCCATCAACAAAGCAGTCTTATGGCCACAAATGGGCCAAGTTCACAACTTTAGCCAGGGAGTGCAATGCAGATCCTTTGACAGCTCCCATGTCATGGCTTCTTGACTTCCTTGCCTCTTTAGCAAAGAAAGGTTTTGTGCTGTCCTCGCTGAAATGCAACTTAGCAGCCATTTTTGCCTATCATAAACAACAAGTTCAACCTTCCTGCTTTCAAGACCTGATGGTGCAGGTTTTTCTGCAGGGCTGCAAGAACAAGTATCCACCTCGAGCCCATCCACTGCCTGCATGGCGTCTCCAGCTGGTGCTCTCAGCTTTGACCAAACTGCCATTTGAGCCTTTATCATCCACAGATATTTCTAATTTATCCTGGAAAGTGGCTTTTCTGGTTGCAGTGACGACAGCAAGAAGGGCTAGTGAGTTGTGCGCCCTCCGTGTGGTTGCACTGTATTTACGTTTCCATAAGGACAAGGTCGTCTTGCGGCCAGGTGTTTCTTTTTTGCCAAAGTGGCTTCTTTGTTTCACATTGCACAGGATATTGGACTTCCTCTTTTTTTCATGTTTCGGCTACATCTGTGGAAAGCACCCTGCATTTGCTGGATGTGGGCAGGGTGCTGGCCTACTACTTGGACAGGACTAAGGACTTTTGAAAGTCCACCCATCTTTTTCTCCAGTACTTTCCAGATACCAGAGGTTCACCTATTTCCTCACAGAGGTTCTCAGTGTGGATGGTTGTGGCAATTAGGCTCGCCTACCAGATCGCGGGGGAGGAGCCTCCGCCAGGCTTGAAGGACTGTTCTACCAGGGCTGTTGCTGCTTCCATGGCTTTCTGTGGGGGTGTGCCTCTGGAAGATATCTGTAGAGCTGCCACCTGGGTGACACTGATGACGTTTGTCACTCACTATAAGGTGGACCTGCTGTTGAAGCGCCAAGCAGTCTTTGGGAGAGTGGTCCTCTTCTCGGCGGTGTTATGATGCCCATCGTCCATGGTGAGTAGCTTGCGAGTCTACATGTGTGTGCATTTCACAGAGACCACGAATAGAGAAAGTATGGTTGCTTACCTGTAAATATGTTTCTTTGAGTGGTCATCTGTGAAACCCACACATCCCTGCCCATCCTCCCCACATTATGTCATGCCTTCGCCTCGGCCACTGCAGTGGCGGGGAACTAGGCCTATAGCCCCACTGGGATATATACCTACAGGGGAAGGTGGGCAGGGCTATAGCTCAAGTCCAAAAGCTGTTTGAGGTTCTGAAATGCTGCACAGGTGCAATGAACTACATATGTGTGGATTTCACAGATGACCACTCAAAGAAACATGGTTACAGGTAAGCAACCACACTTTTTTCAAATGGCCAGAATTCCAGAAGGCTTCCCTCATAATCATCGTCATCATCGTAATCATCATCATTATCATCTAGCACTTAAAATATATAGGTATTAAACAATAAAAATATTTTGTCATGTCTTATAATACAAAATAAGTTAAGATAGTTGGAAGTAATAGAAAATAGAATTAAAATAGTAAAAATTCAAACCCATCCATTTAAAAGCTGTGTTCTGCTAGCCTGGGACAATGGGGACAGGAGAATATTGATTTAACCTCTTTTGGAAGGAGGTTCCATAGTCGGAGAATGACTATTGAGAAAGCTATTACCTATAACTTTACCAAACATCATGGGATTGAGATCCTTTCGCTTTCAGAAACTGAGCAGCTTACTTAGAGAAACAAGGTCTTTCAAATAACCTGGCCTCTGATTGTATAGAGCTTTATAGCTCGTAGCCAGCACTTTCAACTGTACTTAGGGTTGTAAAAAAGAGTTATGTACATCATGTAACTGATGTGTCCCACACTTTGTCTCCATTAGAGTAAGTGAAGTTTCTGGACAGTAGGGCATTTCACAATACAACAAAACTGGATGTAGTTAAGGCGTAAGTCACTGTAGATAGTTTGAACATCTTGAAAAATGCTGGTAGTGACCTGTCATTGTGCAGATGCAATCCTGGACAATATATAAAACTCAGAATCAAGGCTTGGGACTGGATCAAGAACTACATTCAGCTTTAGAGGGAGTGTAACCCCATCCAGTGTAGGCTGTATCCCTGTTCCCTGATCAGCTCTTCCATTGCACAGACAATATTTCTGTCTTGCCTGAATTCAGTTTGTGTACTACTAAAGCTGTTAGGACTGCACCTCCCACTTCTATCAGGTTCTCAAAATTTAAAGGCCCTATTGGTTTGAAATGGGCATTGTGTTTGGACTCTGAAAGCCAAAGTTTCAGCCACCAAAGTAGCTATTTCCCATTGGTAACTTTATTACATTATATAAACATATCTGTTTATTTTTATTTTCAGTGCTTGCATTATTTGTAAAACACTTAAAATGTCTGCATGAAAGACAGTGATAACAGTAATATATAATTTAATTTTAAACCAGGTTTTTTTATTGAGACTTAACAAGTCACAAAAATATCCATTATAGAAAATGCATTATGTGTAATCAGTGCACTGTTTCCCTTTTTTCTCAAGGAATCTGTTGGGGACCTTATGATAAGAAACATTCAGTTAAATCATTCTGGTAAATATACTTGCACAGTGCAAACAGCTATGGACATCCTATCTGAAACAGCAGAAATCATTGTAAGGGGTAAGTGTATTAACTCTAAAATGCTAACTAACTATAGCATGGAGAAGAACATGATACACTCCAACATCAGAGAAGCTGGTTGAATTAAATGAGGAAAAAACATATTTTTGATTGAGTTAATGAAGTTGTTATTTGTTGGCAAGTACCCTCAAGTCATTTTTTGAGTTATGGTCAGTGTAAAGTGAGCCTATTATAGATTTGACTTGACAGGATTTGCTCAGAGGAGGTTTGCCATTATCTTCCTCTGAGGCTTTTTTTTTTTTTGGCGTGTCAGGAGCGACTTGAGAAATTGCAAGTTGCTTCTGGTATGAGAGAATTGGCCGTCTGCAAGGACATTGTCCAGGGGACGGCTGGATGATTTGATGTTTTACCATCCTTGTGGGAGGCTTTTCTCACGTCCTCACATGGGGAGCTGGGGCTGGCAGAGGGAGCTCATCCACACCATCTCCGGATGTGAACCTCTGACCTGTCGGTCTGCAGTCCTGCTGGTGTAAGAATTTAACCCATTGCACCACCAGGGCTTCCCCTGATGCTGAAAAAATATTACTTGGAAAAGATCACTAGTGACTTTCCAAAGCTATGCAGAGATTTGAACTCTGGAAGACTAGAATTCAAATTCCCAGAAGAATTCTAGTCCAAAACTCATATTACTGTACCATGTTGGATCTCACAGTTGTTGAAGACTAAGTGGGGATTATAAAGCTTTAGGATCACAGTAGGAGAAAGGTGCTACCTGAATGAAATAATTGAGCCCACCGAATGGAAAAAGCACTGCAATCAGGGCTCTTCTCTCAAGCCTGCCCTGGTTGACTATGCCATCCTTGAATGCACTAATAGAGGAGGCAGATCCAGGAAATCTATGTTGGAATGCATGCTGTGGACTGATATTCCAGCTGTGTGTGTATGTGGTGTGAGTATGAGTCCACCAAAAGGGATTAGAGCTTAGAAAAATGTTGGATGATAACTGCTAGGATTCCCTTGCCAGCATGGTCAGTGGCCTTTGTTGCTTTTGCTTGATGCCTTTTGCTTTCTGGCCAGAGTCTGAAGACAGAATCTTGGGTGAGTGCCTGGAAAGATAACTTGCTTGTCCAATTTACATTGTAATACGTTGAAGAATGACTCAAAAGGTGTGGGATACTTTATCCATAAGGTGTCCTATCTTTGAGCAGAAGATTAATCCAGACAACCCAATGGGAAACATCACTTATTTTACAACTATCCCTAATACTTCTAATAATGCATTGTATACTAGATTCAAAACTGAACTCTGAAAAACAATCCTAGTACAAACCTATATGTTAAAATCTTTCTTTTTAATAAGGTACTCCAGGTCCACCCAAAGATGTTAGCATCGAACATGTCTCAAGTACAACTGCAGTACTAAGCTGGAGATCTGGAACAGATAATAACAGTCCCATCCAGATCTACACAATTCAGACTCGGACTCCATTTTCAGTTGGATGGCAAGCAGTTTCAACTGGTACATAATCATACTTCTGATTTCATTTGATGTTATATTTTTGAAATATTCTGCCGCTAAATCATTTTATCTTATATCTAGTTCCTGAAGTTATTAATGGAAGGACCCACACAGCAACTGTGGTTGATCTAAACCCTTGGGTTGAATATGAATTCCGGGTTGTGGCTGGCAACAGTGTTGGAATTGGAGAGCCAAGTGCACCATCAGAGCTGCTAAGAACTAAAGCCTCTAGTAAGTTATGTGACGTTATGCTGACGAAGTAAAAATACAACTATTTTCAAGGCAAAGCTGAATAATAACAGCACACAATGGAGATACACCACATCCAGTGATGCTTATGATGCAGAACTGTGATTTATAAATGGTTGTTTAAATGTTATTATTTTACAACGATATTTTCATTTTGCTTCCTGTTAAAAATTGGCAATGGAGGCAGGTCAATGCTACTCTTATATAAGTAGAAACAAAGATGCAACCAAAATCTTGCTTGGAAAAAGGAATTTTGAGACTAAAAGAGTATAAAGGAACAGTGTCTGACAAAAACAGCCCCTCCTCTTCAATATTATGACACTTCGCTTGAGGCATGGAGCCACCAGCTCCCATCACATGACATGGCAAAATAAATTCCCATTGAACAAAATAGACTCCCAATAGGAATATTAGTTAATAAAAAAAGAAAAGATATATCAGGTCTTGCAATAAATCTTGAAAAATCAGAGATTATACATAAATCATTCCTGGCAAGAGTTAAAAGAAATCCAAACAATCCTGGGGATAAGATTGGGGAAAACAAAGCTTAAATACTTGGGAGCATATATCCCAAAAATCTAAATAATATAATACAAATAAACTATAATAAATTATGGGAACAAATTATTAAGCAAATGCAAAATAGGAATAAATGGAACTGGGACTTAACAAATAGGATCAAAATAATCAAGATGATGATTCATCCTTTTTAAAAAATTTCTCTTCCAGGCAATACCATTCAATATAACAAATAGGTTTTTTTTAATGTGACACTTCAACCTTGGTGGTAGGGGCAAAAATAAGTGGAATACCCAATGCTTCAAAGAACTTGATAGCCCCCTATCAAGTTATTTGAAGCATGCCAGCTAGTGAAACCATTAGAATTAGAGTTCAATGATGCAGAAAAGATGGGTAAGAACTAAGAAGTAAATGAATGGAACGACTGTTTATGTCTAAAGGAAAGGATGAACTGTCAAGAAATTTTTAAAAAGAAAAAGAAAAAGACATTACAACATTAGAATGCTAGAAAAAAGTCAAAATAAATTCCCATTGAACACAACATCGTCCTAGTCTCCAGGGAAGCAGAAAATAAGCTTGCTCCCTCCTCCCTATGTGAGGGGAAGTCATAGAGAGGAGGGAGCAAGCTTGTTTTCTGCTACCCTGGAGACTAGGACGAAGAACAATGGCTTCAAACTACAGGAAAGGAGATTCCACCTGAACATTAGGAAGAACTTCCTGATTGTGAGAGCTGTTCAACAGCGGAACTCTTTGCCCCAGAGTGTGGTGGAGGCTCCTTCTTTGGAGGCTTTTAAAACAGAGGCTGGATGGCCATCTGTCGGGGGTGCTTTGAATGTGATTTTCCTGCTTTTTGGCAGGGGGTTGGACTGGATGGCCCACAAGGTCTCTTCCAACTCTATGATACTATGATTCTACTTCTGGTGGGGCTCCATGCCTCAAATGAAGTGGAAGTGTCAGAGGAGGCAGTAGCAGCAACACAGGAAGCTTATCATGTTGAACAGGAAACAACCGGGGAGGGGGGGGAGCCAGGCAGCAACCCTTTTCCCACGGGATGAGGTGAGGGGGAAGGTGGGCGATGCCCCCCAGATTTGCCATGATGTGTGAAGAATCTCAGCTTTAATATGATGAGGTCCTGAGCCACGACAGTTAAAGTGATGCCAAATTACATTAATTCTACACTAGAGATAAACTGTTTCATGCAAAATCTTCCAGGAACTCCTTCACCTCAAAATCTTCCATGGAGGCTCCTTTCTCATTGAAATGAAATCTGTGATATAAAAGATTCAGGAACATCAAGATAGCATTCAGTCATATCTGGGTTAAACATTGATCCTGAAAGTCCTGGAGATCTCAGTGAACTTGGCCTGCTTGGCTACTTAAATGTTCCACAGACAATAAGGAAACAAATCTGCAGCGCAGCCAGCTGCTAAAATTCTTCATTGCCAATTAAAATCCACCTCAGAGCAACAGGTGCAACAAATAAATAGTGATGAAAGGGTGAGTAAAAAAGCCTATCTTACAAGGGCTATATTGCCAACTAAAGCCTAGCTGAATGTTTATACATTCCTGGAGGCAAATGAGTCACTGCTCATTTCATTAAAATGGAGCTGAGAATTAATTGAGCTTCTGCTGATACAGTTAACAGCAAATTTTCATGTGTTTCTCTACTATGACCCAATTGAGGCCTTGTTGAGCAGTAGTATAAATATCTTTCCCATGCAAATACAGTAAATACCGAACACTTTCAATACAGGCACTAATTGAGCATTAACCGGTTCATGGAACAGTGGAATGTTAGTTGTGCTTGGTTTAAAAGTGTTTCTTCTTCCTCATTTAGTTAACTATCCCTGTCCTTAAACTTTTGCAAATCTAACACATGCTATACAAAGTGAAGGATAACAATGGGCAAACTCCTTCTAATGAATATAAAATAGCTACAAAATAAAAAAATGGAGAAAGCATGTTCGCTATATTATCTATATATCATAACTGCTTCAGCAACTTCACTCCACAGTTTAAAATGTGAACTGGTTCATCATGTAAGAATGCCATTGCAATCCTAGCCATTTGTACTAAATTTTGTTGAGTACAGTAAATCTCATTCCCCAGTCAATGGTATACAGTTTCAGCCAAAGCTACTGTCAGTAATTCCCTCATAATACTTGGTGCTCCAAGTTAACTAGAATTGTTATCAATACTATTATCATTACCTCACTTCTTTCTCAGAATTGAGAAAGTACCCCTCACAGGACTCTATTGCATTGAGCCATGGCAATTAAGGTGATGTGAAACCACATTAATTCTACAGAATAGATACAACCTCAGGCATGACTCCCCAATTGCAGAATACTCTCCCCTTGATCTCCACTTTAAATTCAGTTACTATCTCCGGCAGAATTCTGGGATTTATAGTTTGGAAAAGCACCTTTAACAGCCTCCCTAAGAGTTAGTTAGGAGCTACACCCCCCCCACACACACACACACATACTGCCACACCTCAAGGGCCTCAGGCATCAGAGAACTTTCCAAGCCAGCTTGTTTCATTCCAGAGATTCCCTCTGGGCCCCTTTGCCTTTCCCGTGAGAGACAGGTACTGAATGCATAACATGGACAGGCCAAGGTTACTCAAACGGGCCTCCCCTGATAAGCAAAGCGCCTCAGAGATGCTTCGAGTCCAGCTCCCTTCGCCAGCTGCGAGCTGCTAACGAGTTGTGCATTCCGGAGAGACTGAGGTAGCTAAACATATAGACCAGGGCTGTCCAACTGCCGGCCCTGCAGGTGTTTTGCACTTCAACTCCCAGAAATCCTAGCCAGTTTACCAGCTGTTAGGATTTCTGGGAGTTGAAGTCCAAAACACCTGCAGGGCCGGCAGTTGGACAGCCCTGATATAGACAGTCATCAATCATGGAACTTTGACACTCGATGCACCCAGATCAAAGCCACTGGACACTATAACTGCTGAGAGATGCCCATTGAAGGTATCTTGTACCAACTTCTCATTTGAAGGATGCTTCTGTGAGAGAGGCTGCTTTCGGGCCTTCCAGAAGCCTGTGCCAGCCAGCATCGGGCTGACTTGATCCTGCCCCAGTGCCACGTTCCTGTGTTGTTCCTGCAAAGACTTTACAAGCTACTGAACTTTATTGCTTCCAAGAAAACCTTCCTTGCCATCTTAAACCAGCTGGAACCTTTAAGAGACTTCCATTGCATCTGGCTTGTTTCCTGAACCCATCCGCTTGGATTCCTGTTGCCGCGGGATTATATACTCACCGCTGACTTCTGTTATTTGCTGCTATTTGGAGGCCTTATAGAATTGCCTCCAAACACTTTCCTATACCTTTTTATTCAATAAACCTGTTGTACCTCAGCTGCTGTGTGATTTATCCAGGGAGGTCAAGCCCAAGGGCCTAGATGGTGACAGCTTGGTATGAGATCCCTCACTTCCTGGTAAACCGAAGTCCGGATGCAGACACCACTGGGGGCTGCCGGAGGTGCGCTGGCCATGGCAAGAACTCCTACCGCCGCAGACTACCACCACTTGCAAGCCGACATGGTCGCGCTCCAGCAGCAGTTAGCGGCGGTGATTTCAGGCACAGCGGCCGGTGCAATGGTATGTTCCCGTAGTCCCTCCCGTCCGTTTTGCAGGAGATCCTGTTGCCCCTCGCACGTTCCGTGGACAGTGTCAAGCTTACCTGGTGGCCAGAGCGGCCGACTTTGCGACGGAGGCGGAGCAGGTGGCATTTGTCTACACCTTGTTGGATGGCCCGGTGGCATCGTGGGCCACTACCTTGATTGATTCCAATGACCTGGAATGCTGATGCCCTGTGCTCACAGTTTCTAGAGGGGTTGCGCCCGGAGATCCAGGCAGATGGACTAAGCCCACTAAGATGAGTGTGTTAAAACATCAAGAGGACATATCCTTCCTGGTTGCCCAGATTCCTCACTTCCCTGTGGTGTTGGGAGTGGCATGGCTCACCCATCACGACCCCCAGATCTCCTGGGCCCGCCGAGAGGTGCGCTTCCTTTCCACGTACTGCCAACGACACTGCTTAAAGGGTCAGGCCAGAGCTGCTACCGAAGCTGAGACCCTGGCTACGCTGCCCCTTAAGTACCAAGAGTTTTGGGAAGTGTTCAGTGAGAAAGAAGCGGACAAACCTCCGCCCCATAGACCCTATGATTGTGCGATTGACCTGGTTAAGGATGCTCCAATTCCTCGCGGAAGATTGTACTCCCTCTCAGAGCCAGAGCAGAAGGCATTTCGGGAGTTTTTGGATACAAATCTGCGTAAGGGATTCATCCGTCCGAGCCAATCCCCCGCCAGAGCCCCTGTCCTGTTCGTGAAGAAGAAATCAGGCGAACTGCGCCTCTGCCATGACTACCGGGCCCTCAATAGTATTACCATTCGCAACAGGTACCCTCTTCCCTTGATCTCAGAGATATTGGAGCAGGTGCGTGGCGCCAAAGTGTTCACCAAATTAGACCTGAGAGGGGCCTACAACCTTGTGTGGATCAGGGCCGGGGACGAGTGGAAAATGGCGTTCCAGACCAAGTACGCAGCTTTTAAAACCCTGGTAATGAATTTCGGTTTGTGCAACACACCATCGATATTCCAGCATTTTATGAATGACATCTTTAGAGACTATCTAGACCGCTTCCTTTTGTGTTATCTAGACGACCTTCTTATATTTAGTGAAGACCTAGTGTCCCATGAGCGTCATGTGAGGGCCGTACTGCAAAGACTCCGAGATCACGGCCTATATGCCAAGCAAGAGAAATGCACATTCAAAGCAGAGAAAATAGACTTTCTGGGGCACTACATTTCGGCCCAAGGGATTTCCATGGACCCTGTGAAAGTGGAGGCTGTGGTGCAGTGGGAGTCTCCAAACAGCAGGAAAGACATTCAGCGTTTCACGGGCTTTGCCAATTACTACCGGAAGTTCATCCCTGGCTTTGCTTAGTGTTCTGAGCCAATCACGCAATGTCTTAGAGGTAAGGCCCCTTTCCGCTGGACTGCTGAGGCAGAGGGGGGCTTCCAGCAGTTAAAGCAGCTCTTCGTGACTCAGCCCACCTTGCAGCACCCTGACCCTGCCAAGCCCTTCAAGGTGCAGGCCCACGCGTCCAATGTGGCGATCGGAGCGATCCTGTTTCAACTGCGGGGGGAGGATTGGCTGCCCTGTGCCTACTTCTCTAGGCAGCTTACGGCCCCAGAAAAGAACTATACCATTTGGAAAAAGAAATTGTTGGCAATTAAAGCTGCGTTTCAATTTTGGCGACACTGGCTGGAGGGGTCGCAGCATGAGATCCAAGTTCACACGGATCACCGCAACTTAGAGCACCTTAAGACTGCGCAGAAGCTCAACCAGTGGCAGCAGCGCTGGGCCTTGTTCTTTGAAAGCTTCCATTTCAAGATTCACTACGTTACACCGGCCCAGACCAACCAGGCTGATGCCCTATGCAGAAAACCAGAGTACATGCGGGGCTGCGAGGACAGCCCAGACGGCCGGCTTCTTCAGCTCGATAACTTTGCAGTGGCTACGGAACCAGCACCCCCTCCTGCTTCGCCGCCGGCGGAGTGCAGCGGACCTTCACGGCCCCCGGAAGTTCTTCCCCTGGAAGCACAGATTCGCGCCAGGCAACAGGAGGACCCGTGGGCGAAGGAGCAACTGGCAAAGGAGGTACAGTACCCGTTTAGCCTACAAAAGGAGCTCTTGTGCCACCGTAACCAAGTCTACATTCCCCGGGGCCCTGAAAGGCAAGAAATCCTTAAGTTATGCCATGATAGCAAGGCTGCGGGACATTTTGGCCTGTTTAAAACCATTCAACTAGTAACCAGAGAGTTTTGGTGGCCCAAGATGCGCAGGGAGATTGAAAAATATGTAGCCGCCTGTTCAGTGTACCAAAGGTCCAAGAAAGTGGTGAGCAAGCCCCAAGGACTGTTGCAACCCTTGCCCACCCCCAGGGGCCCCTGGGAAATGTTGTCCGCGGACTTTGTTACCGACTTGCCAGCCTCACAAGGAAACACTCGTTTTAGTAGTGGTGGACTGCCTCACTAAGATGGCACACTTCATTGCCTGTTTGGGTCTGTCTTCTGCCAAGGAGACTGCGGACCTTTTTCTCCATCATGTGTTCAAGCTTCATGGCCTCCCCAAGAGTTTGATTACGGACCGTGGCAGCCAGTTCACCTCCCAGTTCTGGAAGGAGACGCAATGGATGCTGGGGATAGAGGCGCGTCTGTCGTCTGCGCATCACCCGGAGACAGACGGTCAAACCGAGTGCACCAATGGGACCTTGGAGCAGTACCTGTTGTGCTATGTGAACTATCAGCAGGACAACTGGGCCGCCCTTTTATCCCTGGCAGAATTCGCCTACAACAATTCCGTGCACGACAGCATCCAGCAGACCCTGTTCTTTGCAAATATGGGGTACCATCCACGATTCTATCCACCTTTGATAGAAACAGGAAATGTTCCTGCCGCTGAGGAGCAGCTTCAAGAACTGGCTGCAGTGCAACAAGTACTGTAAACACAGCTGGACAAAGCCAAGGCTGACTACAAGAGGATGGCTGATCGCCACCGCCAGGAGGGGCCAGAACTAAAAGTGGGGGATCAGGTGATGTTACCTACCTGCCACTTGCCCTCCCAGCGGCCCTGCAGCAAGCCCAGCGCCAAGTACCTGGGACCATAAAAAATAATTGCCAAGATTTCGCCGGTTGCTTTCCGGCTCCAGCTTCCCAGAGGAATGAGGATTCATCCAGTGTTTCATCGGGCACTCCTGCGCCTAGCCAATGAGGTCCGGCCGGAAGGGGGTAAGTTGCCCCCCCCCCCGCCAGTCCTGATCGATGGGGAGGAGGAATACGAGGTGGCAGAGGTTTTGGACTCCCGTTTGTTCCGTCGCCAGCTTCAGTATTTAATTGATTGGGCCGGGTACAGCCGGAAGAGAGATGCTGGGTCCCAGCTTCAGATCTCCAAGCTGATGAACTCTTAGAGCAATTCCACTGGACCTACCCCGCTAAGCCCGGACCACTAGCCGGCTGAGGGGGGGGGCTGCATAAGAGGAGGGGTAGTGTCACACCTCAAGGGCCTCAGGCATCAGTTTTGCTTGAGCAAGATCGCAGCCATGCCAGCTGCAGAGAACTTTCCAAGCCAGCTTGTTTCACTTGCTATCTCAAGATTCCCTCTGGGCCCCTTTGCCTTTCCCGTGAGAGACAGGTACTGAATGCATAACATGGACAGGCCAAGGTTACTCAAACGGGCCTCCCCTGATAAGCGAAGTGCCTCAGAGATGCTTCGAGTCCAGCTCCCTTCGCCAGCGGCGAGCTGCTAATGAGTTGTACATTCCGGAGAGACTGAGGTAGCTAAACATATAGACAGTCATCAATCATGGAGCTTTGACATTCGACGCACCCAGATCAAAGCCACTGGACACTATAACTGCTGAGAGATGCCCATTGAAGGTATCTCATACCAACTTCGTATTTGAAGGATGCTTCTGTGAGAGAGGCCGCTTTCGGGCCTTCCAGAAGCCTGTGCCAGCCAGCATCGGGCTGACTTGATCCTGCCCCAGTGCCACATTCCTGTGTTGTTCCTGCAAAGACTTTACAAGCTACTGAACTTTATTGCTTCCAAGAAAACCTTCCTTGCCATCTTAAACTGGCTGGGAACCTTTAAGAGACTTCCATTGCATCCGGCTTGTTTCCTGAACCCATCCGCTTGGATTCCTGTTGCCGCGGGATTTTATACTCACCACTGACTCCTGTTATTTGCTGCTATTTGGAGGCCTTATAGAATTGCCTCCAAACACTTCCCTATACCTTTTTATTCAATAAACCTGTTGTACCTCAGCTGCTGTGTGGTTTATCCAGGGAGGTCAAGCCCAAGGGCCTAGAGGGCGACACACACACACAGACATACTCATGTACAAGTTGAGGGCAGGTTTTTGGAATTAAAGTTATGGATTTTGATATGGCCCATGGGCATGTCAAGGGTTCTTCTGCAGAAAGGGGAAAACATCACTGCTATCTCAAGACCAGCTGCCCCTGGTCACTTCCATCATTTCCCCACTCACACATTCAAATAGGCCAGAAGCACTGTCACAGAAGAGAGAGTAGAGGGATGTGGTGCTTCTTTTAGGGACTTCCAAGTTCTTGCTAAGGAATTGTATTTCACCACTGTACTGAGAGAAAGGGAATGTTCATTGTCTGACCAGAGTTTATAATGTATAATATTCACATTGACTCATAAGTAATTCAACCCAGGTTTTTTGGATTGATTTCTTAACTAAAATTTCCAGACTTATACATGACTGTATATGGTAAATTATAGGAAGATCTTTCTACAGCATTAATAGAATAATAAAGTTGGAAGATGCTATGCAGGAGATGTCCCCATTGTATTGTTCAATACACAGAACTTCTCCAAGTTCCTATTTCTCCACTGCCATACCATATCCCTATTGGCTAAATGTGATACAACTGTTGAGCGTGTGGGCCTTAGCAGTCATAGTTTTGTGGCTTTTTGGATCTTGAATGAGCATGGAAACACTTTGTTTACCAGAAATAGTTAAACCGTGGAGTTTTCCGTTAATTGAATTAACGTTTGTTCATTGCCAGCTGTGGTGCTATAAATCTCCCTGCAGACTTCAGATTTCATGTACTGTGTCCTTCCTTCACATTGTCATACAGCTATAGGAGGGATTGAGAGAATTATAAATCCTTTGTTAATTACACGGAATTGTCTGTGGATTTTCCCCCTTCCTAGTTCCCACAGTGGCACCAGCAAATGTGAGTGGAGGTGGCGGAAGCCGGTCTGAACTCGTCATCACATGGGAGGTAATTTGTAAATCAATCTCAACTCTTCAATGTAATGGAGGAAATTACATGACAGGTGTAGCAAAAGCAAGTTTCCAATGCTATTGTTAGCAAATTTAGAGAAGAAAACTGTGAGAGGCATGCTGTAAAGGTATTCAGACACCATCTATAGTCTTCTTATCATCATTATGCAGAAGGTAGTTTAACACACTAATCTGTTGAGGTATTTTCCGCATTAAATATTCTACACAGTTTGATTTGCTTGTTTATGTCCCCCACCCTGCATTTTGAATATTATGCTGTGAATCCATATCTTGTCATGCATGAAAGAAAACATGGCCTTTTAGAATCAACTACCACTCAGCATATATTTAGAAGACAAATAATGTGCCCAGAGGATTATTCATGCTTAAAGCTTCAACCCTAAACACATTTACATAGGAATAAGTTCCACTGAAATCACATACATTATTTGTTAACCACAGTGGCTTAGGCAGCAATTTGGGTGTTCCCTACCCAAATTCATAATCCCTTTTGCAATCTGGTGTCATTTTAACATTTCAATGGCAACTTGCATAGGCTATATTTGAGTGTGTTTATTTCAACTATTCAAATGTGACTGCAGACATGAGGGATGGGTTACATGTGGCTCTCTGGGTATAACTAGACTGCAATGGCAGCCAGAGTACCAAAGAGAAATGTGAGCTAGCAATACCCATAACAAAGTTGGGAGAGGGCAACATGGGACTGCCATTTCATATCCCCAGGCAGGTCAGGAATGTGAGATTGCAATAAAGACAGCTGGTTCCAGTCAGGATCCTAAAGTTGGGTGAAAGTCTGAATCCTGGGTCAGGGTTTGGCAGTTCTCTGATTTTGTTTAACCCAGGGCAAGGGCAAGTTAAGGCAGCATCACCTTAGGTTAAGCTGTATCAGTCCCATGAAACATTTAGCCATCACGAAGCTGATTCATGTGTACACTAATCTAAGTGGTCAGTGTAGACAAATCTTATAGTTGGAGTAAGTGCCCTCATTTAGCCCTTATTTCAGCCCCTGGACCCCCAGAAAATCTCTTACACTCCTGCTCCTTTTTTTACAAAACATGTAAAATATATCACTCCCAAATTGCAAATGAACCACAAAACTCCATACATCTAATTGTGAATTGCTTAGTCCCCTCAGGCAAAAACAACATTCCCTTCTAATACATGAAAAACAGACAAAGAACTAACTTATTATCCATTCAGTAACAAAAAAAGAGGAGTGAGCTTAATGAAGTGTACCATTACTGAAATGAAGTATAAGCTATCTAGTTATTATTCAACTATGCATAATCAGGAAATGACTGTAAATACTAGATGAAGTCTTCATGTCAGGAATGGATTTTGGTTTGGCAAAGACCCTCATACAGTTTGCCTCAATTTGTGAAGACCCTACCCCATACAGAAGGCCTTCCATCATATTGCTCTTACTAGATCATTATCAGCAGCATGAATTGCTATTCTAGCATGCCTTCAAGTCATTTCCAAGCTATAATTTGTTCAGAAGGGATTTGCTTTTGCCTTCCTCTGAGAGTGAGAGTGTGTGACTTGCCTAAGACCACCCAGTAGCATTCCATACCTGAATGGAGGAGATTCAAGATCTGTCTTCAGAGTCCTAGTCAAACATTCACACCACTATAACAACTTGATCTTTAGCATGCATGATAGCCAGTGTAATTCAGACCTCAACCTGAGTGTTGAGTGTGGATATGTTTGCACAAGGTCAGTTGTTTTTGAACTAGTTTGCAGAAAGATTATATCCCACTCAAAACTAAGAGATAGAAAACTTGTGTCCATTACCAAGAATTAATTATGCCATACAGATTTAAAGAATAGGCAAGGGAAAGAAAAGTTAGAGATCTAAAGAAAGATGGCATGATTTCTTGTAAAGTACTTACAAAGTCAGATTTATCTTAGCAAAAGAAAGCAAAAAAAAAACCCAAAAATTTCCTGATTTTCATTTGTAACTGGCAAATATTTAAACTTTTAAAAAAAAGAAAAACACAATTATTTGGATGGAACACATATTCTATTTCAATAGTTATGAAAGATAATAGTGTTTGTTGAAATAAGTTTGGTCAGGGCTAAAAATTAAGTAAAGCATTTATAAGAGAAAACTTCCCCCCCCCCCCTCTAAAAAAAGCTTTATAAAAGAAACTGATTTTTTTCAGATTTCTTACAGTCCTCTCACTTCATTCAGTCCTCAAAGGATTGTGGTAAGATTAAAATGTTTAAAATGCCCTGAAGGAATGAAATGTTTTATATCAAATCAAACAATTGGTTCATGAAACACAGTATAGTCTACGTAGACTCTAGAGGTGTGCACAATATCATTTTGGTGTCCCAATTTCAGGGGATTTGGCCACTGAATACACAAAAATGAGCCTGGAAGAGTGGCAGCTGAAGCCTTAGCTGATATGGATCATAGCAGCCATATCTTTTTGGCTAATGGGGGCTAATGGGTCTCAATGGCACTCTACCGGAGGTGGTGGGTGGGCAGTCTCACAAATCAAGCAAACTGCAGCTCCTCCTCTTCTTTCTTCCTTGGCAGCCTCCTCAATCCCTTCACAAAGCCCCCCCCACACCCACTTGAGGCAAATGGGAAGTCATTTTCCCAGAAGCACTTTGTTCAGAACGTGTATTGAAGGAGCCTTTGTGCAGGTCATGATGGCAGTTAAGGTTTCTTTCTCAGCCAATCAGAGGCTTGATTGACTGTGTCCATTCTCCTCTCCTTCTGTGGCATGCACTTGAGACTTCAAATTCCAGAACCCTTCCGTGTGTGTGTGTGTGTGTGTGTGTGTGTGTGCATATCACATGATAGACACTGGTAAAATTTTCCCAAAAATCAGTAGACTGGTAAACATTTCCAAAACTTGGTGGTCTTGCAGTCATACATGTAGCCTACAAGTGAGACAAGTTTCATGCTTACAGGCCTAAAAATGACAAAGAAACGAGCTTCTTAAGTTTCCCCATTGGCACTAATGGACCAAATCTCACCAGCATGAAAAAGGAAAACCCTTTCCACATTTGGGAAGTTTCAAAAAAATGGAATAGGGGCAGCCAAAAATCAGGCACTGAAATGAATTGCAGACTCGTAATAGACCCGCAGCATTGCTCCAGAGGTTCAGGGTGCATCTAGGCTGTAGAAAAAATGCTCAATGCTATGGAATTGTGGCAATTGCAGTTTGATGAGGCACCAGTATGCTTTCACTGAGAAGGCTAAAGACCTTGTTAAACTGCAAATTCCACTGAGCTTCACTCTACAATGAAGATGTACCCATTGGGAGAAGAAGACATTTTTTCCTATGCAAAATGGGTGCTCTTCTATGAAGGTATGTGGCCCTTTCCCATAGATACATCAAAAGGATTTGAACAGGCTACTTATGTGATGAGCAGGTGACAAGAAAAAAAGAAAGATAGCTTGAAGCAATAAATAACTATGGGGGAGGGCATCTTACACAATGGATTACTTACACACAAGTAGTAGGTATTTTTCTTTAGGTTGTTAAATTGTGCCAAGCAAGTGGTACTCTAGATAAATGATATTTGACCTTTTAACCCTCTCTTCAAGTACTTTTCTTAGTTTGCAAAAATGTGTCAATTGGCACAAACGTAGTGATAAACTCTTGTTTCTCCTTTTCTATTCATAGGGTTGACTTAAGTTGAACTCACTCTCAGTGTTTATTTTCATACAATACACATTTAATACTACTACAGTACAGATATAGCTATGGCACAAGTCCAACACATCACTTTAGCTATGTTCTTTTAACAAACAGCTGCATTGCACCCATGTTTCTGGGAGAAAATGTTCTTCTGACAGCATGTGACAAGTAACATGTAAAATGTGAGAGTCATTTATTCCTATGCACTTGACAGGTGACAGTTGCTCTCGGTGCATCACCCAAGTGAAAGAAACAAAGGAATTTATTTTTGAATCATTAGCCAGAAGATGGATAACACTTTAGGCAAAAAGAAGTATCAGGGTTTCACAATATAACAGTTATTTTTTTTAAAAAAAATCTTTATTATCCACATTTAAAGCCTTTTCATTTAGAGAAATAGGAAATAGGGCAGCAGAGTGTTTTACTTTAAATAGTGCTTTGAAAATGTGTTTCCCACAATACACTCTTCTTTCCCCTCCCTCCCTCTGCTTTCTACTAATAAAAAATGTGACCCTGAGCCCATCCAAGTCGTACTATGCTGCAGATTAATTTGAGTTTGACATGAAGCTTTTACTTTGCAGAACCATCAGAGGTTAAACAGAACGCCATAACTCTGTTTCACTGTGATAAATTGAATAGCTATCCAGATTAAATCTGAGATTATAAGAACATTGCAAACAAATTAAATGGTGCAGCAAATAATATATACAATAACACCCCCCATTACCTTCAATATTTTTCCAAGATTTATTTATTTATTTATTTATTTATTTACTTTATTTATATTCCGCTCTTCTCACCCCACAGGGGACTCAGGGCGGATTACAATGAACACTTATAGGCATGCATTTAATGCCTTTTGGATCAACAGACAGACACACAAATAGAAGCATTTTTTAAACATCTGGCCACCAGGGGAGCCCTCACACTCCTTCATTTCTCAGCACCCTCAGCGTGTCCTCAGCGTGCACTCCTGGAGATCTTATGGCCTCGTAAATCAGTTAAATTTTGCCTCCCCACTATGTGGTGCCTTCATTTCCTACTTGACAGATGCAACTATCTTTCGGATTACAAAAGTTGACAATGAGCTACACAAATAGGTCAAGGGCCCACCTTGACCCGGGCAGGCCTCGAACTCATGACCTTCTGGTCAGAGAGATCTTATGAAGCTAACACTCAGCCAGCTGTGCCACATTCCCTCAACAAATACAAGTCTCTCTCTGTGTGTGTGTGTGTGTGTGTGTGAGAGAGAGAGAGAGAGAGAGAGAGAGAGAGAGAGAGAGAGAGAGATTTCCAGAGTAACATAAAAGAAATGTTACATCTGTTTACCTTTTTTCTGTCATCCATCTTCCAGGAGTGTAAACAGAAGAATCTAAAAGCAAACCTTCAGTCTCTCCCTTTTGTCACATTCATCTAATTCCAATTTAAAATGACATAGTTCTAAGACGTTTTGAGCTGAAATGAGAATGTAAAAGTGCTGTGCTGGAAAAGAGTAAATATCTATCTAGTCCTTTATCCTCTTTGCACAGTAGGCAACCACAAACCCAAAAGGAAACTAAAAGAAATCCAGTCAACCTGTTGAAATGACAACTCATAGGCAAAAGTTAAATGATTTTTCAGGGTCTGGGCAGGTGCTAAAATGCTCCTATTATATGCAGCATTTGCCACCACTCCACTGAATGCTTGGATCATACCGACAAGATCCATGATACTTGGTGAGTTTCCTCACACTCCCTTACCCTGTGGAGGTTTATGTAAAGCTTACTACTCACTAAGCATGAGAAAAAAGTTATGAAAATTAAATGATTCGGAAGGGATTCATAAGAAATGCTACTTTTGAGTATTTCCGCATCTGGAAGGCCAACCAGGAAGTGGACTTTCTTCATAGAACTTCGGGACCAGGATTTTCTTAAGTATCGTAATTAGGTCGTAAGGGGGGGGGGGCACACTCCTTCTCTCTCACCACCCTCCCACCTCCCTTGCCAATAAGTATTATGGCAAGGCAAGCCCTAAACTCGCTCCTTCTTTCAGCTGGGAGCCTGGAAAAATGTAAACAGAGAGGTTTACTCAGAAGTAAATCTGCAAAGGAAGTAAACAGAGAGGTTTACTCATGAGTAAATCTGCAAAGGAGGGCACTTTGGATGAAGTGCCTTCCTTTGTGGATTTACTCTTGAGTAAACCTCTCTGTTTACATTTTCCCAGGCTTCCCTGCCCCTCCTGCCTGCCAGGATCTAAAGCATCAAAGAGTATTGGGGTAGTTGCACACAACACGTGAGAAACCAACCTAATGTATAATAGAATGAATGCTAACTTATAGAGTAAGTGCCTAATATTATAAGTAATCCAACTGGTCATATACCTACATTCCATGCACATGCAATAATACAGCAGTAATAACAATGGGTATAAGAAGAGGTAAAATTCAAACCAAAGTATTCTGACTCTGGTCCCTCCTCAAGCGGTGCAAACTGCAAACGGCTCTTCTCTATGAGCCCGGAGGCAGCCTCTCCCGGGAAAAGCCAGGGCACAGCGTTTGCTGCCTGGGTGCACATACATATTCTTTGGGGGAGGATTTGCTGCAGAATCCCGGGCTCATAGAGAAGAGCCCATTTGCACCACTTGAGGAGGGACCAGAGTCAGAATACTTCGGTTTGAATTTTACCTCTTCTTATACCCATTGTTATTACTGCTGTATTATTGCATGTGCATGGAATGTAGGTATATGACCAGTTGATTACTTATAATATTTAGGCACTTACTCTATAAGTTAGCATTCATTCTATTATACATTAGGTTGGTTTCTCACAGGATCTAAAGCGTGCCAAGCTTTGATGCGCTTTAAATCCTGGCAGGGGAGGAGGAGTGGACGGACCCTCCCTGCCCCTTCTGCCTGCCAGGATCTAAAGCCTTGAAGAGGCTTCATGACGGGCCAACTTCAGCCCTCCAAGTGTTTTGGACTCAACTCCCACCATTCCTCACAGCCTCAGGCCTCTTCTTTTTCCTCTCAGCCTGGGCAAACTTGGGCCCTTGCTTCCTCAGGATCGGGGTGAGAGAGAGGCAGCGAGGAGCGAGGGGGCCTCCTCCTCCTTTTTTTGCTGCTTCCAAGAATAGAATACCCCCCCCCTCCCTCCTTCCCTCCCTCCTTCCTATTTGGAGAGTCCCATCTAGAATTCAGTGTGATTTATCCCAATTTTGGCCTACAACTCCCAGAAATCCCAGCCAGTTTACCAGCTGTTAGGATTTCTGGGAGTTGTAGGCCAAAACCATCTGGAATGTGCATGCGCTGGCATTCGAACTACTAACGAATTTCGTTAGTAATTACTTTACATTTTAGAAATTTTTGGAAATTTTTTTGTAAGTCTTTCTAAATCCCAAAAAAAATCCCCCCCCCCATTAGATTTTCGATTCCCTATTTTTGGGTTCTAAACCATGCCTTCTACTCACTCTCACAAAGTATGAGACTGTACAAAAATAAGACTTATGGGTTGCAACACTGGCACTAGCACTACACTCCATGATCTTTTTCAATCGCACCCAATGTCATCTTGATCTCATTCTTTCCCCAGCTCTCCTGACTTTTTGGTTTGTTGATATTGCAAAAGAGAAAACTTCTTGTATTGATCCAAAAGCCACAGTGGTAGATGGGTTAGATATAGGTTTCCAGGCTTAAAGTATGGTTGAACACAGTGCAGGGTATGGGTCACACATGACCACTGAATTTTCTCACTGGTTCTCCAAAATCCATGAACCCACCTCATAGAAAGCCCACATTTCATGCAAAAATACATGAACATGTCAGCTCGGTGTCTATTGACACATTTTCCCTATATCCTCAGCTTTCTTCAGTTGCTGAAAATTGTGTTCATATTGCAAAAGTAGTTTTTATCCAATTTATTCAGCAGGTAGGATGGTGTAGAATCTTGCTCTTCCTTGTAGGCAAAATAAAGGGACTGCAAGCCTCTCCTAATGCTCAGTATAATAACTTTTGCCATAATGATCACACTGTGATATTGCTTTGTCAAATATGCCCTGGTTTTCATCTCTGAAATGTTGGAGGGTATGAAATAATTTATGAATAAGGTTAAAAACATTAACCCAAATGTAGATCCTTTGGGAACCCCACAGTTTATATCTCTTCCTTGTGCGAAAGGACAGTGTGCAGAGAATAAGACATAAACAAATATATTTATAGCATCCTTCACCAAATGCCTCTGGGTTTGTACTGACTTGACTATTGTCCATTGGACTCTTTGTCCAGCTATCCTATATTATACTGCAAATTGATTCTGGTGTGAGTGAATTGGCCATGTGCAAAGATGTTGCCCAGGGGATGCCCGGATGCTTTGATGTTTTACCATCCTTGTGGGGAGCTAGAGATGACAGAGGGGGATAATGTCCCCACATGGGGAGCTAGAGCTGACAGAGGGGGATCATCTGCATTCTCCCTGGATAAGAACCTCCAACCTGTCGGCCTTCAGTCCTGCCAGCACAAGAGTTTAACCCATTATGCCACCGGGGGCTCCTTGTAGTTTCTCAAGTTGCTCCTGACATGACAATAACCTTATATTACTGTATGTTCAAGACCTGCTGTCACTTAGGCTATCAGACATGCTATCACATTCACACTCTACCAATGATTCTGTTTCTCAGGACTTAGCATTTCAAATGCCAACAGTCTAGTTGTTTTCTGATTCAAATCGGACCACATCTTCTTGTATATGCTCAGCTTGTGCCAGTTGAGGCTGCATGTTACTCATACATTTAGACTTTCCTGTTGAGATCGTATTTCATATTTCATGAGATTTATTTTTTTCTCAGATCTTCAGCAGTCATGTGTGTGTTTAGCTTGAAGGGCATGTTATTCCTAACAAATTTAGACACATTACACCCTATGTAAGCATTACGTAAAATGGAAATGTCAGGCAATTCATTCAAGGATCTTGTGCATTTTATGTAGTCTGGCTTGTAGATGAAGCAATAAAATTAGTTAGCAACAACTGGTTCCCTTCCCATTCAATTCCTCACAATGTAGCAGTTCAACATATTAAAGGGTTTGGTTTGTGTTATGATGCTTTGCAAAGGGGAAATCAACCTCAGACTGAGCTGATAATGAAAAGCTTCTAATTTTGAAAATGTCGTGCATTCTCTTAATGCTGCTGTTTAGGCTTTTTGGTTTTAAGTTGATTGTCTTGATAGATTTATTTTTATTGTTATTTTCAATATTAAATTGATCAATGGGGCAAACATTATTATCTCCTTGGAAGCACAGTCAACCAAATCAATACAACTAAAATATACTGATAGAGTGAAAATTCAATTAAGACAGTGTATACAGTGCTTGCAAGTAGTTATTGATTACTATGCTTCTTGCAGCCAATTCCTGAGGAACTACAAAATGGGGAAGGTTTTGGATACATTATTATGTTCCGGCCCCTTGGCTCAACAAGCTGGACCAAAGCTGTGGCTGCCTCAGTTGAAGCATCCAAATATATCTACAGAAATGACAGCATCACACCATTATTTCCTTTTGAAGTAAAAGTGGGAGTCTTCAATCATGAAGGAGTCGGTACTCTGAGCCCAATATATATTGTCTACTCTGGAGAAGATGGTAAGCACAGCTCTCTATTGCTTAACATTTATGATACTGTTGTGACATCTTATGTTCACAATTGCTGTAGGATACAGTATTGAAATCTGATCCAAAAACACTCTTGCTGAACCATTTGGGCACAATGACAACATGATAGTGCAATGTTTCAGTAGATAATAAGCAACATCATCTGCATTTTGTTGGTGCTCCAGGAAGTATTTGGATAGGGATATAAAATCTTATCATGATCTATATGCTGCTTTAATCTATTTCTTGATATAAAAGTTAGATTCAAGATTTGCTGAAATACGTTTTTACAAGAACTTCTATCTATTTATCCTTCTCCTAGAGCCACAAATAGCACCAACTGGAGCTTCTGTACAAAGCATCTCAGCATCTGAAATGGAAGTTTCTTGGAGCCCTGTTGCATGGAACAGACACACCGGAAGGGTTCTTGGCTATGAGGTAGTATAATTCACATTCTGTGATATTTTCAACCAAGTTTGGCTAGCTCGTGCAATACATGGAATACACCCCACCACCACTTAGTCTCGGGCAGTGTGATAAATGAAAAAAATGTTTCAAAGCTCATTAGGGGGTGCTGGTGTTTCATTTCTAAAGTATTTCTAAAGTATCATTAGTAAAATTTTGTTACTTTTTTGTTATAATAATTGCGCAAGTGGGGAAACTTCAGTGGCTCCTTTCTCCCTCTTATTTACAGTTATTGGGGTGAAACTTTCTACAATGGTAGGGCACATTTCTTCTTTGTGATCTGTGTGAAATTGCACATATAGGTCTTGTGTGCAGGAGCAAGACCGCTCAGAATTCTCTGTAGCTTTAAGAAACTTTGTTGGCAGCCCCATCCACCCTCTCCTGGAGAATATAGTTGTCAGGTAGGGCTAGCACCTCAGTTCCTTTTCACCTGCAGTGTTAGCAGCAGCAAGGAATTTCTCTTAGATAAGTTACCCTGAGTTCGACACTACTGCCACTGTTGCTCTTCTTGTTACAGATGATTAAAGGCCTGTGTCTGCCTTCAGCCTCAGTGCCAGTGGCATCAAAGCAGATAGACACATCTACTGCATACTAGACATGGTTAGGTCCAGTCGGAATCTTTATAATTCGGATTAAATTCAGAACAAATTCCTTTTTGAAGCGATTTCGAAGTGATTCGGGATCCCAGAAGTATCCTTGCCATTTCAAAGCCACTGTCACCATCTTTATTTATTTATTTATTTATTTATTTATTTATTTAATACTGTTATACCCCGGCCTTCTCACCTCTGAAGAGGAACTCAGACCGGCAAACAGCAAGTATTCAATGCTAACATTTAAAATCTAAAAACATCATAAATTTACAGTGAAATTATCAACTACAATACAATAAATACATTTTTAAAGCCTTTCGCCAGAACCATGCAGGGTTTTGTAGGTCAACACCAGCACTTTGAATTGTGCTCAGAAGCTAATTGGCAGCCAGTGGAGCTGGTTAAACAGGGGAGTTGTGCGCTCCCTGTACCCTGCTCCCTTTAGTAGTCTGGCTGCTGCGCACTGGATGAATTGCAGCTTCCGGGATGTAACCAGAGTGTGGACCACCATGGCCAAGTCCAACTTCCCAAAATACGGGCACAGTTGGCGCATAAGCCTGAGCTGTGCAAAAGCTCCCCTGGCCACTGCTGAGACCTGGGGATCTTTGTTCTGGTTCAGGAAGTGAATCAGAAATGACTCAGCGTTTGGAGGCAAGCAGCAGATTCCATGCTGTGATGCTTGTCTCCAGCCAATGAGGGGAAACCATGTGGGGAATGGCGGGGTTTCGGCATGGCAGCCATTGCACTTTTAAAAGGGCTGTGCATGCCTCATGGGGTCATTGCGAGCCAGGGACTCAAATGGGAAGGGAGCTTGGGTGGGAAAGGTGCCACCACTTGGAAAGGGAATAACAGGGGTAGGGAAGGGAACAAATTGGGGAGAACGGCTGGTAGCTGGCCCCTTGCTGTGTGTGAGGAGGGTTGCTTGTGTGTGAGGAGGGAAGCAGGGCAGGGCAGGGCATCACATAAGGGCAGTTGGGACAAGTGTTCTTCTCTTGCATGCCCCTGCCAATTTCCCCTTTAGAAGCAGTGAATTAAACTTTCAAAACACCTCAATCCCCTTTGGGTTACAGTTTGGATTTTGGGATCCCAGAAACTCCCTTTGGACTTTGGAAATCCCTTTATCTGCTAAGAATTTCTTTGCTGAACCACTGAATACAAGTTGTAAGACCCTTTCCTCTTCTGGAGTTTGACTTCTGTGCTTTGGAAAACAAGAATTCTCCTTATCTGCTAATAATTCCCTTCCTGAAGCAGTGAATACAAGTTTTAAGACCCTTTCCTCTCCTGGGGTTTGACTTCTGCTAATAATTTCCTTGGGAAAACACACAAAAGTTTGGAGGCCCCTTTCTCTGCTTGGGGTTACACATTGTACCTTTGGGAACAAGAAATCTCCTATAATCTGCTAATAATTTCCATAGGATGGGGCAGGGTTCAACAGTGGCCTGGCCTCTGCTTATCTTGGAAACAAGCAAATGTAATAAATTAATTTAATGTTATGAGATAAATTCAATTTTCTCATATTCAGAGAGGTGTGCTCTAGACAAATATGCAAAACAGAGAAATAGATTTAAATTTCCCAAAAGAATCCTGGATGCAGCACATTTCTTCTTCTTCTTGTAATATTCCTTATTAGATTACTGAAATTACTTTAAAAATGGTCAATGACCCAGGGATCTTCTAAACACATTGAAAGTTGGTATACTGACAGAGGAGAATGTTTGCTACCACTGTGGCAAGTTTTGTCAGTAGCAGTCTAAAAATGAGGGAAACTTTTGCCTGTCCCGTTTGTGCAATCGCGCCCGACATTAACAAAGCGATTCGGAAAATTCCGCCTTTTTTTGTAAAATTTTGGAAATAATTTCCGAATCGAATAGCCAGCTACCATTTTTTTTCCTTGATCAAACAAGCCTACTGCGTACACCTCTCAAGAGCAGGATGGCTAGGGAAACATCCCAAACCAATTTCATAGTAGTGGATGTATCTCAGTCTCTGTCCTCAGATCCCCACAGAGAAGGGAATAAGTTGGAGGCTAAGAGGTATAAGGTCTATTCCTCAGCAAGGTTAGCCCACTATGGCACATATATGTGGGCATACCAGACTTTCCAAGGAATAAAATTACCCCATACTTTGACCATCTACCAATGTCAGAGCTTTCAAGCAGGAGGCACTGATTCTTGCAGGCCTAGAAAATGACTTGGCCAAGCACATGGCCACTTCTGTGGGAAAATTGTTCATGTTTGCTCTATGTTTTTCTTCCGACAACACTAATAGTGCAAACTTTAACAAAGTCCTCAGGGACATAACAGACTGCATTTTCATCACCCCATGGTGATCTGGGCAACTTGGTTTGCCCTGCTGTTACAGACTTCTAGCAGTAAAGTCCACCACTTCAGGTGCAGATAAGACTTTCTGACTTGCTAGGCTTGGCGGGTCCATCATCCTGACCCTCCATCTCATGTCAGGGAGACTCCAGCCACTCAGGGCCTCTCACCATCCATAGTGTTTATCATCGCTGCCTCTCACAAGGACTACACAAAATGATCTTACACCTACAACTGGAGACATTCTTTTACTTCTCACAGAAAGCCAGTGTTGATTCTCTCACAGTACCTACATATATAGTCCTTGATTTACAGCCCATGGTATGGGCTAAGCTTTCCCACCTTTCCTGGAAAACAGCATCCCTTGTTGCCGTCACATCAGCATGCTAAGGCAGTGATCTTTGTGCTCTCTGTGCAGATCATCCTTACCTTTGTTTCTATAGGATAAGGTAGTTCTCCAAACTGACATTGCCATTCTAGCCAAGGTGATTTCCTGGTTTCATATGTGTCAGGAAATTGTTTTACTGTTTTTCGCCCAGAATCATACTCCTCTGGAGCACTTCCTCCATACTTTGGATATGTGGCAGGCTCTAGCTCTTACATCAACTGCACACCTGCCTACATGAAATCTCCTAGGGTTTTTTTCTCTGAGATATCACAAAGGGCAATTGAGTCTCTTCACAGCATTTTTCCTTTTTGATCATTTGAATTGCGTTTCCCAGAATTCTGTGCTTTCTCAGTCTCTTTCTCTTTGAACTTTGCTTTCTCCCCGCTTCTTCCCTCTCCTAATGCCATGTTTAATGGCACGATATCACATGTTGGATATTGAATCATAAGTACAAATTTAATGAATTTGACCTGACTTATGAGGACTAATGATAATTTTGCACAGCTCTAGTAGTTACTCCTATTGCTTTCAGGATGCAGGAAATGCTATAAATATTTATGTCCACATTTATGTCCTAATGACTTCAATTATAATGTCAGCTGTCCTTAAAGCATTATTTTTCAGCTTGTCTTTTTACTATCAAGTTTTTATCTAGAGAAAAGCAATGGATTGTCTTTGTTCTCAAATGTTAGGTTTTATACTGGACGGATGATTCAAGGGATTCTACGACTAGTAAAGTAAAAGTCAGTGGTAACATCACAGTAAGAAACATCACCAACCTCAAGCCCAATACACTGTATTTTGCCTCAGTGAGGGCTTTCAACACAGCTGGGACTGGTCCATCCAGTGTCCCAGTTAATGTTACAACAAAAAAATCACGTGAGTATGTAGAACAGACAGTGCCTAAAAAGCAGTACCTGAATCACATACTGTTTGCATGTAATATTTATATGCTGCATTGTCAATAATAGATATGTTTGGTCAGTATCATTAAAGAAAAGCTCCCCACAATCAAGAGAGACAAACATGGAGCACCCCAGCTTCATCAGCAAGTTCACAGTGACAGTCTGTCTGTAGAAATAAATCAACAATGTAAATCTGAGTAAACTGGGGTGCTTTCTGTGACTGCTAAGGACTCAAGCCACAGCATTTTTGTGTCATCACAGTACTATTCTAAGTAATCAATTGAAACATGCTAGGTGAACTTTTGGTTGGGATACAGCTCTTACATTTGACTGTCTGGAGTCTCTCCTGGCCATGGAACAAGGTGAGAAAAGAGTAAAGTTCTTATTACAAAGGTTTCCTATAATTGCAACAGCCACATGGGTCATTATCCAGTTGTCAAATCAAAAGAGACAGAAGCATCCCACAGTATACTGTGATACAGAGGAGTTAAATCTTAAATCTGGAAGAATTAAATCTTTAAATGACTATGGTAGATGTGGATTGCAGAAGTTAAATAAAAGGATGGGGGGGGGGTTGGAGGGGGGAGCTATGAAAAGAGGGCCTAGATTTACAGCAGACTACTAGTAAGTTTTATTTATTTATTTATTTATTATTCCATTTTATATTCCGCTCCTCCCTGCAGGCTCGGGGCGGATTACAGCAATTAAAATGTGCAATAAGACATTCGGTAAAACATACAATAAAATATACAATAAAAACAAATACATAGCCATAGTGACCGCAGGACTACGTTTCTTGGATCAGGCGTGAGCATGTTGATTGCGTTTGGGTTTAGCCAAACGCCAGCCTGAAGAGGACAGTCTTACACGCCCTTCGGAAAGGGGCGAGTTCTGAAATTGCCCGAATATGACCTGAAAGCGAATTCCAGAGCACAGGTGCCGCGGCCGAAAAGGCACGTTGTCTTGTACTGGATAGGTGACAGGAGCGGGATGATGGAATAACCAGGAGGTTCTGCTCTTCTGAGCGTAGTGATCTCGGGGGAACATATGGGGTAAGGCGGTCCCTTAGGTACACAGGCCCTAGACCGTGTTGTCACAATGCAGGGTCTCGGCCCAGCCCCTTAATCACACACACAGAGACGGTAATCAGCTATTTATTGAATAATAAGAAACAGGTGAAAAGGATAATTGTCCATAAAAGTATCAAAAATGCAATCAAAATGGTGAAGAGTTCTTAAGTATATCCCAAGGCAAAAAGGTTGGCAAATGTTCCGCAAATGCAATGCGGATCAAAACAGACTTGCTCCGTGGCAATTCAAACAAGGCAAAGTTCAAGGAATCAAGGCCCAAGAAACTTCTTGGCAAGGCACGAGTCTCAGTCCTGGCTCCGTGGATCTTCACTCGCTTCACTCCCTTCAAATCAGAAGTGGCCAAGCAACTGAGGATCCGTTCCCACGGATCCTATACTTAATTCCCTTGGTGAGACCCCCGACGCTCTACGCTTCGGCGCCAATCTGTACTACGGGACCTAGCGCTCCTCTGGCGCTCTAGGCTTCGGTGCCATTCCCTCCTACTGGACTCAATGCTCTGTCTCCTATCAAAGCTCTGGCCTTGCCTCCCAGCACCTGGGTCGCTATCTTCATGAGAGCCAGACTCCCTTTCAGCTTCCATTGGCTCATCCTCCGCTATCTCCCTAACCCTTTCTTGCGACCCGAAACCACTTGGTTTCTCATACTGATTATCTGAATCAGCACTTTCAGTGTCAGCCTGACTTTCCCAGCTTTCATACCCATCAGGCCAGCCATCATCCCATTCCAAGCTCTCTGTGGGAGATGAAGGCCCAGCTACCTCATCATCCCCTTCATCCATGTCCTCATCAGCTGCAATTGGCCCTAATGCAATCGGGACCCCCGGGGCCGCCCCCTGCCCCCCAGGCACGAAAGAGAACGGGGTTGCTACACGTGTAAGGCCTTGAAGGTTAAAACCAGCACCTTGAAGGCAACTCGGTACTCGATGGGAAGCCAGTGCAGTTGCCGAAGGATGGGAGTGATGTGCTCCCTCACTGGTGCTCCCACCAGCAAGCGAGCAGCGGCATTCTGCACTAGCTTGAGTTTCCGGATTGTCGACAAGGGAAGGCCAACGTAGAGGGCGTTACAGTAGTCCAGCCTCGAGATGACCGTCGCTTGGATCACCGTGGCCAGGTCATCCCCGGACAGGTAGGGGGCCAGTCGCCTAGCCTGTCGTAGGTAGAAAAACGACGTCTTGCTGACCATGGAGACCTGGGCCTCCATGGTCAGCAAGGGGTCCAGTTGGACACCTAGGCTCTTAATAAGGGATGACGGGCTAAGTTGCTCGCCATCCAGGGTAGGCAACCGGCACTCATCCAGCCCAGGGCGACCAGGCCACAAGATCTCCGTCTTCGACGGATTCACCTTCAACCGGCTGGCACGCAGCCATCCAGTCACGGCTTCGAGGCATAGATGGAAACAATCGGGTACGGTGTCCAGCCTGCCGTCCATTCTCAGCAGGAGCTGGGTGTCACCCGCGTACTGATAACACTCCAGACCAAAGTCGCGGGCCAGCTAGGCCAGGGGGCGCATGTTTATAAAAGACCAATTTCAGTCCCAGGCTACCTCAGGTAGGATTAGATCCCCTCTCCTTGTGTAGAGTCACTCTGACTCCTTGGTTCACTGAGGAGCTGGCTGTGATGAAGCACAGGGGTCTAGGAGGAGGGATCAAGAGTGCAAATGAAGGAAGACCTGTGATGTGTGTGACCAAGCATGGGCTAAAGCCGCTATTAAGGTTTACTCGGTGGCTCTGTGAGCAGCCAAGAGAGCGTCTGCAGCCAATAGGCTGTCGGAATAGTTCTGAGTTGTTGGGGAGCTCCTCCAGCCTCCTGAGGTGGGAGGGGGGGTGCCCGATGACTTGGCAACTCGGTGTAGCGATTTCACATACCATTTTGCAGGCAAAGTTGCTCAGATACGTCTTGAGCTGTACTCCAGTTTCATCGCAGCACCAGATGAGGTACCCGAGACATCTGTCTGTTTGACCTTATGGGATTCTTTCTGTCTTGTTCTCCCTGATTACGTGGAGGGGATCCTTGGGCCAGTGAGAGCGACCACTTGTGCTCTGGATCCTTGCCCTTCCTGGATAGTTAAACTGGCCAGAGAGGGGTTGTTGGAATGGTTTGTTGTGATAATAAATGCTTCACTGGGCCATGGGAAATTCCCATCCTGCCTTAAATAGGTGGTGGTGAAACCTACCTCCCTTGACCTAACAAATTGTAACAACTACAGACCTATCTCCAAACTCCCCTTTCTGCGCAAGGTTCTAGAGTGGGTGGTTGCTGCACAACTTCAGGGATTCCTCGATGACACCGATTTTCTGAATCGTTCGCAGTCTGGCTTCAGGCCTGGGCACAGTACCGAGACAGCTTTGGTCACCTTTGGTCACCTTGGTGGATGACCTCCGCAGGGAACTGCAAAATAAATGAGTGGGGTGTTCCTCAGCACAACTGTATCCAAGATCTCTCGAAATTGAGTGAATGGGCAACAAAGTGGCAAATGCATTTTAACCTAAACAAGTGTAAAGTCATGCACATTGCGGCAAAGAACCCCAACTACACCTACCAATTGATGGGGTCAAAGCTTTCCGAGACAAACCAGGAAAGCGATCGTGGGGTCTTGGTGGACAGCTCAATGAAGATGTCAACCCAGTGCGCAGCAGCAGTGAAAAAGCAAATTCTATGCTAGGCATGATCAGAAAGGGAATCGAAAATAGGTCAGCAAATGTTGTATTACCTCTCTACAAATCGATGGTAAGGCCACATTTGGAGTACTGTGTACAATTCTGGTCTCCGCACCTTAAGAAGGATATAACGGAACTGGAAAAGGTACAGAAAAGGGCAACAAGAATGATCCAAGGGATGGAGCGGCTCCCTTATGAAACCAGGTTGCAACGCCTTGGTCTTTTCAGCCTTGAAAGACGGCGTTTAAGAGGTGACTTGATCGAAGTGTATAAAATCATGCATGGGATAGAAAAGGTGAATAAAGAAAAACTGTTTTCTTTGTCACAAAACACTAGGACTAGAGGGCACTCCCTGAAGCTCCAAGGTAGGAAAATTAGGACTAATAAAGGGAAATATTTCTTCACCCAGAGGGTCATTGGGTTATGGAACTCACTTCCAGAAGAGCTTGTGACAGCTGTCAGCCTGAACAACTTCAAGGCAGGATTAGACAGATTCATGGATACCAAGTGTATCGGTAGTTACTGAAAAGGACATTCAAGTGCCACCTCGGAGTTGGTTGAGGTAGGCGGGATTTCCCTGGGTACTGGTTGTGGGGGTCGGGGAGCAGGTCAGGGTTTGCCCTCCCTTCTGCTCGAGATCCCCGTGTACAACTGGTGGGCCACTGTGTGATACAGAATGCTGGACTAGATGGGCTGAGGTCCGATTCAGCATGGCTCTTCTTATGTTCTTATGTTCAAAATTAAATGCGGGAAAACACTTTGTCTTCACAATTCAAATGGTTTATTTTCTTTCAATCTTCAAAACTTATATTTAAAGTGGATATTGGAATGCAGATCGTCTCAGACATCAATTCATTGGCATATCTATCCTTCACAAAACATATATATCCCAGATTTTCTGCTGTTACATCATCATCATTAATAATCCTCATAAAAGCCAATATCAGGTCGACGGTCTATAAGGCCCTGCCGTTTCGCCGTTTCTGGCTTCTTCGGGACCTGTCATATAATAATCCACTGCACAAATCCACTGGTCTGATCCAAAATCATCAAATGTATATACAGTATATATATATGTGGACGCAGCCACTATTCCATGCGGTCCGACACTAGCTGAGGACCCGGCGGTGCCCGGGTTATTTGAGGAAGGCATTGTGTGCCAAGGTTGGTTCCTATTAGATGTGTATGTGGCTTACAGTGGTCTCAGGAAGTTAGTGAAGGTACTGCAAGTCCCATTGGCCATGGTCCATCCCCCTCCCAACAGCACCAGGATGTAGAGTGGGTCATGGGGGCTCTTAGTGCCACGTTTGGTGTTGATCATTCATTGGATGAGGGTCGCAGTAGTCTCAGAAGGTGAGTGAAGGTACTTCAAGTCTCGTCATCCATGGTCCATCCCCCTCCAAACAGCACTAGGATGTAGAGTGGGTCATGAGGGCTTTGTGTGCCAAGTTTGGTCTTGATCAGTCATTGAATGAGGGTCGCAGCAGTCTTGGGAAGTGAGTGGAGGTACTTCAAATCCCATCATCCATGGTCTGCCCTCCAAACTGCATCAGGAGGTCCATTGGATCATGGGGGCTTTTTGTGCCAAGTGTGGTCATGATTATGCACTGGATGAAGGTCGCAGCGGGCTTGGGAAGTGAATGGAGGTACTTGAAATTCCATCCTTCATGGTCCATCCTCCTCTAAACTGCAGTAGGATGGAGTGCGGGTCATGGGGGTACTGTGTGCCAAGTTTGGTCTTGTGGTTCAGGGCCGCCTCGGTCTGTGGGGAATGAAGAGTTTGAAAGTACTACAAATCTCATAACCTGTGATGGTACTTCAAGTCCCATCATCCATGGTCCTACCTAATCCAAACTGCAGTAGAATGAATCATGGGTCATAGGGGCTCAGTGTGCCAAGATTGGTTACTGTTAATTCAGGCCATACACAATGTCCCATTAACTGAGGCCTAGTCAGGGAAATCAAGTTAATGAAGCCGTACTGTAAATTTTGGGCATGGTTTGTGATTTGTAGGGGCTACAGTGTTTTCTGGGAAGTGAATTGGGATGCAAATCCCATCATTTGTGGCCCATCCTGCCCTAAACTCTCTTTTGGGGCCTGGCTATACACAATGCCCTATTAACTGAGGCCTAGTCAGGAAAATCAAGTTAATGAAGCCTTACTGTAAATTTTGGGCCTCGTCTGTGATTTGTAAGGGCTACAGTGTTTTCTGGGAAGTGAATTGGGATGCAAATTCCATCATTCGTGGACCATCCTGCCCTAAACTCTCTTTTGGGGCCTGTAATGTTCTGGCCTGCTCTGCTGGTAATTGGTAACTTTAAAAGGCTGCATGGCAGGCAGCCGTTTTCTAAAAGCTGAGGGGGAGGAGAAAACAGGATTCCATTTTGTTTTCACAGAGCCAAGTGGGGAGGGAATGTTGATGGTGCATTTTTCCCCTCAGTGGGAAGAAATCCTGTTGTTTGAATGTAGAGGCCTGGATTCTGGGATGCTGGCTAATCAGTGGCTATCAATGCCCTCTGTCTGGTGCCTTAGAATTTTGGAGTGCCAAGGATGGCCAATCAAAGGACTTTATGCAAATAGCTGGCACTTAGAATTTTGGAGTGCCAAGGCTGGCCAATCAAAGGACTTTATGCAAATAGCTGCCACATATCCTCCCTTCCGCCCTCCGCACACATACATTCATACATACATACATACAAACATTCCACTTTATTAAGGTATACAGATATACATTTGATGATTTTGGATATCGGACCAGTGGATTTGTGCAGTGGATTATTATATGACAGGTCCCGAAGAAGCCGAACGGCGAAAAATAGACCGTCGACCTGATATTGTCTTTTATCCGGATTATTAATGATGATGATGTAACAGCAGAAAATCTGGGATATATATGTTTTGTGAAGGATAGATATGCCAATGAATTGATGTCTGAGACGATCTGCATTCCACTATCCACTTTAAATATAAGTTTTGAAGATTGAAAGAAAATAAACCATTTGAATTGTGAAGACAAAGTGTTTTTCCGCATTTAATTTTGGATACAGCTCCGCAGGGAACTGGACAGGGGGAGTGTGACCCTGCTCATTCTCTTTGACATTTCAGTGGCTTTCAATACAGTTGATCATGGTATCCTTCTGGGGAGACTTGCTGGGATGGGACTCGGAGGCACAGTTCTACTGTGACTCCGGTCCTTCCTGGAGGGGCATTCCCAGTCGGTGAAGCTGGGGGACCCCTTCTTGGACCCCTAGCCATTGACCTGTGGGGACTCGCAAGGATCTATTCTGTCCCCCCACACTATTTAACATCTACATGAAACTGCTGGGTGAGGTCATCCGGAGTTTTGGAGTATGGTGCTATCTCTATGCAGGTGACACCCAACTCCACTACTATTTTCCACCAGATCTCAAGGAAGCCCCTTGGATACTGGACCAGTGTTTGGCTGCTGTGATGGTCTGGATGAGGAGGAACAAGCTGAGGATCAATCCTGATAAGACAGAGGTCCTCCAGGTCAGTCGTTCATCTGACCGGGGTATTGGGTGGCAACCTGTGCTGGACTGGGTTACACTCCCCCTGAAGTCACAGGTCCGCAGTTTGGGGTCCTCCTGGATTCAGCACTGAAGCTTGATGCTCAGGTATCGGCGGTGGCCGGGAGGGCCTTCACACAGTTAAAACTTGTGCGCTAACTGTGACCATACCTCGTGAAGTCTGACTTGACCACGGTGGTCCACGCCTTGGTTACTTCTAGACTGGATTACTGCAATGCACTCTACGTTGGGGCTACCCTTGAAGATGGCCCGGAAACTTCAACTTGTCCAGAGATCAGCAGCCAGATTAATAACTGGGGCAAGTTACAGGGAGCAGTCAACCCCCCTGTTTAAAGAACTGCACTGGCTGCATTTTATTTTCCGGTCCCATTTCAAGGTACAGGTGATTACCTATAAAGCCCTAAATGGTTCAGGACCCAGCTACCTTCGTGACCGGATCTCCCTCCATTAACCACCTCAAACCCTCCGCTCCTCGGGGAAGGCCCTCCTGTCGCCCCTGCCAGTCTCACTGACTCATTTTGTGGCCCCCGACTCTGGAATTCCTTGCCCAGAGAGATTAGGGATGCCCCCACTTTGGAGACCTTTAAAACACCTGAAAACCTGGCTTTTCTGCTGTGCCTTTGGAGACTAGCTATTTAATTTCTATCATTGCTCTCCTCAATGCCCCTGTTCTTGGAGTCCATCCCCCCTGTACAGGATGCTATTCCGCTATCTCACCCTGAATTTTTAACACTTTATATGTGTGCCTGTGGCCCGCCCTGTCTTTGTGATTTTAGATATTTAGTTGTATATTGGTTTTTATGTATGCATTTTTATTGTGTTTATTGCTGATGTTTTTGATTTTATTTTATTATAATTTGTTGTCTAGGCTTGGCCTCATGTGAGCCACCCCGAGTCCCCATTGGGGAGATAGGGGTGGGGTACAAATAAAGTTTTTTATTAATACTATTTATAGGTCATATTTTTATGTGAAATCCTGGACCACTGCGCTTCTTACATTCCTTGTATTGATATGTATTTTCTAGCCAATAATTTCAGAAAACACAGGGCACATCACACCCCAAGATAGCATAAATTGAAAGCTATGTCACATTGCTAAATTCCCAATCAGAAAACATGTTCCTATAGCATGAATTAGTTTTGAAAATGATGGACAATGAGTAGAAATATTGTGCTGCAGGTTAGAGGAAAATTAGGTCTCAGAAGAAGTGAATTTTAATCTACCTTCACCCCATGGTATTCACATTGTGAGAAGGAAATTAATCTGGATTTAGAGGTAGCTATTTAACGTAATGGGGGGGGGGGGCAACTTTTGGACATACACCTTTTGCCATTTTGAAGGCTTGATCACATTTACAGCTGGAATTTCTACTAATCCTTAAACAAGTTGTTGGCAATGTTAGAAATTTCAGCCAGAAAAAAAGAGAATGGGGTATATAACCCTCCTTTTGTTTGCTCAGCCTCTTTGGATACATTCTTCTTTTCAACTGAAGGTTGCTGCTTCATTATAGTATTACTACAGAAAATCCACTATCCATCAAAATGTTAGGTGTGCTTATACTTGTTCTTTTCAATAAGCTTTTGTGCAGCTGTATTCTGGGGTTTTAGTATCCATTTTAATGAGGATATATTTCTTTTCACTTGTTTCCTACTGAAGCACCAGACAAAAATATAGTAAAATCTGTAGTGTCAAAATATCCTAGGCACAGAATATATACAATAAGAATCACATAACAGTCCAACTGTGATCTATAAATTAGCAAGGAGTTTAAACTGAGATAATAAAGGTCCCATCTACACTGACCATTTAATGTAGTTTCACTAAATGACCACCATTGATGGGCCCTAAGAATTCCAATACAATATGTAAGAACTTTCACCTGGAAGTCATTATTAGGTAGACATTCCCATCTTCTGTTCATGTCTTTCATTATAAATAATTGGAATTTCATGGAAGCTAGAATTGTGTTTACCCTCATCCATGAACGTCTCAATGTTCTTCTCCTATTTCCCATTAATCTGATGGACCTACTATTCAGTTTGACCAATTAAAATCCTCTGGGATTATGGAAATAGTGTTCCCCAAGGAATATATTTTTAACTAATCAGAACATCACCTTGCCCTTTTTCGTTTAACTCTTTCTCCTTTTTAGGTTACGTATGGAGAGGTGGCCACTAACGCGCAGGTAAAGGGTGTTTTGTGGTTATTTTTTTAATGCATGCATAGTCCTTATAAACACTCTTCTACATAATGCAGATCATGGATGGCATAAGGACAATAGACTGTGCATCAAGTCCTTCTTATATATCAACTACCCCAACAAAAAATTATGTCAAATCTGTCACCCCCAAATCTTTCCTGTGTCTTTAAGATTCTACAAGATGAGGCAAGGAACTAAAAGCCATGAAGAAAATTTTGATCTCAGAATGCCTATTCTTAAATTTCAATCTTCTATACTCAATATGGTATAGGAAAAATATCTGAGTTTAGATCTCTCTCCTTGTGAACATGACTTCTATCTATTCCCCTTCCATCACTTTTAACATGTGGAAGATAAATTCAGATAAACATACATACTCTGAAAACTAAAGATGCCCTTCTGTTAACATAAAATTCTAGATTTTTTTCCCCCTGCAGAATCTCATCATGCATATATCTAATATATTAAACCAGTTTTCAGATATGGAAGCATCATGGAGGAGGAATGAGAATAGGAGTGCAAATTTTCAACTATTTCATCTTTGCATGCAATTTCCACCCCACTGTGGTCATTCACATAACAGAGAATGCACAAAGGTCTTGTTGCTCTATTATGCTTCACAATGGGCTTTCCCAACTATTGGGATCTTATTTTTCCAACAGAAAAGAAATAACAGAAAATATTGCTTCTATCCTTAGAATAAGATTCCCATAAACATGGAAGCACACATGTATGATCAACTGAATGTAATTGTAACTAAGATCCTTTCTATACTGCCATAAAAATCCATATTATCAACTTTGAAATGGATTATATAGAAGTGCAGACTCATATAATCCAATTCAAAGCAGATAATATGGATTGTCTGCTCTGATAATCTATATTATATGGCAGTGTAGAAGGGGCCTGAGATGTCTCCTTGAGAATATTTTTTTGGAGAAGATTTTAATAAAAACAATATTATAAAGAAAGGAAGATATAAACATTACAACATCTTTAAAAAGAAAATGTGGGAAAATGCAAGGAGAAATAGACACATCTCATCTATCATCCCAGCCTATGTCACAACCAAAGAATTCACAAATGAATTTATGTTTATTAACTTGAAGTGAGTTTACCATGATCTTCAAGTAAAAGTAAAATCTGATTAGTCCTTTCAAAGCACTAACTAGACCTTGTCTTTCACAAATTCCAAGAACACACAGGATCTGGAAAGCCAGTAGAGCAGGGGTGCTCACACTTTTTCAGCATGAGAGCTAATCTTAAAGCAACCAAGTCCAAAAGATCTATCTGCCCCCACCGCCGTGCACTCCCGTGCGCTCCCGCCGCTGTGCGCTCTTGCCACCGCGCTTGCTCCTGCTGCTGTTTTCTGCCCGCACAGCGCTTCTTCCGCCTGTGGGGCATTGCAGGAAGGAGAAAGCATGAGGCGGGGCATACAGAGGGAGCGCTCTGCCCTGCCTGTCTCGCTGGCAAAGGGGCTGCACAGCTGCTTCTGGACGAGAGAGAGGCAGGGCGCTCCCTCCAGAGGCCCCGCCTCGTGCTTCCTTCTTCCTGCAATGCCCCGCAGGCAAAGGAAGCACCGTGAGAGCGGAACCCAGCAGCAGGAGCACGTGTGCGCGCAGGGTGTGCGCGCGCATGGCAGGAGCACCCCATCCGGCTGGTAAGGCCCAAAGATCACCTGGAAGAGGGCCGAAGATCTACTAATAGCTCCCGAGCTACCTAATGAGCACCCCTGCAGTAGGTGCTATTGATGTTGATCAATAGCACCTAGGCAGCCAATAAAGAGGATACACAGTTCACAGATTTATAGTATTTCCACTATGGTGAGATGAATTTGAAATATTTTTCCCTCATTTGCATCTAGATGTGCAAATTACATATGCAAATTGAATTGTAGTTGTTTCTCTTTTTGTCCTCTTTTCCTACTTCCCATCTCTCCCACCCACCCCAGTGTGGTCCTCTTTGAGAATTAGAATTCTGAAAAAGGTATCCTGTTAATTCCATTGCTTTGTGTGTAGAATTATATGCCATGTAATGTCAGAGAGAGCAAAACAAAACCTGATTATACTGTTTTCATTTTTGGTTCCAGCTGTGAACGTGTGGTCAGTCTTTATATGGACAAAAAGGATTTCTTAACGTCATTTGATCTTTTGCTTAATTGTGGCATTTTCCAATTTTTTGTGTGCTATTTGCATAAATGTAAGTTTAATGTGTGTAGAATTTTCCAAGCAAATTGCTAATACTTCCATTTTTAAAATAAAAAGAGGCAATATGGCTTTCTTCTGATGTAGGCTTATGTTTTAAATGACAGATTTCTACTGGTAACTACGACATTCAAGTGATTGTCTAGAGTAATGTCTTTTGGATCAGAATCACAAAGAAGCAGCATGCATGTGAAAGAGAGAACTAAATCAATGCAATCAGAGGAAAGTAAAAGACAGTTTACATTAGAGATGCTGGCAGATTTTGCCAATCTCAAACTTGAACAGAGACTGCAGGAGCTTGGTTTTTTTTTTAAAAAATTAGAAGATTTATCCACTTTATATAAAATCCAATCTGAAGGAGGTTTCCTGATGTCCAGTAACTTTTTCCCAGAAGCCACCACACCACCATGGTTAACACACCCACAGACACACAAAGTACATGGCATTAGAATATGAAGTCAGTCTGAACACGAAGGTTTAGAAATAGTTTCCCTATTCTTTCTTCTTCCTCTAAACCTAAGTGACCAGCTATGAGGTCAGGAAGGAAAGTCCAATGGTTGGTGAGAGAGCTCTCCCTAGATCTATGACAATAGCACAATAGCACATTACTGTCTACCCTATTATAAACCCATGTTGTGTAATCATATGCCACATAATTCATGATACTCAATCTGATTCACTATTTTGGTGTGCTATCCCATGAGCTGTAGAGTCAGACTAAAAATGGATTTAATGCAATGGACCAGAAATTTTGGGGTAGTTTTCTTAAAGAAGTGGACTTTGACTAAAACCTTTACTCATCGTTTTGTCAACAGAAACTAATAGAAAGAAATGAATATTCAGTTAAGTAATTTTTCATTGCCTTCATGACCTGTGCCAGCATTTATGGATCTATGCTCTTCTATCTTGTGAAGAGTGTTGTACAAGTGTAGCATAGAGGTGATATAATGGGGATGGGCATGTCGAAAGGTTGCTCAATTCACAGCAGATAGGAAAAACCTTGAGCAGAAGGGAAAATGACAATGTTTCCCCTAGCCCCCCCCAAAGCTAGTCAAAACAAGTCATGGTCCCTAGTTTATTCAGAATAGAAGACCATAAGGTATAAAAAGGAGTGCAGCATCTTTCATGAGCTACACCCCTAGTATCTGTATGCTGAATCTTTTAGCTATCTATATTGTGTTTTCTATGTATATACAATGCTTAACAATGAATTTTATGTTCCTTCATCCAGTTTTCAGGTCAATTGATTTTCTGCACAGTTGTTGAACAAAATTCATAGGAAAAGCAATTGCAATAACGAGCCTTTAAACAGTGATCTCATTTGATTCAGATATGTTTCACTACCATGACGACCATTTATGCAATTACAATCTCAAATGTAATATTCTGTTTAATGTGTTTGTTTCTTTAAAGCACCAAGTCAACGGCCAGCAAACATTGCCTGGAAACTGACAAATTCAAAGATATGCTTAAACTGGGAGCATGTAAAAACAATGGAAAATGAATCTGAGGTGCTTGGCTACAAAGTAAGTCAGAGGGTCAGCCCAGCAGATGGCAAAACTCATATTCGTCATTTTGCTTTATGAAAAGTTTTTCAATTTTTTATTCTTAAAAAATAAGAATTGGTATCCAATCATAGCTGCAAGAGTGGGATACATAAAGCCATACGCATATGCTCTATGTAGACTTTATGATGGGCCATTTTTGTAGCCTACAAAGCCTCTGTGGTCATAAATAGAGACTGTTTTGCTACTACTTTCAATCATTTTAAATCCAGGAGAGGCCTTTTTCAAAACTTCTTTTTGAAAAAGGCCTCTCCTGGACTTAAAATAGCTTTGAGGGGCCAAAACATTATGAAAATCCTTCCTGCATCCTCTAAAAGGCATGGGGGGGGGGGGGTTGGTGAAAATAAGATTTTCTAAGACATTCAGTGGTTGGTAGTCCAGCCTTCCATTGCAATCCACTAGTCTGTAGGCTCTGAAAGTTGTCACTCTTGGTTTACCTCGAATTTTATATTCATGTTAGAGTACTATAACTATAAACTGTTTTAGAAGCAGTTATCTAATAAGAACATAAGAACATAAGAAGAGCCATGCTGAATCGGACCTCAGCCCATCTAGTCCAGCATTCTGTATCACACAGTGGCACACCAGTTGTACACGGGGATCTCGAGCAGAAGGAGGGCAAAACCTGACCTGCTCCCGACCCCCACAACCAGTACCCAGGGAAATCCTGCCTACCTCAACCAACTCCGAGGTGGCACTTGAATGTCCTTTTCAGTAACTACCGATACACTTGGTATCCATGAATCTGTCTAATCCTGCCTTGAAGTTGTTCAGGCTGACAGCTGTCACAACCTCTTCTGGAAGTGAGTTCCATAACCCAATGACCCTCTGGGTGAAGAAATATTTCCCTTTATTAGTCCTAATTTTCCTACCTTGGAGCTTCAGGGAGTGCCCTCTAGTCCTAGTGTTTTGTGACAAAGAAAATAGTTTTTCTTTATTCACCTTTTCTATCCCATGCACTTTGATCAAGTCACCTCTTAAACGCCGTCTTTCAAGGCTGAAAAGACCAAGGCGTTGTAACCTGGTTTCATAAGGGAGCCGCTCCATCCCTTGGATCATTCTTGTTGCCCTTTTCTGTACCTTTTCCAGTTCCGTTATATCCTTCTTAAGGTGCGGAGACCAGAATTGTACACAGTACTCTAAATGTGGCCTTACCATCGATTTGTAGAGAGGTAATACAACATTTGCGGACCTATTTTTGATTCCCTTCTTGATCATGCCAAGCATAGAATTTGCTTTTTCACTGCTGCAGCGCACTGGGTTGACATCTTCATTGAGCTGTCCACCAAAACCCCAAGATCCCTTTCCTGGTTTGTCTCGGAGCTTTGACCCCATCAATTTGTAGGTGTAGTTGGGGTTCTTTGCCCCGATGTGCATGACTTTACACTTGTTTAGGTTAAAATGCATTTGCCACTTTGTTGCCCATTCACTCAATTTCGAGAGATCTTTCTGGAGCTCTTTACAATCAGTTTCATTTTTAACTACCCTGAACAATTTAGTGTCGTCTGCAAACTTTGCTACCTCAGAATTCACTCCTACATCCAGATCATTAATGAATAAATTAAAAAGTAACGGACCCAAAACTGAACCTTGGGGTACGCCACTTCTCACCTCTTTCCACCCAGAGAAATGTCCGTTTATTACCACCCTTTGTTTCCTACAGTTTAGCCAGGTTCCAATCCAGGACAAGACCTGTCCTCTGATTCCATGGCTGAAGAGCTTATTTAGGAGCCTTTGGCGAGGACTTTGTCAAAAGGCTTTTGAAAGTCAAGGTAAACAATATCAATTGGGTCCCCTTTATCTATGTGTTTATTTACACCCTCAAAGAATTCTAACAAGTTAGTAAGACATGATTTGCCTTTGCAGAAACCATGTTGATTTTCTTTCAGCAATGCCTGTTCTTCTATGTGCCTAGTAATTTTTTCTTTAATAATGGTTTCCATCACTTTGACTGGAACTGAGGTTAAACTGACTGGTCTATAATTTCCTGGATCACCTCTGGATCCTTTCTTGAAGATCGGTGTTACATTTGCCTCCCTCCAGTCCTCGGGTACAGTGCCTGATCTTAGAGAAAGGTTATATATCTGTCACTTTGCACGGACTTGACCGGCCCCTTAATCACACACACAGAGATGGACTGAAGGCTAACTACTTTATTGAATATAAAGAAACAGTTCAAAAGGAATATTGTCCATAAAAATAGCAAAAGCAATCCAAAGGCTGTAAGCAATCAATTGTCCAAAAGCAGCTTGGTGAATAATCCAAAAGGCTTGGCAAAGCTCCGCACAGCAGTGCGGATTCAGGAACAAAGCAAGATACACGATACAAGGCAAGATTTGGTGGCCACTAGCCAACTTAGCTCCGTGGACCAACTTCGCTACACATCTACTCAGAAGAGACGTGGCCGAAGTACTGGGGATTGGTTCCCACGGATCCTATACTTAATCTTTCGGCCGAGGTCCCCGACGCTCTAGGCTTCGTCGTCTCCAATCTCTGCTGACGGACCTCGGCCTGTCTAGGCTATGGTATCATCCCCTTCTGCTAGACTCGATGCTTCGTCTCCTATCAAAGGTTCGACCTTGTCTCCCGGCACCTGGGTCTCTATCTCCATGAGAGCTCTCCTCCCTAGAATCTTCCCAGCCGCTTTCTTCCATACTTTCACTCACAGGATCTTGTGAGCCTCTCCCACCCCGCCGTTCATACGTTTCGCTATCACTGCTTTCCATTTGCACCTGGTTATCTGTCTCTAAATAAGGGTCAAGCCAACCTCCTTCCCATGCCAAGCTTTCTGTGGGCGAAGGAGGCCCAGAGATGGGAAACGCTCCTTCTGATAACCCTTCCAAATCCTCTTCAGAATCTACCTCTGCTGCTGCAGGCCCTAATGCTAATGGCACCCCCGTTCCCGTTCCCTGGCCCCCAGGCACAAACGAGAACTGCTGTGCTACAATATCTTAGCTAGAAGTTCAGCAATTTCACACTTGAGTTCCTTAAGAACTCTGGGGTGGATGCCGTCTGGACCTGGTGATTTGTTGACATTTAGTTTAGTAAGGCATATGAGAACATCCTCCTTGTTTATCTCTATCTGTTTTAATTCTTTTAATTCCCTCCCTGAAAAAACTGACTCAGCTGCAGGCATATGTTGTCTGTCCTCCTGTGTGAAAACGGAGGCAAAGAAGTCATTTAGCCGCTCAGCAATCTCCTTGTCTTCGCTGATTTTCCCTTTCTGACCATTGTCGTCGAGTGGCCCAAATGAGCTATACCTACAAATCAAAATGAGTGACTCTTTTGCTCATACATAAATACGTATTTCTGTGTGAACCATTAGGTGTAAAGGAAGCACACTATGTCAGCTGGTGTGAATAATAATACTGTATCTCTTCTGTCATTGGGTCAAAAAACAATTGACAGGGGTTACGGTAACACAAAATGATAAGGTGATGAGTGATCACTGATAGCAGATATTCTCCTTTTAGACTATCACTCCCACATAAAGAAAGTCCCTAATTCTTTTCCTCACTTCTTCATGTTAATGTTATCCTCAATGCCTGAATGCCTTATCCAATGTGTAAATGCAATGGTGTACATAGAATGTTAACCTGTAAAGAATACAGGTTGATGCCTTCCTATGATATTTTTGTGGGGAAAGATTACAGATAAAACAGAATTCATTAATGGTTTCCTATGAAAATATTATGTCACCCCCAACTGACAATGGGAAAATTCTCACATAATGTTCATGCTAAGTAACAATGTATTCAAAATTGCATACATTGCGAAATATGCATGCAGCGCACACACAAATTTACATGCTGAAAGTGAGAAGCAGCTTTGTAGCCCAATGTGGAACCAATGAACTTAAATAGACAATTTTCTGAAATATCTAATTTACCATAAGACTAATGAGGAATACATTTTAGTTCATTTATAAGAATTTACCAACACTAGTAGTATAAAATAAAATGGCTAGCTTTTCCTTTCGCTACACTTGCCTACAGTGCTGAATTTTGAATTCTATAGGACTAATTTCCCATGATATTTCTATAGCATGGCAACCTGTAAAGGTTGATGCCTGTGATGTAAATCTATGTCATTATATTGCTGCATTCAAAGATCACTGGATATGGAACTGGCCATGTTCTCTTGCTTTATTGTAGAGACACAAAACCAGCTTAACTACATGATTTTAATGCAATGATCTAAAAATAAATACAAAATACTGCTTGATTACTGCTTGATCCATAGAGAAGGCACGTAAGCAGCAGGAGCAGATCATGTTTTTCCTGAATGGATCCACAGGGTGCTTGGAAATATGTGCGGAACTGCTTCATGAGACCTGAGAATACAACTCATCATGAGGAGAATCAAAAGCAAGCAAACAACAATACTGCAACTAGTTATCCTCTTCTCTCTTTGTTATATTTAGATTTTGTACAGGCAAAATAGACAAAGCACCACACATATACTGGAGACAAACAATACATCTGCTGAACTGTTGGTGCCATTAGAAGAAGATTATCTCATTGAAATAAGAACCATGAGTGATGGAGGGGAAGGTAGCAGCAGCGAAGAAATTAGGATTCCAACCATGTCAAGTGAGTTACCTCCCTTCTTGCCTATAATGTTGTTGCTGTGCTTCTTTGGGTGCAGAAAAGAGCTGAAACTGGAAAGACCTTTCAAACTAACTTGATACTATAGTACCCAATAAACCTGGGAGCAGTTTTTTCTGTGCCTGGATGAAAAAGGGAAAAGTAATTAACATGAAAACCATGCAGTAGAAGTTTTAGGGACCTGAAAATATCTACAACTTGCTGATGTAAGTGAAACTTGCAGCTGTACCAGCTGTGTGGAAATTCGTTACTGGTTTGAACTGAAATCAAAGTCTTCAGCATAATAATCCTCATTATTTACTATTTTAAAAGACTAAAAGTGCTTAAAATATACTGAGCACTATGCATGGGTTAACACAGATAAAATCCCCTGCACGACGGCTTTAAATCTAGCTGAAAATGCATGCCAAAAAGGAAAAGGAGATGGAAAGGAAAATTAACTACTTTGTCTATTGCTGTGCAAGAGTGATTTTTTAAAGACCCCAAAGCGGCTCGCTGAAGTTATGATACAAAATAAAATGTGAGTAAAATATACATATTCAGAACCCAAACTACCAGTTTAAAGCAGGTTTTTTTTTCATGTCGTGAATGACTTGAGAATCTGCAAGTTGCTTCTGGTGTGAGAGAATTGGCCGTCTGCAAGGATGTTGCCCAGGGGACCTCCAAATGTTTTACCATTCTTGTGACTCCTCACATGTCCCTGCATGGGGAGCTGGAGCTGACAGAGGGAGCTCATGCATGCTCTCCCCGGATTTGAACCTCTGACCTGTCAGTCTCCAGTCCTGTCGGCACAAGGGTTTAACTCATTGTGCCACCGTTTTATATATATATATATATATATATATATATATATATACACACATACACACACACACACACACACACACACACACACGCTTTATGTCATAAAGCAGTGATATATAAGGAATAGCTTGGATTTCAAAAAGTTAAAAAGAAAAGCAATAAGATATCGGGACTAGAAATTTTGTCTCATAAGGTTAGTGGAAGAAAATATAAAATGTCACTCCTGATAGGGAATGTATATTGTTGATAGATTTCTCTCCAATATGATAGAAAATGAACATTTCTGTATGGTTTTTCCAGTATCTGCACAGAAAATTATTCTGAGCGGAACTCCATTTTTTGGTTAAAAGTATAGGTTTTATACAAAAATATACATTTTGTACAAAACCCATATTTGTGCAAAAAAATTGAATGACATCCTGTAACAGCTAGAGCGGGCTCATTAAAGTAACTGTTGAATGGTAAGCCAATTGATTCAATAGGTTTAACATTGCTGGGACTCCAATTCCAATTGAAGCGTTTCTTGGTGCTGGAAGCACTGGGAAATGACATTCCGTAGCACACTTCTGGCCACTGGGCAGGTTGAGAGCAGGCAGTTTGGTGAGATACCATAGGCTTTCTGGCTGAAAATTCTAAACTGCTAATCCCAGAATCCTTTAGGACAGAACTATAGCAGATAAAGTGGAATGATAGTGCTACAGCTGTGTAAGGTGAGAGGGCCCTTAATCTTAGACTATAGTGTGGCATAGGCAGAGCTTTCTCCAAAGGTCTCAATGGATGAAAAATATCATATGGGTTGTTGTAAGGCCACAACCTCTGAGGATGCATGCCACAGATGCAGGCGAAACATGAGGAGAGAATGTTTCTAGAATATGGCCATATAGCCCGAAAAACCTACAAGAACCCAGTGATTCCACCCATGAAAGCCTTCGACAATATCCTATAGATTACATTAGGATGATGCTTTCCCATAAACTGGGAATCAAATGTTATATTTTATTGTTTTTTTGGATTGAACTTCTCAAGTGCTATATAAATACAACTGCACAGCTGTAAGTCTCTACAAATGGTATAAGAAATAAAACAGGGTAATGCAGAGTGCTAAACTCCTTAAACATGGTCATAGTCAACTGATAGTGTGAAGTTCCTTGATAAACAGGGATTTTCCAGTCTCTTAAAGAGAATAGCTACCTGAATGAAATTCAGTCAATGGAAATTAGAACACAATATACAGCAACCAAATTAAAACTTGTTTTTATCATGAATGCTTCTAGAATGTGAATTTACAAAGTCTCTCTCCCCCTTTTTTTTACAGGTTTAAGCTCCAGAGGAACACAGACCTGCTCTTCTGCAGTTTACACAATACTCACTAAAATTATAAGTCTGATTTATATTGTTTATTCCTCTGTATTTTTGTTGAATGGATCCAACAGACCATGGTTAGACTTTTGAGGGGGGGGGGGATGCAAAAGTAATTGTTGCGTTATCCAAGCACTTTTGATAAGTCAGTTGCATCTGTCATACTTGAAATTGGTACTTATTGAGAAAGGTCAGCTGCTCTTTAAAATGTAAATATGATACAGGCTGCAATACCCAGTTTTTTGGGAGTTAACATTGTTGAATTCAACTGACATTCTTTTTTGAGAAGAAATGTATAGAAATACACTGTAATGGAATAAAATAACTTTTAAAAATATGTAGGTTCACGGTCAATCCAGATGAAAGAGAATGGAGCAGAAATGTACCATGTGATTACAAAAAGAAAACTAGTTTCGAATTCAGTGCTCTATTGTGGAAGCCCGGATTTTAATAAGAACAAAACATAACCAGTATGAAAAAGTTTGCAGTTGTGTGTGCTGTATAACATTACCTGATTCATTTTTTTCACTTTGGTCTGTAACAAAACAATATTTATTGCATTTTCAAATTTAATAAAATATTTCTTTACAATTTTCCATTTTTGTATCAATACTTAATATTAGTTGAGAAGAATATATACAGAGAATCTCTACATTAATGTAACTGAAGATGATTTTTTCCTGTAATATGACTATCATTTCTAATTGTTCACATTGGAGCCAGAAAACTGCAGAAAATAATCTTGTCATCCCCCTCATATAACAATAGACTTGTTTCTCTAGAACATGCCAACAGCCCATAGTTTACAAATATATTTTAATACATTTTTAAATGTATTAAAATATCCTGGATCTATAGCTGACAAATGATCAATAGCAAAGAGAAATTTGATCAATTCAGTGGTCTCTCTCCATTTGAGGGTTTGACTTTTTGGATTTGATTAAAATGTCCTCCCTAGCTCCTCCAGTGTGATTCTGTGGCCAAATTCTGCTAGAAGTTGATCAGAGAGCCAGAATTATATTGATTCCAAGTAAAATGTTCCCTCAGTTTAAAAAATAGCATTTTTTAATTTGCAGTTTTTCAATGTTGTGAGGGACCTGTGTCCCCTAACTCCAACAAATGAAGATGGCTGTATGATCTTCTTACATGTTTCATCACATATTTTTGTAACTGTTCAACAACATTTTCTTTTTCATGTTTTCATGGATATTTGCCTAACACTGGCAATGACCAGTGGTGTAGTTCTAACAAAGTAGAAGAGTGCACCTACATCCCAAAGGAGTTACTCATTAGTTCCCTAAACAAGCTTTGGAGAACTGGGAAATTGATATTGGGTGATGCCACTTTGCTAAAAAGGTAAGTTTGGGGAGGTAGCATCATGAGTCCCAGTGCAAGATCTCATCTAAAGTTTCCACCTTTTGCTGTAAAACAACTGATGATAAAATTCCATCAATTTGCCAAATAAAGAATTAGACCATCCCTACACCCAACTGGACCATATCCTAACACCAGCACATAGGACCCTGCCTCTTATTGAGTCAGATAGTATAAAGTAACTGGATAATTTAGTATTGACACTCATTAGCAATTGGTCTACAGCAATGGTCCAAGTCCTACCAGCTCTAGTTGGCAAAGTCAACAGTGGTTGATACTGGAAGTTGCCGTCCATTGTATTTTATAGGATTGTGTGATATCTAACCCTGCTCTACCAAGTTTTAGGTAGGGGATTCTCAATCCTAACTTGAAATATTGTGTACAATAATACTGATGTTGCCCTATCCTTCATTTTTGGCTGTTAAGAGGGGAGCAAACAGCTTGCTATATCTTGGAGATTAAGGTCAATGTCAATGTTTTTCAATTGGTGAAATAGTACCAGTAACACTAAATAGCAAAGAGATACGTTTTTCTGTAAACTATCTGTTTCACAAAGCTTTGCCAGATCTTCAAGCACTGGTGAAAATTCAACAAAAAGCCTGTCAAATAGATTCTATAAAATTTCACAATGGAAATGAAGTCATGGGATAATGTAGTGCCATTCCCAAGTAAATTATAAGAGGGAATAGGGTAGCTACAAGCTGTTCTGTTTTGTGTAAATAGGTTATCTGGATGGTAACATAGAATATGTGGAATCTGGTTAAAAATAACCCAGCTGTTGAAAATACATCCCTCCTCCAAGTTTCAAATTGTTTCACAAGACACAGAAATTTTCAGATTTTCTGGATATGAGTGATGCATTACTGTGGTACACTGCTTCTCCCT